>CM076572.1:121464246-122167856 GCA_034641835.2 Pinus albicaulis | reverse complement strand
CACAACTTGCAGGCCACAAATCATCATATTTCCAGACCGAACCCTTTCCATACTTTTAAGCACAAACATACATCATCAACAAATACATATCAACACAGATCAGATAGCAGAAACACAGCAGAACAGATCAGATATTTCATACCCCTTGCTTCAGCAAACCCTAGTTTGCATACGCGCTTTCCCTTTACTGATGTCGCGTATATACGCGCTTCCTTCCACACAAACCAGCGTATACCTCAGTGTATATTTCATTGCGCATACGCGCTTTTACTTCAGCGAAGCCGCGTATATACGCGCTTCCTCCGCGGCGAAGTAGCGTATAGATCTTCAATCATTACAGAGCAGCATACTTCATCAGATCAGATATTTAGTTCAGATCTACCCTTTTGCTTCAGACAGATGTTCACCTAGATGCTCGCCTCATCACATATCTAAGCCTTCCATAATCAGATCTAACAAATACAAGAGCAATTCAGATCTAGATCCCCTTCTTCATCATTGGTGCATTATACAATCAGATTTATCATACAAGTGTAACCCTTTCCATTCAGATATACTTCAGAGAGAAGTATTCATTCAAGCTCAGACATCTTGCACCCACACATATGATTTGCACAATGAATTTCTTCTCCTTATATAGGTTTATCCTTTTTCAATACCATGAGCCCCTTTTTCAATACCATGGGCCAAAACAATACCATGAGCCCAAAACTACCTGGATGGGGTCAATTAGGCGGATCATTACCCAATACAATGGGTCAATACCATGGTGGTTACCCTTGGTTTTGCACTTTTTGAGCGCTTTTGCCCATACGCGACTTGGCACGTTATTTTCCGCGTGCATACGCGACTTCACCTAGGAATATCCGCGTATACAAAGAGACATACTCTTTTCATCATGCTTTGAGCACATTCTGAATTCTTTTCTTCATTGCCTTCTGTACACACTGTAGATACATCATATTTTCTTCATCAGGAACATATTCTCTCAAGCACAACTTCATCAAGTAATTTGTCATCATCTTCATCAAGTGGGTTGCCTTTCAAGGACAACACTTAGCATCATATTGTCAACAAACATCATATCACATCAGATTTACATCATTTACTAAGTCCATCAAGTCAAGCATAACTTCATTAGGTGAATTGCCATCAAGGACAACACATGTCAACAGTCAGATGTCTTCATATTCATTCAGTGTGTTGCCATCAAGGACAACATCCTGCATCATATTTCCAACAATCTCCCCCTTTGGACTTGATGGCAACCATGATGGTGTTTGGTTACCACAATGAAGTACATGACTCTATGAAGTTCCTATCACCAATGACTCATACTTACATCAAATATCCAACCAAGTGGATTTACACATTTGACTCAGCTACCCAACCAAGTGGGTTTACAAACATGACTCAGCTACCCAACCAAGTTGGTTTACAACTTGACAAGTCCTTACATGACTTAATATTACAATTTTACATCATGGGTCTCAACCAGACCTTTTAATCAAAATACAAATATGAATTTTCATAATCAATACCAAAAAGACCTCAAGAGAGATCAAATATCAGAACCACTGCATTATACTCAGCAAAGCTAATGCTCCCCCTGAATCTGTGCAACTAAGCAATCTTTCCAAAATGACTAAGGCTCCCCCTTAGTTTGTGCATCCTGAAAACTTCCACCAACAAATCATCAAGGCATCTTCATCAAAACATTAGAAACATAATTATGAGAACTGGAACACCACCAGAGATACCAAACAGTATCAGAGATACCAAACAGCATTGTAGCTGTGCTGAAGAGAGCTGAACCAACAAAAAATTGTCAGCAACCAACCATACACGGTTTTATGTGCAGGAACTCGTGTACATACGCGACTGTGTTTCAGGAAACCCGCGTATCCCAAGCCATCTTCTAAATTTCAACCAGATCTGATTCTTTGTAAGGCAAAGACAGTGATCAGCTTCTTTCTGAGAAATTTGAATGCTTCCCTGGACTACAGATAGATAGAATAGTGTAGTTTTGTCTTCAAGCGTCATCCAACGGTTGTAGCATCAGCACAATAGTAACCAAGCCTTCATATTCTTTGCAGCATCAATACAACCTTTAAGAGAGATTATCATACCAAAACAACATCTTCAAATATGTGTCAAGTAATCATCCATGTGGTCCAACATCACCATGATCTTCAGGATTTAACATGAAGTAACATATGAAGGAAAAAGATCTCTCAACCATAGTAACAAACTCTGCATGATTTATTTCTAAATCAAATGACATCCAACTCATCCATGTGTGAGTACAAAAGATGCTTATCAGCAACCAGGGCTCAAAGTCTCATCACAATAAATCATGTACCAAGTCATCATCATTTAAGCATGAGTATCACAAAAACCAAAGAATAAGCAGTCATATTGCCAACAATGCAATCATTAGTATTCAACCTGCTGCTCCCCCTAAACCAGTGCTCTTCCTTAATTTGTGCAATCTGAAACACCTTCAACAGCAAGTCATCAGCAACAATCTCTGCATGATCAGTCCTCATCTCTGAGTTATAATACTTTCATCTCAACAACGAATGCTCTTCATCATAAAGCAACCAGGCTTCATCCATAATCTTCAACACAAGGCATCAAGTATCATATCATCAGAATGAATATAACCAGAATAATGCTAACAGTACAATCATCAGCAGTCAGATTGATGCTCCCCCTGGACCTCTGCTCCAGATCTTCAGCTATCAGATAAATTCTCTTATCATTAATGCATACACGACTGTGTCTGCTGTAACTCGCGTGTATACGCGACTTTGTTTCACAGAACCCGCGTATGAAAAGTGAAATATAGAAAATTTCACACCTTCATCTCCTCCTGCAAATTTACCTTCTGTTCCTGTCTTTTCTTCACACTAGATGCACTGTCAGAAATACATATCCAGAATAATTAAATCAACCATGAGAGTCATCATACATTGCTCCCCTTGTGACGATACATTACTAAATCTCATAATGTATCCCACATCATTCCTGCAGTCAATCAGAGAAGTAAGCTTCCAGAAGCGGATGGCTGCAGTAGGGTCATAATTCCCTACGTTTCTGATCGGTCCTTCATCTTGAATTGAGTGTTTTCTTCAAGAAAATCATTGTCTTCTAGAGCATCCACAAAAACATCCTTTTCTTCTCTAGATTGTTTCTTATTCCATCCCTCCATCTTCTTCCAGATTTGTTTTCTATTTGTGTGCTAAAATTTCTCATATCTGTTCGACCTGCATTCCTTTCTTATATGTCCATACTTGTTACAAGAATAACATCTCATGTGTCCAGAAAAATAAGCATAAGAATCATAATGAGTATTTCTATTCTTCGTCCTTTTACAATCAGCTGCTTTGTGTCCATACTTGTTACATGAAAAACAATATCCCTTGAAGAAACCAGAGTACCTTTCTATGTAGGAACTGTTTGTTTGAGGCTGAAATGATCTGCTCCTACAATTTGCTGCAACATGTCCATAATTATGACATTTAAAACATTCAACGTTCTTGAATGAATTCCTTTGAGAATTCATGATTGTTGGTTGAGCTTTTGTCTCTTTCAATACTTCGGGTTTTGCATTGACATCCTCTGAATTTTTGGCACTTCCTTGTGAGCTAGATTCTCCTTTAACAGTTTCATGGAAACCAAGACCATGTTTGATAGCAGGAGACCTTTGATTACTCAGAATATTGTCCAAAATGTTAGTACTATCATGAAACCTCAAAATTTTAACCTTTTCTTATAATTTACCTTTGAGAATATTTACCTCAACCTCCAAGGCTTGACATTGCTTTGTCATGCTTTCTTCTTTTCTTCTTCCATCTTCAACTTGATCCTTCAGATTTAGAATCTCTTCTTTCAACCAATATTCATTTCCTTCACATGTTTGTTGCAGCTCTTCATTCTTCTTATTTGATTTTTCCAGATCTTCTTTGAGAGAGATGATTTCTGCTTCAAGGCCTTCCTTTTCAAATGATTGTAGAGGTTCCTTATTTTCCTTACTGGATGCTTCTAAATCTTCCTGAAGACAAATGATTGCAGCTTCAAGTCCTTCATTCTTCTTGCTTGATTTTTCAAGATCTGCTTCTAGATCTTTAATTCGATTGGATGCATAAGTATGAAACCTTTGATACTTGTCCACCTGTCCATTCAGCATTTCTATTTGATCTTTCATTTGTGAGATCATCTCTTTATAGATAGTTTCTTGCTTATTGTATGAACTTTGTAGTTCTTCTTCTTTAATCTTGAGAGCTTCTTCTAGATCCTCAACTTTACTTTCACTATCTTTACTATTGTTTGCACAAAAAAGAGTATTACAAGTGGCCTTCTCCTTTTTCTTCTTTGCCATGAGTGCTTGTAGATCTTCGTCGGAATCTGTTTCATCTTCTTCAATTTTTGCTATACATGATTTCTGAGGTATCTCCTTTCCTTGAGTAACCTTCTTCTTTTGCTTCTTAGCCATGAGCACTTTCGGATCTTGGTCAGAATCTTCTTCATCTTCACTGGACACTTCATCATCATATTCTTTTGCATAATAACTCTTTCTCTTCTCAAATTGTTTCTCTTTACCATGCTTTTCTCTATAAGGACATTTAGCAGCATAATGACCAACTTTTCCACACTCAAAACATTTGAAGGGAAGCTTACCTTTGAATCTTCCAGTACCTAGTTGGAGCTTTCTCATGAAATTCGCTTCTTCGTCATCGGATATATAGTTGGATTCTTTGACAACTTCCTTTTCCTTTCCTTTTGTAGATGCCTTAAAAGCAGCTTCTCTTACTTGAGAAGGACCTCCTTGTCTCATTTCAAAAGCAGTCAGAGTACCATGTAATTGAACAATAGTAAGCGATTGCAGATCTTGCCTTTCTTCAATAGGTGAAACTTTAGAGTCAAATTTTGAAGTCAAAGATCTTAAGACCTTTTCTACCAGAGTAGTATCAGCCATGGTTTCACCCAAATTTCTCATCCGATTTACAATATCATCTAGACGAAGAAAGAAACTAGCAACACTTTCATCACTATGCATCTTCAAATTTTCATATTCAATTCTAAGAGATTGGAGTTTTGCACTTTTTACCTTTGTGTCTCCTTCATAGCTTAGAATGATTTTGTCCCATATATCTTTTGCTGAATGTAGCTGCATTACTTTAGCAAATTCTGATTCAGACATGCTTCCTAATAAGACATTCACTGCTTTGGCATTGATTTCATACTTCTTTCTTTCAGCAGCATCAGTAGGAATACTTGCCGGGTATTGATAACCTTCTTCCACGATTGCCCATACATCTGCACCAAGACTTTGCAGATATGCTTTTGTTCGTACCTTCCGGAATATCAGATTGCTTCCATTGAATAGAGGTGGCTTTATAGACATCACTCCTTCTTGACTTCCCATTGCGACGGATCTCCTTCAAGCGATCAAGCTTCTGCAGAAGGACCTGGCTCCGATACCAATTGTTGGGAAAAATACTGAGAGGGGGGGGGGTGAATAAGTATTTATTGCATAATCAAATCTTTTTACTTTTTCATTCCTTAAAACCCATATGCTACTTTCCTTCAGTAAACTAGCGTATATACGCGGATCCCCTTTATGAAACTAGCGTATACACAGAGATCTAGATATGTCATTAAATCTTCACTTCTATTATTCCATCATTCATTCATCAGATGTTTAATAAACAATAAACATGTGCAGTAAGAACAGAATAAACCATCACATAAAGCATCACACATGAACACCAGGATTTTTAGGTGGAAACCCAAATCGGGAGAAAACCACCGTTGCAGTTGCTCAGCCTTCAATATTTTATTATGGAAAAAACATCTTACAACATATGTGCTGGCGCAGACTTGACCAGCACGCAGGCACCCACCTGCGCTCGTTTACCAGCCTCTCTTGGAAGGGAGCTACAACCCCCTGACTCGTTTACCAGCCTCTCCTGGAAGGGAGCTACGACCCCCTGCTCTCGTTTACCAGCCTCACCTGGAAGGGAGCTACAACCCCCTGACTGAAGGCTACAACCCTCAGCACCACCTTGGACCACGTTTCATCAATTTTCACACTGGATCCAACAACTTCAATAGAACAACAATTGCAGGCCACATTTCATCAGATTTTCATACTGGACCCTTTCCATACTTTTAAGCACAAACATACTTCACCAACTGATACAGACTACTCAGCTCTGTAGTATACAGATAGCAGTAACACGCAGAATAGATCAGACATTTCTTATCACAGTCTTTCAGCAAACCCTAGTTTGCATACGCGCTATCACTTCACTGATGTCGCATATATACGCGCTTCCATCCACACAAACCAGCGTATACCTCAGTGTATATTTCATTGCGCATACGCGCTTTTACTTCATCGAAGCTGCGTATATACGCACTTCCTCCGCGTCGAAGTAGCGTATAGATCCTTAATCATTACAGAGCAGCATACTTCATCAGATCAGACATTCACCTCAGATTCAACCCTTTACTTCAGACAGATGTTCGCCTAGATGCTCGCCTCATCACAGATCTAAGCCTTCCATAATCAGATCTAACAAATACAAGAGTAATTCAGATCTAGATCCCATTCTTCATCAATGGTGCATCATACAATCCCTTTGTGTCCCCTTCATAGCTAGAATGATTTGTCCCATATATCTTTTCATTAATGTAGCCGCATTATTTTTAGCAAATTTTGATCTCGTACATGTTTCCCAATAAATATTATCTAATGCTTACATTGATTTCACTTTTCTTTCAAATTATGACTAAAGAGGGAATATCTTTCGGTATTGATAACCTTCTTCCACGATTGCCCATACATCCGCACCAAGACTTTGCAGATAAGCTTTTGTACGTACCTTCCAGAAGATCAGATTGCTTCCATTGAATAGAGGTGGCTTTATAGACATTACTCCTTCTTGACTTCCCATTGCGACGGATCTCCTTTAAGCGATCAAGCTTCTGCACAAGGACCTGCTCCGATACCAATTGTTGGGAAAAATACTGAGAGGGGGGGGTGAATCAGTATTTACTGCATAATCAAATCTTTTTTACTTTTTCATTCCTTAAAACCCATACGCTACTTTCCTTCAGTAAACTAGCGTATATACGCGGATCCCCTTTATGAAACTAGCGTATACACAGAGATCTTGATATGTCATTAAATCTTCACTTCTATTATTCCATCATTCATTCATCAGATGTTTAATAAACAGTAAACATGTGCAGTAAGAACAGAATAAACCATCACATAAGGCATCACACATGAACACCAGGATTTTTAGGTGGAAACCCAAATCGGGAGAAAACCACCGCTGCAGTTGCTCAGCCTTCAATATTTTATTATAGAGAAAACATCTTACAACATATGTGCTGGCGCAGACTTGACCAGCACGCAGGCACCCACCTGCGCTCGTTTACCAGCCTCTCCTGGAAGGGAGCTACGACCCCCTGACTCGTTTACCAGCCTCTCCTGGAAGGGAGCTACGACCCCCCGATCTCGTTTACCAGCCTCTCCTGGAAGGGAGCTACAACCCCCTGACTGAAGGCTACAACCCTCAGCACCACCTTGGACCACGTTTCATCAATTTTCACACTGGATCCAACCAACTTCAATAGAACTCAACTTGCAGGCCACATTTCATCATATTTTCACACTGGACCCTTTCCATACTTTTAAGCACAAACATACATCACCAACAGATATTTATCAACACAGATCAGATAGCAGAAACACAGCAGAACAGATCAGATATTTCATACCCTTTGCTTCAGCAAACCCTAGTTTGCATACGCGCTTTCACTTCACCGATGTCGCGTATATACGCGCTTCCGTCCACACAAACCAGCGTATACCTCAGTGTATATTTTATTGCGCATACGCGCTTTCTCTTCGCTGAAGCCGCGTATATACGCGCTTCCTCCGCGGCTAAGTAGCGTATAGATCTTCAATCATTACAGAGCAGCATACTTCATCAGATCAGATATTCAGTTCAGATCTACCCTTTTGCTTCAGACAGATGTTCGCCTAGATGCTCGCCTCATCACATATCTAAGCCTTCCATAATCAGATCTAGCAAATACAAGAGCAATTCAGATCTAGATCCCATTCTTCATCATTGGTGCATCATACATTCAGATTTATCATTCAAGTGTAACCCTTTCCATTCAGATATACTTCAGAGAGAAGTATTCATTCAAGCTCAGACATCTTGCACCCACACTCATATTATGCACAATGAATTTGTTCTCCTTATATAGGTTTATCCTTTTTCAATACCATCAGCCCCTTTTTCAATACCATGGGCCAAAACAATACCATGAGCCCAAAACTACCTGGACGGGGTCAATTAGGCGGATCATTACCCAATACCATGGGTCAATACCATGGTGGTTACCCTTGGTTTTGCACTTTTTGAGCGCTTTAGCCCATACGCTACTTGGCACGTTCTTTTCCGCGTGCATACGCGACTTCCCCTAGGCCAATCCGCGTATACAAAGAGACATACTTTTTTCATCATATTTTGAGCACATTATGAATTCCTTTCTTCATTGCCTTTTGTACATACTGTAGATACATCATATTTTCTTCATCAGGAACATATTCTCTCAAGCACAACTTCATCAAGTAAGTTGTCATCATCTTCATCAAGTGGGTTGCCTTTCAAAGACAACACTTAGCATCATATTGTCAACGAACATCATTTACCAAGTGCATTAAGTCAAGAATAACTTCATCAAGTGGATTGCCATCAAGGACAACACATGTCAACAGTCGCATGTCTTCATCTTCATTCAGTGAGTTGCCATCAAGGACAACACTCTCCATCATATTGCCAATTGTGTGTGATTAGTGTAATTTTTTACTACAAAATTTCATTGCTTTTGATATTGAGCATATATAGTGTGTGATTGCCTTTGAAATAAACAAACTTCCCTAGGTTGACAATTTATGTAGCACTTGAATTGTTTAACTGATAAACAATTAAAGTGACCAACAGATTGTGCTTCGGGGAAGGAAAGGGAAGATTTCAAAAGCATTGGATGTTTTTCTTTCAGACAAAAGAAGATTAATGAGAGGACACGAACCCATAAGAAAACTAACCCTACAAAAGTGGAAAGGCAAAGTTGATGGGGAGAAGAAGCATTTTTATTGACGAGATCAGATTTGCAAGCCGAATCTTTCTCGTACTAGCCTCAACACTTCCCCAGTTTCGACCTGAAACAGAAGAAGTTGTGAGCCCTGAGAACGTTGAGGAACCAGCAGCAAGTGTTGAAGAACCAACAGGAAACGTTGAAGAACCAGTAGAAAGCATTGAAGAGCCATTAGAAAGTGTTTAAGAGCCAGCAGAAAACGTTGAGGAATCAACAGGAAACGTTGAAAAGCTAGCAGAAAACATTGAGGAGCGAGTAGAAAACATTGGGGATCGAGCAAGTGCAATAGGAGATCAAACAATGAAAGGGAACACTGAAGAATTCTTCAGCGGAGGACAAGTATATCCTGAAGGAGAGGGAAAAGATGAGAATTTTCTCTCTACCTTGGGATTTCCTATTGGTGATCTCCCTAGAGGAGCAACTCCCATGAAGAATATCCCACTTTCAGCCTTACCTAACTTCCATGGTTTATCTTCTGAAGATCCTGACGAATTTCTTTTTGAATTTGATATATTATGTAGAAGTTATGATTATGATACTAATGCCTAGAAGTTGAAGCTATTTCCAGCAACACTAAAAGGAAATGCACTAAGGTGGTTCATGAGTCTTGGAGGCCATGTAATCACAACATGGGAACAGATGAAACAGAAATTTCTGCTTAAATATCAAGACTACTGCCGAACAAGAGAAAAAAGAGAGGAACTATTTATGGTACAAAAGGAGGACAAGAATTTGGAGGACTTTGTGGAAAGACTACAATACAACCTGCAAAGATCCAATCATCCCGATGTAAGTAAGGATATTCTTAAAACAATATTACTGAAAGGGGTGAGGGATGATTGTTTAGACATGCTAAATATGCTTGGTAAAGGGGATATATCTAAAGAGTCATATGATGAAATTGTTAACCTATGTAAAAGATGTTCAAGAAGAGCTGCAAGGAACAGGTCAAACAACAAAGATACCACATATTCAAGAGTTCAAAAATCAGCCAGTGGAGGAGCAAAAAGAGTCGAAATAGGTAATTTACTTGAAGAATTTAAAACTAAAATGTTAAGTTCTTTTTCTTCACAAATTGACACCTTGCAGGTTAAAGAGAAACAAGTCGAAGCAGAAGCAGCTTTGGCTGTCTTTTGCACCAAATGCAGAGATAAACATCTACTAAGGGAATGCCCATTAGACAAGATACCAATTTGCACCCTTTGTGAGAAAGATCATGAAACACAACAATGCCCTTCTTTACCAGGAATAAAAGTAGCATTTCAACCAACCGAAGAAGAAGCTGAAGCATTCTATCTACTGACAAAGAGAAGGAAATGGAAACCAAGAGGACAAGGTATGAACTCTAATATGCCATTTACATCTTCTAATCGTTGGAACAATTATCCTTCTTTTAGTCAAACAAATTACCCTCCCTTTAACCAAATGCAATACCCACCCTTCAATCAAATGAATTACCCACCCATGCAACAAACAAACCCTCCCTTTGTAGATCTTGCAATGTGGACTCCTTGGCCTCCACAACAACAATCTTACTTTAATCAATGGAATTCGAATTGAAGGGGTCAACAACTTCCATTTCCAAATCAATTTCCTCAATTTCAGCAACCACTTCCTCAACCATCAGGTGCTCCACCAAATAATCAAATGAGACCCCAGCTACCTATGCAACCAAATCCTAACCCCAATAGTAAAGCTGTGCAAGTTATTGATATTCAGAACCAGCCCACATTTCCTGTTTTCCCTGCACAATGTAATGAAATTCATTTACAATATGGGAAAATAGTTGAACCCATTATTGATGATGTTACCTCTTCCGATTCTGATAAATAAGAAACTGAAAAACATGATTCACATAAAGAGGTACAACCACCCTCTAATAAGGGTGCTGAAACAATAGAACCACCATTCCCTTAGCGTTTAGTTTTAACTAGAATGCCTAAGCCACATGCTTCTAATCTTTTAGGGGAATTGCAGAATCTGTATGTTAAAATTCCACTTTTACAGGCACTAAGAGATGTACCAATTTATGTCAGAACCATGAGAGATATTTGTGTTAAGAAACCTGGTAGGAAAGCTAAAGATCCCCTTACAGTTCATGTTATGGGTGATCTATCTGCATTAATGTCCAGTAAAGCCCCTCCAGTTAAATATGGTGATCCCGGCCATCCTACTGTGATAGTCCAAATTGGTAAAACAATAATCCCTCAAGTTTTGGTAGATTTAGGTGCTGCTATAAACATTATGACTCTTGAAACTTCACAATTATTACAGCTAAAGAACACAATCAGAGATACACCAACCATTCTAGAGTTAGCTGACCATTCTACAATCAAACCAGAAGGAGTTGTTGAAGACGTAGTCATCTCAGTTGAGTCCTGGAATTACCCAGCTGACTTTGTGGTGTTACAGACTAAAACAAAGTTGGGGGGACATCCTCTAATTCTGGGAAGGCCTTGGTTAGCCACAGTCGATGCCTTTATCAGCTGTAGATCTGGTTCAATGACAATTTCCAATGGATATGAAACTAAACAGCTTACTCTCTACCCTCATGCTACACCCATGATTAATAATGAGAATTCTGTATGGATGGACTATGATGATAATGCTATTCAACCTATTTTGACTAACGGACGAGATTTAAACCTTAAAGATACCACTGAGGATGAAGTAATTAATAATTTCATTTGTGAACCCTCCTCTATGACTTCTAAAACACATAATCAACTGGCTGCACTTTTGGAATCAGATACCCAGGAAAAGCTTAAATCTGAAGATATACCTCAAACATCAACCACCATCTCTTCTAAAAGCATAACAGTAGAAATTGAACCTGGAAAAACACTGAACATAAATCTTGATCTAACAGTTGTTGAAACACAACAGTTAATGAAGTTACTACTTGAAAATAAGGAAGCATTTGCATGGGACTATACAGATATGAAGGGAATCTCCCCTGAATTATGTACTCACCAAATCTATATTAAGGAAGGTTGTTGACCAGTCTGTCAACCCCACAGACGAATGAACCCTAATTTAAGAGAAATTGTTAAAGAGGAACTTCAGAAATTGCTTAATGCAAGATTTATATACCCTATATCTGACCGTTAATGGGTTTCCCCATTGGTAATAGTTCATAATAAAAATGGGAAATGTAGAGTGTGTGTAGATTATAGAGCCTTAAATAAAGCCACTCAAAAGGATCACTTTCCTTTACCATTCATTGATCAGGTGTTGGATAGTTTGTCAGGGAAGAAATTCTTCTCCTTTTTAGATGGGTTTAGTGCATATAACCAAATCAGAATTGCACCCCAAGACCAAGATAAGACCAATTTTACTAGCCCTTGGGGAACTTTTTCCTATAGAGTTATTCCATTTGGACTATGTAATGCACCAGCAACCTTTCAAAGGGCAGTTATAGGAATATTTTCTGATATGCTGAATGACTCCATGGAAATATTTATGGATGAATTTACCCCTTATGGTGTGTCTTTTGAAGATGCATTACAGAATCTTGAGAAAGTACTTAAACATTGTATACAAGCTCATCTCTCCTTAAGCACCGAAAAATGTCATATGATGATGAGTGAAGGAGTAGTGCTTGGACATTTTATCTCATCTCAAGGAATTCAGGTAGATCCATCAAAAATACAAGTCATTCAGAATCTTCTTATTCCTAAAACACAAACTGATGTGAGAAGTTTCCTAGGAAATGCTAGATATTACAGGAGATTTATTAAAAAAAATTCCAAAATAGCTTATCCTTTATTTTTGTTAGTTATGAAAAATGTTGAATTCAAGTCGACTAATCTTTGCTAGGAGGCCTTTGTAGAATTCAAGCATCAATTATCCACAGCTCCTATTTTGAGAGGACATGATTGGGCACTTCCCTTTCATATATCTTCTGATGCTTCAGATACCGCAATTGGAGCTGTCTTGGGACAAGAGGAAAACCATCTTCCTTATGCTATATACTTTATCAGTAAGAATATGACCCCTGCTGAGCTTAATTATATAGTTACCGAAAATGAATTTTTAGCAGTAATTTATGCTATTAACAAATTTCGACATTACATTACTGGTTACTCTACTTTTGTCCATATTGATCACTCGGCTAATAACTATTTAATGAACAAGTCTATCACAAATGCCCGAGTTACCAGATGGTTATTGTTATTACAAGATTTTGATATTACAATTGTAGATCGACCAGGTAAAGAAAATGTTGTTGCTGATTTCCTTTCATGGTTAAAAACTTATGATAATATTCCACTAGATGATTCCTTTCCTGATAAGTATTTATTTGCAGTATCTTCTCACTCACCATGGTATGTAGACATTGCCAATTATTTGGTTGCAGGGAAGTTACCATCACACCTATCACATCGAGAAAAAAGAAAAATCATTCAACAAAGTGCTCGGTATAGCTAGATAAGTGGGTGTCTTTTCTACACAGGACTTGATCATGAAATCCAGAGATGCATTAGAGAGGATGAGGTGTATGATATACTAAAAGCTTGTCATGATGGCCCTTGTGGAGGGAATTTTGCTGATAAGAGAACGACACATAAAATTCTTAGGATGGGTTATTATTAGCCCTCACTCTTCAAGGAGGCAAAGAAATATGTTCGGGCTTGTGATAGCTGCCAGAGAATGGGTCAACCTAATCATAGAGATGAAATGCCATTAAACCCCCAGGTAATACTTGAACCATTTGAAAGATGGGCCTTAGATTTTACAGGACCCATTAATCCTCCATCCAACCAAAGAGTTTATATATTAGTCTACACATATTATATGACTAAATGGGTGGAGGCAAAATCACTTCTTAGAGCTAATGAAGAAGTTGTCATAGCTTTCATATTTGAAGAAATCTTTGTTAGATTTGGAGTCCCTAGAGAGCTAGTTACAAATGGAGGACCTCCTTTCAATTCTCATGGTTTCAAAGCCACCCTTCAAAAATATCACATTCATCATAGAATGACTACACCATACCAACCCCAAGCCAATGAGCAGGTGGAAAGTACAAAAAAAGTAATAGAAGCCATTCTAACCAAAACATTGAAGGATAACCAGAAGGATTGGTCTCAAAGGCTCCCTGAAGCACTATGGGCTTATAGAACTACCTGGAAAAATACTACAAGATTTTCTCCCTATGAATTGGTTTATGGTAAAAATGTTGTTTTTCCTGTGGAATTTGAAATTAAAACCTTAAGGACTGCTTTAGCTGTTAACCTTGATTTGACTGATGTACAGGCAGCTAGGTTGCAGCAGATTCATTAAATGGATGAAAAAATATTATATGTCATTCATCAGACAACTATGATCCAACAACAAAGAACAAAGTGGCATGATAAAATCATCAAGCATAAGCAGTTCCAAAAAGGTAATTGGGCTTTATTGTATGATTCTCGATTTGAAAACTTTCAAGGGAAGCTACGTACAAGACTGGGACCCTATGAAGTAGATGTTGTTTTTCCCAATGGAACAGTAAGGCTCTTAACAATTGATGACTCTAAAACACCACTATTAGTAAATGGTCATCGGCTTCATTTGTACCGGTGCCCTATTTCCAAAGAGGATTTTAAGGCCACTTGCATGGAAGATGCACATTATCTCTTTCTAGGGGACTCTTCTACTCCTCACTACATTTTATTGTTTTCTGCACTGTATTTTTAGTATTAGATTAGATTTCTTAAACTAATAATCCCTGTCAAGGGTTGGCATGTTACAATTAATTATTTTGCAGATTCTTGATTAAGGAAAGGCTTACCAAGGAAGGAAAATTTCACCACAAGAAGATCCAAGCTTCATTTTTAGAAGCATTTCTTCCCTCACTTAAACTCATTTCCCTATCTCCTAGTAACATTTCATCATTCATTCCCTTCATTCTTTTTTTCCTTTTCATATCATTTTCCCTATTTTTCCCTCTACTAAAACACCATTCTTCAGCAAATATTTTCCCTATTCTTCATTGCTGAAATACCATTCCTCAGAAAATATTCTCCCCATTTTCCCACTGCTAAAACATCACTCCTCAGCAACACTTTCCCTATTTTTTATATTTCTGAAACACCACTTTTCAGTAGCATTTCATCCATTTTCCCGTTACTGAAACACCATTTCTCTCTCCAAAAACATGACTATGCAACATTTTCTATCATGAAATCATCTTCTTCAGTATTTCATTTCCACTTCTCTTATTCCTTGTGTTAATCCTATTTGTTTAATGCCTTTTCCTATGATCAAGCAGACCTCTAATATGATCTCCCTCATGTTTCAAAAGACTTCTAAAGTTCTTCCATGACTATTATAAAAAAGCACTATATTTTTCGAACTACAAATCAAAGGTAAACATGAGGTATGTAAATTTTATGTAAATACAATTAAACTATGGTTTAAAGAGAAGATTGTGTTTATTATGACCACAATCTCCGCACACTTAAAGACATCATTTCACCGTAGTTGGCGAGAATATCAAAATTATATGCCATCATTTCACAACATGCGAATTACCATCATTTTTTCTACCCATTAATTCGCTTCTTCACCATTAATCCATGTTCTCATTCGCAAAGTTTACTCTGTTCGAAGTCCGGTAACTTCGCTCTTTGCCTCTGCATTTTACCAAAGCTGGTTAACTATGGGAGGAATTTCTATTCGACATGAGCCCAGCTCAATAGCTCTGCTTGAATTATTTCCAGACGCGTATCAAATTTTTCAGCAGGCAGGCTGGGTAGGATAATTCGAGAGACTTCAAGAGTTTGATCCACAACAGGTCCTGGAATTTGCACAAAATCTTCAGGAAGATCATTCTACTATCTAAGGAGTCCAAATTCTGGTTTCAGACGGCAACATAGCACAGGTTTTAGGTCTGTCGGTCACCAGTACTCGATGGTTTAGTCGAAAGCACATCATTCTGAATGCACAACAGGACTTTCTTCTGCCAGGAGAACACGTCGAGCTTAAAGGTCAGGGTGTTGGACTTCACTCACTGCCTCCTCCTTGGCCAAAAGTTTCTGAATTCATCAAACATTATCTCACTTGTGAAGGTCGCTATCACGTAGTCTATCAGCATGATTTTGTCTTAATGAGTCATTTATGACATGGTAGACTAGTGAACATTCCTTACTATTTACTTGGATGCATTAGAAATATGTCATATTACTGTAGACGAGTAAAATTCCCACTCCTTTCCCTCACCCATCACCACCTTGTTCAGCTATTTATTCAGAGGGGTTTTGCTCAACAAAACCCTCCTCTAAACAACCTACCCCTACCCCTTGAGCAAGCTACTGAAATTCCTCAAGAAGCTACTAAAAATCCCCAAGAAATTCTTGAAAGTTCCCACGAGCAGCAACCAGAGAATATCCCTGACCCTCCATTAATTCCATCCATAGAACCAGCTAATCCAATTAACCTGTCTTCAAGTCCATCTCACCACTTAGCAGAATCATCTGATCCTACCGTCCATATTCCCAGTGATGACTCTTAGGCCGATACACCACCATATTCCTCTATTCGTAAAAGAAAAAGGTGAATCACAACCACCTCTCTATCAAAAAGAAAAACAAGGGCCACAACTAAAGTGGCTACCTCCTCTAATAGCCCTTCTCCTAGGGAAAAACCCTCTCATAAAAGAAAAATTAAACTACTACTTTTTCTTCTTTCTTACATAGGAGACGAATGAGGACGTCTATTGAAGCAAAAACCATTCCTATTACCCCTGATCCCGCAGCCATTTTGTTAAAACTCCACTCATCACCTCCCTCCCAAACCGCGTAATTATTACCTGTCTCACCCTGTGGCACTGAAACACAAGAACCAGATGCCCAAGGTAATATGACATCATTTTCTATAGAACAAGTAGTTGTGCCACAAGAACCAACTATTCAATCAGTAGCTACTCCACAAGAACCAGCTACTTAGTCAGCAGCTGAAACACAATAACCAGCTGCTGATGTGCAAAAACTAGACATCCAAGATGCCACTCATTCAGTAGCTGTCACAAAGGAACCATCTCTAGATGTCACACAAGAACCAGCTATAGCTGAAACACAGCAATCAATTCTGAAGAATGCAACTGATGCACAAGGCCCAGTCACCATGGTTTCCCTTTTATAAGAAAATGAGTCTTTAAAATCATAATTAGAAGCTTATAAGTGAGAATTGGTAATGGTAAGGGAATCCTTTGACAAGGAGCTAAATTTTTATACCCTGGCCCATACAGCATCCATGGCAGACAAACATACAAAAAATAATCCATATAAAGAATATATGTGCCACCAATGTGGAAACATCTATCAGCAAGCAGGATATAAAATAGTTCAAGCTCCAATTCTAGGAGCATCTACATCTTCTGTGGTCAAAGAAGAATGCCCTACTGTTACACAAGAACTAGTAGGGCCTTCAAAAATTTCAGAAAAAGAAGTCAAGGTACAAGTATCCTGCCCTACTGTAACTGATTCTGCTACTCAGACTATACCTTAGCCTACCACTTGCAATGCTGGAACACAAACTGAACCATGGAATGAGATGGAAATAATGAAAAAGTGGAGGAAATGTTATTTCCCAAGATAAAACCTTACAGCAGCACAAATTGGTTTGGCAGAATCATATATATTTTAACTGGGAGATCTGGGAGAAGACACTCCAACAATTTAGAGTTTACAAGAAAGAGAATAAAGAGTTAAAAGGAAAACTGCTCTTAATGTTTCAACTAGTACAAAAATTATTGGCTACTAGGAAACCATCTCTAAACTATTCTTTATTTCTCTCAGAATGCCTTGTTTATTTTCAATTGAAAGCAGTCAAAGACGGAAGACCCCATGAGGTGCTTACATATAAACAGTTTGTGAAAACATTTACAGAAGCTTCCACCAGTGATCAAAACCTACTATGTGAGTTGTACCTTCACAATTAAGATATCCCTGAAAACAGCAAGATTAATCTCAACCCTCTTGTGGGTGACATTCAAATCAGGGCATTTGCCTCCTTCCTTGCTAATCAGATTACATGGCAGACTGCTTTTCTTGCAACTAGGCACAATGAAGACAACCGCCTTCTCTGGATAAGGCCAGAACCTCAGAACCCTGCCATCTTTGTGGCAGAATATCATCAATTTTTGCAGAAATTAGGGATGACTGAACATATACAACAATTATAGGGTTCAGTACTCCAAGATTGTCACCATTTTATCAGGACCAAAGAAACTACTGCTTTAAGAGCAAACAATATGTTTTGGAAACAATACTCTAAGGAGAGGCAGGAGTATAATCCTTTTAGCCCTACTAACCTTGAAACTGCATTGTCTAGAGTACCCAATTAGATCAGATGTGTTCAGTAATGTGCTGAAAAGTGGATAGGGTACCACTTTCATTTTCCTATTTTATGGATGCCAGCAGAGGAATATCATGCTCATTATAGGTTGGCTAACAAGGATGAAGCAACAGCTTGGCAAAGATTGCAAAATGTGCAAGGATTTAGAGCTTTAACAGATAGCACCTTCCATAGCTACTACCTAAGTAATTTGCATGCCAAAAGCCAGTATTCAGACTCTGACTCGGACTAAAGTTGCCTGAGGACATGTAACCCTTTCAGTCGGGGGGGGGGGGGGGGATGTTAAGACCCCATAATTTACCATTTTGACCATACATTTTGTTATCATTCCACTCTTTTCCAGTTCATATTTAAAGCTTATACTATTAATTTCATCCATTTTTCCAAAGGTATATAATATTCTTCTCTTTACTATATGTTTAACTTGTTTTACATATAATTTTACATTACTTTCATATATAATCATTAATCCAAGATATATAGTTGCTGATACAGTTTTAAGACCGCAGATAATCTATCATGGCTATCTAAAGACTGCGTTGCTGAAACAATCAACATGGTACGCAAATCTCGTTGTTGAAACAACCCGTGATTTGTGATTTTGAAGCAGCATTTCAAGCATGAGGGCGAAAATAAAATACAAGTAAGGAAGCTATTACACGGGCCACTCTGAAGCCAGTACCATCATAACCATTGTAACAGCATTTTGCTATGGAAGAACAGAAAAGTCCTATTTCAGTATAGAAGAACAGATTGGGTTAAAAATATGATTTCTATAATGTAAATCAATTGTAATAGATGTCTCCTCTTTAAAAAGAGGAGACATCAGCATTAGAGGACAATTAGAGACTACGGGAGGTTCATTTTGAACAGAGAAGGAATGTGACTCTTTTGTAATATGTTGCTTTTGATAGATGAATAAAAGTTTTTTCTAAGCATTTTATTTTAATTCCTTCTTCTGGGGAATCTTGTGAGAAGGAAAGGGCCCGCCTTCTTCACAAGATTCACCCATTTGTTCCTGTAGTTTGTTAACTTTTCTTTTCATTCATGCCTTGATTAAAATCTATTTACTGAAGTTATTTACGCAGTATTGGAATTCTGTTGTTTATTTTTGAAGCTTTGTTTCCATTACTTGTTGCATTGATTTCATACAATTCATTCTTGAGAAGTTGTGGATTATTTTAATTAGCAATCTTGTTTATGGAATGATTTTGTAAAATCTTGGTAATCAGAAACAGGTGCTGAAGATTCCTACTTGGGGAATAGGTTCTTGTTCCCTGTTATATCATAATTAGTCTTCCTTTTTACAAATTGATTCCCTTTCCTAGATCATTGTCTTTTTAATGTAATCCAGGGTTCTTTTAATGATTGTCTGCAATAGAAATATTGTCTTTGCTATAACTCAAGTAGACTTCATTTTGTTGAAGCAAGGAGTGATTAGTGTAATTTTTACTACGACATTTCATTGCTTTTGAGATTGAGCATATACAGTGTGTGATTGCCTTTGAAATAAATAGACTTCCCTGGGTTGAAAATTTATGTAGCACTTGAATTTTTTAAATTGATAAACAATTAAAGTGACCAACACGCGCCTGCCAAAAATTGTTCAGAATGCCCCAAATCGGTTTCCATCACCTTCGACCTTTAACAAATGTTGCATTGGACCTCCAAAAAGAAAGTAAGGCATAAAGCACCATCTCTCTCCTTTTCAATTCCATTTTCAAAGGTGTTTGAAGTGATTTTTATTAAAAAATATGGTGTGTTATTTGTTATAAACCCTAGTACCACTATAAAATTCCCAATTAATTTCAATTTCACTCCCTAGCACTTCCATTCCCTTCCCATATCATAATTGATATTTCCCAAAACCCCTATATCATAATCCCCTTTCCCTAATCCCTTTTCCCCTGAAAACCTAAGACATAGGTGCTTCATTTTCTTAGGCTCCCAAATCCCTAACTTGTAATTAAATCCCCTATCCAAAATCCCTCATCATTACTACTCCCTGTCACCTCCCTCATTTCATGAACCCCTTCCCCCATCTCCCTAAATTTCCCCATCCCAATCCCACTTCCCAAAACTCATTTTTCCTTATCATTCCATATCCATATGGTTTTCACACTAGGACATGTATGGAATAAGAACATAATAGAAACTACAGTGAGGGAGAAGAAAGAAAGGAGAGGAGGCTAGACAAAGGAGGGAGAATCCTTAGACTTGAACCAACAAATACAAGGGAACTCATGATATCTCCTATGGATGTTACAAGTTTTAAGAATGTAGGATATTTTGAATTCTGTGAGAAAATACAAAGGGTCCAACACCATCCTATGTTGTGCAAACTATTCATCTCCAATATTCATGACAACTTGGTAGCCTTTGCTGGTGTCACTTTCACTGTGTCCACTTCCATCATATCAGTTACCACTAGAATCCTAAATGTTGGGGGAAAATGGTTCAAGAAAAAAGACTTGGAGGAGCATTACTTTGAGCCATACATCAAACCTAGGTACAAGAATGAAAGAAAGAGGATTTTTCCTTTCTCTTACCTCCTGGAGAGATATGCCCCCATGATGAAAATCATCATGAAATAATTTTCTTGTGAAGGTAGTTTCTCTAGACTTTACACCTATCATATCTGGCTACTCATGTACTTTAGAAGGGCCAAGATGCTCAACATACCTTATTACCTCTTCCGAAGCATTGACAATATGGCATATATTGTCCAAAAGAGAGAATATGAGCACCAAATGAACATTCTTTTTCACCACTCCCTCATCAAGATCATAGTCCACCATCACCTCAAACAACTGAACATTTCATGGAATAATTTCATAGATAATGACATATTCATTGCTCCACCTATTCAACATGCCCAATATGTGCCTTTATCATCTCATCCTTCCACATACATTCCTGCATCTCAGCCCACAGTTCATGCATCATAATCATATCAGTCTCCTTCTTCCATTTCACCACCATCATCTCCATTTCACATTGAGACTGGGTCACCTAGTATATCTGAGATCAGTGAGCCTCAACAGACTAAGCAGGCTAAGATAAATCTATTGGAAAAAACATATCTAAGAGGTCATAGGCATGTGTTTTCTCCACACATAGTGGAAGGGGCCTTCCCTTCTACATTGACCATTAGGGGAATTTTGAGGTCTAAAATGGGCCTCTCGGGGAAATTATAAAATAATAGTGGAAATAATAATAAAAAATTTATTAGATCATCAAATCTTAGAGGGAAAAGAGAAAAAACTATTTTTCCAACTCATATTTTCAACTTATGTACCAAATTGTTTACTCAAATTTCGAGCGGGAGTACTTTTTGGATGAAAATTTTAATTTCTCATCCGAGGAGTACCCATGTTGCATACTTTTAATGGGTCCTGCTACATGGAAAATGATAAATACATGAAAAACGTGATTGAAATCACGTTTTTTTTAATGTATTTCTCATTTTTTGTGTAGTAGGGTCCATCGAAAGTATGCAACATTCGTACTCCTTGGATGAGGAATTAAATTTTGCATCCGAAGAGTACTCCCACTCAAAATTTGACTGAAAATTTTGGCAGATAATTTGAAAATACAAGTTGAAAACGTAGTTTTATTATTTTATTATTTTTTATTTTTTTACCCTTTTACTTAAAAAATGGTGAATCATCCCTCATGGTTGGCATCATCATCTTGAATCCTATTGGTTCTTATAAGTTTTATTTTTTTTGTACATTTTTCTTAGGAGGTCCATTTTACACCTCAAAATTCACCTAATGAAAATAGGTAGATAAAGGGAAGTAAAAAATGACAGAGGCAGAGATTCAGGCAAATATTAGACATGAGAAGGAGGACCTCCATGAGAGAGAACAATATTTTGACCTTGTTGACCTAGATGAACACAATTATGATGAGGAAATTAACATATTCATCAATGAAAAATATATCAAGATTAGAGAGCTTCAAACTAATCTTGATAGGTCTAAATTTGTCATTAACTTTCATGAGCAAGAGAACGAGCAGCTAAACACAAAACACTTCATTGATGAAGTGGAATTAATCAAAGCTAAAAGAGAGGAAGAAAAAGCTAAATTATTGCTTGAAGAGACATTATAAACATATGGTGAAAAAATTGAGGCAGAAGAACAAGTGCCAAGGAGAAGGCCTAGGACTAGAGGGATGAAAAGAGCTCTAGAACTAGAGAGGCAGAAAGAGGCTGAGCTTGCTAATTAGCTCACTTTGAATGAACAATTTGCAGTGGTAGTAAATAAGAACTGGGAGAAATGGATTGACAGGGCTAACCATTACCTATAGAAGCTCCTGGACAACGTAAACAAAGACAACAACTTGCAAAGAAAGATGGAAAAGCACTATGCCAAAAGGAACTAAATTTCAAGGGCCAAGCTTAAAAGAGCCAACGCAAAAATTGAAGCTCTAACCATGAAAAAAAAGGAAAGGAGGCTTGACATACTAGATGAAGCCTCATTCCATGCCTAACCACATCATCAATAACCAATTAGAAATTTTTGAAAAGTTTTTGGGTCAATTTTTGAAATTTTAAGTTTCTGTGTATTCCTAGGCAGTCTTGTGACAACTGGATTTTCAAGCGCTGCGCTCTTTTTTGAGGCACTTTTTGGCCAAATGAATACCACCAGCGGATGAAAAATGAAAAAAAAATTCTAGAAAACAACTTTTCTAGGCTTATTTTGGACAAATGGCAGCTGAAAAGGTGAAAGAACACACAAAAAATAAATGTTCTACCTCTTTTTTTGCCTAGACGCTGCACCCCTGACCAGTTGTGGGAGAATCACTTTTTTTATAGGGAAAATCAACTCCATTCTACAAAGTAAAGACATAGATGGAAATTAGACTGGATAGGCTTTCCAAGAAGCCATATTGAGCCCATTTTTGACACCTATAATCCATTCAAAATCAAGATGCAACATGGAGGGTGCCCCTGGCACAAAAATCGTGCACTTGACCAATGTCTGTTATTTTTCAATTTTCACTGCATTTTTTACTTTTATCTTGGGAAATGATGATTTTAACTATGTAATTGATGAAGGTAAATGTAAATATAATGTGTATGATTTACCTAGAGGTAAATTCATTGTGTGAATGTTATCATCAAGTCAAATGAATTAGTTTCATTTTAATTAGAGAGGAGTCACTTGAAACTCCCTACACTCCAGCTATCAGTTCAGATTTTTGTGCATCTCTTCCTCAACTTAAGGATTTGACCCCTTAGTATGAGAGAAATTGGTTTTGATGTCTATATCATTCACTTATTCACTTTTGGAAAAGGTTGGATGTTGTTGTATTGATCAAGGACTATAGTGTAATTAGTTTGGCCAGAAATTAATGAAGAGTTGCAACTATTTCTTTGCGATACCTATGGTATGGATGTTTAGCATGTTTCTTCTCTTGTTTCATTTGTATGAATTTTTTGTAAGCTCATAAACCATTTCATGTTTATTATATGATTATTTTCAAGTTGATAGGAAGAATACATGTTCTTTCATGCTCTGTTTTGGGAAAGTCTTCATAATTTGTTCATTTTCTTCTGTTTAGGAAGAATACATCCCTTATGATCTTCCTAGCTCCTCTTCAATCTAAAAACATCTCAAAAAATCACCTTAAAGTGCTAAGATTTATACCTACCTTGCCCCATTGAATGGATTTCAATTCCCATCTTATTTTCTCTGAGCTAGCCTTTTTGACCTAATCCTCATCCACTAAACCCAATCAAAACAAAACAAACCCTTCTGAATTTCATAGCTAGAATAAAACCTTTTCCTCTAGCCCTCTTGGCTGTGATTTTTGTGGAGAGAGCCCTCTCAAAATTTTTAGGGCTAGATACCAAGCCAAAAGATTGGTTTGTGGATACCTCTGTTGGGATTTCTTCTTCAGCCTTAGAAATCCGGTGGAGTGATAACACACACAACACCATATGTACATAGAACCATTTATACAACATGTAGCCAACACCATATGTACATAGAATTGCATATTCAACATGTACATAGCACTGCATATCCAACATTCACACAGTACGATATGACCATAACACCGCATATCAAACATTTGAATAGCATCAACTATACCTAGCACTACATATGCAATATACACACAACACCATATATATAGTAGATATACAACATCATATGTACATAATACTACATATGTTACATGTAGATGTCACCATGGGTACAATCACTAAATATACAACATGCACAACATATGCACAACAATAGGACTGCACATCCATAAACCACACACTGACCCCATAAGAAAACTTACTTCCAGTGTCTTTCAACTATCCATGTTTATCCTAGCATGTTACAAATCACACTACTCTAACTTCGTTGATGTACCGCTCAACATTACTTGTCCATAACATAAACGTAGGAATAGTACAATCATATAATATCAATTCATATCCACATTATATTGACCTCATGGTTTTGTCAGAGTTACTCTTCCCACTTGATTCCTGATAAGACCAAGAACCCCTTCATGCCATTCATCTGCATAATCAATTATCCCTCCACAAGAATAATCCCTAACAACCCTGTCAAATAGTGACATAGATACGTACTTACATACATATATATAATCATTAGCATAAAACAATCAACATCCTATCATCCAATGGCATACATACACACATGTATACATATAAACATTTAGCATCAAAAAACCATGATCCATGACGAACTTTTCATGAAAGACATACATACATACATAGATGTATACATATATAAACATCAACATAATCATGATCAAAACACAATTTCTAGATATCATAAGTTCTAGGTTAAGAGAAAATCCTTTATTCATGCACAACATTTCCAAGGAATCTAACACCTCAAATCCATCCACTTTATCTTTCGTGTTCCCTTTCTCATGACTATTCTATCACCGTCTGTTTACCTCAGTGGACCCAACCAATCCAACTCATTATCATATTCTTACCTTCATTTTCCCTTATACATGCACTAGGCTTCATCTAAGTCTTACATTACCTATTGGGTTTCATCCCACTCTCCTCGAGCTACATTAATTTCCCCTTTCCCAACCAATTCCTAATACTCTCAAACAAAATACAAGAACACGAAACAAAAAATAAGAAAACCAAGAAAACAAATAGTAATATGACACCAGAACAAGGTGGTATGGCCATACATTAGGCATAAACAAATTCACAAATAAATCACAGTCAAACCACAAGAGACCAAAATCACAAGACTAGAAACAAATACCATGTCTCAATCCCCATTGGTTCCCAATTCTTCCAAGGGAAAGCTCAACCTGAGCCTTCTTAAATATTTCATGGCAGTCTATATTTCCATGCAATTCCCTGCACCATACTACCATAAACACATAATTCTCAATGCATAAATAAACATACAACATGTTATTTACCTTACCTTGTTGTGCCAATAACAATGACTTCTAACTGAACACACATGTCAACCATATCTACAAAATATCAAAACAACATATCTATCAATTTTAAATCAACCTTTTCCAAGGCTAACAACCATGTCATAATAAACTAGTAGTCAAAATAATAATATTATTATACTACAACTATCAACTACTTATACTCAAGTAGCTATCTCAATACTTATTGCGTTAGTACAACCATATTAGGACCAAATCATTTCTTCATGCAATATTATAGGTACATACTTATAACATGAAACTAATCAAACAATATATAGACAACATAATAGACACCAAAAATAAAACACCAAATAGACTACATAATTAAACATTCAAGCACAAAGTAGACGACATAAGCAAGCTCATACCTTAATGTATCTTAAGGGAGGTTACTTTGTCTGCACAATTAATATATATTAGCACAATAGAACTTCACAACACCTCAACTCAACATAAATAATATCATGATATCCATAATAGTAACTAGCTAATGTGTTCACATCATAGACTCATAAAAAAATTTCATTCATGCATAACAATCACATGTGCACAATCAACCTAGATAAGTATCACATAATATCACAAATAACTTGACTCATACCTGAATTTCATAACCCTAACCATCTGCATAGGCTAATCCAATTTAGCACGATACATATAACATTATGATATTAATTCTATAACCCTAATCATCAAGCTAACTAACATACAACAAAAACAAGTTAACATATAACATATTCATCAACAACATATAACATAGTCATTAAGTTAATTCCATGCTTGACTAACCAATGCATGTACATGTGATCACACTAATCAACTAACATCTATCATGAATGTAACCATAAAATCAATAGAATGAGAAACATATAACTAACCTTAATGCTTACAACAACCATGAATCACATACCTGCACGCCAAGCATGCACACTTGTATGACGATATTCTCTTACCCCATAGTCCATTGTTGCAACCTCACTTTAATGATATGTATCTCCTGCTCTATCTTAGCCAATACATTAGCATCATAACATACCAATATCATCATGATGGCCCAATTGCATAAAATTACCTTATGCACAACAACCTTAACCGAACCAATGAAAATTTTACCATATGCACCCACTTGACATGTATAACCAATCATGAACTACCAATGCATATTAAACATATGACATCACACAAGCAAGCATACACAGATAACAAAAAATCATGACCAATATGTAACCCTAACATAAGAAAGCAATGAATTTACAATATGTAACAATATGTAAGCAAGCATGCACAAACAATACACAAGCATTAGCAACACATGACCAATCATACACTGATGACAACATGTTGACAACAACACCATCAACACTTCTATGGCGACACCACTAGCACCATGGCCAACATAACAAAGATGCAACAAGAAATACACCCTAGGTATGATAAACACCTAAGCAACCAATATAAAAGCATGACCAACACACTACCCATCTGGTCCAAGGGTAGAACCGTGATTTGATACCATTATGTAACACCCTCCCCCCACATCTACCCAAGTAACCAACCAATCAGGGTAAATATGTGACGAGAGGCCAATATAACGATATTCAACCTCCTAGGTGACCTTAAGGAAGTGGAGCTGACAGAAACACATCAAAAATACCTTGTACAATATCAACAACACCCCTAGGAGGTAACCCAATCCATCAAGACTCTTACCCTTGAGACACATTGAATATTTGACCCTTTTGAGCCATTGCATCAGGAATAATATTGCATGCTAGTGGCCAGGAGGCTTTAGCCCCATGCACAACACTGCATGCATATTTCTAGGGCCCCAAATTCCCATTTCTCTGCCTACAACTCTGGGATTTTAGCCACCTTTTTAGGCCCAGAGCCTCAGTCACTTCCCAGGAATTCATAAAAATGTAGTGAATGATAAATAAAATTATAACAATGATAAGAAAGAAATCACATGAACAAGAACTCATCTGGACCCCTCCTATCCATGACAGACATTTTGTCAAACATGTAACAAACATTGAATCTACAGGTATAAACAACAGATTTAAGCATAGTGGTCTCATACTTATATGAGAATATATAAGAAGCATTTCCCCCTTAAATGATTAGGTGCAATACAATCTATTTGACCATAGATACCTTGTGAATTCATTTAGAAGTGAAAACATGGATAGATCCATACATCATCATTGATAAAATACATGCTTATAACCAACATATTAACAACATAAATACCATGGATACAACAACAATAGAATCCACAAAATAACCAGTATATTTTCATACCAAATACCAAAGGAATGAGCTCTTCATTACTGAATCTAAAAACCAACCGGGGATGGGACTTCCACATTCCATCCAACCATAGATTGGTTGTGCCAAAACTTACTTCAGCCAATCACCCCCATGCCATATTCCAAGCATCAATGTGGGACTCATAAACAACCAAAAAGAACCAAACAATCATGAATGTTATCGGGTTATATGCCTACATCGTGAGGAATTTTCATGTCTCCTACTCTCTCATCCTTTACCACAATCCACAGTCTGAATCATGGGTCATTAGGCCCTAAATTGAGACATACTCTCCAGGATTTACCATACATCCCATACCAGGACTACTAGGCCCAAATGGAGAGAACCCACCTCTCATAATTTACCACAATCCATCCTAGATCACTAGGCCCTAAACCGAGGCAACCCACCTCTAGGCTTTACCGTATATCCTGCCATTCACAAGACAAGGATTCCTAGGCCCACCAAGGCGCACAATCGTGGCTTTACCACAACCCACAGTCTGATTCATGGGTTACTGTGCCAGTGGCTTTACTTTGATCCAAAGTCTGGTTCAGGGACCACTAGGCCATTTTTTTGTCATTTTGGAGATCCACCTCACTCAGATTCAAATCCATCCAGAAATATATCTCAACCAAAGTATGATAACTCCACAACACCATGCCTATCTAGAAATTGCAAGGCTAGGTTGATAACATTTTCAAACTTAGAAAAACCCATGCCAAGACAAAATATAACCACATGAAATACCACGCATGAAAATTCTAGCAAGGAAATCACACATGAAAATCAATAGCATGCTCATAAAAATCAATGGACACTATTGGGTACCAATTTCTCACATTTGCCCTGCTACTGAAGTGCCTTAGCAACATATTTTTTCATGTTCCAATTCCTTTTTTTGGTGCTACTAATTATTGTAGTCAATTTCAACCACCCAACCAGGCATGACATGTTTTCTTGTACCAAGCACATAATCTCCATTAGATTCAAAATAAATTGAAATAACTTCAAATAATACCTCATTGGTAGCCCGTAAAATAACGTACAATTTCACTTTTATTTACTTCCTATCACAGAAGTCAAACTAGTTGTTTGATCGAATCATCATGTATAAACATATCACATCCGGTTAGCTCAAAATACAACCATCATAGGTAAAAATAATGAATCACATGCAATCATCATAAACCATAATCATAAATCACATGTAACCATCATAAGTTAGAATCATAGATCACATGCATAATAGAACTGAAATAAATTTTTGATACTTATCCTTCATTGGTCCTTACTTCTGACTTTGTTCTTTTGTACACACACTCTATCGATTGCCACACCCGGAAAGTCTAGTGCCCTTGCTTCTCTTTACTCACGTACAAAAATACATAGTCTACAAGACGTACATTTATAGAAGGCATACAAAACCACACAATACATGCACCCACACCCAGTGTACAACACAAAAAATACATACACCCACACTCGGTGTACAACACAATACATGTACATACACATACACCCACACCCAATGTACAATACAACACAATACATACCCTGAAATCAACATACAACAAATACACCTACACCCAATGTAAAATACAACACAATCAATATATATATATATATGTACACATAGTACAACACAATTAATACACATGTCACGATACCACGACTACACCATGCACATATATAGTACCGCATGCTTGCAACAACACAACATGTACACAGTACCACCTGTACACAACACTACCTAGAAAACGCATGAACAAAATCACATGTACATGACACCACTTGCACAATGTGTACACAGCACCAAATGTACACTACACCACTTGTACAATGTGTACATGACAATACCACATGTACATAGAACCATATGCATGACATGTACACCACACCTCACGTACACAACGCCACATCCATGACACTACCTATACCTAGCACTATATGTACAACATGTACACAACATCACATGCACACAATGCCACATGTACAATCATGTACACAACACCATATGTACATAGCACCATATTTACAACACGCACACAACACCATATGTACATAGCACTGCATATTCAACATGTATATAGCACCATATGTACACATCATTGCGTATCTAACATGTGCACAACACCATATGCACACAACATTGCATATACATCATTCACACTGTACGATATGACCACATCACCACATATCCAACAATTGTACTTAGTACCATATAAACCAAGCATTTCATATACAATATAGACACAACACCATATATACAACATACATACAACATCATATGTGTAAAATACTACATATTTTACATGTACACATCACCATAGTTACAATCCTGAATATACAACATGCACAAAATATGCACAACTATAAGACTACACATCCATAGACCACACATTGACCTTACAATAAACCTTTCTTCTAGTGTCTTTCCACTATCCCTTATTATCCTAGCATGTCATATATCGCACTACTTTCACTTCGTTGATGTACCCCTCAGCATTACCGTTCAATAACATAAATGTAGGCATAGTACAAGAATATAATATCAATTCATATTTGCATGAGATTGACCTCATAGATTTGTGAGAGTTACCCTTACCACTTGATTCCTCATAATACCAAGAACCCCTTCATTCCATTCATCATCATAACCAATCATTCCTCCACAAGAATGATCCCTTAAAACCCTATCAGATAGTGACATAGATACATACATACATATATATAATCATTAACATAAATTAATCAACATCCTATCAGCCAATGACATACATACACACATATATACATATAAACATTTAGCATAAAAAAATCATGATCATGATGACCCTGTCATACACGACGTAGATAGATACATAAATTTATACATATATAAACATCAACATAATCATGATCACAACATAATTTCTAGATATCATAATGTCTAGGTTAAGAGAACCTATTTTATTCATGCACAACATTGAGAACAACAATTCCCAACATAGACAAGGCATCTAACTCCTCATATCCATCCACTTTACCTTTCGTGTTCACTTTCTTACAATTGTTATCCCACCTTCCATTTACCTCAGTAGACTTAACCAATCCAACTCGTTGTCATATTCTTACCTTTATCTACCTTATACATGCATCAGGCTTCATCTGAGAAACACAAATGCATCCAATATAAAAGCATGACCAACACACTGCCCATCCATCCCAATGGTTGAACCATGCTCTGATACCACTCTATAAACACTCCTCCCACATCTACCCAAGTAACCGGGCAACCGGTGTAAATATGCGATGAGACACCACTATAATTAGATTCAACGTCTTAGGTGACCTTAAGGAAGTGTAACCGACGAAAACACATCAAAAATTATTTGTAGAGTATCAACAACACCCCTAGGATGCAACCCAAACCTTCAGGCCTCTTACCCCTGGGTCGCACTAACATTTTGACCCTTTTGAGCCATAGTCGCATGCATGTGACCAAGACGCTTTATACCTAGGCACAATGTTGCATGTCTATGTCTAGGGCCCCAAATTCCTAGTTATGTTCCTACAACTCTCAATATTTGAGCTACATTTTTAGGCTGAGAGCCTCGGTCACTACCTATAACTTCACAAAAAATTAGGGGATGATAAATAACATTATAAAAATGATACTGAAGTAATCACATCAACAAGAACTCATTTGGACCCTTCCTATCCATGAAAGGAATTTTGTCAAACATGTCACAAACATTGAATCTATAGGTGTAAACAACATATTTAAGCATAGGGGTCTCATACCTATCTAAGAATTGCTAAGAAGCATTTCTCCCTTACATCATTAGTTGAAATACAATCTATTTTACCATAGATACATTGTGCATTCATCTACAACTAAAAACATGGATAGATCCATACATCATCACTTATAAAATACATTCTTATAACCAACATAGTAATAACATAAATACCATGGACACAACAGCAATATATTCCACATAATAATCAGTAAATTGCATACCAAATAACAAATCAATGAGCTCTTAATTACTAAATGTAAAACCATCTTAAGATGGGACTTCCACATTCCACCTGACCATAGATTAGCTTAGCCAAATATTACTTCAGTCAATCACCAAAGTTCCATATTCCAAGATTTAATGTGGGACTCATAACCAACCAAAAGGAACCAAACAAGCATGAATGTTACCAGGTTCTTTGCCTACATCGTGAGGAATTTTCCTATCTCCTAGTCTCTCAATATTTACCACAACCCATAATTTAAATAAGGGTTCACTGGGCTCTAAAATGAGACATACTCTTCATGCTTGATTGTACATCCCATCCCAGGACTACTAGGCTCAAACGAAGATCACCCACCTCTCAGGCTTTACCGCAATCCATCCCGGATCACTAGGCCCTAAACCAAGGCAAACCACCTCTAGGCTTTACCATATACCCCATCGTTCATAGGTTGAGGATTCCTAGGACCACCAAGGGACACAATCCTTCCTTTACCACAACCCTCAATCTGATTTAGGGGTTACTAGGCAAGTGGTCCACAGTCTGATTCAGGGACCACTAAGCTATTATTTGTCATTTTAGAGATCCACCTCACTCAGCTTCAAACCCTTTCGACAATCTATCTCAACCAAAGTATGAGAACTCCACAACACCATGGCTATGTAGAAATGGTAAGGCTTGGTTGATAACAATGTAAAACCTAGAAAAACCGATTCCAATGAAGAAAAGAACCACGAGCAATACCATGCATGCCATATCTAGCAAGGAAATCACACATGCAAATCAATACCTACAAAGAATCATGTTGTAGTTTCTTGATTATTTCTCTTCCTTGCTTTATTTTCCTTTCTTTCTACAATTCCAAAGTGCTCCAAGAAAACTCTAAGTGTACAAGAGTATGAAAGATAGAGAGAGAGAATAGAATGAGAGCCATAAGTGTGAGTAAAATCTTATAAAAATCTTTCCAACTGATCCTTAGAAGCCTTTTTATTAATGAGGTTTCTATTTTCTTCATTTTCCATTATTTTCCTTCATTTTCCTCCTCACATGCAACTTGTGACATTTCATCTCCCTTTTCTCCTAATTGCAATTATTTTTCATAAATAAATGTGCCAAATATGCCATTTTTCCTTTTCAAAGCCTTTGCCTTTTCCAATTTCCTTATCCATATTAACCAAATGAATACACACTAGGATGTTTTTCCCAACATTCAGCTTGGAATATGTGTCCCATCAACCGTGGTTATTATTTTTAACTTGTATTACATGGAATTTTCACTAGGGATGTTAAATCACCTTTATGAACATATAACTTATCTAACCTTTAGAGTTACCCATTCTGTAGATAGTAGTCCACTATGCTTTCACCATTGTTCAGATGATTGTAGCTTTGCAACTGTTGAAAAAACTCCTTGAAGTCCTCATATTTTATGTATTTCTCTATGCATCATGGGTGAAATTATCCATGTACATAAGAGTTCCCAAAGTTATGATCTTTGATGTGATGGCCTTTAAATCATGTCAATGAACTTGTTTGTGTTGCCCTTCTTGTACTTTATCGTTAAATGAAGTTTTTTTAAAACTCCATCCATATGTAATGCTTATTTTTCTATAGCTTTCTCTAAGCCTACAAGTAATATAGTGGTTAGGGATCTATTCATATTATAGTCTCATTTCTCATTATATATTGCTTCCACTTCTTCACATATTTCACCATGGCATAGAGCTCCTTGTTGTAGGTAGGGTAGTTGAGAACCACCCCTTAAAATACTTTAAAATGGTTACATATAGGCCTTCCTCACTACATTAAGGCTACTCCAATATCATACCTACTTGCATCTTTCTCTATTTTGAAGAGTTGATGCTATTTTTGTAATGTCGGAACTGATTCTTGAATGATATTCTTCTTTAACTCCACAAAGCCCCTTTTCTAACCCTTTCCCAAATGGAAATTCTTTCCACTATTGTTACTACTAAAAATAAGGTTATGAATTTCCTTAGGTACTATTCATCCCCTACGAAACTCCTAATCTTAGAAACATTAGTAGGCATTGGCCTCTTCATGATGGACTCCATATTGAAAGTATCTATCTTTAGCTCTCCTGCACATATTGCATAACCCAAATACATCAAAAACTATTGTGAAAACTCACACTTCTTGATATTTCCATTAAATAAATTTTGAGGTCTGAAATGGGCCTCCTAGGGAATATTATAAAATAATAGTGGAAAAATAAAATAATATCACATTACATTATCAAATTTTAGAGGGAAAAAGAAAAATTCATTTTTTCAACTCATATTTTCAACTTATCTCCCTATAATTTTACTCAAATTTCAAGCAGGAGAACTCGCTGGATGCAAATTTTAATTCCTCATCCAAGGAGTACACATGTTGCATACTTTTGATGGACCCTGCTACACGAAAAATGAAAAATACATTAAAAAATGTGATTGCAATCACGTTTTTCATGTGTTTCTTATTTTTCGTGTAGAATGGTCATTTAAAAGTATGCAACATGATTACGATTTAGATGAGGAATTAAATTATGTATCCAACAAGTTCTCCCACTCAAAATTTGAGTAAAACCTTAGGGAGGTAACTTGAAAATATGAGTTCAAAAATTAGTTTTTCTATTTTTCTTTTTTTTTATCTTTTTTCTTTTTTACTCCAAAAATGGTGAATCACCCCTCATGGTTGACATCATAATCTTCAATCCTATTGGTTCTCATAAAGTTGATTTTGGTTGTACATTTTTTTTTGAGGCCCATTTTAGACCTCAAAATTTCTCTAATGCTAGTAGTTGGTGTGCATTCAATGATCCGGATTTATGCAGGAATGAAATAAAATACAAAAATAGAAATAAGCACAGAGATGCAGTGGGAACAATACTTCATTTCAATAATATCAAATAACTAAAATAAGTTTACAAATAGAATGGAAATAAACTAGCTAGGGCGACAGTAGCTTATCTCTAAGAAGAGATGTGGCGACTACATTCCTCTAAACTGTGTTACAATGAGGCTCGAAGGCCTATTTATTATTGAGAAACAATCCAAAACCCTAAACATCCAAAAACCTAACCGTAGGAGATGAAGTTCCAAAACTATGGGCCCCGTTTGGGTAAATTGGTGTTTCAACTTCCCAGGGACGTAACTTTGGCATACTATCTCTGTTTGACGCGCTTCATATCTTGTTAGACAGATATATCCAAGGAGTACAACTTTTGGTGTCAGAAATATCGGTCCCATTAGGGGATTTTTGAGGTCTAAAATGGGCCTCCTAAGGAAATTATAAAATAATAGTGGAAATAATAAATTAATATTAGATGACATCATCAAATTTTAGAGGGAAAAAAGGAAAAACTACTTTTTCAACTCATATTTTCAACTTATCTCCCAAAGTTTTTACTCAAATTTTGACCAGGAGTACTCATTGGATGCAGAATTTAATTCCTCATCCAAGGAGTACCCATGTTGCATAATTTCGATGGACCCTGCTAAGAGAAAAATGAGAAATACATGAAAAACATGATTGCAATCATGTTTTTCACGTATTTCTCATTTTTTGCTTAGCAGGGTCCATCGAAAGTATGCAACATGGGTACTCCTTCAATGAGGAATTAGATTTTGCATCCAATGAGTACTCCTACTCGAAATTTGAGTAAAAACTTTGGGAGATAAGTTGAAAATACAAGTTGAAAAAGTAGTTTTATTATTTTATTATTTTTTAATATTTTCCCCCTTTTACTTAAAAAATTGGTGAATCATCCCCCATGGTTAACATCATCATCTTGAATCCTATTGGTTCTTACAAAGTTTATTTTGGTTGTACATTTTTCTTAGGAGGACCATTTTAGACCTAAAAATTCCCCTAATTATGGACCCATGTTGCTCCTGGTATTCCCAAAAAATGTCGTTTAGGACCTCAAAATGGATCCGGAAGTTCAGGACCCGAAAAATTGCTAAAAATAAAAAATTGTTCCGAAACTGAAAAACTAAAAGAACGAATGGTGGGGGTTCAAATGGAATAGGTGGGTGGCCACCAATAACCACATGGCTCATTAGGGCCTCCAAACGACTCTGAAAGTTCAGGAACCGACAACCTGCTAAAAATAGTAAGTTGTGCTGAAAGTGAAAAACTAAAAGAACTGATGGTGCGAGTCCAAATGGAATAGGTGGGTGGCCACCAATATCCACCTAGATCATTCCTCCCTCCTTAGGAATAAATGGTCCCCATTGCGTTAAGTTCCTCCATGAGAGGCAAATTCTACTAAAGTTGGTATTGGATTTGTCCAGGATGTCGTGGACATGCTAGATGCATTCAAAAAATTTGGTTTCCTTATACATTACATGTGTGCATTCTATTTGTGTAATCTCATGAGTTATGGAAATATCAGGTAGCAGTGCGCCAGGGGTTAGATAAATGAAGTGCTTATCCAAACAGTGTAGAGAAACCTCTGTGGGTGAGGAGAAAATGTTTTCGTATTCATCCACGCCTTTGTCCATTTGCTACTACTGCGCAGGGGAGCCCTATTTTGAGGCTATGGAAAAAATATTCTTCTTTCCTTATGGGTGAATGGTAATGCAAATAAATTTCCTTGTTTGGGAAACAATCTTACTGCACTATTTTGAAGTATTCAAAGATATGGCAGGAGGTGGTATTACCTCTGGTATCCTATACAAGTTATTTCCCAAAGTAAAAATGACAGCACGAGGCCTAGATTCATACAAAGCATGTCACTTTCACAAGTATGGTTGGCCCAATAATACATCTGCTACATCAGGAGGAGAAACATCTCACAATACCTCATCCGTGAATGGCTTGATGTTGTACGAAAGGAGACACTATTGGCAGACGCATAGATATCTCCCTGGGTGAAGCCACCTGATGGTATACGGCTGCGGGTGTGCTATGGTCGATAGTTTGAACCACTTCATGACGTCTGCTGAAATGAGGTTCTTTTGGCTTCTGCTATCGACAAGAAATTGTAGTGGAGAACACTTAACCCACATCTGCAGATGGAAGAGGCACTCTCCCTCCTCTGGATCATGGGGATCCTCCCTCTAGACCTTATTGGTGGAAAAAATGGCATTGGGTTTGGCATCAATGATATGCTTCCCTTTTTCATCTCTCTGGTCTGGTTCTAGCTTTGGATCAACACATGCATCTGATTTGGGTGCCTTCAGTTTGACCACCAGTGACTGTTTGGCCCGACACTCTATTGTGTTATTAGTGGGGTTGTTGTGGAATTCACATCACTTCCCTGTGTCCTTCTTTGGATTTGTGGTGGGGTTCTGAGTAACCCCCCTTTGGCTCTGCCCCTTTTTCTGTGGTTCGGGGGCGCCTTTCCCTGACTTCAGATTCGTAGATCCAAAATCTCTCCTTCTACTTAAATTTCTGCTCAATCTTGGTGCCATAACGATATCCCGTGCCAAGTGAGGTAATTTCGAGGAACTCCATTTCCTCTTGAATGTGTCTATGCAGATAGCTACAATACTTGAGCACCAAATGTCTCTCCGAATATTTAATACCCAACTTCGTGCGCAAGGTATGGAACAAATTTGTCTATTCGTGCACATCTTGATCCCTTTGTTGTCACAGTGTGGTTCATTGGATGTACTTGTCCTCATAGCTACCCATGGGGTAATATTGTTCCTTGATGCCATCTCGGAACGAATTCTAGGAGGGTGTGGATGAGAACATTGAGGTTTCCCCCTCATCCTTTTGCTCACAGTAGGTTTCCCACCAATCTTTGACATGGGGGGCAGCTTTGAGGAGTGAAAAAATAATCTTTTCTCGGTTGGAGAAATCATGGACTGAGAAATACCCTTCTAGAAAATTAAACCATATATCTACGACGTCTGCATCTATTTGGCCTTCAAATACAATAATGTCAAATTTTACCTATACCTTGAAGGGTGTGGCACCTCCAGAGTGGTTGTTAGATGCAGATGCGCCTAGGTTGGCAGCCGTTAAAGGATCTGAGAAAAGTTATCCATCATCGCGTTCCTTTGTTTCTCGAGGGCCTCCTCAATCAATATTTTTATAGGATCTCCTGCTCCCTCATCTTTATTTTCTTCCTCCATGTGAGGTCATCATGGTTTGTGAGCCTAATCTTGCAAGGGTTCAACCAGATCGAGCCCTAACTCCTTATACCCTGACCTCGTTGGGGACATGCAAAGAAAAACAGAGAAAGAGAAGACCACTATGATACCACTAATCCGAATTTATGCAGGAATGCAATAAAATACAGAAATAGACATAAACACAGAGATGCAGTGGAACCAATACTTCATTTCATTAATATCAAATAATTGAAATATGTTTACAAACATAATGGAAATAAACTAGTTAGGGCGATGGTAGCTTATCTCTAAGAAGAGATGTGGTGGCTACATTCCTCTGAACTATGTCACAATGAGGCTCGAAGGCCTATTTATTGTTGAGAAACAATGCAAAACCCTAAACATCCAAAAACCTAACCGTAGGAGATGAAGCGCCAAAACTATGTGCCCCGTTTGGGTAAATTGGTGTTTCAACTTCCCGGGGACGTAACTTTGTCATACAATCTTCGTTTTACGCGCATCATATCTAGTTAGAAAGATCTATCCGAGGAGTACAACTTTTGGTGTGAGCAACATCAGTCCATGGACCTATGTTGTTCCCAAAAAACGTCGTTTATGGCCTCAAAACGACTTCGGAAGTTTAGGACCCGAAAAACTGCTAAAAATAGTAAGTTGTGCCGAAACTGAAAAACTAAAAGAACTGATTGTGGGGGTTCAAATGGAATAGGTGTGTGACAACCAATAACCATGTGGCTCATTAGGGCCTCCAAACGGCTCTGAAAGTTCAGGAACCGACAACCTGCTAAAAATAGTAAGTTGTGCTGAAAGTGAAAAACTTAAAGAACTGATGGTGCGAGTCCAAATGGAATAGGTGGGTGGCCACCAATATCCACCTAGATCATTCAACGACTCTAACACCTACATCAAATTTGAGGTGTGATCTTCTCAGGTAGCAATGTATATTAGTATATCATCCAAATAAACAATAAAAACGAATCTATAAAATGGAACACTATATAATTCGCTAACCTCATAAATATAGCTAAGAAATTGCATAGGCCAGATGGCATGATTAATTGCACATACAATCCTTACCTAATTTTGAAACTGGTATTATAGATATTTTCTTCTTTAACCCAAAATTTTCGATATCTTAACCTTACGTCCATTTTGGTGAATTATTTGGCTTGATACAACTAACCCAAAAGATCATATACCATGGGAAGGGGGTACCTTCTCTTGAGTGTAAATTTTTTTAACGCTCTATAATTAATACAGATCCACAAAGTCCCATCCTTCTTTGGCATAATGATAATGGGTGACCCCCATGGTGAAGTACTTGGTTAAATGACACTTTGTTCCAGTAACCATTGCAACTTCTTATTCACCTCATTTTCCTCTATAATGGATTTCCTATATAGCTCAATGTTTGGCAATGGAGAGACTAGCAAGAACTAGATCTTGCACTCCACTTCCCTCTGGGGTGGTAACCCTTCAAGATTTTGGAACAAACCCTTGTACGCCTATAGAAACTCTTCTAAGATATTTTTTTGTCCTTGGTACACCCGTCTAGGGATGATTTATCTCTCATGGACTCTTATATATATTGATTTTCTCTTAAAAACAAAAAAACATACTTCTTGCTAAAGTGATCAACCTTTTACCCTAGTTGGCACTCACTAGTGAGATCTTTAACGTTACCTTATGCGCTTTTAAGATGAAGGATTTTATTTCCTTAATGAGGTGTTACTATATGGATATCATCATGAATATTGCATCCCATATGTGCATATATTTACTACAAAACAAAACACCACATTCTTCTAGTGGAGCTACATCCAATTCCATTTCATCAATACAACCAACCCTAGTAGCAAATTTTATTTTGTATTGTTTGGTTACCTTTTTCTCTGCCTCCTTATTGACCCATCCAAATGGATATGGAATAGGATGGTCAGATGTCTTTATTCTAATTTTATTAACCATATTTTTTTCTATGATATTTGTTTGTGATCTTGAGTGAAATAATGAATCAATCATCATCTTCTTTACCTATATATTTATATGGAGGAGTTGGGTCACTTCATTCTCTTCCTATTTTTGAAGGCTATTTAAGATTCACCCATTTTTTGTAATTAAGTATAGTCAATCTTCTCATCCACATCCAAGCTACTTTCCACATGATTACTCAAATATGCGTCCATGATATTTTTCTTATTAGAATATTTCCTTTTGTTCTTTAGGTTGAGATCTTGATGTAACTTCTAACACTTCTCCTGGAATTGACCATCAATGTTAAAGTGGTTGATGGGATCTATTGTAGCTATTGTATTTTTGTATTTTCCCACTTGATTTCCCTTTCTTTTGGCATTTGTTATTTAGGTACAATTCTTATACACAAGCCTCATCCATATTTTTAGGTTTGAACAACCTCACTTGCTTCCATAGATGGTTGTCAAGACCCCCCATATACTTGACTAATATGTTTGGGTTCTTTCGAGAGATACCTAGCATTATAGCCAACTTTATAAATTCTATGTTGTACTCCTATACACTCTACCACTATGTCTACTTGAAGTAATTCCACCGAATCCATTGGTACTCTACATACCTAATAGGATAAAACTATGATTTTATAGGAGTTTTAAAATATTCCCATTTATGCATTGGTATTTTTGTGTGGCCTTCCCGCTAGGTCAACGTATGGCCTTTTAATTTCAGTTGAGAAAATGAAATTTTATGTTCTTCCTCTATGTGGTTAACATTAAAATAAATCTCTAACTACTACAACTAGTTATTTGACTTTCAAGCATTAATCTTACCTTGATATGGCTTGGTGTAAACCTTTTCTTTCATCTTGAATATTTAATGTGAATGGTTCACAACACTAAAAATGGGTTGATTTCTTTGGGTTTTTCCTTATTCTTCCTCTCTCGTTCTTCTCAATCATGATCTCCCCTCTTATTTGAGCTCTATGTTAAAAACCCCATCTTCTTTAAATAGATCATTATTTATTATTCAAGGCCATAATGAAGAGGACCACATCACAATTTATATGTGTGACTTGTGCTTCTAGCTACAGAAACTTCTCCTCTTCAATATCATGAGGTTTATTAACAAATTCTTTAACCATGGTTGTGGTTATATTATTTTTAGCTTAATAAATATGGATCCCTTGAAAATACCCACAATATACATTAATAAACTTACTTTGTTATTAGTATGATCTGTGAAATTCAATGGATATTCCACTGGAAAGTTTGTCACAATAGACCTGATCAAATTATACTTAAAATTAAAAATATACACTATCATGGTTAACTTATCCATATAATTTATATATTCAATAAATATTTTGTTATATTTATGTGTGCAATAGATAAAATATTCAGAAAATATAAAATAATGAAATAAAACTCATAAACCACAATGAACACAAGATATGACCTAGAAAACCCTTTGGAGAGATAACCCAACTAGAAGGTGAGGCTACTCTACTCTCTCTTTATCTGAATGGAAATGGATGGAAGTAGAAAGGAGTAAGGTTTGTGTCCCATGGGCTACTATAGTATACAAACCCTCTCTCTCTCTCTCTCTCTCTCTCTCTCTCTCTCTCTCTCTCTCTCTCTCTCTCTCTCTCCACTCTTAACTACTCTTCTCATTATTGAAACAAAATGTACTTGAATAGAATGGAACCACTTTTACTTCTAAATGCTTAGTTATAACACACCTTGATACCAAACTAAAGGTTAAATTTTATCCATTTAACCCTCAATATGAGTTACAACTTGATCCTTCTATATTATTATTCATAGTACCCATCTAATTGGCCCACATTTCATGAATAACGAGGGCTAACACGGCATCCTCTCAAATTATGGTGGTCAATTTAGATAGGTCAACTTTAAGAAGACACAACTTTCTCATACAATCTTTTATTGAGGTGATTATTATCTCATTGGAAAGGTATCAATTTTTTTATTATGAAATATGGGTTCATATAAAGGAAAAACCACAAAATGGTCATTCAAAGCCTCAAAATGGATCCTAAAATTTTCACTTGAATTTTTCCAAACTACGACCACTAGTAAAAATGATTGTACAAGATTATTCCTCCATATTTTCCACTCTAAGAGCATTGATATGGATGAAAAATAATATGTTGATACAATTTGGATCAACTGGTAAGATGAAATTAACATGTATCTTCCTTTGCAAGTGATATATTTTTGGATGATGAATAGAGTCTCCCTCCATTTTTTTTAGAATCCACCTCAAAATTGATTTTTAAAAGTTGATAACTTATTCAAGGCCCTTTAACAAAAATTTCCAATTTCCATCCTTCAATTTGTTTGTTTCTGAATCATTTTTCCCCATCAAAAAATAATTCAATAGCTTTGATGTTAGAATCCTTCAAAACTTATAGCCACAAAACTCTTACATGTAGAAATTATACAACATGCATGTATATCTTGGATTCACCTGATCTAACAATGTACTAAAGTTAAATACTAAATCACTTCTACAAATATTTTGCGGAATTAAAAACACAATCGCCAATCACATAAAGTAAGGAAAGAATAGATCAAAACCACAACACCAAATATTCCCAGGGAAAAATTACTGCTCAAAATCCCTCTATCATATATTTTTTATTCCACAAGGAATCATGAAAGAATTACATACAATTCTTCTCACAAGAATCATCTTTTATTCAACTAAGTGTCTCACACTATCTCAGATAAAATTGGGCCAATACTTAGCCAATTTACTGCCTCTAGATAGTCTTCCTTTCTCACGCAATTCCTCATGAATGCAATCCTTAATCACAAATAATTTCAGCCTTCCTCAACTACGCTGAGTATCATGGGAATCTTGTGGTGTCTTAACTACACTTAAGTAGCCTTCTAATATCACAACTGATATTTACACTCCCCTTTCACCTTGTCTCAACTAGGTCTCCACTGGAACTGACATGCATGCAACTAATAATAGTAAATCCTTAGTTGCATGTGAGATCACTAATTCTGAATTAATTAATATTTAATTCACTTGATCTCTCACTACCTGTATCTTTAGTTACAACTAGCACAACTGAGTTTAACACACTTAACTGAGTTAAACTATTTATAACTTGCATTAACTAATGCACCACTGCACTTTGAACTATGTTACAACTAGAATTACTCTGCATGCCTCACCAACTAACCTCTAACTTGAAATCCACTTGCTAACTGAATTTATCACTTTCATTTAACTCATTCAAGTCCACATTGAGAATATATTGCATTTTAAAGTCCATATAAATTAATGGATAATAAAAATAGACATGCACCAAATTTATCCATGTGGGCCCCACCCTAGTGTAGGTGCTTAATGCAACCAGGTGCTTAATGCACTAGGCGTGGGTGTTGAATGTTGTTTTCGGATGCCAATTTCACTGTTTCTTGTTGCAAACTTCAACACTCCCTCTCAACAAGAAATGAATGTCCTTGCGTGTGACATGCAACTCCATGCATGCGAGATGCAACCCTTGCATGCGACATGCAACTCATGCATGCAACACTTCTCTAGTGTTTCTTGCACATGCAACAGTTCACTAGTGTTTATCGCATATGAAACCTTTGCTTGAAACACTTCCAAAAATGAATAGCCTCCCAAAAACTAAATTAGTATAACGCATTTGTCATCAAAGTCATCTGATTGCTGCTAGCTACTGCACATGTCTACTGGATCTTCTGCGTTGCTGAAATCGGCATCCATGCACTCTGCACTTGTTTCCAACTCTGATCTGCACTCCAGTATCTGACACTCTCACTTTGATTTCATGTCCTCCAGACATCTGAATGCATCAATCTAACCGATCCTGCTACTTCTGCTCTATGGGATCCTCATAGCCAGGTTCGATCCATGAGACCCACAATCTCTAGGATCCTGCCCAAATTTCTTCTTGGGATTAGTCATGCATGTCGCCCCACCTCACACTTGGAGGTATAGCTGCATGCACTCCCACTGCCCATCTGGCTCGAAATTTCTCTACATGAGTGTTTTCTCCCAATCCATGATCCTTCTCATGTGGCTACTCCACATCTTGAGGTTCATTCTCACCTGCATGCAAATCCATCTCCCTCTCAAGGGTCAATTGCATGGCTTTCTCATACTTCCCAATGGTTGGAAGCTCTATAGAAATCGCATCTACATCAAGTCTATAGAGATTCTTCACACAAATCCAAATATTATTGGCTTGTCCTGTTGCTTTGTGTTTAAGGAACACCTTCCTTTTCTTACTTGCGCACATTGTAATTGTCCTGCCATCACAAAATTTTCTAACAAAAGAGTTGATTTTAAATCGACGATGTCTCTCTCATCCGAGCTCCGATTCGACCAATAGTTTTTTTCAATTTGGGTATTTTTTCACAGGGAAACCAAATATATTATTTTTTTCTAAAAATTTTGCATGAAAAATTTCATATATTCTCTTCAAACTCACATGCCCACACAATTCCTACTCTCATACCATGTAGAAAATTTATAACACAGTTCTAATACCATGTAGAAATTATACAACATGCATGTAGATCTTGGATTCACCCAATATAATAATGTACTAATGTTAAATACTGAATCGCTTCTACAAATATTTTGTGGAATGAAAAACACAATCGCCAATCACATAACGCAAGGAAAGAATAGATGAAAAACACAACACCAGATATTCCCGAGGAAAGCTTACTTTTCAAAACCCCTCTATCATATATTGTATATTCCATAAGGAATCATGAAACAATAACATACAATTCTTCTCACAAAAATCCTCCTGTATTCAGCTAATTGTCTCACACTGTCTCAGATAAAATTGGGCTAATACTTAGCCAATTTACTGCCTCCAGATAGCCTTCCTTGCTCATGCAGTTCCTCATGAATGCAATCCTTAATCACAAAGAATTTCAACCTTCCTTAATTGCGTTGAGTATCATGGGCATCCTGTGGTGTCTTAACTACACTTGGGTAGCCTACTAATATCACAACTGATAGTTACACTTCCCTTTCACCTTGTCTCAATTAGGTCTCCACTGGAACTGACATGCATGGAGCAAATAATAGTAAATCCTCAGTTGCATGTGAGATCATTGATTGTGAATTAATTAATATTTAATTCACTTGATCTCTCACTACTTGTATCTTCAGTTACAACTAGCACAATTGAGTTTAACTAGGCTTAACTGAGTTAAACTATTTACAACTTGTATTAATTAATGCACCACTACACTTCAAACTCTGTTACAACTAGAATTACTCTACATGCCTCACCAACTAACCTCTAACTCGAAATCCACTTGCTAACTTAATTTATCACTTTCAATTAACTCATTCAAGTCCACATTGAGAATAGATTATAGTTTAATTTCCATCTTAATTAAGGGATAATAAAAATAGACATGCACCAAATAGAGCCATGTGGGCCCCACCCTAGTGTAGGTGCTTAATGCAACCAGGTGCTTAATGCACCAGGAATGGGTGTTGAATGTTGTTTCCGGATGCCAATTTCATTGTTTATTGTTGCAAACTTCAACACCACATATGCTCAAACATTATTAAATTCTAGTACTAAATCCATGGTTAATTTATCATTTCCCCATCTAAACTTCCAAAATAAATGTAGTTATACCAAAATCTGAAACATTCAACCACATTTATGCTTACCACTAGACCCATTACTTAATAGAGCCTACAAGTGGAGAGATTTAAGAGTTTCATCCTTCACACTAATCCTTGTTTTTGTAAGTGAATGTAACACTTACAGAAATGAGAGACTGATATGCAAAAATGATTCTTTCTTAGATTTTGAATTCGAAGTTAGAAACCATGCACTCTTTCAACTCTACAAATTGACGATGAAACTATTACTTCCATGATGCAATGTCGCATTAAATTGTAAGATGATGAGCGACCAACATCATATGAATGCCTATGAATTCCTTCTATGCAGATGATTATTTTCTTGAAATGCGATTTCATCAATAAATAATTTCATGAAAAAAGTGCATGAAATTCTTTGGAGAAAAAAAAAGGAAAAAATGTTTCGATACTTGGATTCTAGTACCTACAGAAAATATTGAATTGAAAATTTGTGAATATGATGGATTGTGTTATAATAATTATGGATATTCGAATTCATGCTTCTTTGATCCATACCATAAACAATGAGAAACATTTTGGTAAAAATCACATCATAAGTTTTTTGTACACGTTCTGAATCATCCAGTGTGGTTCATAAGATGGAGAATCACATCTTGTCATCAGATTAAATAAAAAGAGTGTCATGTAGAGACAATTAATTGTAATTATTAGAATGTAATGACTACTTTTAAATAATAAAATATTATTTATTAAAAGAAAAAAATTTAAATGATATATTTAAATAAAAAAATATTTAGAAAAAAGAAAAAAAAAGAACAAAGACCAACTTATAAGGAAAAATGATTTTAATGATATATTCTAAATTAAACAAAAAGTAATAAAAAAGATAAAAGAAGGTTAAGACTAAGTAATTAAATAACAAGAATCTTTATAAATAATAAAAATAAACAAATAAATATATACTAAAAAGCGAATCAAGGATAAGATCAATTAAAAAAATGATTCTCAATAAATAACATAGCACAAATAAATATATAAATACAATAAAGAAATCAAAGTTATAACAAATATATATCCAAAGAAAATAAATTAATGAGAAGAGAAAAAAATAAAAGATAGATAATTATAATATAAAAATGAAATTAAAAATTAAAATAAATAAAGAAAATAAGGAAATTAACTATTTATTTGAAGTCAATATCAAATTTTTGAAGCATAGTTGAAAAATTAGTTTTTAAAAAGCATAAAAATTCAAAATTATTATAATGTAACATAGAATAAAGTATATAGGCAGTAATAAATGTTGAGGAGAGTAAATATATTGAAGAAATAAAAATATCCATATATATATGAAATATCAAAAACAACTAAAAAGTTAGAAATAAATAAATAAAATGGGTTAAAGATTAAATAAAAAGGAAAAAAAAATAGAAATTCAAGAAGAAATGGTAGAGATTTATTCTGCTCATCATCTCTATTCAGATTGTTTGTCTTTTTTTTCAATCTCTATAGCCTATCTAAACTTACGAGGATAGAAATGATATATCTTTGTAATGACCTATACGTCTTTTAATACAAATGTGATATTTGCAATAACCTAGACGACTTTAATACATATGTGGTATTGTAATAATTATAGATATTTTACAATTTGAAATTGAATATTAGAGCTCATTATGTAGAGTAATATCTTACAAAATAGCAACTGAATTATTTAATTGCACCAACAAGTTGTGGCTAAGGGTTCAAATGTGGTATTTTAATAATTATAGATATTTTACATTTTGAAATTGAATGTTAGAGCTAATTATGTAGAGTAATAACATAGGCATCCCACATACATATTTGATATTGCAATAATTATAGATATTTTACATTTTGAAATTGAATATTAGAGCTAATTATGTGGAGTAATATCTTACAAAATAGAAACTAAATTATTTAATTGCGCCAACAAGTTGTAGACAAGGGTTCAAATGTGGTATTGCAATAATTATAGATGTTTTACATTTTGAAATTGAATGTTAGAGCTCATATGTAGAGTAATAACATAGATGTATCACATACAAATGTGGTATTGTAATAATTACAGATGGTAGATTGAGTAGAGATTGAAAGATCTTGGAATGCATAGAAAGTCAAATCGATCATGTAGAAGAGGAGAAGAGAACTTTCCACCTATGACCTAAGTAAAAGAGAAGAGCCTGCGATGGACCGACTTAATCCTGCATCCAAGAGAAAATGGTTGGGCAATGGGTGTTTTCGTGAAGTTGTAGAGATCTACCATGAGCTCAATGAAAGGTGAGGGCAAGGCAACAACAACATGGAAAATGGGTTCCATGGGATATTGGGATATCAGGTTTTGGGAGGTCCCTGTCAAGATATGATTACAGCCTGAAGAGATGATATTGTTTGGGAGTTACCTGACAAGGAAACACTACACATCAGGGATACCTCCACTGGCTCTGAGTTTACAGGATGAAAGGATGTTTTAAAAAGCTCTCGGGACTATTTATGGAGGGAGATGCAGAGGCCAGAGTTTATCCTGAACAGAGAAATTTAATATTTTTATGGAAACAGTGGACGGATGCATTTTTTATCTCACGACCATGCAAAATTTGTAGTTTTTGTTTATGCAACAAGTGGTGGTAGATATTTGGATGCTATTGTTGTTGTTGTTGATGTTGCCAATAGAATCGGGTTGACGTTTAAATTTCTTTTGTTACTAACACCCTGTATTTTCTCACACGTGGTCGTTGGTCCATATTTGGGGTGTGCATTGTACATAGGTGCTTGGTGGAGTATTTTTCCATACTGGGGAGTGTCGTGATTGGGTGCAGTTGTAGGGAGGGGCCAAGGAACGGGACGACAAGATGCACACATTTTTTGGGCGCGCAATTACTCTAGTACTAGAGCATCATGATGGAAACATCCTCTAGAAAGTTTTCAAATTCTCCGACATAGACTGACTGCACTATCATTTAATGATGATTTAAGGTGCTTCCTTAGTTCAAGTGTACTTGGGATCCTATGGCTGGTGAACATGGATATTACCATTTTAAAACTTTTAAACGTCTTGCTCCATGGGTGATTATTCTCTGGTGCTTACCTAGGGAAGTAAAATACATCATTTTAAGCTTTGTTTTATTTCTCCAACCTTGGGTAGATGGAACCTCGATAATTTGTCTACTGCAGGGCTCATTTATGGTATGACCGTTGGGAGGTGGGATATTTAATTTTTATACACACCACCTTGTTGGAAGTTGTCGTCGATCCATTCTCTGCTTCTAGTTTGCATATGGTATGACCACCTACCTTTATGGCTCACCTCAAGGACTACCTGGCTACGTTGGATCTGGATATCTCAGGCCAAGAGGCCATCTGAATGGTTGAGGGGGATCCACACACTAGGACACCTAGTAGTCATGCAAGGTGGATGGGTGGTGGGCTTACTGGACCACACCTGTGAGACAAACATTCTCCAGAAAAATGGGGTGGTGACAATCTAAAACATTTTGCAAAAACACTCAGCTCACATTCCCCACATCACCGTCCTTCCCCTGAAAAAAATTTGTTCAGTTTTGGTTACGATGTTATATGGGATTAGGTGGAAAGTCTATGGAGGACATTTATCGCTCAGTGGAATTTTGATCAGGAGCACGACAGAGACATGAAATATTGGGTTAATTCATAGTGGTGCAAGCTCCTGGGATATCTGCCGAAGGTATGTTGGTCGATGAGCGATTGGTATAGCTTCCATTTCATGTCCAAGGAGGATGCAGCTTGCATTCTGAATTTTCCTTGGGTATGTGGATGATGTTTTCTCTCATTGCACACATGGTACATCGACTTCAATCCTACATCGGAGGTACCTTGCAATCACTTGTTGTAGGTAAAATTACCCGGCTTACCACTGGAATTCTGGACCAAGAACTTCCTCATGGCGATTGGAAACTCCATAGGATGCTATGTTTACTCAGACCCAAAGGGCCTTGGACAACATGATAAGCGTGTTCCTTGGATCTTGGTGGAGTTGTGTTTTGCTGGAGGCTTACTAGCACAAATTGACCTGGCTTGGGATTGTGCAATTCATCACCAGAGGGTGGATTAATGGTGCATACCATTTAGGAGCTTATTGTGTCATGACACTGGGCATCTTGTTTGAAATTACCCATAGTGATACAACAGGAATTGAGGAAGTATGCCAAAGAATACATCGATGTTGCCTTCTTTGTAGATGGGGTCCCCTCCTCCTGCGAGTGAAATCACAAGTATGAAATCTCTAACACCCCCCCCCCACCCTTTCCTTCTACATTTCATGATATGCCTCTGGACAATGCTCCACAATATTTTGTTTTGGATTCCATTCTTCTCACTGAACACTCCTCTCAATCCCCTACCCTTCGCAAATCCCTATCCACTGGCTATCTTCCATATGACCGAACTCGTAGGCCTCTACCCACCTTTCTTGCACGTCGGGAGCCAGCAGCTCTTACAGACCTTCACTATTCGAATGACCCTCCCTGCACTAATTTTATTGATAATGTTGATGTTTTGGAATGCCACCCTAGTTCTAAACGTTCCCCAACCCCTGTTGCTGCTCATTTGCAGAGTGCCGCCCCTAAACCTCTAGATCATATCCATGTATCCTCTCCTCATAATTATGTTGACAACGATCTTGAGATTCTTTTCCAAAATTCGTTGACAGATTTGTCTGATATCCCGATTCACCACTGTTAAGTCATCACACCACCTTTTAATATCAGTCCAGGTACTAGGCAGAATATCACGACGCGCCGGAAAGGGCTAAACATGTTCGGGCTACTCCATTATCTGATCATTCTTGTTTGCATGAGGTTCCAATTACCATCGTTTTCAATCATGTAATTAGAGCACTTTCACCCAGAAAGGGTGGCACATGATGTACTGCATCTCATTCAACATACATGGTTTGGGAGACCACTATAAATTTCTCTCTTTATGAAATATTTTGAACTCATGCAGTCCCTTTATAGTTATGTGTCAGGAGACCATGACCTCGTATGATCGGGTGTATGCATATTTTGGGAAAATGTACCCTAAATGGGATATGGTGGTAGTGGATTCACGAGGCCTATCAGGGGGATTCGTGGCACTGTGGAATCCACTTCTAGAAAATTTTCGTGCATTTATATTTTTTGGTGGCATCCTCTTCACGGGTTTTATATGTGGGTCTAGGGACCAGATCCATTTCCTAAATATTTTTCCCCATAAAATGACTATCTAAGCTTCTGGAGGAGAATGGACGATAATCACTTAAAATTGAATCACTTGTCATTTCAGGGGACTTTAATGATACACTTTCTTTGTTATAGGTCAATTTGGGCATCATTCCTAATGACCTGGTTAACTGGGCATCATCTCTAGGACCAATGTATAGGGTCTATCATCCCTTAACATTTCAGTTGCTACATGCCCTAAGACAAAGAACAAGACAAATCAATCAAAGACTTTCATCTACAAAGGTTTCCAAAGTTTGAAGTTTATAATATATCATATGAGAGCTCACCAATGCTGCCTCTGAAGGGACTAAGTGTGTTGCATATGCAAGTATCCCTATGCAAGGATGCTCTACAAAGCACTTCCTAACATTCATGGGTGCATTGGTCACATTGGGAGCGAAATTCTCATTGTTCTGGAATCTCCACTTGGCCTGTGATTCTAGAAGTGTTCACATGTGTCAAACTTCGAATCCATGTGTCCATTTTACATCTACAAGATTGGGAACATGTCTTGCCTATTATTGGAAAGTCATTGATTGAGAAACTACCTCAGCTCCTTTATAAATTGAGCACAGATCTTAGTGTTTGATAAGGAAGAATTTGTGTAGAGAAATGCTGGTGGATTTTTCATTAAGGAGATTGATTTGAGTGACATATTGTTGGAGATATCTGCATTGTGATGAGGCTAGGATGCTGCTAGAGATGGTGACACTAAATCATTCATTGGGTTGTAACCTCCCCTTCTATCATGTAATGTCCCATAATAATTATAAAATAATAAATAATATATAAATAATTTAATATAATTTAATAAATAAGTAAATAAATAAATAGTCAAGGGAATAATAATTAAATAATAAATAAAACATTAAACAATAATTGGAGTTCTAAATAAAATAGTAAATAATAAACTAGAGTCCTAAAACAATAAACAATAAGTAAAGTTAAAGAAAGAATTAATTAACAAAAGTAAATAAATTAACAAAGAGTTAAACTAAGAAACTAATAGAAATAAAGTTAAACTAAGAGAACACTAAATTAAGTAAAGCTAAAAAAAAAGTAAGAGAACACTAAATTAAGTAAAACTTAAGTTGCATATTGACACAGTGAATGTGTGCATGTGGTTCCCATTCCATTGTTTGGTCTATTTAATAGACATTGAGGAAGATTCAAAGATCATTCGTTCTTTCATCTATTCTCTGGAGAGAAAGGTATTGTGAGGCAAAGGATACCCTGGCAGTAATACATTGATTGAGGGCTTGGGGGTGGCTAGTTGTGGACAGATTACATACAGCTGAGCCTACGGTTGGGTGGAGAGTTGCTCCAAAAAATTTGTTGCGGTCAGTAAGATCCAGATAGCATTCAACTTTGGAGTCTCAAGTAAGGAATATCGCCATTGCAGGTAAGTTGTCTTACTCATGTTTCTGAAAATTCTATGATAATTAGTTAAACAGTTTTTTGGTTGATTATTAATTGTTTATGTGATATAATTAATTTCCTGTTAAATTGGGGTTGTTACATATTTTAATGATTTAAATTATTTGTTTATCTTATTTAAACTAAATTGCTTGCATCTAATATATATATATATATATATATATATATATATATATATATATATATATGATTTAACAATGCATACATATATATTAAAAATATATTTTTTCTTATTAAATATATATATATATATATAAATAAGAAATATGCATGCATATATATTATTTAAAAGAAAGATGCATGCAAAAAGCATGTAAGATTTATAAAATTTATTTTAATTAAAAACTCTAATCCTAAATTTAAGAACAATCATGTATATAATTACATAAAAAATAAATTCTCAAATTTATCTTTAATAATAAAGTTTATTATTTTAAATTTATAATCACTACAGTACCAAACACCAGCCCTTTGCTCATTATGACAATCAACATCAAGTTTTAATTTTTACCTAGAGGTCACCTAAAGTAGAAACCCGCTCCGATACCATATGTAACAACCCCAATTTAACAGGCAATTAATTATATCACATAAAAAATTAATAATGAACTCAAAAACTGTTTAACTAATTATCATATAATTTTCAGAAACATGAGTAAGACGACTTACCTTCAATGGCGATATTCCTTACTTGAGACTCCAAAGTTGAACGCTATCTGGATCTTGTTGACTGCAACAAAGCTTTGGGAACAACTCTCCACCCAACCGTAGGCTCAGCTATATGTAATCTTTCCACAGCTAGCCACCCCTAAGCCCTCAATCAACGTACTACTACCAAGGTATCCTTTGCCTCAAAATACCTTTCTCTCCAGAGAATGGATGAAAGAATGAATGATCTTTGAATCTTCCTCAATGTCATTTAAATAGACCAAACAATGGAATGGGAACGACATGCACACATTCACTGTGTCAACATGCAACTTAAGTTTTCCTTAATTTAGTGTTCTCTTACTTTTTGTTAGATTTACTTAATTTACTATTCTCTTAGTTTAACTTTTTTTCTATTAGTTTCTTAGTTTAACTCTTTGTTAATTTATTTACTTTTTTTAATTAATTCTTTCTTTAACTTTACTTATTGTTTATTGTTTTAGGACTCCATTTTATTATTTTCTATTTTATTTATAACTCCAGTTATTGTTTAATGTTTTATTTATTATTTATTTATTATTCCGTTGACTATTTATTTATGTACTTATTTACTAAATTATATTATAATATTTATATATTATTTATTATTTTATAATTATTATGGGACATTACATATCATTAATAAATAATACAGCGTATTTTACCCTATATGCATCTGTATTGGCTTTGATTTTCCATATTGAAAGATCTTAGTTGATGTATATGGTTTATGATTTACTGATTTAGAAAACTAACTTGAATAGACATCTGTATTATTGCTATCTTCTGCTATTTAGTGTTCATTCTTGCAGGAAATATTTTTCACGGCTGGCTGGAATTTGAAGCTACAATGGAAGCGACAGAAGGAATCATTTGGAAGCGCTTGGATTCCAAGTAAGCCTCTAATCCATTCTGTGTGTTTGTTCTTAGATAGGAAAAGTAGTTGTATAGTCTTTAATTTGTTTTTCTAGATTAGCACTTGTATAGAGAAGCGTGTTTTATCCATAATTCACAATTCTGCATAACAAATTGGTGACTCTACTGGGGAGATTACTCTTTATCTTAGGTGTTTTAGCCTCTAATTTTCTCTGTTTATTCACCTAGATAACTTTTACTCACAAATATAGGCTTTTTAAGATCCAAATCTACAAAGGAAGTGTGTTAAACAGCTGTGTTTTTCCTTTGACACTGCGCCCAACGTACTCTTGGATAGGACATAGTGCTTTTCATAGCACTGTATCCCTTTTAGGCCTACGTTGCAAATCACTGCCTCTCTTTAGAGACTATGTTGCCTCCTGAAACCATTCAAATTCCCTTGAATTTGTCTTTGCATTTTTTTTCATTTTGTTTTCTATTGTGTTTTGAAAATCCTGAGCCTCATATTGACCAGTGAATTCATCTACCTCTTCCTCCTTTGAAAGAAAAAATTTTCAATGTTTGTTTAAAGCATTTTTCTTTATCATTGGAAAGTTAATTTAAAATTTTTTTTTTTGTCGCATTAGATCCATTTTATTTTGAAAAAGGAAATTGTTGTAAAATATTTGTTTCCTGATAGGATAAAGTGTTGTTTCATTCCTCATTTTTCCTTCAAAAGTGAAATTGTTGTTTGTATTCCTCATTTCTCAAAAGTAAAATGCATTTGATTTTATTGATTTAGTGCACTTAATTTTTTTCTACATTCATAACATTAAACGAACTGAAAAGAAAAATCTACATTTGCATGTAGTGGTTTGTGTGTTTTGCAAAAAGAAACAATTAGAAAATTTACATTTAGTTTGTGTTTTTTTTATTTGTTTGCTCGCAAATTGTTTTCTTTTTCCCTCTAGTAGATAGGATTTTCATTGAAAAACTAAAAGTGAAAGATTTCTTATCAATCTTAGTTGCATTTTAGGAATTTTCCAATACATCATTGCAGTGAACCTTTGAAAGGCAAATTTTTAAGCAATATCAACATAAAATTAATCTCAATTTACCTAACATAGCATTGGAACCATAACGATAACATTTAGAAGGTCTAGGCTAGAGATGTGTTCTGGCATCGTAAAACATAGCAGTTGCCGTTAACTTGTCTGCGATACATTCCGAGTGTGATACCTCACTCCACGTACGTAAGTATATCATAGCTCGTCCATGTACTTTCGGGTATATTAGGCGGTGTTACAGTATGATAAGTATAAAGGGGTTATCTCACTGTGCAGTTTCGCTAGGAGGTATTCTGCAGTTCACAGTTTCTTGGTAAACCTTTTTGCCTAGCATTACCCTTTTATTTTGTTTATTTTTTTTGGTTAAAATAAATCAGTAATCATGGAAGAAAATAATCATTTCCCCCATCGTTCACGTAGATTAGCGTTAAAATCAAATTTACCACCAGAAGTTAATTCTGGTAGGCGAAGGTGATCATGATCTGCTGAATCAAGTACAATTCGTACCTTTGGTGAAACATCATCTATCCATAAACCAAAGTTAGCTCAAGTTGTTTCTAAAAATCCCAATTCATCCACTGTTGTTGAAACAGAGTCTTCATAGCTACCTGTGGTCACAATCCATCCAATCAGTGAGACCATACCTCCTAGACCTGACATTGTTCAACCAGAAATTGATCCAGATCCTGTATCTTCTTTGCCAGAACATCTGAATCCTAAAGTCGTACAACTGGAAGTTGTTACTACCTTGGTCATCCCACAAATTTATGTAGCTATTGAATCTCCCATATCACACAGTCAACCACCTGAAATATACTTTGGGCCTGACGGTGAAATACTTCCCCCTGGTTTAATTGCTATTGAAGAAATCCCACAAGACGAGACACCTTTAACTCCAACCCATTTTGGGGAGGACCTTTACCTGTACGAGTCTTTTCCTCAATCGACACCATTTGCTTTTGTTGATCCTATTCCTTTTCAAACTACCATCAATTCAAAAGGGTATACATTTGGTCAAGTAACCATGTCTAAACCAACATCTTCAGTTGGGCCATCTATTCCAATTACGCCAGCTCTTGCCCTAGCTACCCCGTCTATGTTTACAACTTCACCAGAGTCATATTTTCATGGTGGCCCTTTGGTCCCATCAGGTTACAAATCATTATCTGGCATTTTCTCTGGTGCATCTTCAAACCCATGGACTTTACCAATGTCATCATCTAGTATTATAAATGGTAATCCTATAGTAAGTACTAAATGACTTGATTCTTTATACAAATCTTCAGGTCAATATCAAGCCGGTCCTTCTGGGTCTATTCCTTCAAGTACTATATCAACTGGACTCCCAGCATTTGGAGAGCAATATTTTTCTTCTTATTATCATCCTCATGCTGGGGGGAAATCTTTGGTCACCCAAAATGACAGTACTCCATCACTTTTTGGTCAACATAATGTCAAAATGAATGTTTGTTAATGGCAGCCCACTCTGCTATCCAACCACAAATGGTTGTACACTCATATCAACCAGTTCAACCTGTTACACCCACATCATTTCCACTTGTCAATACATCTTTACCCTTGTTACAAAATAAAAATGTTGTACAACCTTATCAAATGGGTCCTTCAACTCAATATCCTCAAATTTTGGGTCCACAGACTCCAAATCCTTCGGTTAATTTACAACAACCTGTATCTGAGATCATTTATTCACAAGCTGGCTTACCATTTTATGGGATGTCACAGCCGAAACCTGGTTATACCTGTCAACCGAATCCAAGTTATCCTAATTTGGGTTATAACATTTGTGGATAGACCCCTTGGCAGCCACAGGCGCAAATGCCTCAAACTTCATTTCAACAAGTATCATATCCAGGTTTTGGTCAACAGAATCCTCAAGCGTTTGCTTTTCAAAACAACCCCTATCTGGGTTACCAGCAGCAGATTCCTTATGTTGGTGCTCAAAGGCCTATTGCTAAAGCAATTCCATCTTACCCTCACTATCCTTAGCCTTACCTTAATTGACAGTTTCCCTTTGTCGCAACTTTAGAGTTACCAGATTTAAATTGGCTAACTAATGATTTAATTAATTATGCTCTTTGGTGGCCGATGATACCTCATAAATTACCCTCAGATATTCCTAAGTTCAATGGAAACCCTAAAGAAGATCTATCGACTCATGTTATGACTTATCATTTATGGTGTTCATCAAACTCCCTGAATGATGATTATGTTCGACTACGTCTTTTCTAGCATACGCTCACAAGTTTGGCTGCAAAACGGTATATTGAATTACCTAGAGATTTTTTTGATAATTTCACAGCCCTAGCTACTGTCTTTTTGACTCATTTCCATTTACCCATCTGAAATGAAACTGGAATAGAACTCTTGACCAATTTCAAACAGAGTAATGCTACTCATATCTCTGATCATATTCATGAGTGGCATCGTTGTCGTAGAATGGTTAAGACATTTGTTCCGGATCAGCTCCTTGCTGAATGGTTCATTAAGTCCCTGTTACCATCTATAAATAAGGATGTGGCTAAGGGTGGCATTGTCACAAAAGAGAAATTTATCGCTCATGCCCAGTATTTAGACTTGATTTATACTCAGTCTGACATGCTCTATGAAAAAATTCCTAATGCACCGAGATCTAATTTCACTGTTCCTCCTCAATTAAAGGACTCTCATGCCAGAGACGGATTGATTGACACTACAAGCACACATCACACTACTGCATCTAATCCTGCTCCTGCTTCCAAAATTAATGCCGTGTCATTTGACAAAGGAAAAAGTGACAAGCAACCCAGAAGTAAGAAAAAGGGGAAATCTAAGAAAAAGTAAATTTATAACCCGCAGGAAAGATCATCTGATCAATCATCTGGACCTAGGAAACCTCGTTATCCATGCATAATCTATAGTGAGGAACACCTTTTTAGGGATTTTCCTCACTGTGTTGAATTCTCAAAAATCATCAAGACTTCCCATGCGTCAGTTGTGTTGACAGACCCATTTCCAAATCCAAACACAAATATGGTTGCTACAGATCCAGCTTCTAGTTCCCAAGTGTTAATGTTATCTGTCACAAAAAAATTCAACATATATTTTGGTGTCAACGCATAATAAAAATTATGGTAGTCAGGCCACTGATCAACCTACTACCTCGACAAAGAATCTGTCTATGGAATCATTATCACCTATTGTTATTCTTGAATTAACAATTAAGCCACCAAAGCGAGTAATTCACAAATCGACATATAATCCTTGAGCAAGAGCTGCACAAAATTATAATATAGTTGAGATTTGGCTCAATACCCTTCAGTTGTGTCTACTCTTGAGGTATTGCAAAATTTCCCCTCCCAAAAACAGGCTTTATTGTCAGATATTGGTGGAATTGATCCGACTGATTCTAATCTTGTCATCTTTAATCATACGGCTATGTGCCGCAATTACCATCAGAATTGGCATTCTCCGTACAAGTAAATGTTCTCAATCACCTTGTTCATCACACTATTATTGATGAGGGAGAATATACATGCATTATGTCTCTAAATTGTTGGAAGTCACTTGGCTCGCCATGCTTATCACAATCATCAACGATGTTGAAGGCATTTGATGGACATACATATAAACCTTGTGGTATTATTAATAACCTTCACATTGAACTAGGGGGGAAAACAGTGAATATTGATGTTGAGGTTGTTGATGGACCCCTTGACTATAATATTTTACTTGGAAGGCCATGGGTATATGCAATGACTGCAATTTTTTCTACATATTTTAAAATGATTTCCTTTGCACAGAAAGGTACTATCATAGTCATTAATCAGCTATCCTTCTTTGCCTCTGCTTCGCAGGTAACTGGAAGTGTTCCGTTCATTCAAATTCCCCAACTATAACTTCATAACATTGGTGTAGGACTCTTAAAGGATTCCACTTTAATGGGAACCTTTGCATTACCACCGCCCGTGACATCGGCAGATATCGCAAGAATGGAGACATGCTACATGATCTCTTCCACTCTATCTAGCTTAAGGAAGAGTATGGGTGATTCTGAAATTACTACATTGGATGAATTTTTTCCGCCCGACCCTATTGAGATGGCATAGCAATCAATCTATCTAGTTTGGGCGGCATGTCTGAAATCAGCGTTGTCGAGTGTTTGGGTTGATCGTTCCTTATATTTTGGTACTCCCTCTGATCCTTTTTCCTCAATTTTCTTGACAGATGAGAATATTTTGGAAGCCATGATGTCAGAAGGAGAACCATGGGAATATTATCATCATCATTCCCATATTCCTGATTATGAAGAAAATTATCTTAGCGAACTATATCACCCATCCAAAAAAAATTTCTTTTCGAATTCTTTACCCATTAATGCAATTGATTCCAAGAAAAATCTGTCAAATATTGAAGAAACCATTTCTATCGATATTTTGACCAAACCCGGCATTGTAGAAAATATTCATGTCAATGTATCTTGTTCTCCATCAGAACTTGAATCATATTGCTCTCTATTGCGTGAATTTGGTGACATATTTTCTTGGTCTTATGAGGAAATGTAGGGAATAGATACTAGTATTGTTGAACACACTATTAATATGTATCCTAATGTCAAAATGGTGCATCAACGGCTTCATCCTGTTCATCCAGAGAAAGCCATTGCCATCAAAGAAGAAGTTGAAAAACTTTTGCGTGATGGTTTCATATACCTTGTTCTTCTAACTAAGTGGGTTTCCAATATCATTCCTGTCATGAAAAAGCAAGGAACCATTAGAGTGTGCATCGATTATCAGGATGCCAATCTTGCTTGTCTAAAATAAAACTATCCTACTCCCTTTATTGACTAGGTTATTGATGATTGTGTTGGATGTGAAATTTTTTCGTTCATGGATGGATTTTCCAGCTACAATCAAATCAATATCCGCCCAGAGGATAAACATAAGATAACATTCATTTGTCCCTGGGGCACATTCGCTTATAGGAAACTACCATTTGGTTTAAAGAACATTGGGGAAACTTTTCAGAGAGCAATGGACTATTCTTTCAATGACATCAAGCACATTGTTCAACCGTATCTAGATGATTTACCAGTGCATTCACGAAATCAGACTGATCACTCGATGCATTTGACAGCCATTTTCTTATGCTACCAACACTACAAAATATGCCTCAATCCATGTAAATGTGTGTTTTGTGTTGGTTCTGGTCGTTTGCTTGGATTCGTAGTCTCAAAATAAGGAATTTGAATCGATCCTTTGAAGGTTCAGGCCATTCTTGATTTGCCTGCGCCATCAAAATTACTTCAGATACAGAAATTTCAAGGAAAGGCTAACCTCCTAAGAAGGTTCATTCCAAGCTATGCCGAAATGGCTAAAGGATTTACTCGACTATTGAAAAAAGGGGTTCCCTTCCATTGGGACCAAGTTGCACAAGCTTCTTTTGATGCTGTCAAGGACACTCTTGTCCAAGCGTCATTAATGTATACCCCTAATTATCAAAATGATTATTTCCTATATATCGTTGCGGCTGAAACGACCATTGCTATGGTATTGGTCCAAGTAGAAAATGGAATTGAACATCTGATCTATTATTTGAGTCGTAATCTCAAAGATACAGAAGTTAAGTATTCAAACATATAAATCCAAGATCCTTGCCTCTAGACTTTTGACCGATAGATTTTTTTTTGGTGTTCAACATCAAATCATCTATTCATGCCTTACGAAATGTACTGTAGTACCTTGAGGGCCATTGAAATCAATGATGGTTCTCTCATGTTTGTTAACAGCTCACATCATTGGCTAGTAATCAAACAATGTCTTTCCATGTTCGACGACAAATCATATATTCGCATGGCTAGACGTGTACCCAAATGATCGAGTGAATGAGATAAGAATACCCCGAATCTAGTTTCAGCCATCTAGGCTACAATTTCAAGATTTTTGTACACATCATCTATACAGTGACTTTACATACAGATCTTCATCCAAACATGGGCCTATATCTGTAGGCATGTCTGCATTGGGCAACATTCCAATGTCGAAGAATTTTTGGATTATGTACATGTTATTAGATTGTTTATGTGCTAAACATGGTAATTCCTACCCTTAGCAATTATGATCAAGAGGATCTATCATGATGGAATGTATTGTAATATTTATGCAGGTCGCCACTCTACTTCATCTCCAGCCCATCACAATGTAAAGCATATCAATTAAAATACTGTTGTTATTATTCTGACTTCATGCTTTAGGGGGGAATTTTTATAGGTAAATTTGGGGATCATTCCCAATGACCTGGTTAACTGGGCATCATCTCCAGGACCAATGTATAGGGTCTATCATCCCCTAAAATTTTAGTTGCTATAGGCCCTAAGATAAAGAACAAGACAAATCAATCAAATAATTTCATCTGCAAAGGTTTCAAAAGTTTTAAGTTTATAATATATCATATGAGATCTCACCAACGCTGCCCCTAAAGGGAATAAGTGTGTTTCATATGCAAGTAGCCCTATGCAAGGCTGATCTACAAAGCACTTCCCAACATTCATGGGTGCGTTGGTCACATTGGAAGTGAAATTCTCATTGTTCCGAAATCGCCACTTGGCCAGTGCCTTCTAGAAGAATTCACATGTATCAAACTTCGAATCCATGTTTCCATTTGACATCTACAAGATTGGGAACATTTCTTGCCTATTATTGGAAAGTCATTGATTGAGAAACTACCTCGGCTCCTCTACAAATTGAGCACAGATATTAGTGTTTGATAAGGAAGTATTTGTGTAGAGAAATGTTGGTGGATTTTTCATTGAGGATATTGATTTGAGTGACAGATTGTAGGAGATATCCGCATTGTGATGAGGTTGAAATGCTATTGGAGATGGTGCCACTAAATCAGTCATTGGGTTTTAACCTCCCCTTCTATCATTAATAAAGAATACAGCTTACTTTTCCTTATATGCATCTGTATTGCTTTTGATTTTCCATATTTCAATATATTAGTTGATGTATATGGTTTATGCTTTACTGATTTAGAAAACTAACTTGAATAGACATCTATATTATTTCTATCTTCTGTTGTTTAGTGTTCATTCTTGCAGGAAATATTTTGCACAGCTGGCTATAATTTGAAGCTACAACGGAAGCGACAAAAGAAATCATTTGGAAGCGCTTGGATTCCAAGTAGGCCTCTAATCCATTAGGTGTGTATGTTCTTAGTTAGGAAAAGTAGTCGTATAGTCTTTAATCTATTGTTCTAGATTAGCACCTGTCTAGAGAAGCGTGTTTTATCCGTAATTCACAATTTTGCATAACAAATTGGCGACTCCACTGGGGAACTTCCGTAATCTCAATGATACGGAAGTTAAGTATTAATATGTAGAAATCCAATATCCTCGACAAGATCCTCGCTTCTGGACTTTTGACCGAGAGATTTTGTTTGGCGTTCGACATCAAAATCCTTGCTTCCAACTTTTGATCAAGAGATTTTATTTGGCCGAAACGACCATTGCTATGGTATTGGTCCAAGTAGAAAATGGAATTGAACATCCAATATATTATTTGAGTCATAATCTCAATGATAAGAAAGTTAAGTATTCATACATAGAAAAGCTTGCCTCGGCAGCTGTTCAAGTTGTCCGAAGATTTCGCCATTATATCCTGCTCTGAAAAACTACTATCGTTTCAAATTGCAACCCCATGAATTATATTTTATCAAATCAATTTCTGGGGGAAAAATATACAAAATGGATTGTAATTTTGTAGGAATTTGATTTGGAATTCATCAAATCCAAGTCAAAGAAGTCTTTAGTTTTGGCTGAGCTTCTTTGTGACATTCCCTCTGATAGTACTACAACTACGTCGGAACCATAAATTCCTGATGAGTCTATGTTTCTGATCAGATCATTTGATCCTTGGTATGGGGATTTCATCATTTATCTCTGGACCCAAACTTTTCGACTTGATACCTCTCGCTTTGAACAACAATGTATTCGATACCAAGCCAAATATTATCTAATCGTCGATGATACACTTTATCGTCGTGGTGTCGATACCATTTTAAGGAGGTGCCTTACTCATGAGGAGGCTGAAAAAGTGTTAAATTATTGTCATGTTGGGGCTTGTGGTGGACATTTATCTGGTTATGCTACCGCGTAGAAGATAATCCATGCCAGTTACTTTTGGTCTACTATTTTTCAAGACTACATCCTCGCGGCCAGAAGTTGTCATGCGTGCCAGATTTTTTATCGTAAAATCCACAAACTTCCAGCACCAATGCATCATGTTGTCTCTATGGGACCATTTTCAAAATGGGGTATTGACTTCATGACTTGTAACCCTCATTCGTCCAGGGGGCATGGTTATATTATTGTCACAGTGGACTATTTTACCAAATGGGTTGAAGTGATGCCTACATTCAACAACATAGGATAGATAGCTGCATTGTTTTTCTTTAATCATGTTATCGCATGGCTTGGGGTCCCACAGGATATAGTTACAGATCATGGGAAGCATTTTCGCAATCACATGATGGCTGAATTGACTACCAAGTTAGGATTTTCACATGATAATTCTACTCCTTATTATCCACAATCAAATGGACAAGTTAAAGCTATTAACAAAATTATTAAATGTATCCTTCAACGAATGATAGGAGTTTGTAAAAAAAATTGGAATTTGATCCTGTACTCTACCTTATGGGCATATTGAACCTTGGTGAGAAACGCAGCTAGCTTTACTCCTTTTCAATTGGTGTATGGTCTGGAAGCTATCTTTCCAATCCAATGTGAAATACCGTCGTTAAAACTTGCAATCGACCTGTTACCTGACACCTCAAAATAAGAAGCACATCTCCTTAACCTCATCCATCTTGATGAAACACGTCGTGAAGCCCAATTGGCCAGTGAAGTGCATAAGAGACGTATAAAGGCACAATACGAAAAAAAATTCTAGCCTTGCATTTTCTCAGGGGGCGACTTGGTCCTTCTTTATGATCAAGAAGCTGATGTAATAGGTACAGGAAATTTTGAGCCATTATGGCATGGCCCCTATATTTTCAAAAGAGTTCTTACTAAGGGCACCTATGAGTTGGTTGATTACGATGGAATTCCATTGGTGCAACCTAGAAATGGGTTGTACTTGAAATGTTACTATGCTTAATCATGAGTGTACTAATTTTTTTTATTATATTGTATATATATGTTGTTGATTTTCATTCATTATCTTAATTTATTTTTAGAGTTTTATTGACGTTATTAATCCGCTTTACATTTCGTTGCAGATGTCTAAATCTTCAGAACCCTTTGTTGGATATGTTGATGGTGCTAGTCGTAGTACGTAGAATCTATCCTCTGCAGCGTGGGCCATTTTCACTCCGAACGGAAAGTTAGTGAGTTTTCAAGGGATTTTTATTGGTAGATCGACGAAAAATATCACTGAGTATAGCGCGTTGATCAAACTTATCTCTGATTCCATTTCATTTGGTATTAACTGTATCATCATAAGGTTAGACTCACAACTTGTGGTATTACAACTCACTAGTGTTTATACTGTTAGAAATCCAACATTGCATAGATTTTTCCTAAGAGTTCAACTTTTGGAAAGACACTTTGATTTCATTCAATATCAATAGAGACTCATCAATAATTGATGGTTCCGACGTAGTTGCAGTACTATCATAGGGAAGGTCACAGAGAAGCTCAACCAAAACTAAAGACTTATTTGACTTGGATTTGATGAATTCCAAATCAAATTCCTGCAAAATGACGATCCATTTTGAATATTTCCCCACCAGCAATTGACATGATAAAATATAAGTCATGGGATTGCAATCTGAAATGATAGTAGTTTTTTGGAGCAATATCTAATGGAAAAATCTTTGGACAGCTTGAACAGCTACCAAGACTAGTGTTTATACTGTTAGAAATACAACATTGCATAGATTGTTCCTAAGAGTTCAACTTTTGGAAAGACACTTTGATATCATTTAATATCAACACATTTCTAGAAATTTGAACACATTAACTGATTCATTAGCTAATCAATTTTTAGACAGACATTTGCAACATATGTAAATAAAACATTCACATCATTGAATAGGATTGCAAAATAAACATTTGAAAACACTGAAATCATATAGATAGATAGTTATAAGTTTTTACAAAATTTTTGCCCAAGACACATTGGTCATCTGACCTCAAAATGTATTCAAAATGTCACAAGTAAACTAGTGGTGGTCATAGTAACATTCTATAGATCTAGCTATCCTACGAAGTAACCACATCCAGCGGTTAGGAACCCCAATAGTATGTCGATGCAATCGCATAGGTGGCTCTTCAATCCGGAAATCTGGAATCCCGAAGGTCAAACCCTCTATGTGCTGTTGAAGCTCAATCATAGTCTCAGCCATATCAAGATCCTGAAGGACTTCTCTCCCGACAGCCCTCTCTGTTGGCACATCTGCTTCGCGCTTCGGTTCCACTACTGGTTGAACATGACCAACATCTGCATTACATCAAATATTTAGTTTAGTCTTGGAAAAACATAAAAATACAAAAACATTGTATAAACCTTAAGAAAATAAAAAACATGGTCAAAACATTCTTACCTATTGCACCCCACTGAGCGCCTTCTGATAATGCTAAATCTGGATCTCCTCGGAAATCAACACCTGCGTATGCATACTCATCGATGGCGAAAATCTGTCACAAGAACTAGGTGAAGAACGCAGTTGAGAACACAATGGTAGATTAGCCTACATGTCTACCCATGAGTTCCACCCATCTCTACATCCACAGATCTCTAGGATTAGCCACATCCAGTGTCACATGTTGTGGTTGCATCAGTGGAATCCATTCCAAGGCGAAGGATATAAGGATAGAATCATAGCTGAAATTGTTCTTCCTTCATCCCTTTGATTTATTCAGTTGTTCCTTTATCTGGGAAAGAAAAGCTTTAGACCAGTTGAAGACTTTTGGCTCCATACACTCTAGCGCGTATTGCATATATGATCTATTCACTACATGTAGTGTAACAGTGCCAGAAAGTTTTGCGATTGTGAGAAGGATGGTTCTCAATGGAAAATCTCTAACATCTCGGATTTTTATCTTTCCATATTTTCTCGGCTCTACCCTTGGATAACAATGTTGCAAAATATAATCTCTCACCATCTCTCCTCCAACAATAGACCCTGAAAGCAAAAAGGGCAAGCCTCTCCTCGACAAACCTATAAGGAAGTACACATCCTCGACCGTTATAGGAACCACTTGGTTCTTAATATGAAATTCCTCGATAGTTGCATCCCATGCTCAAGATAAGAACTCTAATTGTTCTATTTGTTGCCTCATCCCAACCAATTTGAAGTACTTTAGCAGTCCACAATCTCTTAGGGCTCTTACTGTACCCAGATCATTTAAGGCAATCATATTATGTTCTTCATGTTCTCTTTCCCTCCATGTAATCATCATTGTAATCCAATGGAAACCCGAAATACAATCATAAGATCCATTAGATTCCATCCATTGCAAAAAACTAAGCAAATTTTGGGCATAATGTGAGAAACAAAAATCTAGATTGCTTCCAACGCACTCCCTAACAAGATACCGTGAATTTTCTATGCAAGTAACCTTCTCTGTAATTGCTATGCAACGCAGGTTTCAACATTCAAGGGTGCGTTGCCCTATTTTTGGGTAGAATTTACCCTAGGGGCCTTAAAACCCTAAAAATTTTCAGAAATTGGAAATTAAATGAATACTAAAGGAAAGAGGAGGTTCATATCACTAACTTGGATCAAACGACAACAAAAATCGTCCACAGAAACGATCACAATCAGCAGCTGAAATTAGGGGGCAAAATAAGGTTCAGAGCTCCAAAATGCAAATGGTAACTATGGAATGGTAAAAATGAATAATGAAACTACTTTTAATAGTCATTTAATTATTTGAAAATTGAATATATTGCTATGACTATAGTTTTATTATGTTTTTTATCATGAAGTAGGTATTTCTAATCCATTTGATGTTGTTCTGAACAGGTCTTACAACTGATGATCAGATTAGTCGTGCAAATTTATTTCAAGAATGATTTGACCACAAAGCATACTTTTTCTCCTTATTTTTCAAGCTTTGTTATAAATGAAAAAGGATTTGAAGTGCACTTGTATCTATTTTTCGAGCTTCGATAACAGCGAAAAAGAACCCCTGGAGTCTTCTTTTAGCTCTTTTCAAACTCCGATAATGTGAAAAGATTGTCGAGCACTTGTCTTTCCGAGCTCGTAAAATTAAATGAATTGATATCTACTCAATATAAGTTTAACCCTTTTCCGGACTGAGATAGATTATTTACGAAAAAGGAATACCTTGGTTAAACATGACCAAAGAGGTTCTCTCAAATATTATTTTACACTTTTTCAGATCTGAGCGACAAATTTACGAAAAATTACTTATGGAGTTTTATTTCTTCCTCTTTTTCAAACTCTCTAAATATGAAAAAGGACTAGGCTATCACTGTCGTTAAGCTCGTTAAAACATAAAATAGTGACAGGCTTGTCGATCATGGAAAGAATCGAGTTTGATTCATCACTAGACTCATTAAATTATTAAATAGAAATACTTTATTCACCCAAAGGGTTGAATTATAGATCAAGAAAATGTTATCCTCCTCAAGCATGTTAAAAAATAAAGAGGTACTAGCCAAAAAATGACCGAGGAAAATTTGGGAAAGTGAGAAAAAAAATTCTTTATGGTAGCAAGTCGCTCTTGAACATGACACTTCCTTCACTCCATGTTTGTGACTGTTTGGGTTGGGTAATCATCTTAATAGTTCATTCATACATATGGTTCATCAGACCTTCACTTCGGTTTTGGGTCAATGTTTCCAACTCATCACAGTGTCACCATTATGTTCAAGAGAATTCATCCAGTGAATAACCAATTCTTCCGCAATACTCGTAAACCTTTATTCTCATGACCGTCATCCCTGAAAATTGCTATATCAAGTCATACCCTTGTCTTTGAAATCAGTAACTCTCGTTTCGCAATAAGGTGGCTTCCTATCAACAACAAATCATTATCTAGGAAGTTCACTTAGAAATATCAGATTCCAGTATCATGAGGCTTGTTACAGCATCGACAAGATCCTCACTTCCATACTTTTGACCGAGAGATTTTGTTTGCCGTTTGACATCAAATAATCTATTCAAGCCTTACGAAATGTACTACAGTACCTTGAGGGCCATTGACATCAATGATGGTTCTCTCACATTTGTTAACAGCTCGCATCATTGGCTGGTAATAAAACGATGTCTTTCCATGTTCGATGACAAATCATATATTTGCATGGCTATACTTGTACTCGAATGATCGAGTGAACGAGATAAGAAGACCCTGGATCTAGTTTCAGCCATCTGGGTTGCGATTTCAGGATTGTTGTACACATCATCTGTACGGTGACTTTACATAAATATCGTCATCCAAACATGGGTCTATATCTATAGGCATGTCTGCATTGGGCAACATTCCAATGTCGATGACTTTCTGAATTATGTACATTTTATTACAATGTTTATGTGCTGAACATGGGAATGCCTACCCTCAAAAATTATGATCAAGAAGATATATCATGATGTAATGTATTGTAAGATTGATGCATATCACCACTCTGCTTCATCTCCGGCCCATCACAGTGTAAATCATATCAATCAAAATATTGTTGTTATTATTCTGACTTCATGCTTTAGGGGGAAATTGTTATAGGTAAATTTGGGCATCATTCCCAATGACCTGGTTAACTAGTAATCATCGCCACGACCAATTTATAGGGTCTATCATCCCCTAACATTTCAGTTGCTACATGCCCTAAGACAAAGAACAAGACAAATCAATCAAAGACTTTCATCTACAAAGGTTTCCAAAGTTTGAAGTTTATAATATATCATATGAGAGCTCACCAATGCTGCCTCTAAAGGACTAAGTGCGTTGCACATGCAAGTAGCCCTATGCAAGGCTGCTCTACAAAGCACTTCCTGACATTCATGGGTGCGTTGGTGACATTGAAAGCGAAATTCTCATTGTTCTGAAATCTCCACTTGGCTAGTGCCTTCTAGAAGAGTTCACATGTGTCAAACTTCGAATCCATGTGTCCATTTGACATATACAAGATTGGGAACATGTCTTGCCTATTACTGGAAAGTCATTGATTGAGAAACTACCTCGGCTCCTCTATAAATTGAGCACAGATATTAGTGTTTGATAAGGAAGAATTTGTGTAGAGAAATGTTGGTGGATTTTTCATTGAGGAGATTGATTTGAGTGATAGATTGTTGGAGATATCTGCATTGTGATGAGGCTAGGATATTTCTGGAGATGGTAACACTAAATCAATCATTGGGTTGTAACCTCCCCTTTTATCATTAATAAAGAATACAACTTACTTTTCCCTATATGCATCTGTATTGGCTTTGATTTTCCATATTGCAAGATCTTAGTTGATGTATATGGTTTATGATTTACTGATTAGCAAACTAACTTGAATAGACATCTATATTATTTCTATCTTTTGTTGTTTAATGTTCATTCTTGCATAAAATATTTTGCACAGTCGGCTGGAATTTGAAGCTACAACGAAAGTGACAAAAGGAATCATTTGGAATTGCTTCGATTGCAAATAAGCCTCTAATCCATTATGTGTGTCTGTTCTTAGTTAGGAAAAGTATTCGTATAGTCTTTAATTTGTTGTTCTAGATTAACACCTATCTAGAGAAGCGTGTTTTATCCGTAATTCAAAATTCTGCATAACATTATTCACAAGAACATTGGGTTCATCGGTGTAGAAAGGATGCAATATCAAATTTTCTTAATAAATTATTGGAGAATCACCTTCGGGATATTCCTCGGTATAAAATATGCCCTAACTGGTATAACGGGAGGTCTGGTGATGAATATATTGGAAAGAGGCTGGATAGATTCATTTTACATGAGAACCTATTGGAATTTTTGGGGTTTATACATTCGAGGGTGGTGTATGTCCTCATATAGGATCGTCGTCCTATCATACTTAGTTCGTGTGATACCAGAACCTCATGGGGGTTTCCCTTCATGTTCAACTTGGTATGGCTTGAGGAGCCAGAATTTCACTGATTAGTGACTGAGCACTAGATGCTTGCTGACAACGGGGAACACCATACTCCTATGGCACGATTTGGACGTACTCAAAGGATTCTGAAAGTTAAGGTCAAGCAGTGGGAGAGAGTGAAGAAAAAACACCTTTTATCTGAACTCATTGGTATAAATTTGGATATCTGGGATATGATCTATACCCTGGATAAAAGGGATACTATTTGATGCTTTGGGGGCATATCAAGGAACTAGAGGAACATCGACAGAAGATACTGGCCATTTAGGAACAGACATGGCATCTAAACAGTCAGACGATGTGGCTACAAGTGGGAGATAGGAATAAAAAATACTTCCATAAATATGCTAATGTGCGTCGGGATCAAAATATTATTTTGAAGGTCACCAATGAATTGGGGGAGGAGGTGTATTCCACAACAGAAATCCAGTATGAGGTTGTGCCACATTTTCAAAATATTTTTAAAATCCGGGCTGGTGATCATGTGGACGACCAACTATGGATAGCTCGGGAATACCCTACCATGTTTGATAAGGCCTAGAATGCGGAATTGTATTAGGAGGTCACTGTGGTCGAGGTCTTACGAGTCCTGAAGACTTTTTCCCAGGACAAAATTCCTATACCCGACGGTTGGACTATTGAATTCTACTTAGCATTTTTCCCTCTATTAGCTTAAGACCTTACACAGATGATGGAGGAGTCCTGGCTACATGGACACATTACTGGCAAGATAAACTCCACCTTTATCACATTAATCCCTAAGGGCCCTACTCCATCATATTTCAATGAGTTTTGACCTATATCTCTAAGCAACATCTCTTACAAACTCATCTCAAAGGTCATTGTTGAGGGATAAAAGAGAGTTTACACTCCATCCACACACGAAACATGAAGGCCATAGCGATGAATATTGACTTTTTTAAGGCATATAACTATGTGGATTGGGAGTACCTTAGGGTTATACTGATTAAAATTGGTTTTTCTGCAAGGAGCACAGATTGGATCATGTGTTGTGTAATTTTTTCTTTATTTCTTGTCATTATAAATGCTCTTCCATCCAATTTCTTTAGGGAGGGGTGTGGTCTCCGACAAGGTTTCTCACTGTCACCAATCTTGTTTATTTTAGTTATGGACAGACTTAGTCTCAAGTTTGGAAAGGTGGCTCAGGAGGGGTTATTTGAAGGAGTACTAGTCTGTCGGTCGATGTTGATCACCCACAACCTCTTCGTCGATGACATTCTGGTGTTCGAGTGGGTAATAATGACACGATGGACTTTAATATTGGACACTTTTACTCGTTTTGGAAATGCAACTGAGTTAATGAAAAATAAACTGAAGTCACTAATATTACACACGGAGGCCGTGGGGGAGAGTGTTACCCAGATTTATTTGTTGTTCCAATTCAATACAATACTTTTAAAAGAGGGATTCACCTATCTCAGCTTCCGATTAAAACCTGTGGGTTATTGGGTGGAAAACTGGACGTAGCTATTAGAGAAATCCTGAATAAAATTGGGATCTGGTCATATATGTGGCTATGCACAAGGGGCAGATATATTATGGCGACAGTTGTACTACAAAAAAATATTTTCTATTGGGCGCACCTATTTGTACTCCCAGCAGCCATTATCCAGGGCATAAAGGCTTACATGGCTCATTTCATTTGAACATGCGGTAGGGATGGACACAAATATCACTTGGTGAGCTGGGAGTGCATTATTATGCCAAATGACATGGGGGGATGGGGCATTCTAGACATCAATCTATTCAGCTTCTCCCTAATTACAAATTCTATGTGGTGTGGCATGTTTATTCCTAGGGATTAGTAGCTCATCAATAAAGATAAATACCTTTAGGGAAAGGAGATTACATTCTCGCGTAGGAAGGCACAATTGGGAAGGGCACATGGATCTGGAATTTGGTTAGGCTTCAGGAAACTAAGGAGTACTTTATGTCAGTGATTATGTTGGTTGTTTGGTGATGGGGGTCAAGTTCAATTGGGCATAGACAATATTGGAGGATTGTTGGAGGGTCCTCACCACACACATAGGCTCCTTCAGAAATTATATACACAAGGAATATTTTTCTTATCTCAGGTCATAAATGGTTACTTGGATGTAATACCGAAATGGAAACAAGCACACGAGTTGGGTTTTACGGGACATGATGTAGAGACATGGGATACCTTCAGGACACTTCTACAAAATGTAGGTCTTCGCAGTAGGAGGAGTGGGGATAATATCATGTGGGCGGGGTCCTACCATGGGGAGGGAATACATCTGTGGGATACCTACATATACATTATGAGAATGACCAGAAACTTTCAGGAAAATGTTTGGTTTAAAATGGTATGGAAGGTGGACATTCCTCTTAAGCTTATCATTCTCACATGGTTGATTTGGAAAAATTGCAACTTGGCTTGGGAAAATCTCAAAAAGTGTGGGTGAATTGGCCCTAGGGTATGCATGTTATGTTTTAAGGTAGATTAATCTAACCAACACATTTTCTTCCAATGCTCATACATGGTGGATGTTTGGCAACAGATCTGTACACACTTGCAGATAATATATCACTCATCAGAAAACATACAGGAATGTCTGGAATGGTGGTATAAATATCAAAAGGGTACTATCATCCTCTATTAGTTACTATGGCATATTTGGAGAATCAGAAAGAGGTGTACTTTTGATGGGATTAGGACATGCCCCCTCGAGGCTACGCAGTGCATCATCATGTCTTCGACTAGTACTCTGGTGTCCATAAAGCCCCCATGGGACTTCTCTCACAAACATAGGCCACACACAATCATACTTCCAGTGGGATATTTTGATGGCCGCACAATAGCAAATTTTTGGATGTGGGGTCTAGTTACGGGTTGATCACAGGACACAATATATGATTTTCTTGAATTGTGGCAGTGATACAAATAGCAAGGCAGAGACGATTGCACTCTAGGAACTTTTGTCGATCTCCGAGAAATTATCTATTGACAATAGATAATCATTGACCACATGAATAATAAAAATAGTTTCAAGCCACCACAGTTGGAACATTGGCTGGATCATATAAAGACACTCCAGGCTTCCATTCAAAGCATCATTTTCACTCACATATGTAGGGATGAGAACAAGATGGTAGATGGACTCTCAAAACAAGGCTTAGGTTATATTGATGGACAGATGTACTACACCTAAATGGATGTAGATAATATTACTCCACAGGGCACCATTCCACTATCTTGACACTTCACTTGCGGTTATTATTTTTGGATTCACACTATTGTTTTGATATTATCATCACTAGATTTATTTTGCACACATATTCTGAACATACACCGAATTCTATGGTTATTATCTTTCGCTATCCACATATCGGCCCATATTGTACATAGTTCTCTTCTTTTGTTTTTTTATCCTCCTTTGGTCTTGCGGTCACATTGTGATTTTTGAGGAAATGTTTTCTGGCAATGGGCCATGCACTTTAATATTTTGTTGTTAGCACATGCACTTCCAGAAGATACTGAAGGCCATAATGGTGATGTTACATGTTTTTTGTTTCTTTGGATGTGTTAGCACTTGCAAGCATATGTTGTATGGGTATGAATATACTAGATTGATGATGATATGCTTCAGATATACGCACTAGCACATTATATAACCCAATTTTTTTTACATTGAAAAAAATTGTGATAATTATAGATATTTTACATCTTTAAATTGAATATTAGAGCTAATTATGTAGAGTAATAGCATAGATGTCCCACACACATATGTGGTATTGTAATAATCATAGATATTTTACATTTTGAAATTGAATATTAGAGATAATTAGGTAGAATAATATCTTACAAAATTGTCACTCAATTAATTAATTATGCTAACAAGTTGCGGACGAGGGTTCAAATGCTACCATATTTCTCGCAATTTCCTTGATGAGGGCATCGAACTTTACTGTGGGGATCTGAAATGTGGCAGTTTTCTCAGCAAATTTTTTTATGTTGAGTTTCTCTCGGCAACGATGAATTTGCAGAGTGCAATTCAGTTACGGATGGAATAACCAATTTGTGTCTTAATGCGATTTTTTGGAGTTTTGGTGCCGGAATCTGGTGGAAAATTTTGAGGTGAAATCTGGATTTGTGTTATTTAAACTTGTTTTTTGACTGTATATATGGATTCAACACCTTCAAAAACCCCTAGGGAACTTCCATTGTGCAAGGGTTACCCATGAAACTTGTGATTTCAATGAATTCCTATATGATTTTAGAGACATTAGACCGGAAAAATCCACCAGAAAAGTTTCCAAAAAGTCGCATTAAAGACAACTTGGTTCATGTAGCGTGGGTAGTATGATCTTATGGGAAGATTATTTCTCCTTTCCCTTTACAAATCATACTACCAATCAGCGTATTGCTAATTGCAAAGGCCAAGAGTTCTTGACAAAGTATAAATACAAGAGAAACTTCTGTAGTAAATTGATGGTTTTAGAAAATTTCTTCCTTTCCTCTTGTGTGGGTACCTTTTCTACCTGCTCATTTGATTTGACAACATCATTAGTGATTAGATTCAATTGGTCGGGAAACTTGAAGGGAGATCATTTTGCGGTAGTCTATCTGTTTTTGATCCAAGAGGCTCCTTCTTCAACCCAATTTGAGGGGATGTGTAAGTTTGTATGTTTGTATCTCATTCAAGTTGACATGTGCCCCTTTAAAATAAATAAAAAACAAAAATTGAAAAATTATTCTCTAAATAGAAAAATAATGTTGCCTATCATTAAAAAAAAATGAATATACTATAAAGCAATTAGAAGTAAAAAAAAATGTGCGACTAAGATGTTTAAATCTTTAAATATTTAAAATGTTTAAAATGTTTAAATCTTATACTTTTCAATTATATATATATCATTTAAAAAATATATGTATATATCATGAAAAATGTTTAAATATTATATTTTTCAATTATTTTTATATTATATATCATTTAATATATATATCATGAAAAAAAAAAAATTTATGGTTAAAACTTTGGTCCTATATAATCTATATAGTATTCAAAAATTCAATTTAAACAAGGAAAAAAAACACATTGTATTTTGCACTCTAAATAAGTTTGCAGGCGAAGAAATTTTATCCATCATCTCAGCTCATTCTGCACATTCTACAACTCAATATGAGGGGATGTGTAAGTTTGTTTGTCCATAAATAAAAAATTATGCTCGAAATAGAAAAATAATGTCAATTTTCATTTAAAAAAAATTGAATATAATGTAAAGTGTGTGACTAAGATGTTTAAATCTTATACTTTTAAAAAATATTTCAACTAGATATTTAAATAAATTGTTCAAAGATCTATGTTAACTAATTTATGGCCATATTAACCTTTTATATATATTTATATATAAAATAAAAAATGTTAAAATAATTTTTTTAAGTCAATATATATATATATATATATATATATATATATATATATATATATATATATATCTCATTTTTTTTAAATTATGTATATATTATAAAAAAATTAAGTTTTATGGTTAAAATATTTATTTAGTCCTTTATATACTATACAATTTAAACAATGAAAAATAAAACATTATATTTTGCATTTCAAAAAATAATTTGATCTCTCTACTCATGTTAAATAAATATTTCAAATAAATCTATACCTAAAATATATCTATCTAAATACAACCTCAGGGAAAAAAAAAAAAAAAATCACACATAAAAATAGATGATCTATGCTGGTATACCCCTCAAAAGAATTCAGCACATTTTATTGTCTGCCAGCTGATAGCTTTATAAATTGCTTCCGACAAGATCGAAATGGGACCAGGAATGATATTTTAAATATGAGTTATTTTGTCTAAAGATACTCGGGAATTATATTCCAAATATGAGTTATATGGTCTAAAAATCGAAATGATACCCAGTAATGATATTCTAAAGATGAGTTATTTTGTCGAAATATATTCCAAATATGAGTTATATTGTCTAAAAATCGAAATGATACCCAGTAATGATATTCTAAAGATCCATATTTTTGTCCTTAAGGAAATATCCACACTCGTCTTTAGCTTCACCGGACGATATACTACGTTCTTGTATTTGAATGGCTTCATGTAAAAAAATTTATATACATTTACATATTTTGGCTAGAATTTATACCTGCCCATTTCCCGCTATATAAGATCAGAGCTTTCGATGTGGCAGCCACCTCTGAGATGGAATAGACCAATATTATGGGTCAATGGGCAATGAGTTGACAATGCCCTTGATAAGCCTGGTGGTGCTTGTAGTTTAATTGTAAACCATTAAAAAATAACATTAACATTTAACAATGAGACAGGTGTGATTTACTATGTCAACACAGTCAAGATATACAGAGATATGGATCTCACATATTTGTCCAACGTAAACGGCAACATTCTACATGGGGAAACCTCATATCTCCCGGAGTGATAGAGGCCGATGCCATATCATAGACCTCATATCTCCTGAAATGTGCAACCAGCTGCGCATTTGCAGCTCCAATCCATATCATAGACCTCATATCTCTGGAGTGATAGAGACCGATGCCATATCATATACCTCATATCTCTGGAGTGATAGAAGCCGATTGGGGAATGTACGCTAGCAGCTTTGTTGCCAATAACTCTTTCAGACATTAAACACCGTCAAGCGGGACTCTCCTTCTTTAGGTTGCCTTACTTGCTGACTTTTTTTAATTTTCTTTAGGTTGCCTTACCTGCTGACTTTTATTAATTTCGATAACTCAATCTTCTCGAACGTGAATGTTGGTGTCCATGTTCCGAGTGGGTGAGGAGCCACAGATAAGCTAAACAGAAAAACTGGAAAATATATGTGAGATAGTTGGGTATTTTTCATGGTATTTTTCTTCCAACCACAATCTCTTCGCAACTTTCGTTTGATGTTTGCTTTTTTTTAAATCCCTCGATGTTAGTTTTTTTATTAAATGTTGTTCACTATACCAATTTGATATTAGCTTAGTTACCTCGAATTCTTTTTATTAAATGTTGTTCACTCTACCAATTTGATATTAGCTTAGTTACCTCGAAGGCTAACAAAATAATTGTTGTACAAACGAGTGTAATAGCTTTTATACAACATAGTCTTTGTTTCTATTCTAATTAATCGATTCTTACATTAATTGATATTCTGCTTATTCTTCTTGCGCATCGTTTTCTCCGCATTCTCCCACATGGCATTGAGTTGTTCTTTGTCTCTGCCTTGTGCGGAGAGATTAAGTGGGACCATCAACTTCTCCGCACGATCAATTTTGCGCAGAACAGTCAACTTTTCTGCACAATCAACTTCTTCGCACATTGAAACTATTCTATTAAATTTTTGTTAATTGTGCACAACAATACCTCCGCACGGAAATACCATCAATTTTTGTGAATTGTGCAGGAGCTTTAAGTTCATTGTGCGAAAATATGACTTGAAGGAAGCTTCAATTTGATCCTGCGAGCGAGGCTCGTTAATGTCGCCTGATTTTTCAGCCACATATGCATGTGTTTACAAATGCTATGGATGTAAGAACTATTATAGCCACACATAGCTACATGGTTATTAATTAAATGATCTTAAATAAATGTAATTATATAAAATATAATTAGAAGAAATAACATGATAGTGTTTATGTCTTCGAACCACGTTTATCATTAGAGCATAAGTAGATAGGCTATCCAAAAAACATATAAATACAGTAGAGATGCAACTACTAACTTCCAATTAATTAAAATTTAAATAATAATATCTCCAAAATGAACTTTCCAAATAAAATAAAAATTATTAAAAAAAAAACAACTCCTCATTTTTTTGGGTTAAGATATAAGAGAAATAAAAGGTATAGATTAACCATTAATTCAAAATTCAAAGAAATATTTCAAAACTAAAAACTATTATTCAAAGGGACCAAACCATAAACTAATCAATAATTTTAAAATTATATATATATATATATATATATATATATATTATTTAAAGGAAGGGAAGGAAAAAAGAACTACACTTAATAATAATATCATGGTTATTATCAGTATTAAAATAATAATTATTATAAATATTCAAATTACTAATAAAAATAACACGAGGGAAAGAAACAACATACAAAGAAGAAAAAAAGAAAGAGACTGACCCATTCTCATTCCACCAAAAAGAATAGGGCTAAGAAAGAAAGGGAAACAAAAATCGACCAAAAAGAACGTGAACCAAAAGAAGGAAATGAGAATAAAGGGAAGGGATCTAACAACTCTTTATTTTCCATCCATCATCCCTATTAAGCATCTTAGAATTTTTTTCAATTTCAATGGCCTCCCCAAATTTATGATGATGAAAATGATCAATCCTAGCAATGACCTTGGAATCCTCTAAATAAATGTGGTGCTTCGTTTCACAGCATGCTCGGCCAAAGATGAGGAGCATATATTGTTTTATGTCGGTAGCATGCTCCTGAATCCTTTGATTAACGAAACGACCAATTTCTCCAATGTAGGGAGTCTCGCAGGAACATGGGATCAAATACACACCTTTCATGTTTCTAGGTTTCACGGGGTCTTTGGTTGATCTTAGGGAGCTACAAATCATGTTCAGGGGTTTAAAGGTGGAAGAAACATCGTGCTTCTTAAGAATTTGGGAAATATTGTAAGTAGTCCCTTGTTTTATGGTTGTTGTTGTTGTTGTTTCTTTTTTGTTAACTTTGATCATTTTTATTTTCTCTCTAACATTCATTTTGTATATATTATTATTTAAATTTTTGTTAATTGGAAGTTAGTCGTTGCATATCTACTGTATTTATGTTTTTCGGATCAAGCTATCTACTTATGTCATGATGATGAACCACAATATGTGGTTCGAAACACGTCGAAATAAAAATAGTAATGTGATTTCTCTGGAAGATATTTTGTAAACTCATGAATCACAGAATCCTGCATTCTGAGAAATGTAATTTCATTGGACACCATATCTCAATTTTTCTCACCTCGCTATTCATATGAATTTTCTGCGAGTTATCCTCACTAATTAGTTTTTATATGTCGACATTGTTCATCATGATGCGCTAAAGACCTTTGGGAGGGAAATATGTGTGGAGTGTGAAAAATAACTTTGTACGAGGGAATGAGTGTGAAGGTGGCTTAAAACTCCACATAAAAAAATTCACCTCCACACAACACTATGGACTCCCATGGAAATTATATAATTTATGTGCTTCAGTGTTCTTTTTTACTTTGTTTTGTTTTCAAGGATTTGGCGCATTTTATTGTGTTCTGAACCACCTGACTATTGTGTGTAGGATGATATCCAAGTGTGAATACCAATTAACTATTAATTTTTAAAGGAAATAAGAGGAATTGGTACTCTGAAAGCTTTAATTTGAAGAGCCCTATGTGTGAAAGCAGAATTCCATGTTAGTGTTAGAGTCATCGGCCCGTCACGCATGAATCAATGACCTCGACACTTCTTTTGCAACATCATAAGCAATATGTGGCAGAAAAGTGAAATTCACTGCTGAGAAAAAAAGGATTGGTTTTCAAACATTTGTCTAATGTAGTATCATTTGAAAATATTGTAATATTATTTTGAAAACATGCCATTGATGATTGTATACATTTTGTTATAATTATTTCCACAACAACAACCTTTCAAAACCAAGAGAAACCAAGAGAGTCATTACCAGCATTTTTGTTTTCTATAAAGCAAGAAAATACTTTCAAAGGTTTTTATAATGTAACCTCACTTGACAGGATTATAATATTATTTTTAGAAAAATACCAGCGATATTGGCTATATTGTATATATTGATTTCCATGAAAACAACTATTTAGAAATAGGATAGTGGTTACCTATGTTTTTGTATGGTGAGAAAACGCTTTCAAATTTTATTTTTTTTCACATTTGTTATGTCTATGTCTTTTGGTTTTGTATTGGTTACCTCTCTAGTCATAGCTGATGCGTTAACCAATCCTTCAGAGAAGGAAGTTGGCAGGAACTATTTGAATGTCCTAGTCACATGGTTTTTTTATCGCTCTAGACCACCAAACTTGAGTGAACATCAAACCTAAAAGGGGACCATGTAGAGAGTAGATATTTTCCCAATAAAATAACACAAAAAAAATTGTTCTTTGAAGTATTTAAACAAGAACCATGTTATGAAACCAGCTCTAAAAATAGAAGAAAACAGAGATCAACGCCTTACAAATTAGCCACTTCGAAGGGGAAACCTCCTTTACATTACATAAATGAATAATTCCTTGATGATTCAAATGACAAAAAATCCTTTCTATATATAGGAGTCCATGGGGTCATAATATAATCCTATCCGACCTAACAATAATAATGTAAAGGCACAACAATAACAATAGTGGTTTTTTATGGGGCACAATAATAACAATATGGGGGCTACAGGGGTACAAAAATAACAATAAGGGGGATACATTAACAACAATAAGGGACTACACTAGTAATATAGGGTCCTAACATGCCCTCTCCTTCAAAAAAGTGTTGTCCTCAACGCTTGAGTAGTTATGGATGCTTCTGTATAAAATTCTCATCCTCCCATGTGGAATCTTCAATGGGTAAGTTCTTCGACTTGATGAGATACTCTGAAATTGATCAATTTCGTAGCTGTGGAGTTCTTCTTTCCGTAATTGCTTCAAATTACAATATGATTTTTCCTTCCTCATCAAGTTCTGGAAATATTGTTTGAACTGGAAGTGTGTCACATATAACCTTCTTTAAGCATGAAACATGGAAAACTAGGTGCACTCAAGAAGAAGAAGGAAGCTCCAATTTGTATGCCATAGTACCAATATTTTGCAACACCTTGTAAGGACCATAGTAATTTGGCAATAATTTATTATCCTTCTTAGCTTGCTTGAGGGACATTTTTTTGTATGGTTGCAGCCATAAAAATACCCAGTCTTCTACATCAAAAATTCTCTCACTGTGATGTTGATATGCATGTTGTCTCATTCGATTTTGTGCCAAATTTAAGTTATCTTTTAAGATTTGGAGAACTTTTTGTTGATGCTCGATGTGATCTTCCACTACTTCAACCTTAGAATGTTCTCTTAAAGATGATGTGATGGACGGTGGATGATATCCATAAAGTGCCATAAATGGGATCATTTTTGCTGCAGTATGGAAAGAAGTGTTATACCACCATTCAGCTAGAGTAACCACTTGACCCATTGTGTTTGTTTATCAGATACAAAAAAATGAATATATCCTTCCAAACACTTGTTCACTATCTCATTTTTCCCATCGGATTGAGGATGATAAGATGAGCTATGAGCTAGTTGAATACCCAAACAAGAAAATAATTCCCTCCAAAAATTTCCAGTAAAAATGGGATCTCTATCCCTTACAATAATATTTGGGTTTCCATGTATATTTTGAATTGTTTCCATAAATGCAGTAGCAACTATAGTTGCTTTAAATAGATGAGATAATGCACAAAAGTGTACATACTTGGTAAGTTTATCAACTACCACCATGATGAAACTTTCTCCTTTGGAATTAGGTAAACCTATGATAAAATCCATTGAAACCTCCTCTCAATGTTGGCTTGGAATGGATAAAGGTTGTAGAAGACCTAGGGTCTTAATTGTCTCAACTTTATTTTGTTGGAAAAACAAACACTCCACCACAAAATTTTGAATATCAGCTTTAAAGATATCCCAAAAAAGAACTTTCTTCACCCTGTGGTAAGTTTTTAAAAATCCTGAGTGTCCTCCTAAGGGGGAGGTGTGAAATTACAAAATAATACTTTGTTTTAGTTGGGAATTATTAAAAAGATATAACTGATCTTTCTACCATAAGGAATAATTTTTCTAACCAAATGTATCATATGTACTAGGATCTTGTTGCAAATTTTGAATGAGTTTCCACGCTTCTTCGTCATTCTTCCATTCATCCCTTGCTTCGTTTATCAAATCTAGTTGGATAATAGAAATGGCACAAAGCAATGCTTCCACCTCTTCATCCTTTCTTGAGAGTGCATCTGCAACAACATTTAGCTTCCCTTTTTCGTAGATTATTTCAAAGTCATAACCTAACATCTTTGTGACCCATTTTTGTTGCTCTTCTGAAGATATTCTTTGTTCCAAAACGTATTTAAGACTATCATGATCAGTTTTTACCTTGAAGTTTCTTCCCATTAGGTAAGTTCGCCATTTCTTTAGTGCATGTAGTATTGCCAACATTTCCTTCTCATAAATAGCTTTCTGTAGATAGTTTCCTTTGATTGGACAACTTTCAAAAGTAATGGGTCTTCCTTCTTGCATTAAAACAACACCAATTCCATTTCCTGAGGCATCACATTCCACAATAAATTTTTTTGTGAAATCTGACATAGCTAAGAGAGATGCTCGGCACATTTCCTCTTTAAGATGTTCAAAGACCTTAGTTGCTTCAGGAATCCATGAAAATGCATCTTTCTTCAATGATGTTGTTAGAGGTGCTATGATTTTCCCATACTTCTTAACAAACTTGTGATAATACCCTGTTAACCTGAGAAATCCTTGCAATTGTTTTATATTTGTGGGGAATTTCCATTCCTTAATGGCTTTAATTTTTTTAGGGTCTACCTTAACACCCTCTTGAGATACAATATGACCCAGATATTCCACCTCTTGTACTCCATAGAAACATTTGGAGGTTTTTGCATATAATTGCTTCTCCTCCAATAGTTTGAGCACCATGTCAACATGTTCAACATGATCCTTCCAAGACCTATTGTAGATTAGTATATCATCAAAAAATAATAATAAAAAATTTCTAATGAAGGGTTTGAAAATGGAATTCATCAACCCTTGAAAGGTAGAAGGTGTATTCGTAAGGCCAAAATGCATGACCAAAAATTCATAATAACCCACATGAGTTCGAAATGTTGTTTTTGAAATATCTTTAGTTTGTATTCTAATTTGATGATATCCTCAACGAAGATCCAACTTGGTAAAATAAATTTCTCCATGTAATTCATCCAATAGTTCATCAATCACAGGAATAGGAAATTTATCTTTAATAGTGATATTATTGAGCTCCCTATAATCCGGACACATGTGCCATGATCCATCCTTCTTATGCACCAATACTACTGGAGCAGAGAGACAACTTTGACTAGGTTGAATTATACCATCCTCTAACATTTCTACAATCATACATTTAATTTCTCTCTTTTGGAAATAAGGATATCTATAAGGCATGATGTTTGGAGGAACACTTCATGGAATCAAAGGAATAGCATGATCATGATCACGAATAAGTGGAGTCCTTTGGTAGTTTCAACACCTTGGAGAAATAGGTGATTTTGATGTTGGAACTTCTAGTGAGCATAATTGTGCAATTACGCCTCATTTTTATTTCTTCAGAAGCTTTGTCATGACATTAGATCCTATTATATTTCTTGGATTCCCTACTATACCCCGTAATTCAACTTCCTTTCCTTCTGAAAAAAATTCAAGAAATCTTCTTGAAAATTAAAAGCTACAGTCCCCAAAGATTGTAACCATTTTATTTCCTAGTACAACATCAGCATCTCCTATGGGAATGGAAAGCATTGGACTATTCAATAAATATTCCCCCATCGTTAGCATGATATTATGGCATTTTCCAAAGAAATTTATAGTTCCTCCATTTTCAACCATTACTTGACACTTTAGTCCTGGGTATAGGAAGCAATTCAATTCCTTGGCTACCTTACAATGAATAAAATTATGGATACTACCCGAATCAATCAACATTACTAAATTTTTCTTCTTGATGTGTCCTTCTATCTTGAGAGTTGAGTGGTAATTCCTACCAATGCATTACAAGATATTGCCAAACTCATTTATTCTTTCTTTAGGGTTATTTCCTACTATATATCCTCTTCTTTTGAAGTTCCTTTTTCATTTTCTTCCTCCTCTTCACAATCTATGTAAAATAATTTCTTCTCGGCACAGTTATGACCTTTAGTGTATTTTCTATCACAACTGTAGCAAAGCCCTTTTTCTCTCTTTTCTTCCAATTGTTGTGGTTTCAACCTTGTAGGTTGTGGAATTCTAGGAGTAGCAACACTTCCATATTTATAGATGTGAGTGGTAGGATTCCTTGTTGCTATAATTTTACATTCAATTTTTCTTGCCAACCTGAATGCCTTCTCCAATGAATTAGGTTCTGTTGAAGCCTTGAAACTCGCTACAACAACATGGGGGATGACCACCCGGTCCGGACCTTAAAGCAGCTCCTTTTCCGTTTGGAATGGTGGTTCTGAATGGTTCAACTAGGTCGAGTTACCTTCCCTCAATCTCCAATGGCTTCAAAATATGACTTTCATTCACCAATGGAAAAGAGACATCAGATCAACCTTCTTGCTGATCAGGAAAAAAAGTGATCCTTAAGCTGATTTAGGGCTCAGCCAATCCACTACTAAAGTTTGCCTCTTTGGGAAGAGGACTTAAGAGAATGTGGAATTTACTCTAAATGCAAACTTATTCTAGGACACAAGAAAAATGAACTATTTTAATCCTATATTAATTAGGCAGATATATATCTAACCCAACCAAGAGCAGGTATTTATAATATTGAGATTGAAATATGTCTTGTTTATAATGAATATCATGTTAATGAAATAGTTCAATTAACTGACATTATGGATAGCAAAACACATCCTATTGAGACCTTTTAACTGAAATAATCAATCAACAACACTCAAGAAGAAGTTCTCAGAATGATCTTGATCATCTAATTAATAACCTGAATTATTAAACAATAATATGCGGAAGAAGTTCATAACATATCACTATTTATTCATCCAATATTAAAAGATAGATTTATGAGTAAATAGTTACTCAAAAATCAGAATTCAGCCCATAAGAGTAGAGATAAATAACAACATAAAATAGAAGCAAATTACCCATACCGACAAAATAGCACAAATATGTAAGTAAATTGACACCATTCCTGTTATCATAAAATAAAACTAGCATTTAAAATAATAGTATTCGAAATACCAATTTATTGAATCCATTTCTCCAGCTCCATTCTCTAGTATTCCTTTACAATGCCTAAGCTTCTGCTTTCAAAAGCAGAGCTACAATATTGCAAACTCAGTTCCTTATACATAACTTAGAATGTAAAAGAAAAACCTCATCTGAGATTCCACTCCTCCCACCTACAACTCTAAATCCCTATTACAAAAGTGCTTTTAGAATTCCATAATTGTAGAGGAGAGCCGCCTTTTGTTACATTCTGCAATCTGCTATTTATAATTTTTGCAAAGGAATCCTTGAGATGAAAGTTTGTTGAAGAGAAATCTGCCTAATCAAATTTTATTTTCTCAAAATTCCCATCTTTAATTGCTAGAGAATTTTCATTGATTGAAGTCTTTTTCTCCATATATCTTCTACTGTTTTCCTGCAAAAAGAAATCAAAATGAATTAAAATGCAACGAATAAAATCAAAATACAATTTCTGGCATTAAAACAAACCCAATCAAATTTAATTTAAATAAATAATTGAAAATAAAATATAAGCTCTCTATTGATGCCTGGGATGGTTGAATTTTCCAAGTATATTATTGACGAATGAATCTGCAATTAGAAGAGGCTTGGACAAATGAAAATGCAGAAAATAAATCAGAAAATTGATTTATTTTTAGAAATTCAGAGCTTGATCTTCTGCATAATTTTTGACCCAATTAGTGACCAAATCTATTAGTGGAACCTCCTCAGAAATGTTCTCCTTGATTTTATCTTTCCAATGAGCCATCCTGGGCCTCATTTGGCCAAGTAAAACTCATTCTATGAGCATCCAAATTTGATGAGTCAAATCTAGCATAAATCTGGAAATTCTATTACTGTGTTAAAAATTAGAATTTTAATTAAAAATCTAATCCTAAATTAGAATTCTAATTATCTAATAATTAATTCTAAATTAATTATTAACTAAATAATATATACAATTAATTCTAATTAATTTTCATCTAATTAGAAATTGATTAAGTTACAAAATTAAATTAATCTACAAATGATTTGAAAAAGTTAATTTAAATATAATTAATATTATAATTCAAATTATATTAAAATTATAATAAACATTATAATTATAATATAAAAATATAAACATTAATTTACAAACCATTGGAATCAATCCAAAACTTTAAACAAACCATTGAAATCAATCCAAACCCATAAAACAAACCATTGAAATCAATCCAAACCCATTAATTCATCCACGTGAGATTATGGAGGGACATGGTGAGTGGAGTGTGAGGTGAGGGTGACGTGAGGGTGAGTGAGATGGAGGTGCGAGAGGCATAAGGGGTGAAAAAACTTTATATTAAAATATTTTAACACGTCACATTTGGCCTTATCGCATATCGCAAGAACTTTGGATCGGGGTTTTTTAAATGTGCGTGTTATAAAAATTGCGATGGATCTGATATTGCGATATGCGATGTGAATTTTTTATTTTTATTTTATTTATTTTTATATATTAAGTTTTAATTTTAATTAAATTAACTATATTTTATTATAATAATTAATTTAATTAATCTCAAAATTTAATGTTGAATATCAGTTTTTTATTTTGGTTTTACTTTAATGATGTTTAGTTTAGTTATGAAATTTTCTAAACTACAGCCACTTCGAAAATAAATAAAAAGAATAAAAATAACATTTTTAACCCAGACTAGATAAATGATGGGACTTTAAAGGAGTACCATTTTCAAACCAGTTGACCAAATGAGGTAAAACAAGCATCAATGGGAAGCTTATTAAAAATTTATTTTAACAAAGCAATCAAAACAAGAATACAAAGAAAATAAAAAATTAACAATTGCGTAGGATAATCAAATAAATAAAAATCCTAAAAGGTGTTTAGCCAAAAATTTATAGAAAGGGTCCCCATTATTTGAAGTGAACAAGTCAAAAATGGGGGGGGTTGTGTTTTACCACAACAATGGCGACACACGGGAGAAGCGCCAATTATCTCTGTTTGATATGAATAAGATTTTCCTAAAATAAAAGTAAAACTAATTAAAGAAGAGAGAATTATGCTTGAAATGCTTGACTAGGTTCATTAGTCTGAATAAAAGCAAGAATCATCTAACTGTAATTTTTCTTAAAATTCCTCATAAATTAAAATATTCAAAACTCTATATCAGTCCTTAATTAGTTGTAGAGATAATGCAAGGGTCACTTTACAGCTTAGCTTTTAAAATATACTTACTTGTCACAGGTAGAGCCACTATTGCCAGCAAACATCTATAGTCTCGACAGGGTTACCTTTTAATCACCAATGATTCAAAATCCCATCTCTTTAAGAATTATTGACCTAGAGATAAATCCATTTATATATGTTTATTTTTATTTTTATTTTGAATCTTAAAAGCCATTGTCCTGGTTTGGTAGCCAGATAGTTGACAATTCCATTCACTGGTTATAATTGGACTGAACAAGCTGGCTCGTGATGAGATCCCTTGTCTTATAATTGTTTGCAATCATAAGCCATTACCCTAGTTTGTTTAGCAGTGTTGGTAATATCAGCCTATATTTCCCCTATGATCATGGTAAGCAGGCTCATGATGAGACCTCTTATCTTTTAAGTTTAAATATATTTCTGGATTATATTCTAGAAAAATAAGACTTTTTTGGACAAGGAGAATCATTGACTCCTTAAGAGTTAAGAATGAAAATTTCAGAGTTAAAAGGTGATTTGCTATAAAGTGTCTTTACTTGGTTAAAAATAACTTTTCTTGACTGATAATAGAACTTTGAAAGATCTTAATAAAATATTAAAACCTTAAAATGATTACAATTTTGATGAAAAAGAAATTTCTCCAGATTTTATGATACTTTGTTAACTTCTCTAAATTGGTAATCTCTTCCTTAAGTATGTCTACCTTTATAATAAGAAAATCAAACTTTACTAAGAGATTTAAGAAAAAGTTAATAGATGACTATTAACAATTTTTTTCTCCGTGTATGCCAACCATAGTTAGGTAACAAGAAGGCCTTCCATATAAATCATGGCAAATTCACCAAAATCAAAACTGAAAACCAAAGGAAAAAGAATCCTTATGCTAAAATGAGAAAGAAATCAGCAAACAAAAATGAAGAAATTGAAAAGTGAAAGGAAAATCCAAGTTTTTGAAATACAAACTCTAACAAGAATGGTTATACCATTGTCTCAACAATATGAAGAAAAAGAAAATAATCGTGTAATCAGTCCTTCTTATGTCGAGATTTAGAAAAATCATACCTTGTAGGGTTGTAAGTGTTTTTAGGATTTTTGGATAGCAGTGATGATCATTTCAGCCACAACGAAAATTTTCTGTCTGATAACAATCTTCTTGTTTCAAAGCATCATCTTAATCATTTTCTAAAAAAAAAACTTAAAGAAACAAACTAAAGGTTCAGAAACTTCCTGGTGTAGCTGTTTCGATAAAGATTATTGCTGCTTCTTGAAATTAAGCCAGGAGAAGAGTATGGACTTCGAAAATATGATCTGGCGGAGGATTGGAAGCTTTTATGAAGAGCTGCAAAACAGATTTATATATCAGAAAAACAAAACTGAAACTAAAGTAACGAAATGGAAATAAATGAAAGTGGGTATATGAATCTTACCATTGGATGATTGCTTTTGATCTTACCTGAAAGGTATCAGTTTCTCCAAACTAGCTAACTTCTTATTTTAATTAACATTAAAAACATGAAGAAGTCAAACTAACCAAAATCCTATAACCCAAAATCATTATTTATTTTATTTACACTAAAGCAAGCAGTAAAATGTAAAAATGGAATGCTTAATGCTCAAGGGAATTGAAATTAAAAGAAATGCATAAAAAATGAGAATGCGAATTTGCAGTAACGAATGTTTCTCAAAATATTATAAGTTTCATATAAACTCCATGATTTTATAAATTTTCCAGAATCAAAACCAAATCCAAAATAATAAAATTTAAATATGAAAATAGAGATGTCTTGAATTCCATATTTAATTATGGAATTATATATTTAAAACTGAAATATATGAGAAATCGAAATGATTTAAATATACTGCAAATTGGTCATTATTTGCTTTCTTACCATAGTGGTTGCCCACGCTTGCTTTTAAAATAACACATCGCCTTATCAAATGATCCGCATTGCATGTAGAGACATGCGTTGGATTTTACCGCATCGGCGATTGAAATAGCAAATTGTTGATATGAGATCATGCGAAAAAAAAATATGTGCAATGAGATGTAGCGATCACACTATTGAAGAACTTTTATGTTGCGAATCGGGGACAGTCATGCTACAATTTGCAAATCGTACACCGCATCCCACGATTTTTACTTTGCACATTGCACATTGCACATCGCAAATTTGGAATAGTGGTATGGCCATGAATAAAAATGTGATGAAGCGATTGCGATATCGGCGTACTGGAATATCGGAGAATAATCATGTTGGAAATTCCAATATCGGCGATGCGATGGATGACGTAGCTAATCAGAAATTGGCAAACTTTTTGGTACCCGATGTAACACAATTTGATTCTTGCGATGCCGATATGCGATGAATGATGTGACTAATCGACAATCGCGATCTGTAATCTTAAGCACATGATGTAACAATTCTTGATACGCCGATATGCGATGAAGAGTGGACCCGATAATTTTATGATGAAAATTTAGTAACATATTGGATCTGAGACATCGACTCTTTAAAATTATGCTCCTACTTTTATTGCGATTGGTTGGACGCGATATTTTATAAACTTGATTTGAATTTTATATCAGGTCTGGAATTATGTGGTCATCACAATATCGGTAAAGTCGTTTATCGGAGATCGACGATTCATGATAATGGAAGTATATTCAACTGAAAACCTCTGATATGCGAAATGTGATATGAAATATGAGCGAGGTAATACATCGGAGATCTTTTATGAACAATTTATTATCAAAAATGCTAAAATCTACTTCCAATGAAATATTTCGCTACAAATGGTTGTGAAGTGGATGATGTGATATCGGAATGAAATTATTGACGAAGACAAGTTGGATGGTAGTATTGCAAACATTTTCACTAAAGTATCAACAATATGAAAATCAAGTTGAATCCTATGATATTGCTTGAAATTTCAATTGGGTTTTTTGATGGTTGAAAGCAAAGTTAAAAATGTTCAAATTCTAATGAATTTCAAAATAAAATTTCCCTGAACCTGTTGCAAATTTGAAATGGGTTTGCTGCTTACTTCAAGTTTTGAAAACAAATGAAAACCTGCAAATAAAAAAAAACAAAAATAAAAAATGAAATAAGAAAAAGAGAATCTAATAATAAATGAGAATGAACTTTTGAATGCATACGTGGAAGAAAATTCTCTGTAGTTTTTTCACCTCATGAATCTTCAAATTTTTCCTTCGATTTATCAAAATTTTTCCTTTGTCCAAAATCATCTCATCATTTATTCTAAATCGGAGTGAGTAATCAGCCTAAATAAAATATTCTTATTCATGTTCAGGAAATACAAAATTTACCAGAAATAAATATGAAAATAGTCTTCCCTTTTGAATTGAGACAACAATTTATTACCTCTGTTCATTCCAAATTAACTTGACAAAAATCTGTATTATTATAGTGACTGTTTAATAATGCCTTTAGTAAATAAATATGATGTGTATTGCATCATCAAATAATAAACTAAAGATCAGAATGGGATAAAGCCACTAATTGTGGAAAAATGTCAGAACAGATTTGAATGTGTACACAAAGAAAAATGGACATCCTAAAGGTCAGCTTAGCAAATTTCAAGGAAGATAATATGAACTTCATATGATTACCACGAAAGGTTAGACTGACTAATAATGATTGAATCAGAATTAAGCTTATCATATATAGTTATACATTTCATGGGATAATGAGATCATGAAGCTTTTATATCCTCAAAACCTTTATCATATAAATTTCAAAAGAAAATCTTAGAAGGAAATCCCAAAATTAAGAAAAGTGGCTTTGAGGCGATTGATGCCAAATACAACCTTAATTGAATTTAATCAAGACATTATTCAAAATAGACAGAGTAGAGGTATTGTTGTAAGAAATTTAAAAAGGAAAGCAAGAATTAAAATTTTCTGATTGGGAGAAAATGTTTTCACTGAACATGTATGAAAATGGCTGATTGCTTTGTTTTATTTTCAATCTACAAAACTGTTGAAAATAAATTAACTATATTAACTCTACACCTATTCTAACCATATACTTGAAAAATAACTAGGTATAGTCATATTTCCAGTGTAACCATTTTCTCATTTTAATCCCTGTATGTATGTACAATTCAAATGTTAGTAATAAAAATACAAATCTAATTGAACTAAGAAAATTAAACCTGAAATCAGAATGTACAACTATTGTTAGAAGCTTATCTAAAATCTCCTTCTCATGAAATTTTCTTTCCAATTGAATACCAATTGGATCATAGAAATTTGGATGGATTTCTATTAATAATTGGGAAATGTTCAAAAGAGGAGATGAAAGGTGAGATTGTGGATATGAGCTTTTAGATTCAAAGGCCTGGAAGAAACTGTTAGTGTTATATGTAAATGTTAAGCTATTGACAATCTTCCATGAAGGAAAATTTTCCAAATATTTTTCAAATGAATTAATGAAAAATGGATGGAAATCTTTCAAATGAAATGGAAAATTATTAATTAAATTGGATTGCTGGCAGAATTCTAAAAATACATTCTTTTGTTGATATTGCCTTTGAGAAGATAGAAGATTTTGATAAAACATTAGCATTGATTGAAATTGTAATTGAAATAGCTTTTGATGCTTTTGATTATAATATAAAACTTCAATTTTCCAACAGGGCAATGTATCAATTGAATGTTTGATAATAAAGTGCTCAATATGCCAACGTAATGTATCAAAAATCTGAAAAATAAAATTTGAAAATAAATCTGATTTAATACAAAATAAGTGAGGAAACAAAAATAAAATGAAATCACTATTTGTACAACTAATGTTACAGCACAATTGGGATCATTTTGAAATAATCTCTCTTTCACAAGGATTGGCCAGAATTATGGAATTTGAGTAATTTCTAATTCCAACTTGTGAACTAGAAAGAGAATTATGATTATGAACAAGAATGAAAGCTTGATCATGATATGAATCATAAATTGAAATATTTTCTTGAATAGTGAAATCATGAAGATAATTTGCTCCTTTAGAATGAGGATTAGTTGGAATAATTTCTAAATTGAAATGTTCCTCGTTCTCAAATGTTATTTGAATTTTATCATGAGGATTATCTTGTGAAAAATAGAAATCAACATCCTCTATGTCAGAGTATTTATCATAAATGACTTCGTAAGATTCTTTAGAATTTCCTTCAATCTTATTAAATAAATCCAAACACGGAGGAACAAGAATTTCATGTTCATTAATGGCAAAAGAATGATCATTAACTGCTTCTCTATCTTGATAAAAACTTAATGGTAATTCATTTAGATCAGCCTCTGTATTTTCTGAAATATGATTAACACCAAGAGGGGAAAAATTACCATCATTAAAAATGTCAGGATAAAGGGAAAAATGTGAATCTGAAATAATGCACTTAAAAATGTTTCTATTTGAGAATTCTTTTATATTATGCTCATTGTAAATTTTAGATTCTAAATCATTCATTTGCGTACTCATGCTTTTTTTAGGAAGATTGCTTTGCTGCTCTGATTTCAGCATTTGCTCATCATGAAAAGATTCAGAAATTTGTACAGCAGTTTGCATGCTATTATTTACTTTGATTGTTGTTTTCACTTGCTGATTTGCAATCTGATTTTCTGAATTTAATGCAGAGAAAATTTTAGATTCCAATGCAGGTCTTTCTCCAAAATTGTTGTTGTTGTATTCTTGCATTTTATTAGAAATATTTTCCAAGCTTTGTAAATCTCTTCATCACAATTTATTTGTACATCGAAATTGGATTTCTCATTTATATTGGAAGGGGATGGAAAAAATCTTGAACTAATTTCATATGGATCAGGAATAAGAGGAAGAGAATAATTATGTTCAAACCAATCTAGTTCATCTTCTTTCATAGGTTCATCTTTGACATTAAATTTTAAACAATTCAAATGAAGTCGAATATTAAAATCTCTAACAGACTCATTTTCATTTTGTAGATATTCAATTTCATCATATACCTGATCATAATTATATCTGTCAAATCTACAAATGAAAATTGTAAAAAATTGATCACAGCTGTGAATTGAGGCAACCGGAAGAGTTCTACACCAGTTTCTGGCTTCTGCCCCAAATGTGAGTAACAATTCTGCATAAGATGCCTTCATCAATTCCTTGAAAATCATAATTTGAAACATTTTGAATAAATTGAAGGACATGATTAAAAGAAGAAGAATTTCTCTTACCATTGAATTTTACCTGAGACAAGAGTCTTACCACTTCGGGTGGAGTATTGGAATATGCACGTCCATGGATACAACTCCAAATTGGAAGTTTAAGATGAGCCATCATGATTAAATAAAATGTTAAAATTGAAAAGACTCCAACAGAAAACAAGTTTCAGGCCCTTCTTCTAGCGCCTAAATGTTGAAGCCTTGAAAATCGCTGCAACAACATGGGGGATGACCACCCGGTCCAGACCTTAAAGTAGCTCCTTTTCCGTTTGGAATGGTGGTTCCGACTGGTTCAACTAGGTCCAGTTACCTTCCCCCAATCTCCAATGGCTTCAAAATATGACTTTCATTCACCAATGGAAAAGAGAAATCAGATCAAACTTTTTGCTGATCAGGCAAGAAAGTGATCCTTAAGCTGATTTAGGGCTCTGAAGCCAATCCACTACTAATGTTTGCCTCTTTGGCAAGAGGACTTAAGAGAATGTAGAATTTACTCTAAATGCAAACTTATTCTAAGACACAAGCAAAATGAACTATCTTAATCCTATCTTAATTAGGCAGATATAGATCTAACCCAACCAAGAGCAGGTATTTATAATATTGGGATTGAAATATGTCTTTTTTATAATGAATATCATGTTAATGAAATAGTTCAATTAACTGACATTATGGATAGCAAAACACATCATATTGAGACCCTTTAACTGAAATAATCAATCAACAACATTCAGGAAGAAGTTCTCAGAATGATCTTGATCATTTAATCAATAACTTGAATTATTAAACAATAATATGCGGAAGAAGTTCACAACATATCACTATTTATTCATCCAATATTAAAAGACAGATTTATGAGTAAATAGTACTAAGAAATTAGAATTCATCCCATAAGAGTAGAGATAAATAACAACATAAAATAGAAGCAAATTACCCATACCGACAAAAGTGCACAAATATGTAAGTAAATTGACACCATTCCTGTTATCATAAAATAAAACCAGCATTTAAAATAATAGTATTTGAAATACCAATTTATTGAACCCATTTCTCCAGCTCCAGTCTCTAATATTCCTTTGCAACGCCTAAGCTTCTGCTTTCAAAAGTAGAGCTACAATAGTGCAAACTCTGTTCCTTATACATAACTCAGAATGTAAAAGAAAAACCTCAATAATCTCCAGATCTGAGATTCCACTCCTCCCACCTACAACTCTAAATCCCTATTACAAAAGTGCTTTTAGAATTCCAGAATTGCAGAGGAGAGTCACCTTTTGTTACATTCTGCAATCTACTATTTATAATTTTTGCAAAGGAATCCTTGAGATGAAAGTTTGTTGAAGAGAAATCTGCCTAATCCAATTTTATTTGCTCAAAATTCCCATCTTTAATTGCTGGAGCATTTTCATTGATTGAAGTATTTTTCTCCATATATCTTCTACTGTTTTCCTGCAAAAAGAAATCAAAATGAATTAAAATGCAATGAATAAAATCAAAATACAATTTCTGGCATTAAAACAAACCCAATCAAATTTAATTTAAATAAATAATTGAAAATAAAATATAAGCTCTCTATTGATGCCTGGGATGGTTTAATTGGCCAAGTATATTATTGACGAATGAATCTGCAATTAGAAGAGGCTTGGACAAATGAAAATGCAGAAAATAAATCAGAAAATTGATTTATTTTTAGAAATTTGGAGCTTGATCTTCTGCATGATTTTTGACCCAATTAATGACCAAATATATTAGTGGAACTTCCTCAGAAATTTTCTCCTTGATTTTATCTTTCCAATGAGCCATCCTGGGCCTCATTTGGCCAAGTAAAACTCATTCTATGAGCTTCCAAAGTTGATGAGTCAAATCTAGCATAAATCTGGAAATTCTGTTACTGGGTTAAAAATCAGAATTTTAATTAAAAATCTAATCCTAAATTAGAATTCTAATTATCTAATAATTAATTCTAAATTAATTATTAACTAACTAATATATACAATTAATTCTAATTAATTTTCATCTAATTAGAAATTGATCAAGTTACAAAATTAAATTAATCTACAAATGATTTGAAAAAGTTAATTTAAATATAATTAATATTTTAATTCAAATTATATTAAAATTATAATAAACATTATAATTATAATATAATTATTATAATATAAAAATATAAACATTAATTTACAAACCATTGGAATCAATCCAAACCTTAAAACAAACCATTGAAATCAATCCAAACCCATAAAACAAACCATTGAAATCAATCCAAACCCATTAATTCATCCACGTGAGATTATGGAGGGATATGGTGAGTGGAGTGTGAGGTGAGGGTGACGTGAGGGTGAGTGAGGTGGAGGTGCGGGAGGCATAAGGGGTGAAAAAACTTTATATGAAAATCTTTTAACACATCACATTTGGCCTTATCGCATATCACAAGAACTTTGGATCGAGGTTTTTTAAATGTGTGTTATAAAAATTGCGATAGATCCGATATTGCAATATGCGATGTGAAATTTTTATTTTTATTTTATTTTATTTTATTTATTTTTTATATATTAAGTTTTAATTTTAATTAAAGTAATTATATTTTATTATAATAATTAATTTAATTAATCTCAAAATTTAATGTTGAATTTCAGTTTTTTATTTTGGTTTTATTTTAATGATGTTTAGTTTAGTTATGAAATTTTCTAAACTATAGTCACTTTGAAAATAAATAAAAAGAATAAAAATAGCATTTTTAACCCAGATTAGATAAATGATGGGACTTTAAAGGAGTACCATTTTTAAACCAGTTGACCAAATGAGGTAAAACAAGCATCAATCAGAAGCTTATTAAAAATCGATTTTAACAAAGAAATCAAAACAAGAATACAAATAAAATAAAAAATTAACAATTACGTAGGATAATCAAATAAATAAAAATCCTAAAAGTTGTTTAGCCAAAAACTTATAGAAAGGGTCCCCATTATTTGAAGTGAACAAGTCAAAAATGGGGGGGTTGTGTTTTACCACAACAAGTTGCCAAAGGAAAACCTCATGTTGGATGTTATCCTTTAAAGTGTTTATAAAGACATCAATCATGTGTTCCTCTTGAATATCAACAACCCATATATTCAATTTTTGGAAGTCCTCAATGTGCTCGAACACTAAACCCTTTTGTTTGAGATTTACCAATTGTCTAAAGAAGGTGTTGCTCTTTGTATGCTCATAATGTGTTATCATTTCCTCCGTAAAAATTGACCAAGTGACAATTTTTTTACAGGAGAAAAGCCATCGATACCATACAAATTTATTTTTTTCTAAATATAAATTTGCAATGCATACCTTTATGTGTTTTGCACATTATTGAGATTAAAATCTTACTACATCTTTAATATCCATGTTATGGTATCCTTGTCATCAAACATCCTCATATCGATCTTTGGAATATGGTGGGTCTTCAATCTAACATTAGAGTTTATGAAATCATTATTAACATTTATTTTGTTCTCATTATGAATTTCCTGTACTATATTTTCGTCATTAGGAATCATTTCTTGTATCATCTTTATCAAACCTTTGTTCAAAACCTCCATGTCTGATTTTAGATCATTCTTCATGTCTTCCATGTTGTCTTTCATTTTTTCGTCGATGTCATCCATCTTTTCTTCGATGCATCCATCTTAGCTTCCATGCCATCCATCGTAGATTCCATGAAATTATTAAAACCATGCATCTTAGCTTCCATGTCTTTCTTCAAACTATCCATCTTAGCTTTGACGAATTACTTCAAAACTTCCATTTCATTTTTCATTTCTCTTTGCGAGAGCGAAATTTGGTGCACTTTCTCTTGTAATTTTGATATATCATGTTGCGCTTCTTCCTCTTCATGAGTCATAGTAGAGTATTATGAGGGATTAATGGGTATTGAATTCTTTTTAGGGGGCATTTTAGAACCCAATACTAATATCTATGCTTCAATATTGTTATGAAGGTAAATCCTCTCTGTGGACAGAGACGATCCCTCTAGCCCTAGGGTGGGTCTAGTAACAAAAAGACATGCTAAAGTGTTGCTTCCTAGTTAATGAATGAACAAAAAACACATTAGATTTACCTACCTTGAATCCAATGCTGTTGTCATTGCAGAAAGAGTAGCAGCCTCTCGCTCCTGCCTTGGCAAATAACAATTCGTTTGTTGATGCGGTCGGATACCTACACATTGGAAAAAGAATAAGAACAATGTACGACAGAATAGTTTCACTCACAACTATTAGCCAGTCAAAGAGGGCTAAACATATCGCATCAAATAAACATCATAACACAATAGTGGAACCAAAAAGTAGTCATGTATATAAATGAATAGAAGTAAGAGTACAACCGATGCTTTGACGTCGCAATCTCCTCCAGCAAGGTTTAGGTGAAGTGCGTCTCAAATTTTGGTCATGGAATTCGGACCCAAACTCTCTCAGAAGTCTTCGACTCAGGCTCTCTTAACATAATCCTTCTTATTCTTTCTCCTCTAGTAGCTTAGCTATAGTATAGTTCACCCAGTTCAACTATTCAATCGTTCAGCTCTTGAACTATTCAACTATAGTATCAATTCTCCAAGTTCAGCTAGTTGATGAGAAGAGAGATAGTTTCTTTTATAGAGGAAAAGGAGGAGGTTTGGATCACTACAAAGGTGGGAGGGAGTCCTAACCTCTAGGAGAGTTCTAAGGGAGGTGGAAACTACTAACTAAAGGAAGGAATCCGTGGTTGTTTTAGTTCAACCACTCCCAATGACTCATCCCTGAGGTGGTTGGAATGGAACCTCCGCCTCTATTTTTTTTTTAAATTCCATAAACATCTTGGCGCGGGTGTCTAACTAGCATAGAGAACTAAGGGGCATAGGCTCAGTGTTAAATTTCTCTGTCAACGCGAGGGTGTAACTGGTTACTCGCGCCAAGGTAAAAATAGGGATTTTTACAGCTCTGCTCAAGGAAATGTCAACAAAAGGAATGTTTCTTTCATCAAAAGGGATACAAGGATGGTATTTTCAAAGCATGACACTGCTTATTGGTCATAAAAATGACCCTCCAATGTGCGAGTTGGGTATTGCAGGGATAGTGACAAAATGTTGTGTAAAAAATGCCCCCTAAAGCATGAAGTCTAAGAGAGAGAGGGAGGGTTGAAATGCTTTATGAGAACGCATTCACACCGAACACCACTGTTGGAAGACTTGAAATTAAAAATACAATTGATATCTGTGATACATGAATCATGTGGCATGGGCATAGCCATCCATAATAGAGTATATAAAAAAAACTGAGATCTGAGGTATGGACATAGCCATTTAGCAGGAAGGATCAAATAAATAGACTCAGGTATGGTCGCAACCATCCAATTAAGAGATTCATGCAATAGGTCATAATAATCCACAAAAAATCCGCAACCTGGAGTTTATCAGACAAAACCCAGGGTCTTGCGCTCCATCTCGACCCGAACAACTACAATTTCGAGCATGTGAATATATGAGCTGAAGTTGAACATGCAGGAAAATTGTCTGATTACCAGCGAATGATGAAATTTGTTAACGAACGCAAGAGAAACCGCCAATGATGATGATGTTCCTCAAGGTACAATAGGTACAATATATGGAATGTGAGCAATGAGCTAATGTCAAGCATCTGCAGAATAACTTGATCGAAGGTCAATGATGTGAACCTTGCATCGAATGTGAAAAACCTGCCATTGAGGCATGCAGGCTCCAAGGTACCAGAAGGGAATCTCTAGATCAAATTCTTGGATAATGAGCTGAAGTCGAAAGGAAGTGACCTGGTCGAAGGAGGGCCATAATGTTTCCCACATCATCAACATGAGACAGAGGAACATGATGAAAGTGGATTAGGACGAACAGAAGATCACAGGTAGGTTGAAAAATGCAGAGGCAAACTTCCCTTGAACATATTAACAACACAACACTAGATTTGGCAGTATTTGACATCAAAGGATCTGAAGTCATGATGACATGGCAAAGAGTAGATGAGAGGTCAAAAGAGATTACCCAAACCCATAAAGGAAACAATGACAAAATGAGATGTCCCCAACCTGACACAAATGTAGACAAGTGCCATGTTTAAGAGCGACATACTGCCAACATAACTAAAACTTGGTTCTATTCTCCCCCACCATTTCTGGCGAGTACCCCAATTATTTTTTAAAACAAGCTTAAAGGGGATAGCATATGTTTGCACTATAAATTTGTCCTTCAGAAAAATCCAACCTAGTACATTTTACGAGCCCTAGGAAGGAGGAACTTGAATAACATCATGATGAAAAATTGTGATGTCATCAGGGTTTAATGAGTCTGAAAATGGCTTGGCATATCTTCATATTTAGAGAGTTTGAAAAGAAGGCAGAAAAGAAAACTCCAGCAGTCCCTTTTTGAGTCTCACAGATCCAAAAAGGTAGAAAACTGTGTTTGAGATAACCTCTTAGTCACGATAGGCTAAGGTATTCCTTTTTCGTAAATAATCTATCTCAGCTCGAAAAATGGTTAAACGTATACTGGGTAGATATCGTTTCGCATACATTTAACGAGTTCAAAACGACAAGAATCTCGGCAATCTTTTCAATTTTAGAGAGTCAGAAAAGAGCTGAAAGATTACTCCAATAGGGACTTTTTCGTGTTTTTACCGATTCCAAAAAAGTATAAAATATAACTCGTTACTTCATCATTGTCGCATGAAAATCCTATTGTTGCACAAGAGACATGTGTAAAACCTATTTCTCGAAAATAATATAATAAAATAATAATAAAAAAAGCCTTAAAACCTAATTAGGGTTGTGAAAAAGTTATAAAATGCCAAATATAGTAAAAATAATTATTTTTCACTTTTTACCTCTTGTGGAGCAATAGTTACCCATTTCACTATGTAATCTTGCGGCGACGATAGCGGCCAATCCAGGGGACCAACCACAAATCCGTCAGCTCCAGGTAAGAGCTGAGATCCATCTTGTCATTTTGAGTCATTTCGTGCTACCTGCAATGTTCAATTTCAAATTTTGGGGGAGGAAATGAAAAAATTAGGGCTTGGAGGTTGGCGCGGGTTTTGGGCACGGAGTAGTGCCAACTGCCCGATTTTTTACATTAGGGCGTGCCCATTGGGGCGTATGTTTGGGAAACAGTCATGCCAACGGCGCAAAACATTTCTAGATAAAATTTTGATCAAATACCCCAATTAATTTCAAATTAAAGGTTCAAAATTAACTAATACCACTCATATGAATGTGTTTGCAGGCAAAAAGAAGCAAAATGGTCATTGAATGGAAAGAATGGGAACATAGTGAAGAAGACGAGCTGGCCATGGAAAATGAGGGAGTCATGGAAGCTCTCAAAAAATGTGGTCTGAAAAAATTCTTTCTAACGCCATGTCTCCGAGCCCAACCAGAGTTATTACAGTATCTAGTCAGCATATGGGACGAAAATCAAGAGAAGTTCATCCTTCGAGATCAAGAAAATGAGATTGATGTCTCTAATGTGTATTTCATCACAGGATTATCGCGGAGAGGAGCAGCACCAATCCTAACCAGCACCCAGCCTTGCATGGAAAACATGACCGTGGTGATAGATAGGGTATGTCCAGGAGCATGGAAGGGATCAGGTAGCGAGAAAGTTGACATTCAAACTATCCCAGATTTGACACTACGAGTGGTGCTACATACCATCACCCGAGCTGCGAGGTCACAAGCACTGCACGAAGCAACAAAGACACATTTTCTTCTTGCTGCAGACTGCATGTCACCGACCATCTACAACTGGGCAGAGGCTGTGACGATAAACATGAAGCTCCAACTAACAAAATGCAAGAAGACCAAACTAAAACAATTTGGTTATGGATCTATTCTGGTATCGTTCTTCTTGGAACAACTACCCATTTTTCAGTGATAGGAGGTTATAGTCCCAACACCACTAGTGAGAGAACCACGGATGGCTCAATGGGCAGCTTTGATGCCAAGGGCAGGGGGCGGTCAACATATGTCCTAGAGATCGAAATTTTTTGATTGGCTCCACTGGCAACTGATTTTCGTCGAGGACTGGCCCTACTTGGATACAGATTTCACTGATGATCTGGACCGCCAACTCTTGCAGGGAGAAGATTGGGATGAATCTTTGGGTGAGACTCATGTTTTAAGTTTTATGAGTATTATGATTTTTTTAGTGATGCATGTTCTAACATTAAATCCATGTAATTGCAGATGTTGGCCTAGAAAGACCTGCCAGCATGTCACTGATAGCAAGGCAAATCCCTCGCGATTTCTACCCTCAAGGCGAGGGCGGCGAGGAAGATGAGATAGTGCGCAACCTAGAGGGGATCACACGAGGAGTCCCGGATTATGCACATTTTGACGATGTTCCTCGCGCCTACCAGAGACATACCGTAGGGGTGCCCAGCATAATTCACCGCTTGCTGAGGCGACTAGTACGGGCAGTGACATGTTATCACGAGCACCATGTTGATTAGACACCTAGGTTTTATTTTATCTGCAAATTTGAGATACATGATGTCTCGAGATGTAACAGAAACATACATATATTTTTTGAAGTTATGATGCACACGGTTGCAAACATGCGATATATATATTTATACATCTATTCCCTACATGGATCTTTTACATATGATGATGTTTTTACAAATTATGCAAATGTCTATCCAATACAATGTTAGCCAATGTATCAATTATTGTGCTCATTTTTCTAGGAATATGTTGATAGGTAATAAAATGAAAATGTATTTCCAACAAACGAATACATAAATACAATCTTAGAATGTGCGGATTTCTAATTGAATAATGATTATTGAGTTGCAGAATGATAAGATGTGAATCTATTTTTACAAGCAATGCACATATTCTGAGGTTTATCACCTCCGTTAATAGCTCAATGACGACACTATATTCAGCGACATTGTTTTTAGTTCATCCTAGACAAATACCTTGCAAATCTATCAACTCACTAGCAGGATCATAAATTACCCAGGCTGATGAAGACAAATTCCTGGTACTGCGAGAAGCACCATCCGCGAAACCAACATAAGGGGTAATAGACATCTGCATAATAAGAAAGACTCAATAAGCAGGAAAACGCTCACAAAGCACACCAAACAAAAAATATGTACAAAAATTAAAACAACACATATGTACACCTATTACGCATGAATGACTCACGCATAATATTTTTTTAGATACAACCCATTTCTGGGTTGTTCAAGAGGATGACCTTCGTAGTCAATTAGCTCATAGGCCCCATTTTGAAACACACGTTTAACAATGTAAGGCCCATGCCACATAGGTTGAAATTTTCCTACCCTCATCTTATCATGAGATTGGTCATACAAGAGGACGAGATCTCCTTCAACGAAAGAACGGGGGGAAACTGATTGATCAAAATGAGCTATGACTTGCTTTTTCTGTGCTTCAATAACAAGAGTAGCAAAGCGGCGGGTTTCATCCAACCTTTATAAATAAAGGAGATGCTTTTCTTCTGGTGAAGTATTCGGCAGTAATTCAACAGCCAACTTGAGCGAAGGTATTTCACATTCAATCAGGAGAGTAGCTTCTAGGCCATAAAATAATTGGAAAGGAGTGAACCCAAAGAGCCGAAAATAACATGAGATTCCAATTTGATTTGTGGATCCCAATTGTACGTTGAAGCATCGTGATAATAACTTTATTCACATCTTCAACCTGGCCATTGTCTTGAGGGTAGTACAACGTTGAGCTATCGTGACGCAGACACAACTTAGAAGTCAACTCTGCCACCATATAATGTTGAAAATGGCAACCATGATCGGTAACGATGGCTTGAGGGACACCAAACCTAGCAATAATATGACTGAATATGAGCTGAGAAATTTTCTTACCATCAGCAGCAAGTGTAGGTATTGCTTTGGCCCATTTGGTGAAGTAGTCGACGGCTACGATAATATAAGAATGCCCCCTGGCCGAGTGAGGGCTAAATGCCATAAAATTGATGTAGCACTTTGCAAAGGGACCAACGATAATGACAAGATGAAGGGGAATGGGTGGCGCACGCAAATTGCATTGATAAATCTAGCAATCATGGCATTTATGAACTGCGACAATACAGTCTTTGAAAATAGAAGGCCAAAAATAACCAGCATAAAGAATCTTTTGTGCAGTAGCATAACCAGACATGTGACCACCACAGGCGCCACTGTGACAATCATTCAGAGCTTTCTCAGCTTCCTCGAGAGTCAAGCATCGTCAGAGAATGGAATCAACTCCAACACGATATAGAGTGTCTCCAATTATACGATAAGGTTGCGTTTGATGGCGAATGCGTCGGTGGGCATCCTTCATCAACTCAGATCTAAAAGATGAAGTTTAGAGATATACAATGATATCACCGTACCAAGGATTAAGGGTTCTAATTAATAAAAGCGAATCATCTAGAATGAATTCCTCAGAACGAGAAGGAGTGGAGTTGGAAGGGAGAGAATAGAGTAAATCAGCAAAGACCAATGATTTCTTAGACTTGGCAACAGTAAATTCCAAATCAAACTCTTAGAGGATGACAATCCACTTTGAGTATTTCCCCCCCAGCAATTGTCGAGACAATATGTAGATCATAGGGTTACATTCAGAAATCACCATCACTGTACGTAAAAGAATATAATGACGAAAAATTTGAATGGCTTGAACAGTAACCAACACTAACTTCTCGACATAGGCATAACGTGTTTCAGGGTCAAGAAGGTTATGAGATAAGTAATAAATAACATGCTCATGACCATCATCATCGTCTTGTACCAAAACCATGGCAATCGTGCTGAAAGCGGCAGCTAAATAAAGGGAAAAATCACAATGATAATTTGGAGGGCGAATGAGAGGAGCATTGACCAATAATGTTTTCAACGCATCAAATTATTTTTGAGTGATCTCATCCCAGTAAAAAGGAACGCCCTGATTTAAAAATCGTGTGAATCCTTAAGCGACTTCGGCATAGTTAGGTATAAAACGACATAGAAAATTAGCTTTCCCTTGTAAATTTTGCAACTGATGCAATGAGGAAGGAGAGGGGAGATTGATAATAGCCTCAACCTTGAGAGGATCCAAGTGAATCCCATCTTTGGAAACAATAAACCCTAAGAGTCTACCGTAATCGACGCAGAACACACACTTATGCGGATTAAGCTGAATTTTATAGTGTCTACGATGAAGAAAAATCTGACGAAGATGGTCAGGATGGTCCCTACGCTTAATTAAATGAGCTGGGAGGTCATCCAGATAAAGCTGAACGATGTGGTAAATATCATGAAATGCATAAGACATCGCGTGCTAAAATGTGGCCCCTACGTTCTTCAAACCAAAAGGAAGCTTCTTATATGCAAAGGTACCCCAAGGACAGATGAAGGTAGTCTTGTGTTGATCAGTCGAGAGAATGTTGATCTGATTATAACATCGAAAAACTATCCATAAGGGAAAAAATCTCACTCCCAGCACAATCATCAATTATTTGATCGATGAAGGGAGTAGGATAATTATCCTTAGGACAAGCTCGATTGATATCATGATAATCAACACAGACACGAATAGTGCATTGTTTCTTATCAACAAGAACAATATTAGAGACCCATTCTGCCAATGGAATTAGATAAATGAAACTAGCTTTGAGAAGCTTTTCTACTTTGGCTTTAATGGCAGCATCTTTCTTAGGATGTATCGGACGAAGACGTTGATGAACAGGTTTCAAACCGAGGTAAGTAGGAATTTCATGTACCACGATGCTAGGAGCAATACCGGGCATTTCTTCATAGGACCATATGAAGACATAACATAATTTGCGAAAAAGGCTAGTATAGACTTGCACTTCATCAGAAGAACAAGTAACCCCAATATGGATGTTCTCGATGATTCCCGATTTAACGGAAATGTCGATAGGCATCATCTGAGTAATGTTACTCAAGTTACCTTCTGATAAAACTTCATGGACTTGAATAGGTGTTTGAAGTGGAGGAAAAGGAACCTGAGAAGAAAAATGCTCAAGAAAAGTAGACATGGCCCTGAGGCTTGGTAGAAATGAGGAATGATGATGGCCATCGTCCCATGGTATATCGTCGAGAGACAGGGTTTCCACGATGGCATCATCAGAAGGAAACACTTCTTTCAAAGGATCCAGTCAATCAAAATCACCAAGCCAAAGGGATTGAGAATAAATGGCAAGAGTCACGCTCAAAGGAGTAGAATCAGAGGACGGAGTATCCGATGCAGCATTGAGTTCACAATAGTCAATTTCAATCGGACTTAACAACATCGAATATCTGAATGAATCGATATGGTCAGGAGAAGGGATAACCCAGGGGTCATCAGTTTGAGAAATCATGTTGACCTGAACAGTATTTGGTGGTGGAAGAGGGAAAACAGCCATGAGGGCAGGATCCTTGAAAAGGCCTGGCCCTACGCTCTCGTAAGGAGTAGGAATCTTATCCACATATGAAAAATTTTTCTCAGAAGAAGAAGTGAAAAAATACAATTTATCGACAATGATAACCTTTCCCTCATGTGGAAATTTCAAAACATGAAAGAGAGTGGCCGAAACACATAGCATTGTGTCAGTCCAAATGTGTCCGAGGAGAAGATTATAATTGAGTTTTGCATCAACGACTTCAACCTCAACATTGACTGTCTTCCCTTGTAATGTGATCGGTAATCTGGCGAGAACACCAAGAGTTTTGGACTCTCTTCCATCAAATGCTTCAAGGGAATTGGCGGACGAAGTGAGAGATGGAGAACCGATGGCTTTCCAACAAGTAGATGACATAAAACAGGTGGATGCACCCTCATCTATGACGGCTCAGTGAATATTCAAACCACTAATACGAACCTGAATGATGAGTGCAATTTGGTGTGGGAGTCGCAGTACGAAATTTTCTAAATCGAAATTAAGAAGGCTAGTGTCAGCAGGATCGATCCCACCTCTCGCAGATAGCAAAGCCTTTCTTTGCGACAAAAAACTCTGAAGTACTTCTAATGAAGACATCGTGGATGGCGCCTGAGCAAAATCCTCAACAATACTATAATGCAGAGTGGAAAGGGCATTAGTACTATACAAAGACTTACAAAGTACACCTTTAGAAGGCAGTCGAACAACGATTTCGGCATTAGGTTGTTCAATCTCAAGAGAGCCAGAAATAGGTGGAGGAGGAGGACCATCAATGATTTCTCTCCCCGCTACCTGACACGAACCATAATAATCTTTCGATTGAGTAGAAATAGAAATGGATGCAGAACTGTTCATCATGAACACTTTTGAACCAGATGGAGTAGAGGACTAAGGGTGCTCTACCATCTGGGTCTACTGAGGGAAAGGTTCTTTAATAACGACCGGAGCTCCTTGGGTACCTTTGAGCAATCGACTCACTTCAGACTGTGGAGGACAGTCCTTGGTGAAGTGATCATCATCACAAATTAAACAAGGATACTTCGGTTTACATTGAGAACTATAAGCAGAACGAGGTTTAGGAGAATCTTGTTTCGGGGTATCGGCTTTGGCCTTACCTTTACCCTTATTCTTACCTTTGAAAGTGTTGTCTATAGGATTGGCCTGAACAACATTCACTTCTGCGGGTGTGCCAGAATTAGAAGTTGACTGAGAAGCTACATTATTAGAAGAATTAGATTTATGCTTCCCAGAGATAGATGAAGGAGACTTTTGAGAAGTCTGCGATACGAAACCAATAATACCATCAACGGATGGAGTCGCTAGTGGTTTAGAAGTTCTAGGTCGGGGAGCATCAGGAAAGATATCATATAATGCACTAGACTAAGAATACACGAGATTAAGGTACTGGGCATAGGCAATGGCTTGTTCCTCGGTTACACATGCCCCCATAGCTATGTCTTTGGCAATCTAATTGACAAAGGAGGTAGTGAACCAATGAGTCAGAAGTTTATCAGGTATTTCAAATTTGATCATGTGACGATGATGCCGCCACTCATGAATATGATCCTAGATATGAGTAGCTCAGTCTTGTTTCAATGAAGTGAGGAGATGCGTCCCGGTCTCATAACAGATCGGTACCTGAAAAATGTGTAAGGAATGCCATGGCCAAAGAATTGAAATCTTGGAAAAATTTATGAGATAGCTCAATATACCACTTTGCAGTAGCACCAGTAAGAGTTCGTTGTAAAATATGGAGATGAATAGAATCGTCAACCCAAGAGTTAGAAGAACACCACAAGTGGTAAGTCATAACATGCGTTTTGGGGTCTTCACCAGGTTTACCCTCAAATTTAGGAAAATCACCTCGAATCTTGGTCGTAACCGGTGGCCAATATGGATTATGAAGAATAGGATCATTTGTCAACTTTGACACATCGGGTAATTCCAATGTAGTAAGAAACGGTAATTGAGTGTTAAAGGTCATCAGAGGTCTTTGATGAGGACCTATGTGTAAATTCCACCCGTTCCGAGCGGGATTCTGTCCCCATACATTATGTCCCGAAGGATTCAGATCATAGGGATTGAAAAGAGGATAAGTCAGTTGATACTGGGATTGAGGACCAAGTTATTGAGTCGAAGCAGACCATTGAGGTCCTTGCTGAGTAGCATAAGGATTATGCTATGGAATTTAAGTATGACATTGAAGTTGTGTATACATAGGTTGATTTTGAGGGTAAGGAATTTGGGGTGCACTGTATACTGGTTGATATGAAGCTTGAGGGTAATAAGCACCCTACGGTTGCGGAGGTTGACCTTGCAGAGTAGGTTGAGTAGGTTTCTGAGCAGGGTAAACAGGTAAAACAAGCTATGGAAACAAAGGAGTCTACTGGTGGGCAAGTTGCAATGGCTGTTGAGCTAGTTGAACCGGTTGTTGAAATGGTTGTTGAGGGCCACTAGGCTGACCTTGTGGAAAAGGTTGACCTGATGGTTGCGACAAACCAGGTTTTCCTTGATGACCAGGTTGACCAGGAGAAGGACCAAAGGGTTGTCCTGGTTGCACAATATTTGGGCCATACTGAACGTGCGGTTGTGATTGAGGTGCAACAGGTTGTCCTTGTAACAGATAATTTTGCCCCCCAGGACCAAAAGATGATCCAGGTTGATTTAACGATTGACATGAGAGACCAGAGGGGTGTCCATGTTGGACCAAAGGTTGTCCTTGTAAAGGTTGGCCTTGTGGACCGTATGGTTGTCCCTGTGGACCAGAAGTAGGGCCCTGTTGTGCTAAAGGTTGTCCCTGAGAGGGTTGTCCTTGTAAGCCAGAGGGTTGCGCAGGTAGAGTAGGTCCCAGATGAGTAACAGTCTGATAAGGATCATTAACAACATGATAAGGATCAATAGGAGGCAAATAGACCAGATTACCATACACATCATAATGGTGTGGATAGATATATACATGATTACCAACAACATCATATTGATGGAATCGAGGATTAGCAGGAGCCTGAGACTGCTGAGAACCCTGAGAATTCTACTGTTGAACAGAAAACAGATATTTCTCAAAAGTAAGACTGCCAGGAATCATTGGAGTAGTGGAAACTAAGCTAGAAGCCACACAAACCGTTGGTTCAACTGGAACAGATGTGACAGTAACTGACAAACAAGGAGTCGAAGGTGATAGCCCCAACGAAGGTAGGACCAAACTCGGAGGATAAGTTACTGTACTGGATTGAAAAATGGAGGAAACGATAGACATAATCTAACTCAAAGACCTATATCCAAGCAGAAGTGAGACCGACGGCAGTGAAGATTGGGTGGAGGCATGAGAAAGATCTTTAGGAAAGAGTTGATATTCTCCTGTGGAAACATACATTCCTTCATTTCCAACAGAACTGGAGGAATCCATATCTGAGTCCAATGTAATATCTTCGAAAATACTACGGGGACTAGGAGGTACCGCAGCGGCAACAAAAGGCAATCCATATGTAAGAGGAGGAAACTCTCCTTCTTCCCCAAAACTAGACCAAGCACTTGAAGGAGGCCAATGGAATTCAATTGGCTCGTCAAGCGGAGATCGAGTATTAAGGGGTTGGATAGATAGAAGAATAGGTTGCGAGAACTCGACAGACCTAGTGGACTGAGGGGTTTCGAAAGAAACGTCCGGAAAAGAACTACCACTAGGAGGCAATGAGGATGATGAAACTGGATGTTCTGCCACTTTGACTGTATATCAGAATAGGAAATAAAAGAGATAACCAATCGAAGGTGCCAAATTCAAGAACAAAGGAAATCAATCAGACCAAGTAACAAATGTTTAATGGGCGTGTGATCGTAGGTGATTAATTTTATAACACTGAAACCAAAATTCACTGTTTCATGTTTTAAGAGTTGAGAAATAGGAAAAATATGACTCTATTCACTTTTAATTTGAAACGAGTGTGAAAGGACAAGTGCTCGATGATCTCTTCTATTGTTTAAAGAGTCACGAAAAGATTGAAATGACTACACAGGAATTCTAAGCAAGAGGGTGTACCAAGTTTCCGTGAATAGCCATATACACCTTGGTGATCAAATTAAACAAAACTGACCAAGGATTTGACATACGAGTAGGTAGTCTCCCTGAATTTTGTGTTCGGTGTATCACAGTTACAGGGTGGCAGACTCGGCTTCCTAAGGATAATATGATTTCAACCTAGAGGGGTCTCCCATTATATACGCAACGGTACGGGGAGCACAATTCCATACTAGCGCTGTCTGAAGCCAATAGGCGAATGAAAGCTACTAGGTGTTAAGACGCTGGAACACGTCTCTAGCCTAGACCATTAAAAATATTGCATTAGGTTTCAATTTTGCCTTATGTTCATTGAGTAAATTTTAAAGTTAATCTTGAATTAAGTTTCAATTTCCAGGCCCTATCGAGTTTGGAGCTCAATTTCCTAAATGCAAGCTATATGCAAATGAACATCATTTCAATTCAATGAATGCTAGTTATAAGAAGGATAGAAATCTTTCAAACAAGCAAGCAAGGAAAATATGCGAAGAAACTTCTAATGCCCTTAATGCAATCAATCAAAAAAAAAATTCCTTCTTAGATTGAAAAATGCTAGTTATGTAAAGGAACGTTTCACTTTCGATATAATAAATGAATGCAAAGATATTTTTTTATTTTTTCAATGAAATAAAGCACACAACGTACTAATTCAATGGAAAACAAAACAAACACTAGTATGAGTTTTGTGAATGTAAGTTTTTGAAATTGAATGACTCAACCAAAGAAAAATAGACACAAAAACATACAAGCTAATGGAGCAAACTTTCAAGCGGAAAAGAGAGTTTCCCAAAGCAACCCAAACAAGCAAAGTAATCGATGCTCAAAGTATTGAAGAAGAAGGACTAATCGAAAAAAGAAAAGATCATTCAATAATAAAAACAAAAGAATCAAGAAAAACTCAGTATAATGACCCGAAACAAGATTGATAACAATCAAAGAGACTTGTTTGCGAACAGAAGGCTCGGTGTGCAAGAACACTTAGAAACCCTAAGGTCTTAAACGACACCGACAAGAAAATGAACAAACGATTGAGGGAAACAAGTCTACGGTAGTCAACACAGTCTGAAAGGCTTAAACACACTAAAAAATAACCCAGAAGCAAGAACAAATGGAAAAAATACTCATTGAGGAGGTCAAACCAAAACCTACGGGGTTGGCGCGGCTGTAAGGCTGTAATCCACACCATACAAAGGTTGGCATGAGTGTTAAAAGAGCAACATGTGCCAATCAGCGTGACTGTCCAGAAAAAAAACCGCGCCAAGCTAGATACCTATGGGAAAAAGAGGAAAAATCCTAACCTAATGAACAGAGGTCAATTTTGACACTCTGGAGCTGAACAGGGAATGGAAACTCAGCAAAGAAACCAGAAAAAGACAAATAATTAAACCAATAATCAAAATTGACCCAACAAGATGACACGACAAACTCACACTGATCCCCAGCAGAGTCACCAATTTGTTATGAAGTTAAACCCTCTTTGTGGACAAAGACGACCCCTCTAGCCCTAGGGTGGGTCTAGTAACAAAAGGACACGCTAAAGTGTTTCTTCCTAGTTAATGAGTGAACAAAAAACATGGTAGATTGACCTACCTTGAATCCAACGTTGTCATCATTGCAGAAAGAGTAGTGGCCTCTTGCTCGTGCCTTGAAAAATCACAATCCGTTCACTGATGCGCTCGAATACCTGCACATTCAACAAAGAACAAGAAAAACATACGACAAAATATTTTCACTCACAACTATTAGCCAGTCAATGAGGGCTAAACATATCGCATCAAATAAACATCATAACATAATGGTGGAACCAAACAGTAGTCATGTATATAAATGAATAGAAGGAAGAGTACAACCAATGCTTTGACGTCATCATCTCCTCCAGCAGGGTTCAAGTGAAGCGCATCTCAAATGTTGGTCAGGGAATTCAGGCTCAATCTCTCTCAGAAGTCTTCGACTCAAGCTCTCTTAACACAATCCTTCTTATTCTATCTCCTCTAGCAGCTTAGCTATAGTATAGTTCACTCAGTTCAGCTATTCAGCTATTCAGCTCTTCAAATATTCAGCTATAGTATCAATTCTCCAAGTTCAGCTAGTTGATGAGAAGAGAGATAGTTTGTTTTATAGAGGAAAAGGAGGAGGTTGGGATCCCTAAAAAGGTGGGAGGGAGTCCTAACCTATAGGAGAGCTCCAAGGGAGGTGGAAACTACTAACTAAAGGAAGGAGTCCGTGGTTGTTTTAGTTCAACCACTCCCAATGACTCATTCCCGAGGTGGTTGGAATGGAACCTCCACCTCTATTTTTAAAAATCATTCCATAAACAGCTTGGCGCGGGTGTCTAACTGGCACAGAGCGCCAAGGGGCACGGGCTCAGTGTTAAATTTCTCTGTCAGCGCGAGGGTTTAATTGGCTACTCACGCCAAGGTAAAAATAGGGATTTTTACAGCTCTGCTCAAGGAAATGTCAACAAGAAGAATGTTGCTTTCATCAAAAGGGATACAATGATGGTATTTGCAAAGCATGACACTGCTTATTGGTCACAGAAAAGACCCTCCAATGTGTGAGTTGGGGATTACAGGGATAGTGACAAAATGTTGTATAACAAATATGCCCTTGGAATCACTTCAAATGGATTTTTCAAACAAGACTTATGCAATTCGAAGAAAAAAATACACACTTTTTTCTTGATTTTGAGGAGCTTGGTATTGAAACTGATGTATCTCTGTTATTTCACATCCCCAATCTTTTATCTTCAGTCCTTTGGTAGCCCTTTGAATCATCTTTCCAATGCTAGAGGTCTAACCTAATTTGGATTCTTCAAGTCAAATTTATGCCCAATCTCTCACAATGACCTAATTATGTTCTAGTTCAGTAGAGTGAACTTGTACGTAATGCCACGTGTCATTTTTTCCTCCTTCAGCCTTGAAATTGGTATACAAGAAACTACAGTTCATGTACTTTCAGCACTTTTTACATAATTCAAATCCAATGTTCAGAGAGAGAGTTATGACGATTTTCCCAAGGTCACCTCTTTTAGATGAAATTTGGGAGCCTGCAAAAACCCTAACTTCCACAGATCATATCTCCAAAAATATTGCGAACCAAGCTCTGATATTTTTACACGAAGCTCCTTAGAATTTCTTCGCAAATGTGTTTTTTTAGCATCTAAATCTTCGTAGAAAAAGAGATATAGCGAAATTGTCATGATGACCTATTTGAAACAGCGAAACCCTAGAATCCAAAGCTCTGATACCAAATGTTATGAAACAAGCTCCAAAAATAGAAGAAAAGAGAGATCAACACCTTATAAATCAGCCACTTTGAGGGGGAAACCTCCTTTACATTACATAAATGAACAATTCTTTGATGATTCAAATGAAAAAACCTCCTTTCTATACATAGGAGTCCATGGGGTCATAATATAATCCTAACTGACCTAACAATAATAATGTAAGGGCACAATAATAACAATAGTGGCTTTTTATGGGGCACAATAATAACAATATGGGGGATAAAGGGGTATAAAAATAATAATAAGGGGGCTACACTAACAACAATAAGGGACTACACTAGTAATACAGGGACCTAACAAACCATTCATATTATTGCATGAAATACCATATGTAGTAGTCCTATAATTGAAGATATTCACGCCCAAAGGCATAATAATACACCCATCATGCCCCCTTCGTGACTTTTGGATCCAAAGTTCCCTTCCGCTTCTTGAATAAATTCATTTTATCCTATTAGGTGTATTATAAAAGGGCGTCATATTAAAGCGAGGATATTGTAAGGAAAAGGACTGAGAAATCTCCAGAACTGTTCGGAGTTGTGGATTTTTGTATGCACATGTGGCAACATTAACAACCTTGACCTTAGCAATTAGGCATTTTTTAGTCAATTTACCTCTTTTCAATTTGGCTTCTCAATATTTTTTTCCTTTCCTAATGGCAACCAATCTCCCGACATGCCCGTATAGATGAAGCTCAAGACAAAGCTCAAGTACCAACATGAGCCCTTCAACCAAGCCATGGAGATTCTTGCTAGACTTAACAAACCCAAGCCATAGAGCAACAATGTTGATTTATTATTGGTTTTTTTTTGTTTCTTTGGCATAATGATGAAACCATGCCATGGAGTTGCTAAGAAATTTTTCTTTCTACATATAACAAATGGATTCTAGAGAAGGTATGGAGCAAGAGCTCCCACACCAACAATCACATTTGTTATTTAAACAAGCTACTTCTTCCTCCAAAGCCCAGTTTTGAACCCCACGACGTGGTTTTTACATAGTCTTCATACTCTTCTTGTTCGAAGTCTTCCAAACGTCGGTTGACAAACAAATACAAAAAAACCAAGAAATCTGAGGACGATTCTCAGCCAAAAAGGTGTAGCCATTTCCTTTTACAGAAAGCCCCTTAGTGGAGAGTCAGACCCCTAAGACAGAAGGTGCTTTGGCAATTCTTTTTTTGTTAGGTTAAAATCTGGTCCTTGAAATAGGTTTATTAAAGGAAAGTTTGCTAGCAAGGTACAAAGAACAAATTGATGTTTAGAAGGAACATGTCATCTGATATATCAAACAAAACATGGACTACGATTTTGTTTAATTATCTGTAGTGACATCAACGCTTAGGTTGACCAGAATATGATGTACTTGACAAAAAGACGAAATATTTTCATAGAGAGATCAAAACAAAACATGGACCAGACATGAACGAAATAGAAGATTTTTTTTCCAAAATTTAACTGATGTAGTTTTTTTGTTTTAACAATTTTTACGCATTTTAATCTGTTTACAATGTGTTAGCCATGATTATTTGAGGATAGTAATAAGTGATCATAATATATATAATTGTAAACTCAATTGTAGAAGGTGCATAATCCGGAGCTCAATTCTAGAGTGAAAAGATTTTCGGTTATATTGATTTCAATCGTATATATTTTAATTTATTCTACGACGATAAACGAATTCACTTAGGTGAGTATCATTTGATGATTTACTGTGTAAAGGAGAAGGCATGTGTGGGAGAACTGCATCTTTGCACATAATTTATGAACCAGAATTGGTCCTGAATAAGCGTTAGATGATTTACTATGCAAAGAAGAAGGCATGTGTGGGAGAATTGCATCTCCACACATTATTTATGAATGTGTGGAATCAATCCTTGAATCAGCGAGGCCCACGCATATTCTGTGAAATATTTTATAGGATCTTCTTCATCATGGAAGATGAACATGTCCCTAAGAAGGTAGGTAGGTAAAAATACATGTTTATACTAAAAAATTTCTGTCAATTCCAACTTTCCACGAGATTTATTTTATGTATCATTGGAGGTCAATTAATGGAAAATGAATATATATATAGTTTTAAATAAATAAATAACAAATGTTTATAGTTTTAATCCACGTAATTGATTCCCAACTAATTGTGGCAATATTGTTGGGCTTGTTTATCGCTCAAGTCTGTTGTGTGACTCTCACGTTCATGTTCTATGTATTATGGTGGATGAACATGATGCTACAAGAAAAATGGGAGAAGAAATCGATCATGTGATGTGAGTGAGGAGTATGAAATATGGAATCCATTTATTAATCAGCTATTACGATTCAACTAATGTTGAATTCTAAATTTACCTCAAAATACAAGTTAATAATTGTACTCATCATATTGTAATAATGATGTAGTATAAATAAAAAAAAATTGAAAAAGTCAGAGAAAAATAAACGGAGGCAAACAAATGCGGTACAATTTTAAATTGAAAGTTAAATTAAATGAAGTTTCTCCACAAAATATCTCTGTGCACAATCATTGGAATAGCCGCAATGCAAAATTACGCAGCATGAACGCGTTAAAACTCAACAATTTATTTTTTTTTGTTTATTGATCGATTATCTTCATTTATATCAAACAAATTTCAAATAAATTGCAATCGGCTTGTCTTTTCTCTGCAAATGAAATATAATTTTTTGCACACACTTTATCAATGCTCCCCTCCTCTTTCGCCCACGTAATGAATTTACAACATTGAGAAGAGTAGTAGCAGTGTCAGACATAACAATGTTTGTGTCAAAGCACTCACTAACAGAATGATCACTAACAGAGGTCCGTTCCTGGATATCCTCCTCCTGCACGCGGGCCAGATTTTATATTTGTTTTCTTTTCAGGTGCAAGCGTGCCAATTATTGGATGAACATAATATGCAAGCGAGGCTGTTTCCCTCACGTACTCCCTTCCCTGGATGTATCCTTCGGATGGGGTATATGAGCCGGTTTATCCACAGGTTTACTCAGGTTCCTAGAATTAAGTAGTGGCATTTTTATGGTGTCAAGCTTTTTGATATAATTTGTGGACACATCATAATCTGTTTGCCTTCGTCGGTTTCTTTCTGCTGGTATATATGGGGCATCATATATTGTAAATGAGTGCATTATCTTTGCTCTATAACTTGCGCTATTCGTACAGTGCTGCTTTGCACTGTTTCATCATGTAATATGTACTGTTTTGCATATCTTAATATATAAAACAGCGTTTTTTTCTTTCTGAAAAAAAAAAGAATGATCACTAACAATTTTTTTTAATTAATTGTCTAGTACTAACAAATAGAAAAATTAAAACGCTTTCCACTAGGAGAATTATGTCTTATCGAAGCTTTCTAAGCCAATTGAAAATTAAAAATAGAATTTTTAAGAAATTATAAAATTAATTTTGAATTTAAGGAAAATATAAATATTCAGCATTAACTTTGGATACGAGAAAATATAAATACTAAGCATTGTTTTGAAACTTTAGGTAAAATTGCAAAACACAGTGCTATAGTCCCTACAGAAAAAGACTAATAAACATGCCATATCATGTTTGAAGAACAACATTTACTTGTTATTCCAAGAAATCAAGGTAGATAAAACATCTCATAACATATTAAATGCTTTTTATATTTTTCAAAAAGACTTTAAAATGTTTTTTATAATTTCTAGTGTAACATTTAGCACTTATGATTTCTTGTATTGTGAATAATCTAAATTATCTATAAAAACTTAGCCAGTCATCATCTACCCACATAGAATCATATTTTCATTACATATTTCTATGTTTTTTTTTTAAAGTCATTATATATATATAGATAGATATATATATATGAGAGAAAGGTAAATATATTATAATTGGTTTAGAGTCAAATATATTTTCCTTTTAATTAGTTGTTTTAAATTAAATTATTTTATTATATTTTTGTCAAAGTTTTATATATATAACTGAATATTTAATAATTATAAAACACTATTTGAATTTTAATTAGTTGCTTTACATTAAATCATTCTATTATATTTTTGTAAAGGTTCAAGCTATATATATTAAATTGAATATTTAATAATTATAAAAACATTTTTTATTTTCTTAAAAATATATTACAAATATTTAATTGATTAAATTTATTGACGTGACTATTTTTATCTGTATTGAAACACATTGGTCAGCACTAAAAATATATTAAAAATAAAATTTAATCATCTGCCACATAGAAACTACATTAAATCATGTACAAGCCTTTATGTTTTAAAGGACGAAATTTTTGTTAGGATTATACAAACAAAGAGTTACGGATATAATCCTTGATCTCTCCTTATATGGAAAATGACAGTTGTCATTTTACGCGCTTTTTCACCAAAGTTGAAATGAAAGCTTTCATTACATCAATCTTTTCAATTTTATAATTTCTAGAAGCAAAGCATATTATATGGAATTGGAAAATGATTAAAGTGTTTTTTGGATTTTTAGTTTGTCCAGTGATGCTATATGGGTGTGAATTGTGGGTTAGCAGCACCCTTGCCTCAAAATGAAAGCAAATTGAGAAAATCCAAAAACGATTGATCATGAGCAAGTTCAAGATATGTAAAAAGAATTGAACAAATGGGAATAGGTAGATAGCCTAATGTTATCTTCAAGGAAGACATGAGTGAAAAAAAGAAAACATGGACGAGACAAAACAACACGTGGATGCAAAAATGAAATATCTACCTCAATGCTTGTCCCACAAATAGCAAGGAGCTAAAGAATTTTGTTATGGATAAGTTCCGTAAACAGGTATGGGGAAAAGAGTTGGGTAGAAAGAAGAAGTACTACATTGAAGAAAAAGATTACATTGGAGCTAACACTCTGTGGAGGGCAAAGGTTCTTATTGCTCAATTAAGAACCAACTCGCATCATATTTGGTGTGAAACATGACGGTGGAAAAGGCTTAAAGAAGCTTGGGAAGAACGTGTGTGTACATTTTGCACGTCTAGAGCAGTGGAATCGGAAAAACATTTCATTTTGGAATGTGATGAGTTCAAAGACATCATAGAAATTTATGGGAATATGCTAGCATCTTTTTTTGGCATTGTCTTTTTAGTGATGAGATTATTGGAAAGTTGGACCAGCTTATCATCAATTTGAATAAGAAAAAAGCTGAAATACAAAAAGTTAAAAAAAAGAAACCCATAATCTTATAGACTATTTTTAGTCTCGTAGACATTAAAAAATTTTCATTTTCATTTTCATTATAGCAGTGCATAAATGTTATTATACGCACTTTGCAGTCATTTGCAATGGTAACGTAAGGTTGTTCGACGTTGTAAACTGATTATTTCGTCCAATCTCCAATTCCACTTTGTCCAAGCTCCAAGTCTCCCAATTTGTCCAAGCTCCAATTCTTGTTTGCCTGAGGGAAAGATTCTCATAAGTCAGCATCACAATTTTACATAAATTTCCAGCTAACATCACATCCGAGAGCATCTATGCGGACTGGAGTTTTGTCAACGGCTATAAATATTACATTTTTAAGGCAATATCAAGTCAATTCTGCTGAAGGCATTGGATTGATTAGCGCTTCTGTAATTCGATAGGTTGCAAATACTGAGATGACTGGGCTTGGCTCGGAGGTGTCTCGAAGTTTATGTTAATAAAATAAAATCCTCTTTCAAAATAATATAATAAAATATCATTTAGTTTATATGTGTTTGAAGAGGTTTGAACTGAAATAATGTTAGAATAATATTTATATTGTTGGATGATAGGTTTGCATAATATTTATTGATGGAGTGACTTAAATTTATAAGCATATCTCTTTCAATTTATCTAACATATTTTTTACAAATGAGAAAAGGCATTTATGGATGAATATAGTTTTATTAATTAAAGGTGAAAAACATTGGTATTGTATCAAATTTGGAAAATTAAAACAAATTTGAATATAAAATAGGAAAATTGAGACAAAGTGGTTTTAATCCTCAACTCTTTTAGTGTCACATAGGTGATAGAATCTTTCATCTGATGGTGTTTAGAGAATTAACCAATATCTACTTTCACCATGAAGCCCATGAGAATTAGTTCTTATGTTAGAAATGTTCGTTTTTTCTCAACGATAGTCAACATAGAAAGATAGTTTTGGTTTTGGAGATGAGGGTTGATTACCTCCTATTTTTAATATTATCTTTATTTTGCAAGATGATATCTTCCTTTATCCCACAATGGGATAGCAAAGCCTAGGCATCCTTATGTCACCCTCGCTTGAGTTAAGGGTTTTCACTAGTTTTAGAAGTAATTTTAGGAAATATCTTGGATTCCATGTTGCTTAACTTCTTCTTATACATAAGATATGTAGTCATAGCCATGTTTTTACTGGGGGAAATACTTTCTTCACTATAGCAACAGGATAAAGTAGGGAGTGTTTCTTTTTAATCTTGAGATTGTGGGTTATAAACTAGTTTTATATTTGCTTAATATGCCTCCACAAATCTTTGGATATACTGAAATGCCACACCTCACATCCATATAGAATAATAGGGGTGAATAGAGTCTCAAAGATGATTTTTTATCCCCCAAATCCAAAGATATGTCTAATAACAATTGTTCTCAAACTCATAGTGAGTTTTCCAACCTCCATTTATCCTTTTCCAATGTTATAATTCCAATTAATCTTATGATGGATGTTGATTCCCAAATATTTCTATGTGAAATTCTTCTAAGTAATCATTTTCATAAATGAAAGTATCATAGGCGATCTTTTTGGATTTAATTATCATGACTTTAATTTTTTCGATATTGACAATCATAAAAATGTTGGAGCAGAAATATTAGAGCGTTTTTAGTTTTTTTACCAAAATCATAATAGCTAATTTCCAAATAAGCATTATCATTGGAATAAAGAAGAATATATATCGATAACAAGCCCCTCCGGTGGATTGTTATTTTCTCAAAGAACTCTTCTTGTCTTCTTGAATCTTAAGACCAGAAAAAAGGGAACAAGTATCCACACCTTTAATCTCTTCTCCAAGCGGTGAATGCCTCCTATTATATTGAACCTCCCTCTCATTAGAGCACTATCCCCTTTTTACTGTGCCCTCATCCTCCTTTGAGAGTTTGATGTTCTTTTATTAAAATTTGGACCCATGCCTTATATACTTGTCGATGACCTCCCTTATTCTACAAGTGGATTCTGTGTCACTCACACAACTCCGGAAAAACTTAACACTTGTTGTTAACAACCATTTGAGATCTCTAATCCTCCTCCTTACTTCATTTTTGTGATGCGATTGTAATAGTACTCTTCCCTCATCTTAATTTGGTCTCTTGTCATGGCAATGGAACTACCTCTTATTTCCTAAGGGACACGGTCTCCATTTTTCTATGTTTCCCTCTCCTTTAATACTCTTGGAATGTCAATCCCTCCTTACAAACTAAATCTGGGATGTATGTTTTTCCTTGCAAATCCTCTGGGCCTGCTATGTCAAGTCGGGGTCGAAGTTAAACTCCTCCGCTAGCTTTCAAATGAAATTGAGTCCTGACCTCTGACTAGTCGGGGTCAGGGTTCTTACGTTCTCGCACTAATAAAAAGCGTGGCTTTCTTAAGCCCATATTTACTTAAACTCGACTAGTACTTTTAATTTTTATGGCACACAATCAAAACACCAAATGGGTGAAGGTTGAATTCTTGGTACATGATTGTTGATTAAATCAACAAAGAGATGTCCATGATTTCGAGAGTACTCCCTATGCGTTCTGCTACTTGGGGTTTTCTTCGTTGAAATGGTCACTCACCACCAATGCAGCAACTCGTGCAACACCCTTCCTTTTCCAATAATAAGTAGCCTGATCATTCTTAATGATCATATCTGACAACACTGGGACACACACTCTCGCTTTATCTCTAACACTCTTACACCGCCCTCTGATAACTAACCACTTCATGCTTCCAAATTCCACAAGTGGAAAATCAAAGAGGACTCAAATGCATTGCATAATATCATAACATCATATTACTTAGAAAATTATGTACATGTAGATCACAAAATACCTGTGTGAATGCTTTTTCAGAAAAAAAATAAAAATTCTAAGGAGTTGTGCTCCTTTTGTACCCAATCTCCAATGTACATTAAAAAAGAGGATTTGTACCATTGTTCAGTACTAATATTTTCGTAGAAAAAAGAGGATTTGTACAACTATTCACTACTATAAAACTACCTAGCAATTAACCTAATACTTGTTATTTTTACATAAGCTCATTTAGGAAAAATATCCTAACAACTAAATGTTCTAGAACGAAGACACCTATTCATACGAAAAATTCTCCTAATTCTAGTTTACACAAATAAAAGTAAGGGAAAATAAGATTCCTTTCAAAATCTACATGACACCTAGGGTGATGCTCCTGCGTTAGACTCCACAGGTGAAAAATTTGATCTCCTGGTCAATTATTTTCAAAAGCCTCTAGGGTCTCAAAAAAAGTGTTGTTGTTTCTCACACATATGGTCATGCTTCTAGTTCAGTCCTAACTTCAACTTGCCATGATCCGACACTTATTCTGAAATGTGCCACTTGCTCTGTTGATCAAATCTTGCATATTTAGCTTGATATTAGTTGGATTTTTCCTTCCTCAATCCCAAATTATAGTTTGTAATTGTCTTACCTTTTCCATGCTAATATAGTCCCTTCTAATAATCCATGTGCTAGAACTGATCACTCTTTCCTTTCCATCGTACCATACTTTAGGTACTCCTTTTATTTTCATTATTAGTCCCTCAACCTTCATGTCAAATAGGTGTTCATGTTGGTACATACTGCTTTTGTCTTGCTAATTTAAATTATTTTCATTATTCACCATCCCCATGAGCATTTCCCAAAGTTGTAGGATTTCATTCTCCATCTCATTACATTTTTCACCATAGAACAAACCTCCTACATATTGGATCCACTTATAACAACAAGTTTCATCCTCCTTGTTGCCTTCAACAAAATATACCATGGAAAATTGTTGGCCTCCTTCAAAAACAAAAAATTTCCCCATATTTATTGTTTACAAATGAAGTAAATTGTCATGAGACAAATGTGTCGCATGTTCCCCCTTACATTATTTTTCTGACAACATTTGTTATCCAACCTCTGCATCTTGAATCATGCTTTCAACAGTTTTTTGTTTTCTTTTAACAATGGTCTGTTAATTTTTTACTCCTAGTGATTGTTATCACTCAAACTAGCAGAGGACCTAAAAGGGATTTCTAAGAGGGCAACTGCCAACGATGGAGACTTAGCCCATTGTCACCACAACTAAGCCTCCCTACTCTTTACGGAATTTCATCGATGGGAGGAGACCCGATATTTTAGGAAACCACTTATAGAGGACATGTCAACAAATATAACAGAAGTGACCCCTTAGACCCTTTCCCTAGGATAGGATGAAGAATGGAACTTTCTTGCTCTTTAAGTAAGGGACTTGGATTTGTAGGGAGAAGGGATGAGTATTTTAGTGTTAAGGGAGAAGAATATGGCTTGTAAATGAGTTTCCCAATCCCTAAAATCCCTTGGTAACTTGGATTCCCGGGTAGTCCTTGATAAATAGTATTTGGTGAAATATGGGACCACACAAGGCCAAGTGGACCCATCCTAGATTACGGGATAGATTTTAGAAACCAATGATACTCCTAACCTTACTAAGGTGGGGGGAAAGGATTAAACAATAATTTTTACCAAAACTTGATACTAGAACTAGGGCTTGGGATATCCTAAAATTCCACCGTCGGATTTCCTTCAAATTCAGAGGAGGCCTAGGGGACCCACCAACACATTAAAGACTAGGAGATCAAAGTTTTTCTATGGTCAGTTCCTAGAGAATGGATGCCCTAGGTGACCTAATGAGGTTATACCTAGGAAATGGATGAAAAGAGGGTGAAAATGGGGTTGAAATAATCACCCTTTTATGGACCAGTGCTTAGTTTCTCTTGGGGATATAGAGTCAAGAATAATTGTGAAGACAAATTTTGTTTCTTGCTCAAGGAGGCTCCAAAATCCAACTTCGTCCAATGTTAAAGGCAAGAGAATAAAAGTGATTTTAAAGAATTTATAATTTGTTACAAATGGTGAAGGCTTATCAAGATGACACAATATCTAGGAATTTTCATTCATCCAACATGGCCCATACATAGAATAAGCTAAATATACATATAATTCCACATTAAACACATGTAGCAATTAGCCCTAAAAATAGCGAGGTTCCAACATATGCAGCAAAATGAAAAAATAGAATTAAAATTGCACTTACATGTCAGAGAATATATCCAACCAACATCACATTTGCAATATAAATGCTCCAAGATAGAAAATAACCAAATCCATACATCAAAATCCATCCATCATCCAAAAATATCCACCAAGGAAAAAATGTGAAGTTCTCGAATGAGAGAGAGATCCCAATCCAAGTGACCATAGAAATGAATCTATCCAACTCTTTTTTATACACCAATTAGGATTTCAAATTACCTAATGGGCCCACATTAGCCCCTAAAAATAAAAAATGTGCAAATTAACTAACTTTTGGTGATAAGCCCACCAAACTAGCTCACAAATGAAATAATAAGCCTCTTAAGAGGTCAAATAATAATCTATACAAGTCGTAGGGACCTCCAAGAGGCCTTATGAGGTCCATAAGTACCATAATGATGAATAAAATCCTCAAACATGATGGGCAAGGGGGTGGCCCCTTGTTCTCCAAACAATAAACGTGTGGTGCTCCTAGTGTGTGTGGGGGCACATCAATCACCTCATGGATCTCCATATGAGTAAAATATTCATGTAGACCATCTACAGGGCTCATATGATGGAATGAATGTTTCCATGTCATCGTACAAGTCCTGGGATACCTACCAAGTGTGTTGTGCACCTGTGGGGCCAGCTGGGCATAGTGTACCAAAAGCATCTTCTTTGTTCATCTCTAGAAATCTATGAACATATCTGGGGATCCATGGAGTGTTTTATAATGCTTTAGAGGGAAATTTCTCTCTACACACACCCTATACATTCCATTGTAGACCTCTAGAAGGTTAGCATCCTGTATAGGGAGACCAAACCCAAATGGACACCATCTTCAATCCTGCATAAGATTCAATGTGTATCCCAGCCCTCAAGTACAAAAATTACTTAAATTAATCCTATAAAAGAGCTTATAAACCATGAATAAGAAGTGGACACTTCATAATGGCATGCCCTTCCACAGTGGGCTTTGGCATGTGTTAATGTCTCCAACCTCCAAAAGGGGTTATCCAAGTATCTTATTAGGTGGTTTCTACCTTTAGAGGGGATAGTATGTCCAAGGTACATCCCTCAAATGGTGGTGGCATGTTATAAAGGGGTGAAATAGAGTAGGAAATGAGAGGGACAACACTGGGCCACATATCGAGGCACAAGGGTAGCTAGAAAAAGGGAATAACACACCTAGGTATATAATGTGAATGAGGGAGGAATTTTGGTACATAAGGGGCCTCGGCCTTGATGTTTCCACCCTTCTTTATATACCTTTTTCCTTTTTATGATTTTTATTTGATTAAATTCTCGGGGCTTAAGGGACAAGAGCATGATGTGTAAGATATAGCAGTGATTACCCCCTTTGTGGTAGGGAGGTTTATTTCCCTCTGGGGCTTGGGACAATCATGATTTCATCAGTGATAAAGGAGGCTCCTCTAGGGCCTATGGAACTAGGGTGGTAGCCATGGGTATGGGGCAGAGCTCATGTATTGGATTTTTCCCACGTGCTAATTATGTTTGTCCTGGTTTGCATCTTGTGGTGCATTTCCCTTTTGAATGTGGTCATTTATGCTTTTACTTTTATTTTTAGTTGCTTCAACCTCTGAGGCATCGTTCCAAGCCCGACCCAAGTTGGGGGCCAGGGAATGGGGAGGCTAACCCTATGTGGACCTAGAGAGGAAATGTGGATGCAGGTGGGAGAGATGATGAATGGGGCCATAATGATTGGAAAGGGAGTAGTATATGTGGATAATGGAGTGATACCACTCAACCAAAGTCAGGGTTTCCTAAGTAGTACCACCCTAAAAAAAACGGTTAGTAAGGAGATCCCATAGGACCAAAATCCAAGGTTAACATCCAAAATAGGTCAAGGGGACAAAAGCAAAAACTAAGCCCATGCTTTCTGTTGAATCCCCCCATAAATCCATGCTCAGGAGTGTCCATGATAAGTTAACCCGATAATCAATTACCAAATGACAAGACATACATCTAGGTTTGGGAGCCCCACCTTAAAACATACAATCAATACAGATGGGAAAGGGACCACATGGTTGGCTCAAGTGGTGAATAAATGGCACAACGAGCTAGTTAAGGGATGCAAGTGTTGTTGGATCTCGGCTGAGGTCTACCATGGATAAAAAATTTCTCCTAGGGATATTACCCACGAAGTGATGGGTAACATCTAGCTCCAACTAGGACATGATCTCTTGAAGAGGTGGAATTTGGGGTCACTAGAACTCCATCAATCTCTTGGTCACCGCAGACTTTTTATCTGCACATATCAACGACCAAAAACATGGGGCAACATGTTTTCACAGTGTCTTGGGATCACCTATGGTTAATGTGAGGCCATAAAATAAACAAGTAATAAAAATATGCAATTTTTAGTCTAAATGTAGCTAATATATCATTACAAACATCATATTATATTATTTCTAATGTAGAATATCAACATGCAATGTATCCTACTCTAACACATAACATACAATGTCAAGTGGTATGTATAATCATAGACCCAATGCAACCAACATGTCAAATGATCAAAACAATAACGCATGCTTCCATAATTATTTTTTCAATGAACTTGACAATACAAATGGGAATTATGATATGAGGGTTTTCAAAGGAAGGAGGTGGGAAAAAAAGAGACCCATATGCTATAGAAAGGGAAACTGTAAGAAGAAATAGACATCAATCGAGGGGATTTAATTCAATCCTCCAACAAGGAGATGGAAATTTCAACGACCAAGTATATGAATGTTTTATGAAGAAATATCTCAGGCCTATCATCCTTAGGGTAAGAAGGAGTAAATGGCTCAAATATATTTAAGATTATACCATTTTGGTCATTGGGAAAACAAGAAGTGGACTCATCATCGTATTTGGGGAAAACCCATGATTCTTGTCTTTTCGTAAGGGAAACTAGCTCTTAATCAAAACTAGGGGAACAAAACTTGTCACAAAAATCCATCTTTGGGGCAGGGACATAAAAATGGGAAGAATGCTCAAACATTAAGAAAAACCTCATATCAGTGACATGGCTCAGTGAATATTATTTCTTAGCTTCCTTCATGTTAGAGTCATCATAATTACCCACAATTTTGGAAGGCTCTTATTTGATTGAATCATATTGGAACATACAGAAGAGATCCTTCCAATCACTAAGGAGAATTTCATAAGGGCCAACACTCTTTTTACCAAGGGGAGTAGTATATTCTTCTTTCCTTAGCTCATTCTTATGGATTTGAGAGACTATGGGGTCTTCATTTTTATAGTCATACCCAATTCCCCAGTCAACAACCCAAAAGTCATTCATAGATTCTTCATTTATTTGACTATCACGATCTTCCTTAAAATCATCTCATTCTTCACTACATATTTGGTGTTGGTTAGGATTCCATTCATTCTCTTCCTTGGAAATGAAATACTTTTCCTCCTTCATCTATTCTCAAAGAATGACATCCAATGTATTTACTAAATGATTTTGATAGAATGATTCAAGAAGAAGGTCAGTGGTGTGACTCTTTTGTATTCACGCTTCATGTTACGAGCCTTTTTGATTGCTCACAATAGTAGGAGAAAATATCTTGGGATTTATATGTAGCCATTAACTTCCTTCAATACTTCTCATATTCCATCATCCATTCTTGCAACAAAGGAGGGCTCTCGGGATCTAAATATTTGTTACTATTAGCCTTAGAGTACATTCTTTCTAATTCGTGAGTCTCTTTTTCAGCACTATCCTTAAGGTATGCATCAATCAATTGATCATGATGATTTGGAGAAGGCTCAAGACATTCTTCCTCAAGCATAAAACCATATTCAATAACTTCCTCTTCTCAAAGGGCCACATCCAACATTTGGCATATGTCTTCGTGAGATTGGAAATCTAACCCTTCATGCAAGAAGAAGTGCGTAGTCAACATCGGAAGAGAAGGAATGCTTTTAGGTTTACATGACTCAAGCCAATAGGTATTGGGGGAAATGGAGAGGACAAAAAATTCCATTTGGTCACAAGGTTGGTTTATATTTTTCTTTGAAATATACCTCATGAACCACGTGATTTGCTATGGAAAGTGGATCCCCGTCGAACGTTGACATAATCTTCATGGATTTCAATGAGGGATATCTCGGGATACCTATCATATCTATGGAAAGAATATATGTTGTCAACATTTTGTTGGGTTCTTAATGACCTGGGAGTCACCAGGGTGACTGAAATTTCCTCGAAAAATTCTTACTTCACCCTACAAGCATTGACCTTAGAGATCAAAGAAGAACTAGGACTTTGTTCCTCCAATAGAGTCGCAAAGAATGATATATCAATATTTTTGTATGGAGAACAAGACACACCTATCGTCCTTGGAAACAATGCCAGAAATTTTACCACTCAAACCAGCAGGGGACCTAAAAGGGGTTCCTAAGAGGGAAACTTATATGTTAAGTACAATGATGGAGACCTTAGCCCATTGTCACCACAGATAAGGCTCCCTTATCTTTACGGAATTTCACCGATGGGAGGAGACCCGATATTTTAGGAAGCCACTTATAGAGGATATGTCAACAAATATAAGAGAACTGGACCCTTAGACCCTTTCCCAAGGATAGGATGAATAATGGAGCTTTCTTTCTCTTTAAGCAAGGGAATTGGATTTCTAGGGAGAAGGGATGAGGATTTGAGGGTTAAGGGAGAAGAATATGTCTTGTAAATGAGTTTCCAAATCCCTAAAATCCCTTGGGAATTTGGATTCTTGGGTAGTCCTTGATAAATAGTATTTGGCAAAAAATGGGACCACACGAGGCCAAGTGGACCCAACCTATGTTAGGGGACGACTTTTAGAAAACGATGGTATTTCTAACCTAAAAAAGGTTAGGGAAAGGATCAAACAAGAATTTTCACCCTAAGATGTCAAATTGATCTTATTAAGTACTAGCCTTGGGAACGCTAGGACAAACTTGATCCTAGACCGAGGTCTTGGTATATCTCGATATTCCACCATCATATTTCCTTCAAATTCGGAGGAGACCTAGGGGACCCACCAACACAGTAGAGACTAGGAGAGCGAAGTCTTTCTATGGGAATTTTCCCTGGGAATTGATTCCCTAGGTGACCTAATGAGGCTAGACCTAGGAAAGGGAGAAAAATGGGGAAAAATGGGGTTGAAAAGATCACACTTTGATGGAAAAATTCATATTTTCTCTTAGGGATATGGATTCAAGGAGAATTTTGAAGATAAATTTTGTTTCTTTCTCAAGGAGGCTCCAAAAGTCGACTTCATCCAATGTTAAAGGCACAAGAAGATAAGTGACTTTAAATAATTTATGGTTTGTTACAAATGGTGAAGGATTATCAAGATAGCATGATCTCTAGGACATTTCATTCATCCAACATGGCCCAGACATAGAATAAGCTAAATAGACAAATAATTCCACATTAAACACATGTAGCAATTAGCCCTAATAATAGCGAGGTTCCAGTGTATGCAGTAAAATGAAAAAATAATGTTAAACTTGCATTTACATGTCAGATAATATATCCAACCAACATCACATTTTCAGTATAAGAATCTCCAAGATAGAAAATACCCTAATCCATACATCAAATTCTTCCTTCATCCAAAAATATCCACCAAGGAAAAAATGGGAAGTTATCTAATGAGAGAGAGATCCCAATACAAGTGATCATAGAAATGAATCGATACAAATCCTATTTATACACCAATTAGGAGTTTTAATTACCTAATGGGCCTACATTAGCCCCTAAAACTAAAAAATGTGCAAATTAACTAACTTTTGGTGACAAGCCCACCAAACTAGCTCAAAAATGAAATAATAAGTCTCTCGGGAGGTCAAATAATAATGTGTGCATGTTGTAGGGCCCTCCAAGAGACCTTATGAGGCCCATAAGTTCCATAATGATGAATAAAATCCTCAAAATTGTTGTACAAGGAGGAGGCCCTGTGTTCTCCAAACAATAAACCTGTGGTGCTCCCCATGGGTGTGGGGGCACATCAATGACCTCATGGGTCTCCATATGAGACGAATATGCATGTATACCATCTATAAGGGCTCAAATGATGGAATGAATGTTTGCATGTCATCGTACAAGTCCTGGGACACCTGCCAAGTGTGCGGTACACCTGTGGGGCCAACTAGGCATTGTGCACCAAATGCATCTTCTTCATCCAAAAGGTGGATCTCTAATAATATATGAACATCTCTCGGGATCCATGGAGTGTTTTCTACTATTGTGGAGGCTCATGGCTCTCTACACACACCTATGTGCCAATGTATCCATATACAAGGTTAGGACCTCGTATAGGGAGACCCATAACACAAATGGACACCATCTACAATCCTGCATAAGATCCAATGTGTCTCCTAGCCTTCTAGTACAACACGTCATTAAAGAAACTGTGTAAAAGAGCTTAAAAAGAATGAACAACAAGTGGACACTTCATAGTGGCATGCCCTTCCATAGTGGGCTTTAGCATGTGCTAATGTCTCCAAGCTCCAAAGGGGGTTAGCCAAATACCTTATTAGGTGGTTTATACCTTTAGAGAGGATATTATTTCCAAGGTACATTCCTAAAATGGTGGTGGCATATTATAAAGAGGTGAAATGGAGTATGAAATTTGAGTGGCAGCCCTAGTTCGCATATCGGGGCACAAGTGTATAGAAAATATACCAACATGATTCAATCTCATCTTATAAAGTACTAAAACAAGATATTGAATCCTTCTTTGATTTTAAGAAACAAAACATGTTGAGTCCCTATATTACTAGTGTACTCCCTTATTGTTGTTAGTGTAGCCCCCTTATTTTTATTTTTGTACCCCTATAACCCCCATATTGTTATTATTGTGCCCTTACATTATTATTGTTAGGTCGGCTAAGATTATATTGTGACCCCATGGACTCTTATATATAGAAAGGAGGTTTTGTCATTTGATCATCCAAGAATTGTTCATTTTTGTAATGTAAAGGAGTTTTCCCCTCGAAGTGGCTTATTTCTAAAGCATTGATCTCTCTTTTATTCTATTTTTGGAGCTTTTTTCATAACATTTGGTATCTGAGCTTTGGATTCTAGGGTTTCTATGCTTCAAACTGGTCATCGTGGAATTTTTGCTATAAATTTTTTCTACGAAGGTTCAGATGCTAAACAAACAAACCCATTTCGAAGACATCCTGAGGAACTTCGTGTAAAAATTTCAGATCCTGGTTCATAATATTTTTCGAGATATGATTTGTGGAAGTTAGGGTTTTTGCAGGCTCCTAAATTTCATCTAAAAGAGGTGACCTTGGGAAAATCATCATAACTCTCTCTCTAAACATCAGATTGGAATTATGTAAAAAGTGGCTGAAATTACACAGATTTTTTTTTTCTTGTATATCAATTTTAGAGCCGCAGGAGGAAACAGTGACACGTGGAATGTCGTACAACTTCGCTCTACTGAACGAGTCCATAATTAAGGCATTGTGGGAGATTGGGCATAACGTTTCCTTCAAGAATCCAAATCAGGTCATAATTGTGGCATTTGAAAGAAGATTCAGAAGGATACTATAGGACCGAATTTCAGATATTGAAGATCCAAAATCACAAATATAATTCAGTTTCAATATAGAGCTCCTCAAAAGCAAGAAAAAGGTGTGTATTTTTTTTCAAATTTCGTAAGTCTTGTTCGAAAAATCAGTTTGAAGTGATTCCAAGGGCATATTGAAGCATAGGTATTAGTATCGGGTTCTAAAATGCCCCCAAAAAATAATTCAACACCTATTAAGCCCTCAGAAGGCTATACTATGACTCATGAAGAGGAATAAGTGCAACATGATATATAAAAATTACAAGATAAAATGCATTAAATTTCTCTCTCGCAAAGAGCAACAAAAAAAGAAATGGAAGTTTTGAAGAAAGGTGTGGAAGCTAAGATGGATGGCTTGAAGAAATGCGTGGAAGCTAATATGGATGGTTTGAAGAAAGGTGTGGAAGCTAAGATGGATGATTTGAATAATGGCATGGAAGCTAAGATGGATGACATGGAATCTAACATGGAAGGAATGAGGAATGATCTAAAAGCAAACATGGAAGGTTTTAAGGAAGGTTTGACAAAGTTGATACAAGAAATAATTCCTAATGGAGAAAAGGTAGTACAAGAAACTCATGATGAGAACAAAATACATGTTAATCGCAAATTCATAAACTCTAATGCTGGATGTAAGACCCACCATATTGCAAAGATGGATATGAGGAATTTTGATGGAAAGGATCCTATAACATGGATACTACATATGGAGCAATATTTTGATCTCTATAATGTGCAAAACACACAAAAGGTACGCATTAAAACTTCACATTTAGAACAAAATACATTTGCATGGTATCGATGGCTTTGCTCTCGTAAAAAAATTGTCACTTGGTCAATTTTTATGGAGGAAATGATACCACATTATGAGGATACAAAGAGCAACACCTTCTTTAGCCAATTTATAAATCTCAAACAAAAGGATACAATGGTGGAGCACATTGAGGACTTCCAAAAATTGAATATAAGGGTAACTGATATTCCAGAGGAACACATGATTGATGTATTCATAGGGACTTTAAAGGATAACATACAACATGAGGTTCACCTTTGGGAACCTGATTCATTGGAGAAGGCATTCAGGTTGGCAAGAAAATTTGGAAGTAAAATTATGGCGACAAGGAAGCCTACCACTTACATATATAAATATGGAAGTGTTGCTACTCCTAGACTTCCACAACCTACAAGGTTGACCACACAACAATTGGAAGAAAAAAGAGAAAAAGGGATTTGTTATAGTTTTGATAACAAATACACTAAAGGTCATAATTGAGATGAGAAGAAATTATTTTACATATATTGTGAAGAGGAGGAAGAAAATAAACAAGAAACTTCAAATGAAAAAGATATACACCAAGAACCAACCCTATAGAAAGAATAAATGAGTCTGACCATATCTTGTAATGCATTGGTAGGAATTACCACTCCTCAAACTCTCAAGATGTAGAAGGACATATCAAGAAGAAAAAGGCAATAGTGTTGATTGACTCGGGTAGTACCCATAATTTTATTCATTGTAAGGTAGCCAAGGAATTGAATTGTTTCCTATACCCAGCACCAGAATGTTAAGTGATGGTTGCAAATGGAGTAACTATAAATTTCTCTGGAAAATGACATAATATAAAACTAACCATGGAATAATATGTATTTAATATTCCAATGCTTTCCATTCCAATGGGAGGTGTTGATGTTGTACTAGGATTACAATGGTTACAATCTTTGGGGATGGTAGCTTTCAATTTTCAAGAAATTTTCTTGAAATTTTTTTCGGAAGGAAAGGAAGTTGAATTACGGGGTATCACAGGGAAGCCAGGAAATATAATAAGCTCTAATGTCATGCCAAAGCTTATGAAAAAATAACAACGAGGCATAATTGCACAATTATGCTCACTAGAAGTTCCAACATCAAAATCATATTTTTCTCTAGATCTCCAAAAAGTATTCGAAAATCAGTCCTAGGTGTTTGAAACTCCCAAATGACTCCCACCTATTCGTGATCATGATCATGATATTCATTTGATTCCAGGAAGTGTTCCTCCAAACATCAAGCCTTACAGATATCCTTATTTCCAAAAAAGTGAAATTGAATGTATGATTGCAGAAATGTTAGAGGCTGGTATCATCCAACCGATTCAAAGTTATTTCTCTGCTCCAGTAGTATTGGTGCACAAGAAGGATGGATCATGGCGCATTTATCCAGATTATAGGGAGCTCAATAAGCCCAATATTAAAGATGAAATTCCCATTCATGTGATTTATTAACTATTGGATGAATTATATGCAGCATTTTATTTTACCAAGTTGGATCTTCGTTCATGATATCATCAAATTAGAATGAAGACTAAAGATATTCTGAAAACAGAATTTTGAACTCATGAGAGTCATTATGAATTTTTGGTCATGCCTTTTAGCCTTACCAATGCACCTTCTACATTCAAGGGTTGATGAATTCCATTTTCAAATCCTTCCTTATAAAATTTGTGTTAGTATTTTTTGATTTTGTAATAATCTACATTAGGTCTTGGAAGGATCATGTTCAACATGTTGACATGGTGCTCAAACTATTGGAGGAGAAACAATTATATGAAAAAACCTCCAAATTTTTCTTTTGAGTACAAGAGGTGGAATATCTGGGTCATATTGAATCTCACGAGGGTGTTAAGGTAGATCCAAACAAAATTAAAGCCATTAAGGAATGGAAAGCCCCTGCAACCATAAAGCAGTTGCGAGGATTTATCAGGTTAATAGGGTATTATCGCAAGTTTTTTAATAACTATGGGAGAATGGCAACACCTCTAACAACATTATTAAAGAAAGATGCATTTTCATGGACTCTTAAAGCAGCTAAGGCCTTTGAACATCTTAAAAAGGCAATGTGCCTAGCACCAGTCTTAGCTACGCCAGACTTCACAAAAACCTTTATTGTGGAATGTGATGCCTCGAGAAATGGAATTGGTGTTATTTTAATGCAAGGAGGAAGACTCGTTTCTTTTGAAAGTAATCCAATCAAAGGAAAGCATTTACAGAAAGCTATTTATGATAAGGAAATGTTGGCATTAATGCATGCACTAAATAAATGGCGACCTTACCTAATGGGAAGACACTTCAAGGTAAAAATTGATCATGATAGTCTTAAATACCTTTTGGAACAAAGACTATATTCAGAAGAGCAGCAAACATGGGTCACAAATATATTGGGTTATGACTTTGAAGTCATCTACAAAAAACAAAAGCTAAATGTTGTTGCAGATTCACTCTCAAGAAAGGATGAACATGTGGAAGCATTGTATTTTTCCATTGCTATTATCCAACCATATTGGATAATCGAAGCAAGGGATGAATGGAAGAAGGGCGAAAAAGTGTGGACACTCATTCAAAAGTTGCAGCAAGATCCTAGTACATCTGATACAAATAGTTGGAAAAATTATTCCTTATTGTACAAAGATCGCTTATATCTTTGTAAGAATTCCCAACTAAAACAAAATGTTCTTTTGGAATTGCACACTTCTCACTTAGGAGGACACTCAACATTTTTACAAACTTACCACATGGTGAAGAAATAATTTTTTTGGAATGGCCTTAAATCTGATATTCAAAATTTTGTGGTGGAATGTTTATTTTTCCAGCAAAATAAAGTTGAGACAATTAAGACCTCGAGTCTTCTATAGGCTTTATCCATTCCATGTCAACGTTCGAAGGATATTTCAATGGATTTTATCACAGGTTTACCCAAGTCCAAAGGAAAGAGTTCATCATGGTGGTAGTTGATAGACTTATCAAGTATGCACACTTTTGTGCATTATCTCATCCATTTAAAGAAAGTATATTTGATACTGCATTTATGGAAACAATTAAAAAGCTACATGGAAACCAAAAGATTATTGTAAGTGATAGAGATACCTTTTTTACTGGAAAATGTTTGATGGAATTATTTTCTTGTTTGGGTACTCAACTAGCTCATAGCTCATCTTATCATCCTCAATCTGATGGGAAAACTGAGATAGTGAAGAAATGTTTGGAAATATATCTTCGTTGTTTTGTATCTGATAAACAAACACAATGGGTCTAGTGGTTACCTCTAGCTGAATGGTGGTATAACACTTCCTTCCATACTGCAGCAAAAATGACCCCATTTATGGCACTTTATGGATATCATCCACCCTCCATCACATCATCTTTAATAGAAAATTCTAAGGTTCAAGTAGTGGAATATCACATCGAGCATAAACAACAAGTTCTCCAAATCTTAAAGGATAACCTAAATTTGGCACAAAATTGAATGAAACAACAGGAAGATCAACATTGCAGTAGGAGGATTTTTGAGATAGGAGACTAGGTATTTTTATGGCTACAACCATACAAACCAATTTCCCTCAATAAATATAAGAAGGATATTAAATTATCGCCAAAGTATAATGGTCCTTACAAGGTGTTGCAAAATATTGGTACTATGGCATACAAATTGGAGCTTCCTGCTTCTTCTCAAGTGCTTCTAGTTTTCCATGTTTCATGCTTAAAGAAGGTTATAGGTGACAAAATTCCAATTCAAACAATATTGCCAAAACTTGATGAGGAAGGAAAAAAAATATTGGAACCTGAAGTAGTCACAGAAATAAGAACTCGTTAGCTACAAAATCAATCAATTTTATAGTATCTCATCAAGTGGAATAACTTTCCCATTGAAGATTCTACATGAAAGGATGAGAATTTTATACAGAAGCATCCATAGCTACTCAAGCATTGAATACATCACTTTTTTGAAGGATAGGGGTATGTTAGGTCCCTATATTACTAGTGTAGTCCCTTATTGTTGTTATTGTAGCCCCCTTATTGTTATTTTTGTACCCGTGTAACCCCCATATTGTTATTATTTTTCCCTTACATTATTATTGTTAGGTCGGCTAGGATTATATTGTGACCCCATGGATTCCTATATATAGAAAGGAGGTTTTTTCATTTGATCATCCAAGAATTGTTCATTTATGTAATGTAAAGGAGGTTTCCCCCTCGAAGTGGCTTATTTCTAAGGCATTGATCTCCCTTTTCTTCTATTTTTGGAGCTAGTTTCATAACAAAACACGATTATACAATCACATAACAAGTAAGAGAAAAAGATAATCAATCACACAACACAATATGTATCTGGGGAAAGGAACTGCTCAAAACCCCTCTATCTGTATATTGCATATGGTCAAGATCATGAAACAATACAATGTTATTCCTCACACTGAGAAACCTCTGCACTCTGCTGACTTTCTCACTCTAATCGTGCTCGAATCTAGCTTGCAATCTAAGAAAATTTGATTAAGTATTTAACCTTTTGCTTGCCTTTTCTTGTCCTGCCTTGCTTATGAATTATTGGGCTAATCAAGCCCCTATTAATAAGGAAAATACCAGTTAATTATTGTCCAATCCTTTAGGGCCTTCCCAATTCCCTCATGCATGGCCTATACAATTTTCTAATAGTACAATTGACAAATCTCTTCCCTTTAACCTCAGACTCAATTCGGTCTTCCTTAGAAATGACATGCAATAGTTATTTATAGAAAATTATCAGTTAACTAATTGATCACTACTTGTGACTTAAATCAGATTTAATTCACTTGACCTCTCACTAGCTCATCACTCAGTTAGAACAAGTTAAACTAATTTTAGCTCAATTTATTGAGTTAACTAATTACAACTCACAAAGAACTATATTTGGACCCCCTAAAAATAAAAAATCCCTTTGCAGTCATCCTCTTAGACCTCTAACTCAAATTTCCTAAGCTAACTAAGTCTTCCTGACTCAGTTAACTAATATAATTTGTCATGAGATGAAGTTGCAGGTTTTAACCCTCTACAAAAATTATCTACAAACAAATTCTTAAAAATATAAAATAACAATAGTGAGAGCATAAAACATAAAAAATAAATATACAAATATTTTCCCCTGGATCCCAAATCGGGATTTCCAACTTTGTTTTTCATTATATTCCTTTTAGTGTTACAACACATATATATACATGTCGAAGCATTCATAAACCCCAATCCATTAACCTGGATTAGAACATAATCGTAGTTCCCTTGACCAAATCTACAAAGTACCATGGGAAGAAAACCATCATGCCCAAAACCATGTACAAACCCATGCACAAAACCATAGGTGGATCCACCCACCTAATATAGGGTCCTAAAAAATGTTTTTGGGGCACTACCCCGGACCCTGTGCAAGCGGGATACCACCCCCCTGTTGCACCCGGCGCAACCGTAGGGGTGCTCCCTCCCCCCTCTTACCCCCCCACTTCATACCTAATTCTAATCGTGGAAAGAATATAACACACACCTAGCATAAATTACAGTTTTTTATTTCAATTTAATTAAGAGAAAATTAAATCAAAAGCCTCATATGGTAGCCATTTCTAGGTGCCATTTTCTGGATTTCATTTCTAGATTCCAATTTCACTGTTTCTTGTTGCAAATTTCAACACTCCCTCTCAACAAGGAAGGAATTCAATATATCCTGATTCAGTACCTTTGTAACATTCTGCATGCAACACTTCTATAGTCTTTTTTTCTCCTGCAACTCTTGAAACTAAATAGCCTCAAAAAACTGAATCAGTATGATGCATCTATCATCAAAATCTTTGAATGCTACCGGTTACTACAGTGTCTACTGAAATCTCTGTGTTGTTGTTGACTCTACATCTATGCCCTTTGCACTGCTGCCAACTCTAATATTTGCTCCGGTATCTGGCATCTGACTACATCAATCTAACTAATCCTTCCTTCTATTGTGTACTGTGGGCTCTTCATAGCCAGGTTCAATCCATGAGACATTTCATCTCACTGGATCCTGCCCAAATTTCTTCTCTTGGGATTATGTCTGCAAATCACCCAACCCCTGACCTGGAGGTATGGATGCATATTCTCTCTCTTCCCATCTGGTTCGAAATTCCCCCCTACTGAAGGTATATGCTTGAGTGGATACCTCCACTCGATCTCCTCTCTGCTTCTCCAATTTTGGCTGCTCCACAGCCTTGTGAGACTGCATGTTGAGAGGTAATTTGTTCTCCTTCACAACCACCAAGTCATTAACATCTGCTTTGCTCCTCAAATATTTTCATGCATCATATACCTCGAGAGCATACAGGTTCTTGACTCTTATGCTAATCCGTTTCACCCATCCCATGGTGATGTGTCTAAGGAACACCTTTCATTTTCTAAATATGATATCATAAATATGGTCTTCCAATACCGCAACAGAAACAAGATTATTCCTTAGTCCCAGAACATACAAAAAATCTTTCAGTCTAAAAGGGGAGCCAAAATTCTGCTGAAACATAATTGTACCTATGTTGGTCATCCTATACCTCCCGTCATCTCCAAACTCTATGTTTTTTTGGAGGTCCTTCACCTCCAAGACACTGAAGAGATCTCTATTCCCCATCATATGGAATGAGAAATCATTGTCTATATACCACATGAATCCCATTACAGTGTTGGACATGCATGCAATGAGATTAAAATCAAGCTAGAACTGTCAAGTTAGTGCTTCACCCATTGCAACCGCAAGCTCCTTCTTGCTTTCCTTCTTCTGTGGAAAATTCGAGGCATAGTGCCCATGCTCGTGATAGTGAAAACACATGATCTTGGACAAGTCTCTCTTGCCCTCTTTTCCTTGGGACTTCTTTCCCTTAGATTTATTTCCCTTTCCCACCAATGAAAAATATTCTTATTTTTCTTTTCCAAAGGGCCCATCTTTGGTGCTCCGCCTTATCTCTTCTATTACCAAGTTGGACCACAAATACTCCCAGTCTAGAAACTTCTCCCTCCCATTCACAGAGTCCTGGTAACTATGCCAGCTCTTGGAAAGGCCTAGAAGTTCTAGGCTTACCAAATCATCCTGGGCTACTGTCACACCAACACTTCCAAACTCATCTCGACATTGAATGAACTTCATCAAGTATGTTGGTATCATCTCGCCCTCCTCCATCTTGATCTTTCTGATCTTGTCTTTCAGTGCCAACTTCCTATGGTTGCTTCAATTTTGAAATAGATCTGTCAAGGCCTTCCACATAGAATATGGAGTTTCCTTCCCGTGGATACTCAAGAAAATATGATCTCGAACTCCCTCTAACAAGATCCTTCTCGACTTTTCCACCTTCTTCTGCCGTGCATCAAGATTTTGAGCATTTATTGTTGCAGGGTTGGGAATATCAGTATCTATGAATTCCTTCAACCCGTTGTCCTCCAACACTACCTCCATCCTGTCCTTCCATGCTATGTAACTTGAATTTCCCTCAAGAGAATATTCGAGTCTCAAGCCATTGAAATACATCTTGATCTGTTGTTGGATCTTGAATAATAAACCTGCAAATTTGAACCTGTTCAAGACAAATTCAATTTTTTTTATTCTATTGTGATTCTTGACACTTCGATACCATGTATAAAATATAACAACAAGATTCAATATGATCTTATAATGTACTAAGACAAGATACTGAATCCTTCTTTACTTTGCGGAAACAAAACACGATCACAAAATCACATAACGAGTAATATAAAGAGATAATCAATCACACAACACAAGATGTATATGGGGAAAACCACTGCTCAAAAATCCTCTATCTCTATATTTCATATGGTAAATACCATTAAACAGTACAATGAGGTTCCTAATGCTGAGAAACCTCTCCTTTCTATTCATTGTCTCAGTCTGATCCTGCTCGAAACCGGCTTGCAATCTAAGCAAAATCGGTCAAGTATTTAATATTTTTCTTTTATTTTTCTTTCCTCTTAATAACATGCACTGATTATGCATTATTGGGCTAATTAAGCCCCTATTAATTAGGAAAATACCATTTAAGAATCCTTCAAGGCCTTCCCGATGACCTCATCCATGACCTATACAATTTTCTAATAGTAACACTGATATATCTCCTCCCTTTAACCTCAGTCTCAACTGGGTCTTCCTTAGAACTAGCATGCAACAACTATTTATAGTGAATTATCAATTAGCTAATTGATCACTACTTGTGAATTAAACCATATTTAATTCACTTGACCTCTCATTAGATCATTACTCAATTAGAACTAGTTAAACTGATTTAACTCAATTTCTTGAGTTAACTAATTACAACTCACAAATAACTATATTTGGACCCCTTAAAAATAGAAAATCCCTTTGCATGCATCCTCTTAGACCTCTAACTCAAATTTCCTAAGCTAAGAAAGACTTCTTGACTCAGTTAACTAATACAAGTTTTCATGAGAAGAAATTATAAATTTTCTTTCAATTTAATCAAGGGAAAATTAAATCAAAAGCCTCATATGGTAGCCATTTCTGGGTGGCATTTTCTTGATTTCATTTCTGGATGTCAATTTCACTGTTTCTTATTATAAATTTCAACAAAGGGTAGCTAGAAAAAGGGAAGCCTACATCTGTGTATATAATGTGTAGGAGGGAGAAATCGTGGTACATGAGGTGCCCCGACCTTGATTTTTCCACCCTTATTTATATACATTTTTCCTTTTATGATTTTTCTTTGATTAACTACTTAGGACTCAAAGGATAAGAGCATGATGTGTAATATATAACAGTGATTACTCCCTTTGTGGTATGGTGTTTCATTACCCTCCGAGGTTTGGTACAATAATGGGTTCATGAATGATAAAGGATGTTCCTCTAGGGCCTATGGAACCAAGGTGATGGCTATGGGTATGGGGTAGAGCTCATGTATTGGATTTTTCACACCTATTAATTATGTTTGTCCCAATTTTCATTTTTTTGTAAATTTTCATGCTAAATGTGGCCATTTATGCTTTTAATTTCATTTTTAGTTGCTTCAACCTTTGAGGCATCATTCCAAGCCTAACCCAAGGTGGGGGAAATTGAATGGGGAGGCAAACCCTATGCATACCTAGAGAGGAAATGTGGACCCAGGTTAGAGATATGATGAATGTGGGTATAGTGAATGTAAGGGGAGTAGTATATGTGGATAAGTGAGTAGGACCACACAAAAAAAGTGGGTTTTCCCAAGTAGTACCACCCTAAAACGAAATGGTCAGTAAATGAGATCCCACAGGACTAAAATCCAAGGGTAACATACAAAGGAGGTCAAGGGGACGAAAGCACAAAATAAGCCCACTCTTTCCACTTAATCCCCCCATCAACCCATGCCGAGGAGTGTCCATGATAAGTAAACCCGATACTCAATTAACAAATGACAAGACAATCCTTTAGGTTAGGGAGGCCCACCTTCAAACATACGATCAATACAGATGCGTGAGGGACCGCATGGTTGGCTTAGGTGGCGGATAAATGGCACACCGAAGTAGTTGAGGGATGTTGGCTCCCAGCAGAGGTCCATCATGGAGAAAAAATTTATCCTAGGGATATTACCCACGAAGTGGTGGGTAACATTGACAAAATAGGCTTGCATACTACAACTTAAAAATTTTTGCAGTCCTTGTCTCCCTCAACGATGTTTTGTGCAATAATTGCAAGAGTCTTCACCCAATTTTCTTCATTCATATCCACTGTACATGGTTTCCATTTCAAATCATTTGTTGACATTATGAAATGTCACTTGTTAAAACTCCTTAAATTATTAATCCTGGTCACATCTGCACATATGACATTCATGTTACGGAAAACAATTTCTATATATTGACTTTTTGCTACAAATGTATGGGTATTTTCCTCAAAAGGAAAATAAGTTTATTCTTGGATCCTTTCACTATACCTTGCAACTTCTTGGATCACACACTTTTCATTTCTCCATAGAACCATGGCTTGCTCTACATAATCCTTCTCACCCAAGTTTGGTCATGATTCTCCTTGAGGTATTTCTTCGTAGTTTGCTTCATAACTATCTTCATAATCCAAATTTTTTCTCTCCTTGCTTGCATGAGACAGGGGTGTTTCCTCCCTGTTAACAATAAATCCCTAGTTTTCTTAGTGTCCTTGGGTTATTTTGACCTCCTTTAGGCTAGCTTAATTGTACTGCGCTAAGGGATTCTCATCAAATCCATCCATCACCCTTCATACTAAAACAATCCACAAGCCTACAAAACATGCAATTTCTTCTCTTTCCCCAATTTCCATTGGTCTTCAACCAATGAAAAAATATATTCAAAATTATTCAAAGAACATTAGAAAAGAGAAGACATAACCAGTCAATTATACTTATAATAATTATCTTTCTCTCATATGATTGAAGACTTTTAGCTTGATATGCTTCATGGTCTTCATCCACCTTGTTTTATTTAGAAAAAATTCCATCTACTTATGCCAATGACAACGCCTTGAGGTTGTCCACCTTCTAAATCAGCTTCCTCCTGTTGTTACCTGTCAACATAATTTATCACTTCTAGAGTTTCAACTTCCTTCATAATATCTGGTACTTGTTTAGCTCCAGGGTACTTTGTTCCTACAATTTCAAACTCATTCAAACAATTAGATAAAAATGCATTGATTTCTTCCTCCTCACCTAATATTTTTGGCATTCTTTCCTTGTGTTGGACTAAGCACACCATCATTTCATAATTTTCATCATCATCTCCTAGAAATTTCCCTTGCTCCGATTCACAGAAGTGAACTCCCTTTCCTTCATACTTAGTAAACATGAATTCTTCTTTCAATAACAATGCATCCATGTTGTATTTTAGCCTAATTTGAAATAGAGGCCACTTCACCTTCTTCCTCCATTTCAACATCCATCCACCTATCTGGGATTCTTGGAGAAATCTTATCTTCTTGTCCTCCATTTGTAAAAAATTTCCATGCCTTCAATTTGCAAGAGCATTTAATGTCTACTCATCTCCCTTTCATAGGAAACTTGCATCCACACATAATTTGTTAGCTTAAGAAACACATGGCTCTCTAGCATCACCTTCCATCAACAACAGCTCCAATTATTTTTAACTATTTTCATAGTCCATGAGACATTCGACTAATCACCTCTCCTTGTCTTCAAGAAATGGTTTGTAGAAATGAATTGGTCCTTCCACAGGCTCAGCTGCTTTGAGCTCTTCTTCTTCCATCCAAGATTTCATTAATGGATTCATCCCTTGCTTCTCTAGCTATCCTAATTTTGGGGATTTCCTCTTAAAACTCTTATTTCTAACACATAATTTGAACCTCCTCATCATGTTTTATCTCTTCCTTCCTTCCCTAACTTGTAGGCGTTGCTTTAGTGCATCAACTTTTTCTTTCATCTCAACCATCTCCATTTCAAAATATTCTTGCATAAGTTTTCCTGTGAAATTTTTCTTGGAATTCTTCTTCCATTTTTTGTGGATTTTAATCGATCCTTCATTGTGACCTAAAATGGCCTTATTCTTCTTCTTTTGCCTACATATGTGATCAGATTTGGATCAAGGACCTAAGTGATAGCTCAAATTTCAAGTGTTCAAAAGTGTGCCAAACCCAAGCAACCGTATTACATCTCTTCTTCCTGATTCTCGTGTCGTGAACTCGTATGACAAAGATATGTGACCACACTAACTGCTTGGATATAGTGCTAGACGCTAGGTTAGTAGAATATTTGGAGCGAGTATGCCAATTTTGGCATAACGTCACTTTTAACGGGAGTTAAACTTCAGTCCTCCAAGTTTGGTGGAGGATTTTTAGGGGTCATTGGGAAAAATGAGTTCATGCCCTATATTGAGCTAGATTCGACCAATTTTGGAGTGTCAATAGTAAATTTCGACTATCTCAAACATTCCAGACTCATTGATGATGGTTGTAGAGCCATCAGAGGACTTTTGAGTAGGTTTTTTCTTCAGTGAAGTTCTAGGGCCACTAGGGCCACCATGGTCCAGCATCAGTTTGAGGCCTAGCCATGGAAAGTAGAGTCCTTATTTAGGAATCCAATAGTCAATTTTGGATGTTTAGATGTTTTGGAACTAATGTTATGGTTTTCAGATCCTATAGATAAATTTTGAAATCCAATATTCTTAAGTGAAGTTCCAAGGGCCATTAGGGCCAACAAGTGCCATCAGCAGTTCGAGGCCTAGTCACGGTATCTAGAGGCCTTATGCAACAAACCAATAGTCATTTATGACTAGTTTGATACTTTTTAATCCATTGGAGGATTTTTTAGAAGCTTTTGAGGACTTCTAGAGCTTTATAACCCACAGAGAAGTTTTCTTTGACCCTAGTGCCAGGGGTGCCACCAGGTGTTGGAGGCGAAACCGGAGCAGCCAAAGGCCAATTTCAGCAAAACAATAGTCTATTTTGACTATTTTTGGAATTATAAATCCATTGAATGGATTTTCAGATCCATTTGAAGACTTCTATACGTCAAATAGCCACAGGGAATTTTTGGGCATCCTAGGGCCAACCGTGGAGAGAGGCCTAGATTGAGGATGCAGTGCTCGTTTGGAGAAAATGATCAGTCCATTTTGGAGGTCTGATATGTGTTGGAGATATAAAGTGAGGTTTAAGGGATATAAAAATAAATCTAAAGTATTTAGTGCCATAGAGAAGTTCAGTGTACCTTAAGAGCACCGACAGTAGGAATCAAGTCTAAGGAATCCTAGATGTATTTTCAGAGTGATGACAACCATGACAGGGATATAATGGTATTCTAAACCCATTGGTTTAGTTCAGTTAAACTTTTTAGTTTAGTTTGTAACTTGTAAAATAAATTTTCCATAATCCCAAACAACCAAGTCAATATGACAAGAGCTCAATGAGACGTAGCCCACGATATTCGGGTGAACTCCTAGATTAAATTTTCTATTATGTGTTGATTTTTATTTGTTTCATTATACGTTTGTTTCACATGTTTAATTTCAGCAAAAAAAAATGGACTTAAAGAACTTAAAAAATTAAAAAACATACACCTGTTTCATGTATAAAATTCCGCAAATGTTAAGTATAAGCTAGATATTTTATTTGTTTAATTAAGTGGGAGGTTATTGAAAATAATAACAAGTTATCCAGCCCATTTTCAGATTAGGTTGGTATCAGAGCACTTGGTTGCTTGATTGAAAAAGCAATAGCTTGCTTGTTTTACTTGAAAGGTGTTTGCAGTTAAAGAATTTTACTGCTTGCGAACTGACTGTTGCTTGATTTTTCTAGAGGTGAAGTTAAAGCTATTGTTAGCTAATTACAAGGACAAGAAGGAAGAAGGGTTGAAGGCATTCTCCTTACCCAAAGGACCTCAAGGAAACCCTTGAAGCACAAAAGGGTTTGTTTGCAAAAGGCTACTTGAAGAGGAGCTTGAATCTACAACCATGTTGTTCAAAAGCTTTGTCAATTTTTTTGAAAATCTTTGTGAATTTTTTTGAAGTTCTTTAGTTCATTTTCATAATGAAAACTTCTTCAACTGAGGTTTCAAAATCCTCCTCCTTCACAATATTCTTTGATGAAGACATGAAGCGAGACTTATACATCCTAAAGGACATGGTGCAAATTATGTTTGAAGATATAAGAGAAAGCACTATACTTCATGAGAAATTGGTTGCTATGAAGCAAGAGAAAGTATCTCTTCAAAGAATGCATGAGATGGAGATGCAGCTCCATCAAGCCCAAGAGGCTTTGACCAAGAACATGCGTGAAGCAAAGGTAATTCACTCAAATTTGTCTTCATTTTGTTCTTCAAAAAGATGTGTTGGTTCATTTGAAGAGAACACAAGAGGTATATGGTCCAATTTAATGTTTAAAATGGGATATGAAGGCAAGGGTTTAGGAAAGCATGCACAAGGCATGATTGATCCTATTTTGTTTGAGGAACGACCTAAGAAATTTGGTCTTGGTTATGTTCAATCTAATGGCGAAAACTTCCAAGTCATGAAGGCATGTGAGACAACTTCAAAAAGAACTTTTGTTCCAAGTTCTAAACCAAAAACATTTCAAGTTTGTTTTCAAGTTCATTTCCATTGTTTGAAACCTATGATGCAGCAAGATGTTGGTAGACATGTAGCTTATGGCGAGCATGAGAGTTCAGACAGTTTTCAAGACATGAACAATAATGTTAGTCTTCAAGAGAAAGCCGGAAGCTCTAAAAGTTCATATCCTCAAGAAGATAAAAAATATGGACATGAAAAGCAGCATTTGAGGTATAATTATTCCCATAGTCAAGTTGATTATGTTTGTTAGGTCCCTATATTACTAGTATAGTCCCTTATTGTTGTTAGTGTAACCTCCTTATTGTTATTTTTGTACCCTTGTAACCCCCATACTGTTATTATTGTGCCCTTAAATTATTATTGTTAGGTCGGCTAGGATGACATTGTGGCCCCACTAGGATTACATTGTGGCCCCATGGACTCCTATATATAGAAAGGAGGTTTTGTAATTTGTATCATCCAAGAATTGTTCATTCATGTAATGTATTGGAGATTTCCCCCTCGAAGTGGCTTATTTCTAAGGCATTGATATCTCTTTTCTTCTATTTTTGGAGCCGGTTTCACAACATTTGGTATCAGAGCTTTGAGATTCTAGGGTTTCACGCTTCCAAACCAGTTACCGTGGAATTTTCACTATAATGTTTTTTCTACGAAGGTTCAGAATGTAAAATTTTTAGAGTGCGAAGAAAAAATCCTGAGGAACATCATCACAAAATTTCAGAGCTTTGTTCGCAATATCTTCAGAGATATTATCTGTGCAAGTTAGGTCATTTTGCAAGCTCCCGAATTTAACCTAAACAGGTCATCGAGGTATTTTTGTAATAACTGTTTTTCTACGAAGGTTCAGAAGCTGAAATTTTTAGAGTGTGAAGCCGCAATCCTGAGGAACATTGTCATAACATTTCAGATATTGGTTCACTATATTTTTGGAGATATGATCTATGGAAGTTAGGTATTTTTCAAAGTTCTCGATTTCATCCAAAGAGGTTATCGTGAAAATCTTCATAACTATCTCTTTGAGCATCTGAGCTTCAATTCGTAAAGTTACTACAATTAAACGGACTGTAGTTTCTTTCTATCAATTTCAGAGCCAAAGGAGGAAATAGTAACACGTGGCAAGTCGTACAAGTTCGCTCTGCTGAACCAGTCCAAAATTGGGTCATTGTGGGAGATTGGACATAAATTTGTCTTGAAGAATCCAAATCAGATCAGACATGTAGAATTTGAAAGAAGCTTCAGAGGGCTACTACAGGGCTGAATTTTAGATATTGAGGATCTGCAATTATAGAGATAATTCAATTTCAATATCGAGCTCCTCAAAAGCAAGTAAAAGGTGTGTATTTTTTTTTCCAAATTGCATAAGTCTTGTTTGAAGAATCAAGTTGAATTGATTCCAAGAGCATATTGTAGAATAGATATCAGTATTGGATTCTAAAATGGCCCCTAAAAAGAATTCAACACCCATTAAGCCTTTAGAAGGCTCTACTATGACTCATGAAGACGAAGAATGGCAACATGACATATCAAAAATACAAGAGCAAGTGCAACAAATTTCGCTCTCGCAAAGAGCAACAAAAAATGACATGGAAGTTTTGAAGAAAGGCGTGGAAACTAAGATGGATGGTTTGAAGAAAGGTGTGGAATATAAGATGGATGGTTTGAAGAATGGCATGGAATCTAAGATAGATGGCATGGAAGCTGGCATGGAATCTAAGATGGATGACATGGAAGCTAAGATCGATGAAAAAATGGAAAACATGAAGAATGATCTAAAAGCATACATGGAAGGTTTGACAAAGTTGATACAAAAAATGTTTCCTAATGGTGAAAAGATAGTAGAGGAAACTCATGATGAGAACAAAATAAATGTTAATCGTGATTTCATAAACTCTAATGTTGGCGGGAAGAACCACCATATGCCAAAAATGGATATGAGGAAGTTTGATGGAAAGGATCCTGTAACATGGATACTACAGATGGAGCAATATTTTGATCTCCATAACGTGCAAAAAACACAAAAGGTACGCATTGCAACTTTACATTTAGAACAAAATACATTTGTATGGTATCAATGGCTTTGCTCCCGTAAAAAAATTGTCGCTTGGTCAATTTTTACGGAGGAAATGATAGCACATTATGAGGATACAAAGAGCAACACCTTCTTTAGCCAATTGATAAATCTCAAACAAAAGGGTTTAGTGGGGGAGAACATTGAGGACTTCCAAAAATTGAATATAAGGGTAACTGATATTCCAGAGGAACACAGGATTGATCTCTTCATAGGCACTTTAAAGGATAACATCCAACATGAAGTTCGCGTTTTGGAACCTGATTCATTGGAGAAGGCATTCAGGTTGGCAAGAAAAGTTGAATGTAAAATTATGGCGACAATGAAGCCTACCACTCAATTCTATAAAGAAGGAAGTGTTGCTACGCCTAGATTTCCACAACCTACAAGGTTGACACCACAACAATTGGAAGAAAAAGAGCAAAAGGGCTTTGCTACAGTTGTGATAGAAAATACACTAAAGGTCATAAGTGTGCTGAGAAGAAATTATTTTACATAGATTGTGAAGAAGAAGAAGAAAATGAACAAGAAGAGGATATACACCAGGAACCAGCCCTAGAAGAGGAAGAAATGAATCCGACCATATCGTGTAATGCACTGGTAGGAATTACCACTTCTCAAACTCTCAAGATAGAAGGACATATCAAGAATAAAATGGTAATAGTGTTGATTGATTCAGGTAGCACCCATAATTTTATTCATTGTAAGGTAGCCAAGGAATTAAATTGTTTCCTATACCCAACACCAGAATGTCAAGTGATGGTTGCAAATGGAGGAACTATAACTTGCTCTGGAAAATGCCATAATATCAAGCTAACCATGGGGGAATATGTATTGACTAGTCCAATGCTTTCCATTCCTATGGGAGGTGCTGATGTTGTACTACGAGTACAATGGTTACAATCTTTGGGGACGGTAGCTTTTAATTTTCAAAAACTTTTCTTGAAATTTTTTTCAGAAGGAAAGGAAGTCGAATTACGGGGTATTGAAGGGAAGCCGGGAAGGATAATAAGCTCTAATGTCATGACAAAGCTTCTAAAGAAAGAACAACGAGGCGTAATTCCACAATTATGCTCACTAGAAGTTCCGACATCAAAATCATCTATTTCTGCAGATCTCCAACAAGTCTTGGACAATCATTCCAAGGTGTTTGAAACTCCCAAAGGACTCCCACCTATTTTTGATCATGATCATGCTATTCATTTGATTCCAGGAAGTGTTCCTCCAAACATCAGGCCTTATAGATATCCTTATGTCCAAAAGAGAGAAATTGAATGTATGATTGTAGAAATGTTAGAGGCGGGTATAATTCAACCTAGTCAAAGTTCTTTCTCTACTCCTGTAGTATTGGTACACAAGAAGGATGGATCATGGAAAATGTGTCCATATTATAGGGAGCTCAATAAGCTCACCATTAAAGATAAATTTCCCATTCCTGTGATTGACGAATTATTGGATGAATTACATGGAGCAATTTATTTTACCAAGTTGGATCTTCGTTCAGGATATCATCAAATTAGAATGAAGACTGAAGATATTCAAAAAACAACATTTTGAACTCATGAGGGTCATTATGAATTTTTGGTCATGCCTTTTGGCCTTACCAATGCACCTTCTACATTTCAAGGGTTGATGAATTCCATTTTCAAACCCTTCCTTAGAAAATTTGTGCTAGTATTTTTTGATGATATACTAATGTATAGCAGGTCTTGGAAGGATCATGTTGAACATGTTGACAGGGTGCTCAAACTATTGCAGGAGAAACAATTATATGCAAAAAAATCCAAATGTTTCTTTGGAGTACAAGAGGTGGAATATCCGGGTCATATTGTATCTCACGAGGGTGTTAAAGTAGACCCTAACAAAATTAAAGCCATTAAGGAATGGAAAGTCCCCACAACCATAAAGAAGTTGCGAGGATTTCTCGGGTTAACAGGGTATTATCGCAAGTTTGTTAAGAATTATGGGAGAATAGCAGCACCCCTAACAACATTATTGAAGAAAGATGCATTTTCATGGACTCCTGAAGCAACTAAGGCCTTTGAACATCTTAAAGAGGCAATGTGCCTAGCACCGGTCTTAGCTACGCCAGACTTCACAAAAACCTTTATTTTGGAATGTGATGCCTCAGGAAATGGAATTGGTGTTGTTTTAATGTAAGAAGGAAGACCCATTGCTTTTGAAAGTCATCCAATCAAAGGAAAGTATTTACAGAAACCTATTTATGAGAAGGAAATGTTAGCAATACTGCATGCACTAAAGAAATGGAGAACTTACCTAATGGGAAGACACTTCAAGGTAAATACTGATCATGATAGTCTTAAACACTTTTTTGAACAAAGACTATCTTCAGAAGAGCAGCAAAAATGGATCACAAAGATGTTGGGTTATGACTTTGAAATAATCTACAAAAAAGGAAAGCTTAATGTTGTTGTAGATGCACTCTCAAGAAAGAATGAAGAGGTGGAAGCATTGCTTTGTGCCACTTCTATTATCCAACCAGATTGGATAACTGAAGCAAGAGATGAATGGAAGAAGGACAAAGATGTATGGACACTCATCCAAAAGTTGCAGCAAGATCCTAGTACATCTGATACATTTAGTTGGAAAAAAGATTCCTTATGGTACAAAGATCGCTTATATCTTTGTAATAATTCCCAACTAAAACAAAAGATTCTTCTGGAATTGCACACTTCTCCTTTAGGAGGACACTCAGGATTTTTAAAAACTTACCACAGGGTGAAGAAAGAATTTTTTTGGGATGGCCTTAAATCTGATATTCGAAATTTTGTGGTGGAATGTTTGGTTTGCCAGCAGAATAAAGTGGAAACAATTAAGACCCCAGGACTTCTACAACCTTTATCCATTCCAAGTCAACGTTGGGAGGAGATTTCAATGGATTTTATCACAGGTTTACCTAAGTCCGAAGGAAAGAGTGTCATCATGGTGTAGTTGATAGACTTACCAAGTATGCACACTTTTGTGCATTATCTCATCCATTTAAAGCAAGTACAGTTGCTACTACATTTATGGACAGAATTCAAAAGCTACATGGAAGCCCAAGGGTTATTGTGAGCGACAGAGATCCCATTTTTACCGGAAATTTTTGGACGGAGTTATTTTCTTGTTTGGGTACTCAATTAGCTCATAGCTCATCTTATCATCCTCAATCTGATGGTCAAACTGAGATAGTAAATAAATGTTTGGAAGGACATCTTCGTTGTTTTGTATCTGATAAACAAACACAATGGGTCAAGTGGTTACCTCTTGCTGAATGGTGGTATAACACTTCCTTCCATACTGCAGCAAAAATGACCCCATTTATGGCACTTTATGGATATCATCCACCATCTATCACATCATCTTTAAGGGAAAATTCGAAGGTTCAAGCAGTGGAAGATCACATCGAGCATCAACAAGAAGTTCTCCAACTCTTAAAGGATAACCTGAATTTGGCACAAAATCGAATGAAACAACAGGCAGATCAACATCACAACGAGAGAAGTTTTGATGTAGGAGACTGGGTATTTTTACAGCTACAACCATACAAACAAATGTCCCTCAAGCAAGCTAAGAAGGATAATAAATTATCGCCAAAGTACTATGGTCCTTACAAGGTGTTGCAAAAGATTGGTACTATGGCATACAAATTGGAGCTTCCTGCTTCTTCACGAGTGCATCCAGTTTTCCATGTTTCATGCTTAAAGAAGGTTATAGGTGAAAATCTTCCAGTTCAAACAATATTGCCAGAACTTGATGAGGAAGGAAAATCATATTGGAACCTGAAGCGGTCATGGAAACAAGAACTCGACAGCTACGAAATCGATCAATTTCAGAGTATCTCATCAAGTGGAAGAACTTACCCACTAAAGATTCTACATGGGAGGATGAGAATTTTATACAGAAGCACCCAGAGCTACTCAAGCGTTGAGGACAACACGTTTTTGAAGGAGAGGGGCATGTTAGGTCCCTATATTACTAGTATAGTCCCTTATTGTTGTTAGTGTAACCCCCTTATTGTTATTATTGTACCCTTGTAACTCCCATATTGTTATTATTGTGCCCTTAAATTATTATTGTTAGGTCGGCTAGGATTACATTGTGGCCCCACTAGGATTACATTGTGGCCCCATGGACTCCTATATATAGAAAGGAGGTTTTGTAATTTGAATCATCCAAGAATTGTTCATTCATGTAATGTATTGAAGGTTTCCCCCTCGAAGTGGCTTATTTCTAAGGCATTGATATCTCTTTTTGTAGGTCTTTGATCTCGGTTTCACAACCGCTGGATCTTGTTTCGATAAGTATGGAAAGCATGGAAAATATGCATCCATGAATGGAAGAAAAAGATTCTATGCGTATTGTGGTCTGTGTAACCATGTTGTTTCAAAATGTTGGAAGAGGATGAAGGCATACATGAAGAAGTTAAGGCAAAGGAAACTTGCAAAGATGGTGAAAAAGACTTGCACACATTCCCAAAAGAGGGGACATGTTGTTGCCCAATGTTGGACATTACATCCAACTAATCGTCCCAAGCACATGAAGAAAGAGGACAGAAAGACTGGAAAAATTCGAACCAAAGATTCCATCATTGATGTGAAAACAAATGTTTTTCATGAAGAAGATTTTCAGCAACAAAAGTCATTGTGGAAGTGGCTTGGTAAGAAGTGGTTTGACTTCTTGACACAGTAAGGCATACATTCGTTTGTACATATGAAAATTTCAGTTATGTATGCATGTTTTCTTCTGTAATCTCACATTTGTTTGAGCCACCTTGGATTGAATATCAAGGACATGATGTTGAACCAACTTCTATCAATTTCTCGCCAGAAATTTATGAGTGAGTGCAAGGAAGACAATTCTTGACAGGAGGACATTCAGGAAGGGAAGTGTCGACTACCTTTGAGTTGAGGTTCAAAGGCACTAAGCCATGCAAGGCAAGTGTATGCAGGCTGAAAAGAGAGGGTGTTATACTCTCATCTACTGTAAAAATCAGTATATCAGTCTTTTTGGGTCCAAAAGATTCCCAATGGGGAGGTGTGATCAGATTTGGATCAAGGACCTAAGTGATAGCTCAAATTTCAAATTGTTCAGAAGTGTTTCAAACCTAAGCGATTATATAGATCTCGTCTTCCTAATTTCGGCACCATGAACGGTTCGAAAAACTGACACCGTATGAAGAAGTTATCGTAGTTTGAAAAGTCCAATAAACTGCAATTTTTGGACTTTGACCAAGTTTGAATGGATTTCGGGACATTCAAAAAGAGAATATTCTAGGGAATATTCCTTGAAATATTCCATTTGGACCAATCAAACCATGCCAAGTGGAACGTTGTGTTTTTTTGGATTAACATCACGTGTTTTGATTTCGGCCAATAGGAGGCTGCCACGTGGCCCAAGAATGGTCAAACAAAATTTTTAGGTGCCCACCGAAGTCGACCTTGTGACCTTTGAGCTCACACGCCCATGTATTACCGTCGGGCTATGCCATGGTTCTTAACCATATGGTATGGTGTCATTTATTTAACGTTTATGTAACGTGCATATGGGGGTTTGGGGGGCCAGCCCCCCCATGTGGCCTTAGCGCCATGAACCAAGGCCTAAGCCCCAAACCCACTGACGGTTCCATTTAACTGTTAAACTGGTCGCATTATATCTTTTGAATACTGTGATAGCAAACAACGTAGTTACCGTAGCCTCTATTGGATTAACGCGATCACATGTCATGGTTTGTTAACTCTGCAATTGTCCCCAACAGTTACAGCTAAATGACCACGGGTATGACGGTACATGTGCCCACACTAACCGCCTAAATTTAGTGCTAGAGGCCAGGCTAGCGGAAGATTTGGATTGGCTGCGCCAATTTTGGCATAATTCCACTTTTTACTGGAGCTAAACCTCAGTCCTCCAATTTTGGTCGAGGATTTTTAAGGGTTATTGGGAAAAATGAGTTTAGGTTCTATCTCGAGCTAGATTCGACCAATTTTGGAGTGCCAATAGTCAATTTCAACTATCTTATACATTCCAGACTCATTGGTGAGGGTTTTAGAGCCATTATAGGACTTTTGAGTGGGATTTTTCTTCAGTTAAGTTTTAGGGTCCACTAGGGCCACCATGGGCCAGCAACAGTTTGAGGCCTAGCCAGGGCAGCTTGAGGCCTTATTCAGGAATAAAATAGTCAATTTTGGATATTTAAGATGTTATGGAATTAATGGTATGGTTTTCAAAGACTGTAGAGAAATTTTTAAGGTTGAGATTCTTTAGTGAAGTTCCAAGGGCCACCAAGGCCAGCAAGTGCCAGCAGCAATTCGGGGCCTAGCTAGAGTAGCTAGAGGCCTTATGCAGCAAAAAAATAGTCATTTATGACTAATTTGATACTCATGAATAGATTAGAAGAGTTTTCAGAAGCTTTTGAGGAATTCTATAGCTTGATAACCCATAGATAAGTTTTCTTTGACCCTAGTGCCAAGGGGTGCCACAAGGTGTCGGAGGCGAAACTGGAGTAGCTGGAGGCCAATTTCAGCAAAAAAATAGTCTATTATGACTATTTTTGGAATTATGAATCCATTGATGGGATTTTCATAGCCATTTGAATACTTATGATCATCTAAGAGCCACAGGGAAGATTTGGGCAGCCTAGGGCCAACTGTGGAGGGAGGCCTAGATTGGGGATGAAGTGCTCTTTTGGAGAAAATGATCGGTCCATTTTGGAGGTCTAATATGTGCTAGAGACAGTAGGTGAGGTTTTAGGGACAAAATAATAATTCTGAAGGAGTTATTTCCATAGAGAATCTCAGTGTAGCTCAAGTGCACTGACAGAAGGAATCAAGTCTAGGGAAGCCTAGATCTATTTTCATAGTGATGACAGCCATGACAGGGATATAATGGTATTATAAACACATTGGCTCAGTTCAGTTAACCTTAAGAGTTGATTTTGTAACTTGTAAAATAAATTTTCCGTAATCCCAAAGAGCCAAGTCAAGATGACAAGAGCTCAAGGAGACGTAGCCCACGATATTTGTGTGAACTCCTAGATAAAAAAAATTTTTATGTGTTTAGTTTTATTTTCTGCATTATATGGCTATTGCATATGTTTAATTTCAACAAAAAAAATGATTTAAATCACTTAAACAGTTAAAAAACATACACCTGTTTCAAGTATATAATTTCGCAAATGTCAAGTATAAGTTAGATCTTTTATTTGTTTAACTGAGTGGGAGGTTCTTGAAAAGCATAACAAGTTATCCAACCCATTTTCAAATGAATATGCTCCTCCATGTTCACCATGAGTTGCAACCTAGCCTTGTTAAAAGTATCACCTCATTTGTTACGTGTACATGTCACCTACTCTTGGTTATTGGTGTCCCTCTTAGTTCCCTCCTCTAGAACATTTGGAGCACTTATGGACCCTCTATGGTTGTTACTCCTTTGCTCACCTTTTGAGAATTTCTCTTGTTCTCTTCTCCTTGAGGGCTTCCTATTTCCTCCTCTTCTTCCAACCTCAGTTGGAATCTTTCTCTCCGTGTCAAATTCTTTGATGCAAGGGTTTTCTTCTTCCATAGTCTTTTGAGAACATGACTCATTGTCTTCTGAACACATAACATCTCCTTTTTGTGAGCAAATATTCTCATGCATAAAACATCTATGCATGTATCTGCTGCTACCTGCACTCACAAATTTCTTAGCCAAACATATACATGAAACCAATTATAAATGTATTGTTCCCCTCTTCTGAGATCTCAACTCTCCCAGTTTTTCCTATGGACAGAATTATTCTATCTATTTCCATCTTTTCAATTGGTCTGAATTCTCCCTATATTTTAGAAATCCTCTGTCAATATTTCACTTACCTATGATATCTCCTACCCCTTTTAGAATATATTTTTCTCTGGTATCCTTTGACTCTACTTCTATGCCTTTCTTCCTCAACCTTGTATTTTACAGAATAACCAAACTGTCAATTATTATTCAATAAAGAGAGAGAAATCATTACCTCTATGATCTAATATCTTCCCCCCTTCACCGACTGCAAGATTCATTACTCATTCTTTTTTTTCAAAAAAACTTCACTGAAATCACCTTGCTACTATAGTATTCCTTAATTTGCAACTCTTCTCTATCTTGATAGCTTTTTTTGTTGTTCTTTTCCTCAAGTTTCTACCCTTATTTTGTCGAGCTCTAATACCACAATGATACCAGGACCCTCCGGTGGCCTGCTATTTTTTTAATGACTCTTCTTGTCTTCTCAAGATCCTAAGCCCAAAAAAAATGGAACAAGTATCTCCACCTTTAATCTCTTCTCTAAGTGGTGAAATCCTATTATTGTATCAAATCTCCCTCTATTTAGAGCACTATCTCCTCTTTACTGTGCCCTCATCCTCCTACAAGAGTTTTATTTTATTTTATTAATGTTTGAACCCACACCTTATATACTTATCAACGACCTCCCTTATTCTATAGGTGGACTTTGTGTCACTCACACAACTTCGAAAAAAATTAAACCCTTATTTTTAACAACCGCCTGATATTTCTAAGCCTCCACCCTACTTCATTTTGGTGATGTGGTTCTAATAGTACTTTGTACTCATCTTCCTTTCCCTCTCTTGTCCAAAGCACATCTCTTTTTATGACAACATAACTACCTCTTATTTCCTAATGGACATAGTCTCCATTTTGTTATGCTCCCCTCTCCTTTTATACTCTTGGAATGTAAAACCCTCCTTACAAACTCAATCAAGGATGCACATTTTTTCCTTGCAAATATTTTGGGTTGTCTATGTCAATTCAGGGTCTAGGTTAACCTCCTCCCAATAAATTTCAGATGAAATCGAGTCCCAACCTCCGACTAGTCGGGATTGGGGTTATTACGCTCTCACAAAAATAACAAGCATGGATTTCTCGAGCTCAGCTTTTCTTGAACTCGAGTGGTCCGATAGGTTAGTGTTGGAACATCTATGGCACACGTTGAAAACATGAAATGGGTGAAGGATGAATTCTTGGTTCCAGATTGTTGATTCAATCAACAAACAAATGGCTATGATTTTCGTTTTATTAAGGAGTACTCCTTGTGCATTTGACTACTTGGGGATTTCTTCATTGAAATGGTTACTCACCACCAATGCAACAAATTGTGTAGCACCCTTCCTCTACAAATACTCCTTAGCACAATTAGTCTTAATGAGAATTCTAACAAGTATCAGACTCACAATCTCTCTTTAGCTCTAACACTCTTACATCACCCTTTAGGAACTAATCACTTATCACTTCCAAATTCTGGAAGCGAAGACTAAAATAGGACTCATAGGAATTGAATAATATCCTAATATTTCATTAATTATAAAATTATGTATAGGAAGATCACGAACTACCTGTATGAATACTTTTTTATGAAAAAGGAAAAAAATATAAATAAATAATAATAATAATAATAAATTAATTAATTAAACTAATTTAAAATAAAAATAAAAAATCTAGGGAGTTGCACTCCTTTCCTATCCATTCCCTTATGTAAATTAACGATTATCAAGAAAATATCACAAACAAAAGAGGATTTGGAAAACTATCCAGTACTCTAAAACTACCCGAAAACTAACGTAACACTTGTTATTTTCACATAAGCCCATCTAGGAAAAATATCCTAACAATTAAATATTATAGAACTAAGACACATGGCCTTACAACAAATTATCCTAATTCTAATTTACACAAATAAAAATGAGGGAAAATAATACCCCTTATAAAATTTACATGACCCCTATGGTGATTCTCCTACATCATTTATGACTATATTACTGAGCATGGGGCTAACACAACCTACCTCCTCCAAACACTCTTCTAGCCTATCAAAGTATGTGCCAAAAAGGGTAGGCCATAAGACAAAATCTTGCTTTATTTTTATATGGCATTTAGTTTCTTTCAACTAACCATTAGTGGTCCTAAACTTAGAAATATATTCTCATATAACCTTTTCATCACAACCCTCAATCCGAGAGGAACCATTATCTCTTAGATCCTCTTCTATATCTTTGTCCTATGAACAGTGTCAAAACATTTTTTAAAGTCAACAACACAACATGAGAGATAAAACAATTTATTGCAACATTCCTAATCAATTATCCTAAGAGTAACATGATGGTACATAGTGAATGATGTCTCTTAAACCCAATTTGGCATTTTCTCTTTCACCACGGCATTCAAGCCAATGGCTAATTTTATTTTCCAAAATAAGTTCATACGACTTGGCTAAGATGTGGCTAATCATAATGGTCTTGTAAATAGAGACAATTCTTTTATCCCTACTTTTAAATATAAGGACAACAAGGCTCTTTGTTCAAGGCTTAGGGAAGTCTTTATTTACTTCTATATTGAAAATCTTGTGTATGTAAGGGATGAGGGTGGGTCCTACCATTTTAAAATTTTCATCTTGGTAGCCTTCAATATTCTTCACTTTCCAATTAGTGAGGTGCTCAAACTCAATCTCAGTTTCTTCCAAATAAAAAATATCATCATCTATAGGGGTATTCAAAATGGTGTACAAGGGATTAAGGGATTCATACAAGTATTTAAGGTAAATATTCCAGTTTTTCAAGGAAATCAAATTATCTTCTTTAGCTTTACAAATAAGAATTTTCCTCCAAAAATTTCTTGAAACACACTTAAAAAAGGTGTTCTAACTACTCTTTCTTTCTATTTATTTAATATTTTTTCTTAATTTTAATAATAGTTTTGTAAGTATTTATATTATCAAGTTTTATGATTTCTTTAGGAGCATCCCTAATCTCTTTTCTAGCAATTTTACAATCATTATCATACCAAGGGTTGTTTTTTATATTAGTATTTTTATATGACACCTTGGTAGAGAAGCTACTAATGGTAGCAAAAAGGGTTGTAGAAAAATTATGGTAAAGGATTTCAATGTTATCCTTAGAAGTTAATAGATGTAAATCCTTTTTTAAATCCTTTAAGAAGATATCCATTTTACTATTGTCTGAAAGTGGGTTCCTTTGACTCTCATAATTCTCTTGCAAATGGATGTTGTGCATGCCAGAGATTACAGGTCTATGATCAAAGTTGGGCTCATGAACATTTAAGAGGTCAAAATTTGCAATTTGGTTGGAAATAGGGATACTGGATATGACGAAATCCATGACACTACTACTAGGCCCATGTATATAGGTCATATGGTTAAAGATTGGCCACTTGGTTATGTCATTGCAAATTATAACATCTTGAGAAATACATATTTTGACTAACTTAATAACAAATAACTTTTTATTTGTCTTCAAAGGATTTTTTTTTCATCCACTAACTAAATCAGTGTCCTCGTCTAACCGGAGATGATTATGCTTTGCATAATTACTTATAAAAATATCTTATTTAGTTTCATTTATAACATTAAAGTATCCTAATTGTTAGGATATTCTGACACATAGGAAATAGTTAAGAATAACTTAGTCTAGTGTAGAGTTAGGTAAAGTGTGTTTCTTTACCATGTACATCTGTAAATTATAATCCAACGGTCACGATTTGTAGTGATCCAATGGTTATCTCTCACCTCGGTATTAATGACACTTGATCTGTGGCTTAACACCTGATTGGTCCATGATCTCTATTTAAAGAGCATGGAGGGTCATTTTTCCGGTAACCATTTATGAGAGAAAAATATGTAACTTTTCTTTTATATTAATAAATTCCCTGGAGTGGTCGCGTTGGCTCAGGGCATGGACTGTTTCCCTCTTTGAGGGTTTTAACCACGTGATTATACTGGTGTACTGATTTGCGATCTATTTTTGAGTGGTGACCTTTGGTTCTTGATCTACGGAACTTATCTTGTAAATTCCTACATGGTATCAGAGCTATTTTGAGGGCCGCATCCGTTGCTGATCAAAATCCGAAGCCAGTTTGACTGCATGCGAATGTCGTTTTTTAGATATACTATTTCTGAGCATTTTTGGGCTTGGAGAACTGCTCGGTTGTGTCTGGAGTGTCTGTTATAGTTAGGAACGCCTTTCATTTCATGTGAAAAAGTTTCCGGCTACCCAAGTTATGTCAGTTTAGATCTGGAGGTATAAAGCATCTATTCTGCAGTTATATTTGTTAATAGTTCTGCTTATTTCAGTTTTTTTCTGTTTATTTTCGGTATAAAGGTTTTATTTATTTGTCGGATCTATACCTTCTTCTCTGTGTATTCTCTTTGTTTTGCACTCCGTGCGATCTTAGCAAATCAGAAACAAGAAAAAGAGATTTTTTTTGCTACGTATGCTCTTTCCCTGCATCTTTGTGCGATCTCAGGAAATCAGAAATAGTGAAAAAAGTGATAGTTGTCGGTAAGGCTAACCGAGAATATAACATTCTGCCGTAAGGCTTTGCATTTCGTTTTTTTTGGCTCATTTTTTGTGTTTTTGGTGCAGGAAAAGGCACGCACACAGAAGAAGAAGAATAATAATCCCCCCTTCCTCCTTTCTAAAATAATTACTATCTCACTTGGTGAGGGGTTAGTTTATGAGAATAGAAGTTTTGGGTTCAAGTCTCCTTCTCAAGCTTCTTTTGTAAAAAGTTTTTGTTCAAAGGGGCAGAATTGTTTAAAAAAAAAAAACGCACTTCATCTCGTCCCCGCAACTATTCGACATCTACAACTCAGATTTTTCAAAAGGCATAACTTCTTCATCTGGAAGCCGTTTTTCGAGTCGTTTTTTTTAAACAACCTAATTTTTCGAGACATTTCCATTGGAGCAGTTATTTTCAGTTTTTCTCCTCTCTTTTTTTTTTTAATGGAAATTGCATTCCCGATTATTCTTAACAACACCAATTATTTCTAATGGCTACCTCACATGGTAGATATACTTAGAAGTAAAGGGCTTTATAGAATATCCACAGGTCAAGAAAATAAACCTTCCGATTATTTTAAAGTTCCTAAATGGGAAAATAGACAAGATCAAGCACGAGGGTTGATAGGAATGTCCATTACTCAAGATCTTCGATTTCACATCCTTGACATTGACACCCCTGATAAAGCCCTAGAAAAGCTAAATAATGTTTTTGGCATTCAAAATCAAATCAGGGCCCACCAGCTGAAAAATGAGTTGCTTACTTTGGATCCTAATAATTTCTCCTCTATTGAAGACTTTTTTTCCAAATTCAAGACCCTTAGACTTCTTTTAGAAGGGTGTAAGGTCAAAAAGGAAGATGGTAGCCTCATCTATTGCATTCTTGCTAATATTGGCCCTACATACTCAGTATTTGTTTCCGCCTTCCATTCCACCAGAGAAGCCATCATTTCTTCAGGAACCACCTACATGAATCCGTCTTTTGATGCCTTTTGTGATTCTTTGATAAGAGGACAAGAAAAATTTTTACACCTTGGTCTTATCACTGTTGGAAACGCTTCTAAGAAAGCCTTAGCAACCCAACAACAACCATATCAAAAGAATTATGAGAAGAAGTATCCTAAAAAATATGGTCCTAAACCAAACAAGGGCCCTAAGCAATTTCAGCCGCAAACTAAAAAATCAAATCACCAAAATGATAAGGCAAATCAAAACAAAGGGAAGAAGGCAGATAGACATTGCAACTTTTGCAGTTGGGATGGCCATATAGAGTCCAAATGTTTTAAGAATATGGAAGCCTTAGAAGCAGCAATGAAGAAGCACAACATCAATTTGGAGCACTCTTCACCTTCATCTTCAGGCATGGCACTTTCTGCTTATGGTTGTCAAGCATCAAGATCTGATTATGCATTAAATGTATCTTCTTCTTCTCCTTCTCATGAGTGGCTCATTGATTCTGGAGCTTCTTACCACATGGCTAAAAACAAATCCATGTTTTCTTCTTTAAATGGTTGTAACACCAAACATATTTATATTGGTGATGATAGATCTCTTAGTGTTGTAGGATCTGGAACCATTCATCTAGATAATGGTCAGTTTAATGATGTACTATATGTTCCTACTTTGTCATGCAACCTTCTATCTATTTATCAGATAACTCATTCATGTGAAGGGAAAATAATAGAATTCTCACCTCATGATGTTGTAATCAAGGACCTCAAAGATCCTAAACATATTTTAGCTACTGGCATTACTGATGATTCCACAAGGTTGTATAAGTTTGACAACTTTGGGTCATCATCTCATCCCTCGGTTTTTTTTTCTCATAATGATAATGTGAGAAAATTTTTGCATGAGTGATTTGGTCACTTAAACTATCGCGCTCTTCAAACTCTATGTAAGGAAAATATGGTGATGGGCCTTCCTCTAGTATCTTGCTGAGATGGTGTTTGCTCCGGATGTGTACTCGGAAAACATCATCGAGACAGTTTTGACAAACGTGCCTCTTGGCACGCTTCAACCCCTTTGTAGCTTGTGCACAGTGATTTATGTGGTCCTCTTCATGTTGTTTATTTCTCTGGTTACAAGTACTTCTTAACTTTCATTGATGATTTTTCCAGATGCACTTGGGTATATTTCTTAAAACTCAAGAGTGAATTTTTTAACATGTTCTTGGCCTTCAAGGCCTTTGTTGAGAAAAAATCTGGACATCAAATTCTTAAGTTAAGATTAGACAATGGCGGAGAATATGTTAACAACAAATTGATCAACTTCTGCACTAAGCATGGCATTCAATTGCAACATATTGTTCCATATACTCCACAACAAAAAGGTGTAGCTGAAAGGAAGAATCGCACCTTAAAAGAAATGGCTAATTGTATGCTTCAATCTAAAGGACTTGGTCTCAATTTTTGGGCAAAAGCCATTAACTGTGAAAATTACATAGTAAAACGCACTCCTACTAAGGTTTTAAATAATATAACTCCAGAAGAACCTTGGAGCTCAATCAAACCAGATGTAAGTCACTTTTGTGTTTTTGGAAGTGATGCTTGGGCCCATATTCCAGATGTGAAACATAAAGCCTTAGAACCTAAGAGTGAAAAATGTATTTTTGTTGTATATTCTAAAGATGTCAAAGGATATACAACCAAAATCCAAAAATATTATCATTAGAAGAGATGTAAAGTTTGATGAAAATATATCGGCCTACGAGCCTAGTTTGGTGGGTGTGCCACCTTTGGCCTGCAAGCCTGATTCGGCATATGTGCCACCTCTCTCTCTCTCTCTTCTATTTTTAATAGCATTCCTTCTAGTTAAGATGATAACAGCGAGGATGACAATCCTCCTCCATCTCATGAAATTGTTCCTTATACTCCACCGCTTCCAAGATGGGTCTGCTCTACTCAGGATGTAGTAGGTTGTCTTGTAGGTGACCCTGCTGATCGACGACATACACATTCTCAGTTCGAAATAACTTCTTCCTTATTGGCTCAAGTTCCAAAAAAAATTGATCCATAAACCTTTGAAGAAGCCTCTGGTCAACCAGAATGGGATGAAGCTATGAATGAAGAGTAGTGTTCCTTATTGGCAAACAATACTTGGGATCTTGTTCCTCTTCCAAAAGGAAGAAAAATTGTCAGATGCAGATTGGTTTACAAAACAAATTTTGGACCAGATGGAAAAGTGGATAGACATAAAGCTTGTATTGTCGATAAAGGTTTTTCACGAGTTGAAGGCATTGACTATACTGAAAACTTCTCCCCTGTTGCCAAAATGAATTCTATCTGCCTTGTTTTTTCCCTTGCTGCCTCCTTTAAATGGAAATTCCATCAGATGGATGTTAAATCCGCCTTCTTACATGGATATTTGCATGAAGAAATCTACATGGAACAACCCCCTAGCTTTATCCAAAAAGACTCCAGCCTTGTTTGTCACCTTAAGAAGTCTCTCTATGGTCTCAAACAAGCTCCTCGGGCTTGGTATGCCAAAATGGATAGATTTCTCTTAGATAATGGCTTTTCTAACTGTCATTCTGACAACACTGTCTACACCAAGAAGGTGGGTAATTCCTTCACCATCCTTGTTCTTTATGTTGATGATATTATCCTTACGGGTAGTGATCCAAATCATATAAAGCATGTGAATTCTAGCCTCAAAAATAATTTTGAAATGACAAAATTAGGACACTTGTATTATTTCCTTGGTCTTCAAGTCATGCAATCCAAGGAAGGCATTACCCTCTCTCAGTCCAAGTATGCCTGTGATCTTCTACACCACTTTCACATGGAAGACTGTAAGCCTACCCCTTCTCCATTTCAGTCTGGATTCAAGCTTTCAGTCAACTGTACTACCCTGAAAGTTGATGCTACCTTATACCATCAACTTGTTGGTAAACTTTTGTATCTAACCCATACCCGTCCTAGCCTTTCCTTTGTCGTTGGTCTTGCCGCTCGGTTTATGCACCAACCTCATGAAAGTCACTAGAAAGCAACTAAAAGAATACTTCGATATATTCAAGGTACAGTTCAGTTCAAGATTCATTACAGTGTAGGAGCATCTCCCTTGTTGATTGGTTTCACTGATTCTGATTGGGCTAGTGACCCTGATGATCGAAAGTCCATTGCAGGATATGTATTCACTCTTGGTTCAAGACCTATTACTTGGTCTTGTAAGAAACAAAGTGCCATCTCCCTTTATTTAGCAGAAGTAGAATATCTTGGTGCAGTTGAAGCCAGCAAGGAAGCCATGTGGCTTCGTCAGATCTTGTCTGAATTTTGTCTTCATCAGCAGCATCCAACTACACTTTGGTGTGATAATCAGAGTGCCATTTAGCTATGTAAAGATCTAGTTCAGCATCATGTATGAAACGCATTTAACTCCACATACACTTCATCAGAAAGCTCATTCATGATCATGTTCTTGAAGTGCAGTATTGTCCGACCAATGATGAAGTAGCCGACAACTTTACGAAGGCTCTCACAGAAGCGAAGTTTACCAAACTTCGATCTATGCTTGGAGTTTAGGAAAGTTGTCACTAAGGGGGGATAGGCTCTAATGCCTCCTTCCTTCTCCTATTGTGTCACTTTTGTAAATCCTTCAATCCTATCCCAATTTGTTCTTAAGGGGGGATGTTAGGATATTTCGACACATAGGAAATAGGCTCCTTTTGTGTCACCTTTGTAAATCCTTCAATCCTATCCCAAGTTGTTCTTAAGGGGGGATGTTAGGATATTCCGACACATAGAAAATAGTTAAGAATAACTTAGTCTAGTGTAGAGTTAGGTAAAGTGTGTTTCTTTACCATGTACATTTGTAACTTATAATCTGACGGTCATGATTTGTAGTGATCCGAGGTTATCTCTCGCCTCGGTATTAACGGCACTTGATCCATCGCTTAACACCCAATTGATCCATGATATCTATTTAAAGAGCATGGAGGGTCATTTTTTCGGTAACCGTTTATGAGAGAAACATATGTAACTTTTCTTCTATATTAATAGATTCCCTGAAGTGGCCGCGTTGGCTCAGGGCGTGGACTGTTTCCCTCTTTGAGGGTTTTAACCATGTGATTATACTGGTGTACTGATTTGTGATCTGTTTGTGAGCGATGACCTTTGGTTCTTGATCTACGGAACTTACCCTGTAAATTCCTACACTAATAAGGGATTACCTTCATTATTTATACTATGAGAAACATATTTTGACATATTATAAGGTTATCTTGATTGTTTTTCTTATAAAAGGTATAGTTTATAGGTGTAAAATAATACATCATGATATAAATCCTTTATCACTAATGTTAGAGATTTCAATGCAAATGTACTGATTGAGGGGGTATATCTTATGAATTTAAGTGTGGGGGGAGCATTGTTTTTATATAACAAACTATTCCTCCAATTCCTCTGTGAGAGGATTTCTTATTCCATGTTGATAAGAAAATGAGTTCATCTATATGAGGAACCTTAAACTCATCATGCTCCAAAATTTCAACTAACCAAATACCATCAATTTCACTTAGGACCTAACTTAATATATGACCTTTATGCCATAGAAATCCACGAGAGTCCTAAAAGAGTATCTGGAGTGTTCAATTCCTATGTATTAGTCTCATTTTGGTATCTATCCCTAATAATAAATTTCCTATTTCTAACGATCATACATTTTCATTCCTTTTTGATGCCCTTTACCTATTGAACTTCCTTCCTTAATTCAGCTTGACCTATTGGAATTAGGTCCTCATTTATAAAGATTCTTGTTCCTTTTAGGCTTGGAAATTTACTCGGTATGTCAAACTTATGGTGACTAAAAATTACCCTAACATAGATCAGTTTATATTTATGCTCAAGCATATTTCCCAACCTTCTTGCTTCTAGTAGATACGTACTTTAAATTTGTAATTAATTTTTAAGTTCTTTTTCTATTTCTGACATGTCTTTATCATTCTACTCTCTTAGAATGGCAATTATAAGATTCAAGGTTATTTATTGTTCTCATGTTCTAGCTCAATTACCTCGTTCATTTCCTCTTTCATGAGTTTGATGTCTAATTTACTTTTATATTACTTAGGGCCATATTTTTATTTTGTTTTTATTTTAACTCTTTAGTCTCATCTTTCGAGGTGAAATTTTCTTTAACCATTGATTATGTATTATTTTCCACTTCTTATATCCTAAGTTTCATTTTATGTAGTTCAATCTCAAACGTTAATATTTTATTTTCTAACCATTTGAATTTGTTCTCAAACATTATAGCTAATTATATGTTATGTTCCGTTTTTCTATCTTCTCTTATTTTTCTTACTACATCAAAATGATAAAAAAAACTTTTTATGATAAGTTTTCTTAACCCCATTTACTAAATTAAAAATTTGACGAAATACTCATAATTTTAAAAAATAAAAAAGAGAAAAGAAAAAATAAGAAAAACAAACCGATAAAAGAACGTATACCCTTAGGTTATGAGTGACCAAGTAAAATAAAAAATCTTGCAAATATATTGAATCAGAGTTATTATCAATGTAACGTTATAGCGTGGAGGTCCAATCATGACCCAATCACCACATAAACGTATGCCCCTAGTTTTAGGTTATGAGAAACAAAGTAAATTCAAAATTCTTGCAAATATATTGAATCAGAGTTATTATCAATGTAATGTTATAGCGTGGAGGTCCAATCATGACCCAATCACCAGATTCTTAGCAGACCATAAATACTCGATAGAGCTAAAAACAAATTATCACATTCACGTTCAATACTGGTATATTTTATTATACCTTATTTTAATTAATGATACTTTTAACTTAAAAATAAACCTTTTTATATAAATAATATCAAAATTAAATATTATCTTTTAAAACTTTCCCTTCATATTGTGTTCTTCTCTATTATATTAGTTATCATTCCTATGGTTTAAAATACTTAATTTATGTTAATATAATATTTTTTTCTCAATATTTTAAAAATATGATTATAATAATAAGAAGTTTGTGGCTCATGGGATATAGAGTAGAAAATGATAAGGTGTCATGTTAAGGCATTTCATGGTGTAAATGGTATTGGTTTAAAATTTTATTGGAGAAAATCTATCCATGATAATGGATGGTGTGACCTAAGCTAGATGTGAACCTCATGTGATTTTGATGGCTTAGATGCCTTTGGGTCGCGGCTACTCAAGCCATGTGTTTGGTGTGCCACTCATCTTAAGACTCACATAACTTAGCAAACCAATATATATATATATATATATATATATATATATAAACTTTATGATTGATTAAAATGAAATTATTTATCGTGTGTGTGTGTGTGGTTTTTTAACCTACATTTTGATTCATTTTTTTATTTTTTTTATATTAAATAATGTTACTATTATATTATAATTATAATTTTTTTCTTTCCTTTCTATTACTTTTAATATCAAATTTTTAATTATCTCCTTTACCTTTCACATCCATATCAATAATCTAATCTCCATTCTTTCATTAATATTCTAATAATATAATCATTATCATAACAATGATAATTTTTATTGCATCTTAATGAATAATGAAAATGAATATAATTATAACTTTGTTTATTATAATTATTAATGAGCTTGAGTCAACTAACCATGCCTCATGATCTACATATGTGCTTGAAGAAGCTAAACTCCCATCCCCTCGTTAAACTAGAGAGGTTTTTACTTCTACAAAAGTAACATCTTCTGATCAATTCCCTTTCTTAGGAAATTTGGATCTACAATCTTTCTTGTAATTCCCTTATCTTCCACCTCTCCAACATACCTTTACGAAAACTCCTGGAGATTTATATCTGTAATATTCTGAATTAGCTTTCCACTAGTTAGAATATTATTTTATTCTTTTGTCAACAAGATAGATGAACAAGTGGGTAGAGAGACCCATAAATCTCTTTAGTAGGAATAAAACCACTTCTAATGTGAATGTGGATAATCATATGAGTTTAATAAAGCACTCTTGGGTGTGAATAGGCATTAAAGCATGTGGATGGCATCAAGGTTGACCAAATCAACAACGTTGTCATGGAGGAAGTGGAGATAGTGGAGGAAAACACAGTTATGATGGAGGAATGTATGCATGAGAGTAGCATATTTAATGAGTGGGACCAAGGGTGAGGAAGCTCAAAAAACATATAAGGAAGGGGATGGAAACCATAGAAGGCATTCTGAATATTTTTTATGTTTGGTATTTTATGACTTTCTCCACGCTTCAGCTGTTTATGGAGTCTGTTGTGTTGTTTAGCACAAGGGTGTTTCCGAGCGGAAATCCCACCCTCATCCTCGAGCGACTTCCATTTGTCACTCAAGAGAGGTTCATTGAGCTTAATTTCCACCATCTGGCATCAAGCCAAGCTTCAACCATCTTTAGCAGCGCAATCTCCTTGAGGAACTGCGTTATTTTGCAAGGCAGTTGCAGTGGAGGGTTAAGTACCCAAGTTGTTGAGTTTGTTTTCCAGTGAGGGGAGTAGCCCTTCATCTGGAGGATCAGTAGGGAGGAGTATCAACCATTTTTGCATCATATCATCCACCTACTTGCATTTATTGAGTTTCAGTGTGTAATCCAGCCCTAGGGCTGCAATTTTCATATTGTGTATTTCCGGAAACCCATTATGGGTTGTATTGGAATGGTGCTAGAAATCCTAGATCTCCAATCCCGGCATTTTATAAGCACTATAGCAGTAGTTCTATGTGTTTCTAGTTTTACCTTGCAGTTATTCTCCATAGGACTCTATAGTCATGGCCTTCCGACATTTTGTATAACAACAGTTCTCATGTTTTATGTACTGGGTCATTTGAGGCTTGCTTTGGCCTAGCTTGAGTTTCTTTTTCCTCAAGATCTTGTACTCATTTTCTTCTATGATATATAATAAAATGGATCTATGATATGCTCATGTTGATGTAATGATATTTTACTGCATTTTCCAGTTTTATATTCTATATTCCTATTTTTCCTAATTTGAAATATTACAATGATATCAAAGCATAATCTTAGCTTAGCCTGTGAGACATCACATCTATGTCATCAGAAGAAGAAGAGCCTCTAAACGAAAGGGATAAGAGGTACATCAATAGAATAAGGAGGTTTGGTTATACAAGTAACGAAGAAGACAAAGGCAAGACTCCAATATCAAGAGAAATGGATGAAAAGGAGTTTCCAAAGCTTCTTCTCCAAACTATGCAGGATATTTCTAGAGAAATCAAGGAAATGAGGATGGAAAGACATAAAGAGTCCCCAAGGAGGTTTCTACATGGAGAAAGCTCTGGCACTTCACATCACTGGTTTGAGGAACCAAAAATGTAGAAATTTTCCCAATGCTTAACTATGCCTACATTCCTAGCAGTAGGAAATGGAGGTGGAGGACCCCAAGAACAAGATACTCTTGCAGATTATTTTCTAGAGTATGAATATTAATCTCAAATATTCAAAAATGATTTGAACTATCAGGATTTGTGCCAGATCAAGGACAACAGGAGACCTTGGAATAACAATAGGAGTGGAGGGTACATGCAGAACAATGATCTGCAACATACTATGGGTAGATTTTTTCTGCTTTCTTTTGATGGGTCATCCAAGTGCACAACCAAGTCTTGGGTGGAGAAACTAGACATCTATTTTCAGTTGAACCAAGTACCAGAGATTGAAGCCATTAAGATAGAAGCGCTGCAACTTGAAGTTGAGGCACATGATTGGTGGTTTCATGGTCTTTCTACATTGGGGCATGCCAATGTGACTGCATATGCAGAATTCACTCGGAGGTTAGTAGAAATATTTGATCGAAGAGACCTAGAGGCACACTTTGGTGAGCTAGCCAAGCTCAAGCAGCCAGGTAATCCCGAGACCTATATCTCTGAAATTCTAAAACTTTCCATCATGGTGCTAGATTTATCTACAGCTAGGAGGGTTTCTATGTTCATTGATGGGTTAGCAGAGCCTATGCATTGGTTGGTTAAGTCCACTATACCAACTATGCTCCAAGATGCCATTAAGAGGGCTAGGGACTTATAGGATGATTTGCCAAGAGCAAGAGCTCCATTTCCGCAAAAGGCCACTTTTCAGTAAAATGGGAAAGATGTGAAGGTTCTTTCTCCAAAGGAGAACCAGAAAAAAGGGCCTCTTCGTGATAATGTCCAAAGAGAATTGATGAGGAGGAAGCTTTGCTTCACATGCCAAGAACCATGGGCACCAGGGCATCATTGTGTTGCGGGAAAGGCACAATATATTGAGGTGTTCTCTGATAGTGAATATGAGGAAGAAGAATAACCAGAAGGAGACATCAGTGCTATGACATGAGGAGAGGATCCACCACCACCAGGAGGTGGGAATGGGGCATTTTCTCCAATTAGAGGGGCCCTTGCATCTTTGCGGGGAGTACCCAAGTATTTTACTTTGAGTGTTCGAGGTACAGTTCAAGGGAAATGGGTATCGGTATTGATTTACAGTGGGGTTACCCACAATTTTATTGATGCTCAGTTAGTGTAGACGAGGACAATACCCACTGATGATTTTGAGGGATTCTTAGTTTTGGTTCCAGGAGCTAGAACCATGTAGTGTATGAAGTATGTCTCGGCATTATTTATAACCTCGGGGACATACACTTTCACTGATCATTTCTTTGTGGTCAACATTATTGACACCAGTGTGATATTGGGTGTGGATTGGTTCATTACATTGGGGAAGGTCACCACAGATTGGGAGACTTTACAGATGGAATGGATAGATAAGAAGAGTGGTAAGCATCAGATGATTAGGGGCATGCACACCTACCCACCTCAGGAAGCCTTCGCACATAAGATGGAGCCTGATTTTCACAGAGGAATCAAGGGCAAATTAGTCCACTCAGATATGCATTTTACTATAAACCATGATGTTATATTATTTGGAGGCATTCCACCAGGAAGGCCCCCAGAACAGAAGTTGGTTAAAGAGTTCTCACAACAAGTTCCACCATTCATAGATCTGGCTAATACGAGACCCTTGTATGAGACCAACACAATGCAGAGGGCCTTTGATTGGCTCAAGGAGGAGATGGATATCTTTTTGGTATCGATATTACCAACTCTCACCAAGCCTCTTGCATTGAGAAGTGATGTTTCAAGAATGAATTATGGCATAATTATGGTGCAAAGGGGCTACTCCATAGCCTTGGAGAGTTAGAAAATACTTCCAAATAGGAAGGAGTCTTCCATATATGGTAAGGGGTTGTTGGAATGCATGCATGCATTGGCCAAACTCAGGAATTTTCAGAGGATAAATAGCTTCCAAGTGAATATTGACCACCATAAACTTCAATATTTTCTTGAGCAAAAGTAGTTGCAAGGGAAGGAAAAAAAAGTGGGATAGCAGTATTCCGGCATGTGGCTTTGGCATTGAGCATGTCAAAGAGGAGAGAAATGAGGTGACAGGTGCCTTATCACATAGGCCAACAACATTGTCATTGATGAGCATGGATTCAGATTGGGAGTCCCAGCTATTGGTGGAGTAATCCAAGAACCACTTCACATGTGAAGTGCTTGATGGGTAGGTCACTAATGAGAGGTATAGAGTGATGGATGGAGTCATCTATTATCAGGATCAGATCTTCTTGACTAGATATTCTAAGCTCAAGGATAATTTTATACATGCAACACATGATTCACTACTTTCCAGCCACCAAGATCTCATCGGGACATATCAGGCCATTAGGGAGAGATTCTCATGGGAGGTTCTCAAGGAGGATGTGCTCCAGCATATCAGGATGTGTGTAGTTTTCCAGAAGAATGAGGAGGAAAAAAACCATCCTACAAGGTTTTTACAACCACTTAATTTTCCAGGAGAGAGATGGGAGAGCTCATGTATGGACCTCATCACCAGCTTTCCAACAGTACATGGTAAGGGTTGTGTCTTCGTAATCATTGATCAACTAAAAAATAATTTTCATTCCTTTTCCATTTATTTACAGTGCATTTCTCCACAAGAGGGGAAACCTCTCCTTGGACTTCATGGTCTTCTTAATACCACATTTAGTGATAGAGATAGCCACTTCCTAGATGGCTTTGGGCAGGTGTTATTCTTTTTGGGGTGTACCCAGTTGACACCAAATATCAGTCACTACCCCCAGGCAGGTGAAAAAATATAGGCAACAAGCAAGTGGTTGGGAAACCACTTACCACATTATGTTCTGAGGCAGCAAGGAACAGAGCCATGCTGGTTCCACTTGGGGGACTATTATCACCATCTGACATTTCATATGGCAATCAATGTATGTCGATATTTGGTTCCATATGGTGATATGTTCTATTCATTGTTGATAGGATGGTTGGGGCAAGAAATGATTCTAGAACCAAATATTGGATCATAGAGACTCGGGATGTATTCTGGTCTCTGGAGGACAACATTGCTACAGCCCAAGATCAATAGAAGTTCTACACAGAGCATGGATGGGGAGAGAGACAACGTGGGGTGTACAATTGGATCTATCTCCATTTTCATCCATACAGACCTTATACATTGCAGAAGAAGGGGACTAAGAAGCTACTCTATGGGCCACACAGAGTGGTCCATCTTGTTGGAGGAGTAGTATATGAGTTGGGGCTTCCCATTGGGATTAAGATTCCCAACGTGCTTCATGTTTCATGCCTCAATGAGGCCATTAGACAACTTTTATTTTCCACCATGAATCTCCCACTTCTTATGGTGTGATCCAATTGGTTTTATCACCAAAGGCTAACTTGAACACTTAGAAGGGGCAGCTAAGGAACATATTTATTGGAGAATATCTGATTCAGTGGAGGAATCTATCAGATGATATTGTTACATGGGAAGGAAAGGAGACTTTACAACACCCATATTTGCAGTTTCTTGAGGACAGGAAACATTTGGGAGGGGAAGATTGTAATATTCCTAATTAGCTTTCCGCTAGTTAGAATATTAATTTTTTCTTTTGTCAATAAGATAGATGAATAAGAGGGTAGAGAGACCCATAAATCTTTTTAGTGGGAATAAAACCACTTCTATTGTGAATTTGGACCATTATATCAACTCAATAAATCACTCTTGGGTATGAATAGGGGTTAAAGCATGTGGATGGGGTCAAGTTTGACCAAATCAACAACGTTGCCATGGAGGGAGTGGAGATAGTGGAGGACAATGCAGTTATGATGGAGGAATGTATGCATAAGAGTAGCATATTTAATGAGTGGGACCAAGGGTGAGGAAGCTCACAAATAATATAAGTAAGGGGATGGAAGCCATAGAAGGCATTATAAATACTTTTTTATGTTTGGTCGTTTATGAATTTATGCACGCTTCAGTTGTTTAGTGGAGTCTGTTGTGATGTTTAGCACAAGGGTGTTTCCGAGAGGAAATCCCACCCTCATCCTCGGGGGACTTCGAGTGCCCACTCAGGAGAGGTTAATTGAGCTTCATTTCTACCATCTATCATCAAGCCAAGATTCAGCCATATTCAGCAGTGCAGTCTCCTTCAGGAAATGCGTTATTTTGTAGGGCAGTTGCAATGGAGGGTTAAGTACCCAAGTTGTTGAGTTTGTTTTCTAGTAAGGGGAGCAGCCCTTCATCCGGAGGATCAGTAGGGAGGAGTATTAGCCATTTTTGCATCATATCAGCCACCTTGTTGTAGTTATTGAGTTTCAGTGTGTAATCCAACACTAGGACTACAATTTTCATATTGTGTATTTCCGAAACTCCCTTCTGGGTTGTCTTGGAATGGTGCTAGAAAGGCTAGATCTCTGATCCTGGCATTTTATAAGCACTATAGCAGTAGTTCTATTTATTTCTAGTTTTACCCTATAGTTATTCTCCATAAGACTGCGCAGTCATGGCCTTCCGGAATTTTGTATAGCAACCATTCTCATGTTTTATGTACTGGGTCATTTGAGGCTTGTTTTGGCCCGGTTTGAGTGTCTTTTTCCTCAAGATCTTGTACTCACTTTCTGCTATGATATCTAATAAAATGGCTATATGATATGCTCATGTTAATGTAATTATATTTTACTGCATTTTCCAGTTTTAATTTCTATATTCTTATTTTTCCTCATTTGGAATATTACAATATCTTCCTCTAGATTTAGATCTCCCACTTTTGGGCTTATTTTTATTTATATCTGTGAGTGTCATTTTATAGACAAGGAATCTCTATTTTGGATTTGCATTTTTTTCCCCATCTCTTCTCCACCAATAACAATTATGAGATCATTTCATCAAACTTTAAGGAAATTACATTACTGCCTATGGCAACAACGAAACTATTCCATGAATCTACTAGAGAACATAAGAAACTAGTGCACTTATCTTCAATTTAAATCTTAGTATCAATAGATAATAGTTTACTTACCACAATATTTAAGGCATTCAAATGCTATATCATTGAGTCTTCATCATTCATCTTCACGTTATATAGATTTTGTTGCGGAAAAAAATTGTTGACAAAGAATTTATATTGATACAAAGCCCCTAACTTGTTCCACAAAGACTTAATTGTAGCTTTCCATGGGATATTTAGTAATAATAAACATGAGATGTGCAATCATATTATGCTCTTTTCCTTTTAATCAAACTTGTTATATTCTTCTGTCGACATCCCTATTGGAGCAATACCCAAATCCATAGTAATGCATTGATCATTTTCCTCCAAAATGTCTTCCATTTTGAGCTTCCGCAACTCAAAACTCTACCCATTTATTTTTTTGGTCTATATCTTTTCATTTCTTGACATACCCTTTTCACCACAAGAATCACTTCCAAAAAACCCATTGCAACAAGGTCTACCACAGGCTCAAGAAAAACCCCTTAACCACAATGGATCCCCCTTGAATCCAAAATTGTTCTAAGACAATGTATGTTTTAACCTTATACAATTGATTGTAGAAAACAAAATCTTAATAAAAGAAAAAATATGCAATGAAAAACACACACATTAACACAAATTTTATCCTATAAATCCAAACTGGGAAAACTACCAAAGACTTTTCAATATATATATTCTTATGTACAATGTTACAATACAACATATATATCTCATGACATCCATGAATTGTCAATCCATTTACCTTTGATAGAATACAAACTTAACTCCTTAATTGAAACTAAAAAAAACATGGGAACAACCACCATGTGCCATAAGAGAACATTTAGCAAAACTGTGTGTCAAAAACAACCAAAAATAGATGTAAAAACAACCCAAAAATATTTCGTTAGTGTTGCTACCCATGACGTGCATTGCACATTTTTATAGCGTGTGGGATAGTCCTTCAAAATTTATAACACATACCCAATAGGTAGTGTGATCACATGGGCCTTTTCCAGACGTGATTTCCAAAGCTTACGAAACTCATTTTTGTAGCTCAGTTTGGTTTTTATACCCACGAAAAAAATTCACAATGCCCTTGAATGGATCTAGAAAGCAAGATGCGAAAGAACATAAAATAAAAATAGACACTTGGATGGGAAAATATCCAATTTCATTGGACTCTTGTTGCCAATTTAGATCTAGGGGCACCTCCCTACCTTCTAGGATTCCATAAGACAGGAAATGATTTATTGAGGATCTTCAAAACTAGGGTATTATACATTAAAGGCCAATGCAAATTTCGTACAAGGGGGTGGATTTTTAAAAACACTTACTTATTGATCGTGAGTAGTGTGCTCACATGGGCATTGGTCAAACACACTTTCCAAGGCTTATGGAACTCATTTTTTCTACTCAGTTTCGTTTTTAAACCCACAAAAAAAATTCACAATATGTCCCTTAATGGCTTGAGAAAGTGAGATATAATTGGCTATAAAATACAAATTGGGACTCACATTGGAAAACTATCAATTATGTTGGACTATTAGCACCAATTTACATCTAGGGGCACCCCCCTCTTAATATTTCATAGGCAGAAAGATGATTCATTGAGGATATTCATAGCTAAGGTCTTGTTCAATAAAGGTCATTGCAAATTTCACAGAAGCAGGTGGATATTGGAAAACAATCACTCAAGTGATCATGAGTAGTGTGCTCACATTGGCCTTGGATAAACACATTTTTCAAATCTTTGGGAACTATTTTTTGCTACTCGGTTTGGTTTTTATACACATGGAAAAAATTCACAATATGTCCTTGAATGACTTAAGTAAGTGAGATGAAATGAGCCATAAAATAGAAACTAGGATTCAAACTGGAAAACCATAAATTCTATTATACTCATGGCATTGGGTCACAGCTAGAGGTGCCCTCCTCTTAGGATTTCATATGCAAAAAAGTGATTAGTGAGGATATTTTGGGCTACTATTTTGTTTAGTAAAGGCTAATGCAAATATTAAAAAAAAATTGAGGTAAAAAATTGGTCTTAAAAAAAAAATGTACAACTAAAATCAACTCTATAAGAACCAATAGGATTCAATATGATGTCAACCATAGTGGATGATTCACCATTTTTGGATTAAAAAGAAAAAATATTATAAAAAAAAATTCAACTCGTATTTCAATTTATCTCCCTACAATTTTACTCAAATTTTGAGTGGGAGCACTCGTTGGATGCAAAATTTAATTTTTAACACCCTCCTCTAATATATACCCAAGTAACTAGAAAACTAGGGTAAACATGTGACGAGAGGCTACTATGATCTGATTCAACCTACTAGGTCACCTTAACGAAGTGGAACCAACACCACACAACTACATAGACCTTCTGCACCTACTACAAGACACCCAGGAACCAACCCAACTTTCCAGGAGGCTAGCCCCTGAATCAACCTGAGCTTTTCATGCATCAATCCAGAAATTTCTCCCTTGACATAGGCAAGAATGTGACTAGAAACCTCTAGTCTCATGCACAACATCATTATGCATGTGGTTGGGGAATTTTCCTAGTAGTTTTTAGTCTGCGACCTCAATTTTTATGCCACTTTTTCAGGCCTAGAGCTCAAGTCACTGCCCAAAACTCCATGACACTTTTAGAACTGAAATATAACAACAAAATAATGATACAAATGCAATTATTTGAACAAGGAATTAACTAGACCCATACTAGCTATGACAAGAATTTCGTCAAACATGTCACAAATGTGTAATCTACAGGTTTAAACAACATATCTGAGAATAGGGACCTCATACTTATCTCAGAATCGATAATAAGAAGTTTTACCTTATATCATTAGCTGCATTATCATATATTAGGTCATAGATACATTATTCATTCATTTACAAATAAAACATGATGATAGCCATTCATCGTCACTGTCACAATACATGCTTATAACCAGCATAATAGCAACAAAAATATAAAGGATACATAAGCCATATAATCCACATATAAAACAATACATTTAAACATAATATTCCAAGGAAAGGACCTCTTATTAATGAATGTAAAATCCAACCCGGTATGGGACTACCATGTTCCACCCGACCATAGATTGGTTGAGCCAAATCTCTCTTCAACCGATCACCCCCATTCCATATTCCAAGCATGAATGTGGGACTCAAACCAAAAGAACCAACCAGGGATTCCTGAGGCTAAACCACCTCACCCTCATCAATAGAAACAATATTTACTACAATCCTCACAGGATCACTATGCCATAAACAATAAACATGTAATAACAGGCTTTACCTTGATCCCCACCAAATCATTAGGCCAAAACAAGCATGGATGCCACCGTATTTATCCACCTACACCATGAGGAATTTTCTTGTCTCCTAGTCTCTAATATTTACCGCAATCCACACCGGATCACTAGGCCCTAACCAAGACTCCACTCTCCAGGATTTACCATATATCTCATCCCGGGATTCCTAGGCCTGATGGAGAGAACCCACCTCTAGGATTTACCATATCTCACCATACACCAGTCGAGGATTCCTTGGCCCACACAGGCAACACAGAATTTGACTTTACCACAACCCATATTCTAGTTCAGGGGTTACTGTTATGAAACCAGCTCCAAAAATAGAATAAAAGAGATATCAATGCCTTAGAAATGAGCCACTTCGAGGGGGTAACCTCCTTTACATTACATAAATGAAAAATTCTTGGATGATACAAATGAAAAAACCTTCTTCTATATATAGGAGTCCATGGGGTCACAATATAGTCCTAGCCGACCTAACAATAATAATGTAAGGGCACAATAATAGCAATATGTGGGTTACAAGGGTAAAAAAATAGAAATGGGCTACACTAACAATAATAAGGGACTACACTAGTAATATAGGGACCTAACATGCCCCTCTCCTTAAAAAAAGTGTTGTCCTCAACACTTGAGTAGCTCTAGATGCTTCTGTATAAAATTCTCATCCTCCCATGTATAATATTAAGTGTGTAAGTTCTTCCACTTGATGAGATACTCTAAAATTGATTGATTTCGTAGCTGTCGAGTTCTTGTTTCTGTGACTGCTTCAGGTCCTAATATGATTTTTCCTTCCTCATAAAGTTTTGGAAATATTGTTTTAACTGGAATTTTGTCACCTGTAACCTTCTTTAAGCATGAAACATGGAAAACTAGATGCACTCGCGAAGAATCAGGAAGCTCTAATTTGTATGCCATAGTACCAATATTTTGCAACACCTTGTAAGGACCATAGTACTTTGGCGATAATTTATTATCCTTCTATTGTGGCCAGCAACAACCCCCCTTCTTAATTAGTATTTTCACTACTACTAAATAAGAAGAGACCCTTAGTCAAAAAATTTTAAAAATCGATTAGTGCTTGTATTTCATTTTTCAATAAAACTTACTATCATAAACTTAGGAGAATACCCCTTGAAAAATGAAAAAAGGCTTAAGTTTTATGATAAGGTAGGATAAAATCATTCCTTAAGAAATATCACATCACAAAAAGGTAATGGATACCTCCTTACAAGCGGAATTATAAGATTGTGAGATCACGATGCGAAGCTACGCACTAAAAACATTCATCACATCGCATCCCTCAAATATCACTTACGCTGAAAAACCTCAAACTGCCGATATGCGATGGCACATATCGCAAATCGCATTTCGCAAAAAACACATTAATGGATTATTGTCATATGCTACGCTCCAGCGATATTGCGATATTGCGATATTGCGATTATGCGATATTGCGGTATTGCGATTTTGCGATTCCATGACATTGCGATCTGCGATACTGCAATCTGTGATATTGCAAAGCAAATCGCAGATCGCCTTATCACAAATATTTAGGGCTCGTTGTACGAAATTTTTTTTTCCATAAACCGAGACCTGGTTATGCTCTTTAATGTTAATCAATGAGTTAGTTTCCAATCATTAATGAAATATGGTTTTTTTCTGATCGAAGAGCCATTTCACGTAAGGTGGTACATTTTATATGTCTTCGGCATTTAAAGCTTTCCCGTCACCTTTTTCTTATCATTATTCTCACCTCATTTTTAAACTGTAGGAACGAAGAACAGAAAACTATACAAAGTAGTATTGAGGATATTATGGGGAAGAAAGGAAAAGCTCCGAGTTTTGAAGACAAATAAATGACGCCCTTGTATACAGACACCGCCTGTAATAAAGATGCTGGTATTACTACTTGGGAAGGCATGTACAATCTACTTGAGGAAGAGAATCCCAAAATGATAGAGGAGGGGAAAAGAGCAGGCGCACCAATAATCAACAACAATCACAAAGAAATGCTCTTTAACAAGTGGGATGCACAAATTAGGAAAGCAGAGTAAGCGATAGAAGAAGCAGCCATAGCAGCAAATAGTGTTATTGACTGCATAAATGAAAATTTGCACAGGGAAAATCTTATCTCAAAAACCACTCTAGGGTATCTACCGAAAGTATAGCAACTGCAAACAGGCTGGAGACAGAAGGCTCAAGAAAAGGCAGAATCAATCAAAAGATTAACTAAGTTGAATTGGGACTCTTACTAGACGTATTTGGTAAAACCACACAGCCAGTACATGACTCTCAAATGTATCATCAATTCTACCGAGAAGATGGCGCTAGCTCTTTCCGATTCTGTTTTCACAGGACAGTTAAAACCGGAAGTCGGCCAATCGACTCTTCTCGAAGAAATGCTGAATGCTTGCGATTTCAAGGAACAGATACACAAATAGTTAGTTGTTAGTTTTAATTTTAGATTCAGTGTTAGTATTAATTTTGCTTTATTTTTTCCTGAAATGAGGACGGTCATTTAAATCGTATCCTACATTTTTGTAATAAATTATTTTTAGATTTAGTTAGTAGTATTTAAACCCTTGTCATGCATTTAGAGAAGGGTCCTGAAATTTGTCAAAAACTTGTCCTCAGAGCATGCACTTTTGCACCCTCCGAGGAGGTTTTGATGAATGAATGGAACATGATTTATTGATATCTGCATTTAATATCTACTACTGATGTTGCACTTTTGTACTCTTAGTGGATGTTGGATTAAGAAGAGATAAATCATTATTGCTTGAAGCTCATGAGTAGAACTAGTTATAAATGGTACTTTTATCTCTTAACTATTTCTGCCTTTGTGTTAAAGCGATATTCATGTTTAGTTGTTTATATATTGATGCACGAATGATTGAGTTATCATTTGGAACTTCTGTATGGTGATAGCTATTTATTTATGCTTAATATATGAGTAGCTTATTATGCAATATGTTTTTCATAACTGTTTCGTCTAACTTTTTATACGAAGTGGCTTATCTCCATTGAATTATTTTCTCATAACAGTTGAGTGATCTTTATTACCAATTGTTATTTGAAATCATTTTAGATCGCATAATGGAAATATTACATCCTGTGTTAGTGTAGAATTAGATATTTTTGTTTATTAGAATACAATTGCATGTTATTAGATTAAAGTTATAATAAAAGCATTTCACTTAGGAACTTTTAGAAAGGAAATATCAATTCTCAACACACACACACACATATTGGGAAACTGGTCCCATATCCCCAGTCGGACCCACTATACCAAATGGAAAAGATTTTTCTAACCAAGGTCTGGACCAGGTGGGTATCCCCCTTGTTGTAGACCCGATTTTCGGGGCTTCAACATATTTGGCGCTAGAAGGAGGGCCCTGAACTATGAATGGAAAGTAAGTCAAAATCTAAATACCATTTTGAGAGTAAATCGTGCTCACCATCTCCCCCGACTTCCCCATCGCACTTAGAATCTTTAAATCTAGAGCCAGAAGTCGAAAGAACAACAGCCGCTACCACAAACCCTGACATTTCAGAAGAATCTTCTATTGAACCTCCTGAAGTTGAATCTTTGATCCATAAACTTCAGCGATTTTCAATGTCACCTCAAAGATCTGATAAATCTCAAGGTAGCGTGACTTCACAATATAACCCTGCTCATCCTCTTACCAGATTAAAGAACGAAAATTTTGGTGTTCAGCCAACCGAGTTACCTCTACCTACAAGGAAGAGAGCAAGGAAATCACCTAAAGGGTCTAATAGGAAGAATCTTTCATCATCATCATCCATCTCAACCTCTTCACCGCGAAGTCAACCATCCACCCCTCCAATTCAGATTATTGTCCACCAGTCCACTGGAACTTCCACATCTCCTTCTCAAACATCTGGAATCGTAATATCCTCATCTTCCCAACTGCAGGGATCATCTTCTGTTCTTTCCTCTATTGGTAGTTCAACGATGGCCCAATCTCCATGGAATAACCTAGGGGCAGTCTTAATGCCTGCGCCCTTGAGTCAAATACCGGCCCATCCTGAAAAATGGCTACCTAAGTTTAATCCTGAAGCAGGCATGCTAGCGGAAGAACATATAAATAACTTTATGTTGTCCATAAATCTCAATGGAGTTGCCAATGAAGACGCTGTCGTCCGAATTTTTCCCTATACTCTACAAGGAGCATCTGAATCATGGTATTTCTCATTACCGTCTGGATCTATCACTAGTTGGGATATCTTCCAAGAACAATTTTTGACTAAGTTCGGTGATGACAGGTCTACGGCGACACTAATCAATGACCTGTCTAACCTTAGGGATGAATCAAAAGAACCTATCAAAGATTTTAATTCACGTTTCAATAAACTGTTAAATAAAATTCCTACTGCTTCCAAGCCTAGCGAAGAAGTGCGAAGTGAATGGTACATCTCTTCTTTACCATCAAACATAGAAATCTCCGTTGATAGGGCTAACAAAACAACTTTAGCTGACAATATGAAGGAAGCAATAGCGGTAGAGAAACGTATCATAGCCCTAGAAAATAAAAACGCGATAGAGGAATGAAAATCCAAGAAGGTTACTTTTAAGAAAGACCCCAAGAAAAAGCAATCGAAAGATCCGTTCGATTTAGAAGGATTGCAGAAAGTTCTGAAAACCATGTCCAATGAAATGGTTGACATTAAGAAGCAAGTGGCAAAAACATCTTCTAAAAATCCGTATAAGCCTTATAGAAGAAACCCTTCAACCAATTCAAAGCCGCCAAATGCTATCACAAGTGTTGAATCAGAAGAAGAAGAAGAGAAGATTACTACTGAAGAACCTACCGATGAAGAAGAAGTTTTAAAGGTACAAGGTATGTGGGATTTAATCCTCCCAGATGAAGAAGATCAAGAGGCATTCCCGGATAACACTCGAAGTAGAAATCAACTTGATCCTCCTCAACCTACTCCTAAGCCAAAAAGCGCAAGCTCAATGACTAAGGATAAAGTCGCAGCCAAGAAAATGACATCTAAAGCAACTCAAACCAGCCCAGTCCAAACAGATTCATCAACTCCATCAAAAACGCTGATCGTTTCGGATGAAATGGAGTATAATATCATAGAAGACATGAAGAAGACTAGGGTTAACATCACTTTTTATGAATTAAGAAAGTTAAAACACCAGCAAAAAGTACTTTTGAAAGAATTACATGTTGTACCATAAAAACCTCTACCCACCACTGTAATCTCTCAAGCTTCCCATGAAATGGGAAGACCTCCAACTAACGTGATTAATAAAGTTGATCCAAGCGATATCGCTTTAATTGGAGGAAGGTTGAGATCTCATACTCCCCCATTTCTTCTTACTTATGAAGTTTTCAATAAAAATTTGCATAATTTCTTAGTGGATTCTGGAGCTTCATCTAATATTTTACCAAAATAAATATGTGCAAAGTTGAACGTTCAACCGTAAAAATATGTTGTGTGAGTAGTTCAGCTAGATCGATCGCAAGTTGAAGTGATTGGCAAATTAAATCAGGTTACCATAAGGTTGTCATCTAATCTAAAGGTATCTCAAGTTATCGACATTTTAGTTGCAGATATTCCATAATTTTATGGCTTAATTCTTAGCAGAGATTGGTCAGAAAAACTTCATGGATACTTTGCAACTGATTAGTCGCACATGTGGCTCCTTTACAATGGTAAATGAAATCAGATAAAGGTTGAGCGAGAAAGACATCAGAAATACATAGTAACAAAACTGGAAGGAGAAAATGAACCGGTAGCATACAACAATAATATCATTGGAAACTACTTAGTTGATTCTTTCTTAGGAAATTTTAATTCTCATACTTCACCTTACTTAGAACATTCTGTTTCATCTGAAGTAGAAAATTTTTCTCAAACTGATAGTTCTAAATGTATTAATTTTATAGATGCTCCTGTAAATAAATCTTTATTTTGGAAGTTATTTTTTGACGGTTCTAAGTCTAACGAAGGAGCAGGAGCATGATGCGTGTTAATTAGTCCAGAGGGAAACAAAACTATGCTAACTTGTAGACTCAAGTTTGATTCCACCAATAATACCACAGAATACGAGGCTTTAGTCCAAGGATTATACAAAGCTATCGGATTAGACATCAAATATCTACAAGTTTTCGGAGATTTTGAAATTGTAATAAGACAGGTACGCAATACTATACATTGTTTATCAGGTCATTTAAAGCATTACCAATATTTAGTTCAAGATCTGACTGAAAACTTTATAGAATTTAATATTTCATCAATCCCCAGACTCCAGAATGCTAGTGCAGACCTCCTAGCTGATGTAGCTTCCAAGCTCATTCCTTCAAAAGACTATAGCCCTGATCGATTTTCAATCGAATTAATCTTTAGACCCTCGATTCCTGATAACATTACCAATTGGAGGATTTTCAATGATGATCTTGAGATTGTAAGCTTCCTCACATCTGAAGGATCTTACACCAATCAGATAATTGATGAGGACCAACATGACAGACAATTGCAACAAGATAGCACTAATAATGCTATGCCAAAGTCAGCAGTCAAGTTAGAAGACCTTTATGATTTGAAAGATCGATTCAAAAGATCTACCAATTCAAAACTGCAAATTTCAACTTTGAACTATGAATTAGTAAATCTAGGAACTGATACCAAACCACAGAATATCAACCTAGGCCTTGGCCTAGTTCCTGAAGAAAAATTAGCGTATGTTCGTCTCTTGAAACAAAACAAAAGTGTCTTTTCTTGGAACTACGATGAACTCAAAACTTATGACACTTCTATCATCCAACATACTATCCCAATGATAAACAATGAAAAACCTATCGAGCAAAAGCTGAGAAAGATCCATCCCAATCTAGAAAACTAGATTAAATCTGAACTCAATAAGTTATTGAAAGCTAAAATGATTTTTCCCGTTCGACATTCTAAATGGGTTTCCAATATGGTTCCCGTTATAAAGAAGAACGGAGACATTATAATTTGCATTGACTTTCGAAATCTTAACAAATCCTGCCAAAAAGATAATTTTCCTTTGCCTCCCATGGAGCAAATACTACAGGCAGTCGTATGATCAGAATTAATGTCCTTCTTGGATGGTTTCTCTGGCTACAACCAAGTGTTGGTCCATCCTGATGATCAATTGAAAACCACATTTAGAACCAAATGGGGCACTTATGCATATCAAAAGATGCCCTTTGGTCTTATTAATGCTGGTGCCACATTTCAAAGAGCCATGGACATCATATTCAAGGGATTAGTTAACAAATCAGTGGTAATTTACTTGGATGATATAACTGTATATTCCAAGAAACGAGGCAATCATCTTAGAGATTTAAAACAGATCTTCCAATGTTGTCAAAGGTATGGAATTTCACTTAACTCGAAAAAATCCTTTTTTGCATTAAGTGAAGGAAAACTTCTTGGATTCATAGTGTCAAAATCTGGAATTCATATTGATCCTGAAAGAATCAAGGAGATTTCCGAAATACCCCTACCTCACAAGAAGAAAGCTATGCAATCTTTCCTTGGCTAGATTAATTTTGTAAAGAGATTTGTGCCAAATTTTTCAAGAATTGTATCTCCTTTACAAGCAATGATTAAAAAGAACTCAAACTTCAAATGGGGCCAAGACGAATATGAGGCATTCAATCTGATCAAACAAGCAATTGTTAACGCTCCATCTTTAGCAACTCCAAATTTTTCTGATCCTTTTATTTTATATGCATTTGCCTCTGATAGATCATATGCCGCGATACTCACTCAAGAAAATCAAGACAAGGCAGAAGCCCCAATTGCTTTTTTCAGTTCAAATTTACAGGGGGCTAAGTTAAATTATTCAGATGTAGAGAAACAAGCTTATTTTGTTTTCAAAGTAATTAAATATTTCAGACCCTTTCTACTTAAAACCCATACAAAAATCATAGTACCATTTCCAGCGTAAGAAATCTCTTAGTACAGAAAGATGTGGGTGAGAAAAGAGCCAATTGGGTTACTCCCTTACAAAAATATGATGTAGAAATCAAACCAGCAAGTATTGTAAAAGGTCAAGGATTTTGCAAAATGCTAGCTGGAGCATCTCTTATTTCCGAAATACCATCTGCAGAGGTAAAAATGTACGAGGTAAGCCTAAATGATGTTGAATCATTATACACTGATATCATATTTTATCTAAATAATGGATATACTCCTCCAAATCTCGATTACACCAAGAAAAGAGCTCTAAGGTTGAAGGCTAAACAATATCAGCTCGTGAACGATGTTATTTTTAGAATGAATTATGTTTCTATTCTCCTTAGATGTCTTGCGAAATCTGAAGCTGAAAAAGTCTTGCAGGAACTCCACGATGGGCCAGCAGGCGGACATTATGCTGGAGACACCACTGCACATAAAATCCTTCGTGCAAGCTATTACTGGTCCACACTATTCAAAGACTCACATAGATACGTAAGGAAATGTCAAGTTTTTCAAACCGCTGCTGGGAGACAAAAGAAACCATCATTGTCGCTGCAACCAGTCAACATTGAGTAGCCTTTTGATCAATGGGGATTGGACATAATAGGTGAGATCATTCCTCACTCTTCTAAACAACATAGGTATATCCTTACAGCAACAGATTATTTTACTAAATGGGTAGAAGCAGTTCCTCTCAAGAATTCTAATGCCGAGCACATCATCGAGTTCATAGATCAGTTCATAATCACTAGGTTTGGTTTACCTTCTACTTTAATGTTTGATAATGCATCATATTTTTCTGATAATGCTATGACTGAGTTTGCACTCAAAAGGGGTTTCAAACTTAAATACTCTGCCAATTATTACCCATAGGGGAATGGGTTAGCTGAATCTACAAATAAAAACTTAATCAGAATCATTAAGCGAACCATTGATCAAAATCACAAAAAATTAGCATAAGTCTTTAATATATGCTTTATGGGTAGATCAAATAACGCAGAAAGCCTCCATTGGCACTTCTCCCTTTAATTTAGTTTATGGGAAAGAAGTGGCTCTTCCAACTCATCTAGCAATTCCCTCTTTGGCCTTATTTCAATATATTGATGAAGCACCAACTTCTTCATTACAACTAAGGCGGCTGGAAATAATTAAGCTAGAAGAGAAATGAGAACAGGCCAAAATAACTCATGCTCATCACCAAGCATTTGTAAAAGCTTCTTTTGATTCAAACATGATATCTAGAAAGGACTTTCAGATGGGAGATCTAGTTTTAAAATGGGACAAGGCTCATGAAGAAAAAGGGAAACATACGAAATTTCAACGAATGTGGCTTGGCCCTTTCCAAATCGCAGAAGTCATAGGTCCATCTACTTTTATGTTACAGGATTTAACAGGAAAAAGAGAGTCTTTACCTGTTAACGGATAGATCCTCAAAAAATATTTTCCATAGGAGATCATTCTTCTATTTTGTAGATTAGTTTTCTTTCTTTTCATAATAAAACCAGTTGTAAATGGTTACATTTGGAATTCACCAAAAAGACACAAATTCTCTTTTAGATTTTGTTTTTTCACTTGTATAAATAGAATTCTTCTAGAAAATTGAACATTATTATTGAAAGATACAGTTAAAGGCTCTAGGCCTAGAAATGATACTAGTTTCAACTTTGTAAATTTTGATAAAAAGCGACCTTTAGTGGGAAACTGTTTTATATCAGTCCAATAAAAGGTATCAATAACAAAACGAAGATTCTCTGTAGAAAATCTCATTCCAAAAACTCTACCATTGTCGTCCAGAGCTATCTTAAGGAAACAATGACTTCCTCCCCACCTAGGAAATTACAACGTTCAGGGAATAATCTAATGATACACTTTAACTTAAATAGTAAGAGGTCTCATCACGAGCCAGCTTATCATGATCATAGATATTATAGCTTGCTGACTTTGCCAATACTGCATAACACAATAGGGAAATGACTCAATATTGTTGCAATCAAAAGACAAGGGGTCTCATCACGAGCGAGCTTGTTCAGCAAAGTTATAAATCAAGTGAATGGCACTGTCATAAATTGGCTATCAAACCAAGACATTGTTATTTAAGGGTAAAAAGAAAATGAAAGCGATAAGTGTGGATATGGATTTCTCTTTGAAAATTGTATATTTCTCTAAGTAGGATATAGGATCATTGCTGGATAACAGGTAACCCTGTCAAGGCTATAAACGCCTGCTGGTATCAGAGGCTCTACCTACGACAAATGAGCATATTTAAAACTGATTTACAGAGAAGCCTTTGTTTTTATCTTTATAAACCAAGTAGTGACTGATGTAGATACAAGGACTAGCTTGAGGAAGTAAACAATCAAAGTTAAACATAGAAGAAACGAAATATCATTGACAGATAAAAGCATGATGTACTTTGTCTTTCTATAATAAAGTTTGATTTTCTGAAAAATTTTCTATTTTGGAAGTTTAGAAAATTCAAAAGAAAAGCAGAGATAACTGATTCTTCCAAGTGAATCGCCAATTTTTGTGGCCACCAACAACCCCCCTTCTTATTTAGTATTTTCACAAATACTAAATAAGAAGAGACCCTTAGTCAAAAGATTTAAAAAATTGATTAGTGCTTGTATTTCCTTTTTCAATAAAACTTACTATCATAAACTTAGGAGAATACCCCTTGAAAAATCCAAAAAGGCTTAAGTTTTATGATAAGGTAGGATAAAATCATTCCTTAAGAAATATCGCATCCAAAAAGGTAATGGATACCTCCTTACTAGCGGAATTATAAGATTGCAAGATTGCGATGCGAAACTATGCACTAAAACATTCATCACATCGCATGCCTCAAATATCACTTACGCTGAAAATCCTCAAATCGCCGATATGCGATGGCACATATCGCAAATCGCATTTCGCAGAAAACACATTAATGGATGATTCTCATATGCTACGCTCCAGCGATTTTGCGATATTGCGGTATTGCAATTTTGCGATTCCACGAGATTGCGATCTGCGATACTGCAATCTGCGATATTGTGAAGCAAATCGAAGATCTTTAGGGCTCGTTGTATGAAATTTTTTTTTCCATAAATCGAGACCTGGTTATGCGCTTTAATGTTAATCAATGAGTTAGTTGCCAATCATTAATGAAATATGGTTTTGTTCTGATCGAAGAGCCATTTCACATAAGGTGGTATATTTTATATGTCTTCGACATTTAAAGCTTTCCTGTCACCTTTTTCTTATCATTATTCTCACCTCATTTGTAAACTACAGGAATTAAGAACAAAAAAATATACAAAGCAGTATTCAGGATATTATGGGAAAGAAAGGAAAAGCTCTAAGTTTTGAAGACAAAGAAATGACGCCCTTGTATACAGACACCGCCTGTAATAAAGATGCTAGTATTACTACTTGGGAAGGCATGTACAATCTACTTGAGGAAGAGAATCCAAAAATGATAGAGGAGGGGAAAAGAGCAGGCGCACCAATAATCAATGACAATAACAAAGAAATTCTCTTTAACAAGTGGGATGCACAAATCAGGAAAGCACAGAAAGCGGCAGAAGAAGCAACCACAACAGCAAATAGTGTTATTGACTGCATAAATAAAAATTTGCACAGGGAAAATTTGATCTCAGAAACCACTCCAGGGTATTTACCGAAAGTATAGCAACTGCAAATAGGCTGGAGACAGAAGGCTCAAGAAAAGGCAGAATCAATCAAAAGATTAACTAAGTTGAATTGGGATTCTTACTGGGCGTATTTGGTAAAACCACACAGCCAGTGCATGACTCTCAAATGTATCATCAATTCTGCCGAGAAGATGGCGCCAGCTCTTGCCGGTTCTGTTTTCATAGGACAGTTAAAGTCGGAAGTCGGCCAGCTGACTCTTCTCAAAGAAATGTTGAACTCTTGCGATTTCAAGGAACAGATACACAAATAGTTAGTTGTTAGTTTTAATTTTAGATTCAGTGTTAGTATTAATTTTTCTTTATTTTTTCCTGAAATGAGGACGGTCATTTAAACCGTATCCTAAATTTTTGTAATAAATTATTTTTAGATTTAGTTAGTAGTATTTAAACCCTTCTCATGCATTTAGAGAAGGGTCCTGAAATTTGTCAAAAACTTGTCCTCAGAACATGCACTTTTGTACCCTCCAAGGAGGTTTTGATGAATGAATGGAATAGGATTTATTGATATCTGCATTTAATATCTACTACTAATGTTTCACTTTTGTACTCTTAGTGGATGTTGGATTAAGAAGAGATAAATCATTATTGCTTGAAGCTCATGAGTAGAACTAGTTATAAATGGTACTTTTATCTCTTAACTATTTCTACCTTTGTGTTAAAGTGATATTCATGTTCATTTGTTTATATATTGATGCGCGAATTCTTGAGTTATCATTTGGCACTTCTGTACGATGATAGCTATTTATTTGTGCTTAATATATGAGTATCTTATTATGTGATATGTTTTCACAACTGTTTCGTCTAACTTTTTATACGAAGTGGTTTATCTCCATTGAATTCTTTTCTCATAACAGTTGAATGATCTTTAGTACCAATTGTTATTTGAAATCATTTTAGATCGCATGACGGAAAGATTACATCCCGGGTTAGTGTAGAATTAGATATTTCTATTTATTAGAATAAAATTGCATGTTATTAGATTAAAGTTAGAATAAAAGAATTTCACTTAGGAACTTTTAGAAAGGAAATATCAATTCTCAACACACACACACACATATTGGGAAACTGGTCCCATATCTGCAGTCGGACCCACTATACCAAATGGAAAAGGAGTTGCTAACCAAGGTCCGGACCGGGTGGGTATCCCCCTTGTTGTAGACCCGATTTTCAAGGCTTCAACACCTTCTTAGCTTGCTTGAGGGACATTTTTTTGTATGGTTGTAGCCGTAAAATTACCCAGTCTCATACAACAAAAATTCTCTCGCTGCGAAGTTGATCCGCCTGTTGTTTCATTCAATTTTGTAGCACATTTAGGTTATCATTCAAGAGTTGGAGAACTTTTTGTTGATGCTCGATGTGATCTTCCACTACTTGAACCTCAGAATTTTCTCTTAAAGATGATGTGATGGATGGTGGATGATATCCATAAATGTCAGAAATGTGGTCATTTTTTCTGCAGTATGGAAGGAAGTGTTATACCACCATTGAGCCAAAGGCAACCACTTGACCCATTGTGTTTTTTATCAGATACAAAACAACAAAGATATCCTTCCAAACATTTTTTCACTATCTCAGTTTGACCATCGAATTGAGGATGATAAGATGAGCTATGGGCTAGTTGAGTACCCAAACAGGAAAATAATTCCGTCCAAAAATTTCTAGTAAAAATGAGATCTCTGTTGCTTACAATAATCTTTGGGTTTCCATGTAGCTTTTGATTTTTTTTCCATAAAATAAATAGCAATTGTACTTTCTTTAAATGGATGAGAAAATGCATAAAATTGTGCATACTTGGTAATTCTATCAACTACCACCATGATGACACTCTTTCCTTCGGACTTAGGTAAACCTGCAATAAAATCCATTGAAATACCCTCCCAATGTTGACTTGGAATGGATAAAGGTTGTAGAAGACCCAGGGTCTTAATTGTCTCAACTTTATTTTGCTAGCAAACGAAACATTCTGTCACAAACTTTTGAATATCAAATTTAAGGCCATCCCAAAAAAAATATTTCTTCACCCTGTGGTAAGCTTTTAAAAATCCCGCGTGTCCTCCTAAAGGAGAAGTGTGCAATTCCAAAAGAATATTTTGTTTTAGTTGGGAATTCTTACAAATATATAAGCGATCTTCGTACCATAAGGAATCATTTTTCCAAATAAATGTATCATATGTACTAGGATCTTGCTACAACTTTTGAATGAGTGTCCACATGTCTTCCTCCTTCTTCCATTCATCCCTTGCTTCAGATATCCAATCTGGTTGGAAAATAGAAATGGAACAGAGCAATGCTTCACCTCTTCATCATTTCTTAAGAGTGCGTCTGCAACAACATTTAGCTTCCCTTTTTTGTAGATGATTTCAAAGTCATAACCCAACATATTTGTGACCCACTTTTGCTACTCTTCTAAAGATAGTATTTGTTCGAAAAAGTGTTTAAGACTATCATGATCAGTTTTTAACTTGAAGTGTCTTCCCAGTAGGTAAGGTCTTTGTTTCTTTAGTGCATGTAGTATTGCTAACATTTCCTTCTCATAAATATCTTTCTGTAAATACTTTTCTTTGATTGTATGACTTTCAAAAGCAATGGGTCTTTCTTCTTGCATTAAAGTAGCACCAATTCCATTTCTTGAGGCATCACACTAAAAAATAAAGGTTTTTGTAAAGTCTGATGTAGCTAATACTAGTGCTAGGCACATTACCTCTTTAAGATGTTCAAAGGCCTTAGTTGCTTCAGGAGTCCATGAAAATGCATCTTTCTTCAATAATTTTGTTAGAGGTGTTGCTATTCTCCCATAATTCTCAAAAAACTTGCGATAATACCCTGTTAACCCGATAAATCCTCACAACTGCCTTATGGTTGCTGGGACTTTCCATTCCTTAATGGATTTAATTTTGTTATAGTCTACCTTAATACCCTCGTGAGATACAATATGACCAAGATATTCCCCCTCTTGTACTCCAAAGAAACATTTGGATGTTTTTTCATATAATTGTTTCGCCTTCAATAGTTTGAGCACCCTATCAACATGTTGAACATGATCCTTCCAAGACCTATTGTAGATTAGTATATCATCAAAAAATACTAACACAAATTTTCTAAGGAGGGGTTTGAAAATCGAATTCATCAACCCTTGAAATGTAGAAGGTGCATTAGTAAGGCAAAAAGGCATGACCAAAAATTCATAATGACCCTCATGAGTTTGAAATGCTCTTTTCGGAATATCTTTAGTCTTCATTCTAATTTTATGATATCCTGAATGAAGATCCAACTTGGTAAAATAAATTGCTCCATGTAATTTATACAATAATTCATCAATCATAGGAATGGGAAATTTATCTTTAATAGTGATCTTATTGAGCTCCCTATAATAAAACTGTTACCGATGAAATAGGTAACTGCATTGGTACCTACTTTTTGACGTAGTAAGAAAAACACCCGATTTTGAAAAGTGGTGATGCAGAATCAATTTTTTTTTTTAGCATGTTTTTTGCACTTCAATTTTTTTTTTTTTCTATGATGCTTTTTATGTCAATTTTGAATACTGATGGCATATCATCACCAACATTTTTTTAGAGGATTGATTTTGACACTATACATTCTCTAATGTCTTCTTCTTCCGTGAGATGTTTATTTTTAAGTGGATTTATGTACTTGTGTTTTAAAAATAAAAAAAAAAATATTTTTTTAAAAAATAAAAATTTGTAATGATATCTTCAATTTTTCACATAGATAAAAAATGAAAAAAGGGTCAATATTATAAAGTTTATATTTTCTACAAGTTTATGTATTGCTAATTAATTTTTCGATGCACATCAAATATTTGTTGCTAAAAAACCAATATTTTGAACAATATGACAAAAAAATACAAATTTTCAATACAAATAGAATGCAAAAAATACACTTTTAGACTTTTTGTTAAAAAAAACATGTTAAATAAACTAATATTTGGGAAAATCAATACAAAAAAATTTAAGAAAATGGCATTTTTATTGAATTTATGTCAAAAAATAATAGTAATCACATGTTTTTTTGCAAAAAATAAGGATTCTTCCCATAAAATATCAAAGTCTAAAAATTACAAGTGAAACTGATTAATAGATCTCAAAAATGAGCTTTGTTTGCAAGCATAACTTAAAGATCCTCAACAATATCAACTAATACATGTTCAACATCATCTAGAACGTCATTGATGGCTTCTTCCGCAACATTTTTTACTTCATTTTGGTCATTGTCATATTTTAATGGATCTTTCATGTCTGCAAATCTTCCAAATTGTCCATTTCCAATCATTCCATATAATGGTGGTTGAGTTTCCTTTGCTTTTTTTGCCACACGTGATTCATTAAAATCCCTTTCCTCAAACCAACTTCTTGTTTCGCATCTGGAAGGAATTCAAGAGCGTTAATTCTTTGTTGAATAAATTTGCATTGCACTGGGTCTTTCTCAATGGCAATGCAATTTCTTCCTTTTGGTAGGAAACATTCTAGTGTTGTACCTAATCATCAAGTACAAAAGAAATAAGTAAGAAAATTAATATAAAGACATAAAAGATAAAAATAAAATATTTAAATTTAAATTTGTATAATAAAACTTATCTAAACCTGAAAATAGATTCAAAATCCAATCTCCTTCATTTGACGGCGTCACCCAGCCTACCTCCGGCCCCCGGTTTGGCGGAGGGCAATTCCGAGAATCGTCCTCCGCCCAGCCTGGGCCCGGAGGCAAGCTGGGCAGCCCTTGACGATGCCACTCGGCTGGCGTCTACCCAGCCGGGGGCCGGAGGCAGGCTAGGCAGCCCTCGACGATGCCACCCGGCTGGCCTCCGCCTAGCTGGGGGTGATTCTCAGAATCTCCCTTTGCCCAGCTAGGGTGATTCCTAGAATCGCCCTTCGCCCAGCCGGGAGCGATTCTCGGAATCACACTCCTCCCAGCTAGGGGTGACTCTTGGAATCACCCTCCGCCTAGCCAAGGGCCGGAGGTAGGTCGGGCGGTGCTATCGAGGGTTGCCTAGCCTGCCTCCGGCCCATGGATGGGCAGAGGCAGGCTGGGCAGCCCTCAATGGCGCCACCCATCTGGCCTCTGACCCCCATCTAGGCGGAGGCAGATTCTCAGAATCACCCTCCACCTTGCCGGGGGCCGAAGGCCGGCCCAGCGGAACTGTCGAGGGCTGCCTAGCCTGCCTCTGACCCCTGGCTGGGCAGAGGGCGATTTAGAGAATCGCCCTCCACCCAGCCACGGGTCGGAGGCAAGCTGGGCAGCCCTCAACAGTGCCGCCCAGCCTGCCTCCATCCCTTGGTTGGGCAGAGGGCAATTTCAAGAATCACCCACGGCTGGGCGAAGGGCGATTTCGAGAATCACCCCTGGTTGGGTGGAGGGCGATTTCGAGAATCACCCGTAGCTAGGCAGAGGGTGATTCCGAGAATCACCCTTAGCTAGGCAAAGGGCGATTCCGAGAATCACCCCCGGTTGGGCAGAGGGCGATTCCGAGAATCACCACATGTTGGGCAGAGTGCAATTTCGAGAATCACCCTCCACCCAGCTGGGGGTGATTCTCAGAATTGCCCTCCGCCTAGCTAGGGGCCAGAGGTAGGCTGGGCAGCACCGTCGAGGGCTGCCCAACCGAGGGTTGGAGGCAGGCCGAGCAGCACCGTCGAGGGCTGCCCAGCCTACCTCCGACACCCGGCTGGGAGGAGGGCAATTCCAAGAATCACCCCCAGCTGGGCGAAGGGTGATTCCAAGAATCACCCCGGCTGGGCAGAGGGTGATTCTCAAAATCGCCCTCCTCCCAGCTGGGGGTGATTCTCAGAATCGCCCTCTGCCCAGCCGGGGGTGATTCTCAGAATCGCCCTCTGCCCAGCCGAGGGTGATTCTCATAATCGCCCTCTGCCCAGCCGGGGGTGATTCTCGGAATCGCCCTCTGCCCAACTGGCGGTGATTCTCGAAATCGCCCTTTGCCCAGCCAGGGGAGATTCTCGGAATTTCCCTCCACCCAGTCGAGGGTGATTCTCATAATCACCCTCCGCCCAACCGAGGGTGATTCTCGGAATCGCCCTCTGCCTAACTGGGGGTGAGAATCGTCCTCCGCCCAATCGGGGGCTGAAGGTAGGTCGGGAGGCACTGTCGAGGGCTATCCAGCCTGCCTCTGACCCACGGTTGGTTGGAGGGAAATTCTTGGAATCGCCCTCCGCCCAGTCGGGGGCGCCCTCCACCTAGCCGCGAGTCGGAGGTAGGCTGGGCAGTCCTCGACGGTGCCACCCGACCTACCTCCGGCCCCCGGTGAAGCGAAGGGTGATTTCGAGAATCTCCCTTCGCCCAGCCGGGGGCCGGAGGCTAGCCGGGTGGTGCCATTGAGGGTTGCCCATCCTGCCTCCGCCTAGCCGGGGCCCGGAGGCAAGCTAGGCAGCCCTCGACGGCACCGCCCGACTTTCCTCTGGCCCCCAGCTGGGCAGAAGGAAATTCTGAGAATCACCCCCAGCTGGGCGGAGGGCGATTCTGAGAATCACCCCCGACAGGGCGGAGGGCTATTCCGAAAATCGCCCCTGGTTGGGCGGAGGGAAATTCCGAGAATCACCCTCGACTGGACAGAGGGAAATTCCGAGAACCACGCACGGTTGGGCAGAGGGTGATTCCGAGAATCACCATCCACCCACCCGGGGGTGATTCTCGAAATTGCCCCCCGCCCAGCTGGGGGCCAAAGGTCAGCTAGGCGGTGCCATCGAGGGTTGCCCAGCCTGCCTCCGGCCCCCGGCCGGCGGCAAATTAATTTTATTTTTATTTTATTTTTTTCAAACACAAACTATTCAAAAAATTTAAATTTTTTTTAAACAAAAACTATTATTAAAAAAGACAAAAAAAAAACTATTCAATTAAAATTTTAAAATAGAAAAAAACAATTAAAAAAAAAATTAAAAAATATGTTTTAAAAAATAAACAAACAACTATATATATATATATATATATATATATATATATATATATATATATATATATATATAGATATATATATATATATATATATTAACTTTTATTTTTTTTAAATTAAAACAATTATTATTTAAAATATAAAAAAACATATATAAGAAGATTTTAATTTTTAATTTTTATTTTCTTAAAACTAAAATAATTATAATTTAAAATATAGAAAAACAATAAAAAAAATTAAAAAAATATTTTTATATATATAAACAAACAAATATATGAATAATAAATTTTTCATTTACTTGTTCATTTTTAAAAATTGTTTAAGTCATATAATTTCTCCATAATTTCATGGTTAAAATATCTTGAAAACTTAATATTTAAAAACTTGAGATTTATAGCTTGTCATTAAGGTTTTTATGTGCTGCGAAATTTTATCTTTAATGTTATGGTTGAAAATAATTACAATTTTAGGGTTGTTTAGAGTCAAGATATTTTATGTTTAACAACATGGATAAAAATTGCTCGAAATGATAAGCCCTTCAGACATGATTTTTTTTATATTTAACATCATCTATCAAAAAATTTAGAATTTTACGATTTTTCAATGTCCTAGTATGTTGTCTTTAATTCCATTATTACAATGTGTCAAAAGTGTGACGCAATGTTTTTTTGTTATTCCAGCATTAACTCGTTTTGTTTTGAGGGTGTTTTTTCAATCATTTTTTTAAGAAACAATTTCGTTTTTAGCATAATTTTTAAAAAGGTGAAATTTGACCTTGAGAAAAAAACAAATGCATTTTGGAATACACACTTTCTGTTTTTGGGGCGTTTTTTCATGTTTTTTGAGTCTTTTTGGGCTAGAGTTCCCATTTCATCGGTAACACTGTTTAATTCGGACACATGCACCATGATCCATCCTTCTTGTGCACTAATACTACTGGAGCAGAGAAATGACTTTGAATAGGTTGAATTATACTAGCTTTGCCTAATCCTAATGATGCAATTAATCTAAAAGACATTTATCTAGGTTGAATTATACCAGCCTCTAACATTTCTGCAATCATACGTTTAATTTCGCTCTTTTGGACATAAGGATATCTGTAAGGCCTGATGTTTGGAGGAACACTTCCTGGAATCAAATGAATAGCATGATCATGATCGCAAATAGGTGGGATTTCTTTGGGAGTTTCAAACACCTTGGAATGATTATCCAAGACTTTTTGGAGATCTGGAGAAATAGATTATTTTGATGTTGAAACTTCTAGTGAGCATAATTGTGAAATTACGCCTTGTTGTTCTTTATTTAGAAGATTTTTCATGACATTAGAGCTTATTATTTTTCCCATCTTCCTTGCAATACCCTGTGATTCGACTTTGTTTCCTTCTGAAAAAAAAAATCAAGAAAAGTTCTTGAAAATTAAAAGCTATCGTCCCCAAAGACTGTAACCATTGTACTCCTAGTATAACATCAACACCTCCCATTGGAATGGAAAGCATTGGACTATTCAATAAATATTACCTCATGGCTAGCTTTATATTATGGAATTTTCCAGAGAAATTTATAGTTCCTCCATTTTCAACCATCACTTGACATTCTGGTGCTGGGTATAGGAAGTAATTCAATTCCTTGGCTACCTTACAATGAATAAAATTATGGGTACTACCTGAATCAATCAACACTATTACCTTTTTCTTCTTGATATGTCCTTCTTTCTTGAGAGTTTGAGGAGTGGTAATTCCTGCCAATACATTACACGATATGGTCAGGCTCATTTCTTCTTTCTCTAGGGTTAGTTCCTGGTGTATATCCTCTTGTTTTGAAGTTTCTTGTTCATTTTCTTCCTCCTCTTCACAATCTATGTAAAATAATTTCTTCTCAACACACTTATGACCTTTAGTGTATTTTCTACCACAACTGTAGCGAAGCCCTTATGATTTTTTTCTTCCAATTGTTGTGGTGTCAACCTTGTAGGTTGTGGAAGTCTAGGAGCAACAACACTTCCATCTCTATAGATGTGAGTGGTAGGCTTCCTTGTCACCATAATTTTACATTCAATTTTTCTTGGCAACCTGAATGCCTTCTCCAATGAATCAGGTTCCCAAACGCGAACCTCATGTTGGATGTTATCCTTTAAATTCCCTATGAATACCTAATCTTGTGTTCCTCTGGAATATTAGTTACCCTTATATTCAATTTTTGGAAGTCCTCAATGTGCTCCACCACTGAACCCTTTTGTTTAAGATTTATCAATTGGCTAAAGAAGGTGTTGCTCTTTGTATCCTCATAATGTGCTATCATTTCCTCCATAAAAATTGAACAAGTGACAATAGTTTTATGGGAGAAAAGGCATTGATACCATACAAATGTATTTTGTTCTAAATATAAAGTTGCAATGCATACCTTTTTTGTGTTTTGCAAATTATTGAGATCAAAATATTGCTCCATCTATAATATCCATGTTACGAGATCCTTTCCATCAAAATTCCTCATATATATATTTGAAATATGGTGGGTCTTCCATCAAAAATTTGAGTTTATGATGAAATTGATACATAGGAAACTACAATCTGTGTAATTTCGGACACTTCTTACATCATTCCAATCTGATGCTCAGAGAGAGAGAGTTATGACAATTTTCCCAATGTCACCTCTTTTAGATGAAATTTGGGAGCTTGCAAAAAACCATTAGGGGAATTTTGAGGTCTAAAATGGGCCTCCTAAATAAATTACAAAATAATAGTGGAAATAATAAAATAAGATTTTATTACATCATTAAATTTTAGAGGAAAAAATAAAAAACTAGTTTTTCAATTCGTATTTTCGACTTATCTCCCAAAGTTTTTACTCAAATTTCGAGTAGGAGTGTTCGTTGGATGCAAAATTTATTCCTCATCCAATGAGTACCTATATAGCATACTTTCGATGAACCCTGCTACACAAAAAATGAGAAATACATGAAAAATGTGATTGCAATCACGTTTTTTTAATTTATTTCTCATTTTTCATGTCACAAGGTCCATCAAAAGTATGCAACATGGGTACTCCTTGGACAAGGAATTAAATTTTGTATCAAACGAGTACTCCCGCTCGAAATTTTAGTAAAAAATTTGGGAGATAAGTTGAAAATACGAGTTGAAAAAGTATTTTTATTATTTTATTATTTTTTAATCTTTTTACCCTTTTACTTAAAAAATGGTGAATCATCCCCCATGGTTGACATCATCACCTTGAATCCTATTGGTTCTTATAAATTTTATTTTTTTTGTATATTTTTCTTAGGAAGCTCATTTTAGACCTTAAAATTCCCCTAATGCTAACTTCCATAGATCATATCTCCGAAAATATTGCGAACCAAGATCTGAAATTTGTACACGAAGTTCCTCAGGATTTCAGCTTCGCGTTATAAAAATTTCATCTTCTGAACCTTTGTACAAAAAATTTTATAGTGAAAATTCCACAATGACCTATTTGGAGAAGTGAGACCCTAGAATCCAAAGCTCTGATACCAAATGTTATGAAACCAACTCCACAAATAGAAGAAAAGAGAGATCAACGCCTTAGAAATTAGCCACTTCGAGGGGGAAACCTCCTTTACATTACATAAATTAAAATTTCTTTGATGATACAAATGAAAAAACCTCCTTCTATATATAGGAGTCCATGGGGTCACAATATAATCCTAGTCGACCTAACAATAATAATGTAAGGGCACAATAATAACAATATGGGGGTTACAGGGGTAAAAAAATAAAAATAAGGGGGCTAAACTAACAATAATAAGGGACTACACTAGTAATATAGGAGCCTAACAGTTACCAGCCCATTTTTTCTTTCATTCAGATATCCACATCACTGAGCTTCAAATCCATCCTGCAATCCAGCTCAACCAAAACAAGAGAACCCCATCACACCATGGCTATCCAAAAATGGAAAGGCTAGGATGAAAAAATTGTCACACCTGGAAAAAACCATGGCTATGATAGAAGTGAACTAAGAACACAAATGCAACACCATGCATGCCAAATCTAGCAAGGAAACCACACATGCAAATCCATACCCACAAAGAATCTTGATGTAGTTCCTTGATCCTGTTCTTCCTTGATTGATTTTCTCTTCCCCTTGCCTTCTTTTCCTTTCTTTATCCAATGTTTAAATGCTCCAAGAAAAGTTTAAGTGTCCAAGAGTGAGAGAGAGAGATAGAATAGAGCAAGAGCTCCAAAACTAAACTCACAAAAGTTACCAAGTGATCCTCATAAACCTTTTTATCAATTAGGCCTCTATTTTCTTCATTTTCCATTATTATCTATCATTTTTCTCCTCACATACAACCTATGACATTTCACCACCATTTCACCCATTTTTCATTATTTTCATAAATAAAATTTCAATTAATGTCCATTTTCCTTTCCATATCCTTTTCCGTTGAATCCTTTTCCAATTTCCTTAGCCATAATAAGCCAAATGAACACCCACACTAGGATGTTTTGTCCAACATTCAACTTGGAATAAGTGTCCGATAACCGTGGTTATTATTTTTTCTTTATTAACTTTTATTACATGGAATTTTCACCAAGGATGATACATAATTCTTCATCTAATGATTACTTATGTTGCACACTTTCAATGGACCCTACTACATGAAAAATGTGAAATACATGAAATATGTGTTTTTCGTCACGTTATTTTTCATGTATTTCTCATTTTTGGTGTACCAGGGTCCATCAAAATTATGCAACATGGGTACTCCTTGGATGAGGAATTAAATTATGCATCCAATGAGTGTTCCTACTTGAAATTGGAGTAAAAACATAAGTTGAAAATACGAGTTGAAAAAACAGTCTTTTTCTTTTTTCCTTCTAAAATTTTATGATGTAACCAAATATTGTTTTATTATTTCCACTATTATTTTATAATATTCCTTATGAAACCCATTTTAGACCTCAATATTTCTCTAATGTTTTGCACAAGGAAGGGGGATTTTGAAAAACACTCACTTGAGTAATTGTGTGAACTATACGCACATTGACCTTGGCCAAACATAATAGCCAAAGCTTATAGAACTTGATTTTGTTGCTTCGTTTGGTTTCTATACATGTCAAAAAAATTTCAATATGTTTTTAAATGGAAACATGAAGCGAAATGCAATTTGCCATCCAATTCAAACTAAGACTCAAAGAGGTGATCTATCAATTCCATTTAACTCCTCACACCAAGTTATAACTAGGATCACCTCCATCCTAGGATTCCATTGGTAAAATTTTTAATTTTTAAGGATCTTCAAAGCTAGAGTTTTGTTCCATAAAGGCCAACACAATTTTCACAAGGGATTGAACTTTTCAAAATCATGGATCAGGAGATTGTGGATAGTCTGGTCACATGGGACTTCACCAAACACACATGCTAGAATTGTCTTGCTAAGAAATTGGAAAATATATTACATGTATGTTTCGGTAGCCTTACATGTAGGTGAGTGTTATGTTTTCATTCTTTCTCTCTTTAAGAAATAGTTTATTTAAATGTTATAGTGATAGATTCTTAGTTTTGTAGCATTTATAATGGCTTACATCAATTTAAAATTGGATTTATAATTCCTTGGAACACGTATGCGATACTAAAATTTTTGTGTCGAAGATGCCTTTAAATTCTAGAATGAGATAGAATGTGAGGGATAAGGGTTATAAAATTCACACTGAAACAAAATCCATATCCTAAGTACAAAATCTAATGTACCATATGTGTTGTGTAACTACACTAGGAGTGAATTGAGAAATCCAACTCCAAATTTCAATATGAGGTTGATACAAAAAACTTACTTTATCCTTAAATTTCCTTTCTCTGAATAGGTATGGAAGGGAATATAAGCTACGCAAGGGCCTTCATATGTGTGGGAAGGTGCCTCTATTGAAGATGATATAAAAATTTGGATGAGTAGTCAACACACAAAAAATCACAAGGCTATTCCACTCTCAATTATCTAGGGCATATAGATTGCTCGAAACCATGCTATCTTTAAGAATGTTCTAGCTTCCTCAACATATTTCCTTTCAAAATATTTCCATTATGGAAGCATATATGCATTCATCCCAAAAATCTCCTTAAATAAACCACATAGAAACTCAAGTTTAATATGATCAACCTTGGGATTTCTTCAACGCAATAACACATGGTAACTCATCTACGCGAGGGGTTGGGAGGATCATATCTTTAGAATTCCAGTCCATCTCTTTCTTGGTGGGCCTTGGTTTGGCCACAAACAACTTCATAGAACTCATGGCCCTTAATCTCATTTTATAACTAGCCAAGCAAAGGGGAATCTAGTATCTTCATATCTATAGTGACTCTCAATTGGTCATAAATTATATGAATGACATTTACTCTTTCCAAAAATATGTATTTAGGCTCTCTTCCAAAATATTAAACTCAACATTTTGAATTTTTTTCATCTTTCATTTGATCATGTGTTCAAGAAAAGGAATCAAGAAGCAGACTACCTCTTTAAAACTGGATTCATTTCAGAAAAAAACACTTAAAAAATATAGGAAAATGCCCATGACATCCACTCACAATTTTTTCATGAATCTTGGTTCCAACTAGCACAAACTTGTAGGCTATTTTTCTTTCTTTGGAAATCTTCTAATAATATATACACTTTTATTCTTGATGTGGTTTACATATACTATTATATATTTTGTTGGTACTTTCTATGCTATAAACTAATTTCCATCATTGTATTTCTTGGTTTTTGGCCACCCTGAATCTTTTGGACTATCCCCGCTAAGGGATACATCACCACTTATCATTTTCGGTTGGAAAATTATCTTTATCTCATTGTCGATTGCAATTCTAAAAGCATTTATAAATGTAATTTTGTGTTTGCCAATATTTTTATACTTTTTTGTTTGTCATATATATACATATTGTTTATATTCTTTTTTCTTTATTTTTATATTTTTTAAAATAATTTTTTAAAATAATTTTCTTATTTTACTTTTTTTTAAGTTTAATATTTTCTCTTTTAAAGGAGCGCATTTTTATTATTATATAATTTGAGTTTTTAATCATTTTTTAATTGTTTTTTTTTTCCTTTCATCTTCATTTTTTTTATCTACGAGTTCTTTTCAAACTTTTGGGAATGATGACACTATATCTCAAGGCCATAGTTGCAAACAAGTTTTACTTTTAACCTTTAGAAAAAAAAAGAGATTTTATTGAGAGTACCACCTTTCAATTAGAGAGTTGGTTTTAATGTCTTGGTTGGTAACAATACTAGTTGTCAATATTGTGATTTCAAACAAGAAGTAATTGCATCTCTTCAATTTGTAGTTTGATTTTGGTAATTTTGACACAAAATATGGTATTTTAGAACTAGAGTTCTCATTTTGAGGTCACATTTCTCATCAAGTCAATAACTATGTTATAATGATAATAATATGTGGCAGTGGGTTGTGCATTAGTCATTGATCTCTTTTTAATCAAATAATAAGTGCATTCCAAAGAAACTCTAGCACCAATATTCTCCCAAGATATACCCATCAATGATTTGTGTTTCAATCAACAATGCATAAAATTTGTTCGAATTTCAAGACATGATTAGTGTTCCAACTATGAAGAACCATTTTTGTTTCTATACACAAAAGGACATGGGAAAGATATCAACGTATTACTAACAAGTGATTGTCATTAGGTGGCCCATCCTCCATATATCTCTTTTAAACTAACAAAAGGCACATCACTATGCCGATTTCACTCAATTCCGTCTTTCACATTACACGCTTTGAAAATGTAGGGATGCTCAATGGTTCTCATATATTTGTGTCCTTACATTGAAATGTACGCCCAATATAATGATGAAATATTTATGTGTCCATGATCCATTAACTCTTAAAACAATGTAAGATAAATTAGTAACCCAAAATATCTCTCGGTTCATATTTCTCAAATGATAAGAAGGGTGTGTTGTTCATGAATAATAAGGTGTACACATTTAATGGACCCTGCTACATGAAAAATGTGTTTGCCATCGTATTTTTTCATGTATTTCTCATATTTTGTGTAACACGACCCATCAAAAGTATGCAACATGGGTACTCCTTGGATGAGGAATTAAATTATGCATCCAACGGGTGCTCCCACTTGAAATTTGATTAAAACCATAATTTCAAAATAGAAGTTAAAAAATAGTTTTTTTTTTCCTTTTTTCCTTCTAAAATTTGATGATGTAACCAAATATTATTTTATTATTTCCATTATTATTTTATAATATTCCTTATGAGACCCATTTTAGACCTCAAGATTTCTCTAATATTTTGCACAAGTAGGTGGATTTTGAAAAACACTCACTTGAGGAATTGTGTGAACTATGCACACATTGACCTTGGCCAAACATAATATCCAAAGCTTATAGAACTTGCTCTTGTTGCTTGGTTTGGTTTCTATACTCATCGAAAAATTCTCAATATTTTTTTAAATGGAAACATGAAGTGAAATGCAATTGGACATCCAATTCAAACTGAGACTCAGAAAGGTGATCTATCAATTCCATTGAAATCCTCACACCAAGTTATAACTAGGTTCACCTCCATCCTAGGATTCCATATTTTTTATTTTTATTTTTTAAGGATCTTCAAAGCTAGAGTTTTGTTCCATAAAGGCCAACACAAAAATTTCACAAGGGGTTGAATTTTGCAAAATCGTGGCTCAAGAGATTGTGGATAGTCTGGTTACATGGGACTTCATCAAACACACATGCTAGAATTTTCTTGCTAAGAAATTGGAAAATAGATTACATGTATGTTTTGGTAGCCTTACATGTAGGTGAGTGTTATGTTTTTATTTTTTCCCTCTTTAAGAAATTCTTGATTTAAATTTTATAGTTATAGATTCTTAGTATTTTAGCATTTCTAATGGCTTACGTCAATTTAAAATTGGATTTATAATTCCTTGGGACACATATGCGATACTCAAATTGTTATGTTGAAGGAAATTATAGAATGAGATAGAATGTGAGGGATAAGGGTTATAAAATTCACATTGAAACAAAATCCATATCCTAAGTACAACATTTAATGTACCATCTGTGTTGTGTAACTACACTAGGAGTGAAGTGAGAAATCCAACTCCAAATGTCAATATGAGGTTGAGGCAAAAACTTACTTTATCCTTAAATTTCCTTTCTCTAAATAGGTATGGAAGGGAATCTAAGCTACACAAGGGACTTCATATGTGTGGGAAGGTGCCTCTATTGAAGATGATCTAAATATTTGGATGAGCAGTCAACACCGAATAAATCACAAGGCTCTTCCACTCTCAATTATCTAGGGCATATAGATTGCTCGAAACCATGCTATCTTTAAGAAATTTTCAGCTTCTCTTCAACATATTTCCTTTCAAACTATTTCCATTATGGAAGCATATATGCATTCATCCCAAAAATCTCGTTAAATAAACCAAATAGAAACTAAAGTTTAATATGATCACCCTTGGGCTTTCTTCAATACAATAACACAAGGTAACTCATCTACGCGAGGGGTTGGGGGGATCATACCTTCAGAATTACACTCCATCTCTTTCTTGGTGGGCCTTGGTTTGGCCACAAACAACTTCATAGAACTCATGACCCTTAAGCTAATTTTACAACTAGTCAAGCAAAGGGGAATCCATTATCTTCATATCTATAGAGACTCTCAATTGGTCATAAATTATATGAATGGAATTTACTCTTTCCAAAAATATGTATTTAGGCTCTCTTCCAAAATACTAAACTCAACATTTTGAATTTTCTCATCTTTCATTTGATCATGTCTTCAAGAAAAGGAATTAGGAAGCAAACCAGCTCTTTAAAATTGGATTGGTGTTGGACAAAAGAACTTAAAAAGTATAGGAAAATACCCATGACATCCACTCATAAATTTTCCATGAATCTTGGTTCCAACTAGCACAAAATTGTTGGCTATTTTTCTTTCTTTGGACATCTTCTAATAATCTAGACACTTTTATTCCTAGTGTGGTTTACATATACTATTATATATTTTTTTGGTACTTTCTATGCTACAAAACAATTTCCATCATTGTATTTCTTGGTTTTTGGCCACCCTGAATATTTTGGACTATCCCCACTAAGGGATACATCACCACCTATCATTTTTGGTTGGAAATTTGTCTCTATCTCTTTCTCAATTGTAATGCTAAAAGCATCTATAAATTTAATTTTGTATTTGACAAATTTTTATATTTGTTTTTTTTTTCATATATATACATGTTGTTTATTTTCCTTTTTTTATATATTTTTTAAAATAGTTTGTTTATTTTACTTTTTAAATTTTAATATTTTTTTCTTTTAAAGGAGCGCACTTTTTATTGTTATTTAATTTTAGTTTTTAATTATTTTTAAATAATGTTTTTATTTTCTTCTCATCCTCATTTTTTTATTATCTACAAGTTGTTTTTAAACTTTTGGGCATGATGAAACTATATCTCAAGGCCATAGTCACAAACAAGTTTTAATTTTAACCTTCTGAACAAAAGAGATTTTATTGAGAGTACCACATTTCAATTAGAGAGTTGGTTTTAAAGTCTTGGTTGGTAACAATACTAGTTGTCAATATTGTGATTTCAAACAAGAAGTAATTGCATCTCTTCAATTTGCGGTTTGATTTTGGTAGTTTTGACACAAAAATATGGTATTTTAGAACGAGAGTTCTTATTTTGAGATCACATTTCTCATCAATTCAATACCTATGTTATAATGATAATAATATGTGGTAATGGGTTGTGCATTATTCATTGGTCTCTTTTTAATCAAATAATAAGTGAATTACAAAGAAACTCTAACACCAATCTTCTTCCAGGATACACCCATCAATGATTTGTGTTTCGATCAACAATGCATAAAAGTGGTTCGAATTTCAAGACATGATTAGTGTTCCAACTATGAAGAACCATTTGTGTTTCTATATACAAAAGGACATGGGAAAGATCTTAATGTATTACTAACATGTGTTTGTCATTAGGTGGCCCATCCTCCATATATCTCTTTTGAGCTAACAAAAGTCACATCATTATGTGGATTTGACTCAATTCCCTCTTTCACATTACACACTTTGAAAATATAGGGATGATAAATGGTTCTCATATATTTGTGTCCCTACTTTGAAATGTACACCAAATATAATGATGAAATATTTATGTGTCCATGATCCATTAGCTCTTAAAACAATGTAACATAAAGTAATAACCCCAAATATCCCTCAGTCCATATTTCTCAAATGATGGGAGGGGTGTAGTGTTCATGAATAATAAGGTGCAAGTACTCAAGTTAATGTGTGAGGATCCTCCATTTCTTTTTTACTAACATTTGTTGGGTGTGTTTTATATTCTTTCCATGACTAGTCGCATATGTGGGGGGTTATAGGGGGGCATCAACCTCCGCTATTCGTTGCACTGGGCACAACCACCTTTGTCGAGGGCTTTCCCCCCTGCATAGGGTCTGGGGCTGCAGTCAGGAAAAAAAAATTAGAGCCTATATTAGGTGGGAAGACCTACCTATGGTTTTTTTCATGGGTTTTGCACATGGTTTTGGGCATGATGGTTTTTTTCCCATGGTATTTTGTAAATCCAGTCAAGGGAAATAATATTATGTTCTAATCCAGGTTTAATGGATTATGGTTTATGAATGCTTTGACATGCATATATAAGTATTGTAACATTGAAAGAATCATAATGAAAAGTCAATCTGGTAGTCCCGGTTTTGGGATCTAGGGGAAAATATATGTGTATATTAGTTTTATGTCTTATGTTGTCGCCACTGTTTATTTTTTGTTATAAGAATTTGTTTGTAGTTAATTTATGGATGTGGTTAAAACATACAACATTACCAATAATATTGATGACATGTCTTTGTGTCCCTATCTTACTTGAGGATGTTATCTATACGATGTATGTTTCTAATTACAAGTTACAAATAAATTTTGTATATTTCTATGTTGGTATTTCATTCCATATTAACACTCATTTCTCAAGTAGATGATGATATAACACCTCCCACCTCTTAAACGATCTCAGGTTGTAGGAGTGTTACCCTTTTGACCCAATCTTTAGGTTTGTTATGAAGTTGCACTTAAAACAGCCTATTTTCGTCAAAGTATTCAAATTCTAAAACTAATGGCATCATCTGATTAATCTCATCAAGAGATTTATGATGATATAAAATTTACCTCAATCTAAGTCCTAGGTAGAAAGTTATGCCCCTTAGAACTTTAGTCCATTAAAGAAGCATGCCATCAAGAGGAATCTACGTGGCACCCACATGGCCACACCTGGCCCATATGGTGCCATGCCACCACCATGTGGGGGTCCACATGGCACACACATCATATTGGTACCAACAAACACTTTATTTCCCTAGTATGATGGTTTCATGGTATAACATTTCCCTTGACCACTATCACAATTTCTCATGTCGATATCACTTCCCTAAGTTGGCATGTCCCTAGTATCATATCCCTTGAGACCATTTCTCTTGGGTACCATCTCCCCGGTATCATTTCCCTGGGATCATTTTCCCCAAGTACCATATCCTCGGTATCATTTCCATGGGATAATTTTCCCCAAGTACCATCTCCCCGGTATCATTTCCATATGATCATTTTCCCAAAGTACCATCTCCTCGGTATCATATACCCCAAAATCATTTCCCTCGAGTAACCTTTCCTCGAGCCAGTATCGTTTACTTTCCCCAAGTTCCAATTACCCCAATACTATGTTTACCCAACATTACATTCTGGGGGCCAATAAGTTTAAATTATTTATTAACCATTGATTAAACACATTAATTAAAAGGATTATTAATTAATTCTACACATATCTTTCATCAAATTTCACATAGAAAACACATTATTTTAAAACTATTCATTTGATCAATTCAACCAAACATTTAATAAAGCACCATTGATTCCTTGCACAACTTGAAGTATGGTTAATTTACCTATTCATAGGCTATTATTATCAATTAATTAAGCATGAACACATAGATTCTCATAACTATACAAGAAGAGTTAATGTCCATCTATCATCCATTGCTAATCCTCTAAAAAAAAATGATCTTCTATATTCATCATCCATTGTTGTCAAATAAGAGAGTATAAACACACAATTTGCCATATCAATCATTAACATAATGTTGAACAACACATTCTAAGACATTCACTAAAAATCATGGAGACACAAGGTCTCATACTAATCATAAGCAAAACATTCAATATCATGGTTCATGATTCAAATATGAAATTTTAATATATTTATCTGTATATCTTAAATTGGTTGGAAACTAGAGGAGGGACTTCCATTTTCCACCCAACCATTGGCCAACTTTATAGAAATTTTCTTGTAGTTGATCACTCCCGATCGAGATCCATTGTTTGAGGAAAAGTTTTCTCAGGGAATTCATGCCAAAGGCTTGGTTTAAAACACAAAATATTGATTCCATTGTGCATTTAGTTTATAACCTACCATCTAATAGAAAGCACGAAGGTGGTTTATTAGTTGTACCTACAACAAACACTAAGGTGGTTTATCAGTTATTTCCTAGCAATAAGCACCATATTGATCCACTCTTTCCTCTAGGTTCATTCACAGGGGTTCACACAAGGTGTAGATGGGGTATTTCTTAGTCTCAAGAGTTGGAATCCACTATCTAGGTGGTTTATCAATTATATTTTCATAGCAAGCACCACAAGTTTTGATTCTCACTATCTAGGTGGATTACCAGCTACTCAACAAGCACCACAGTGACCTAGAAGTCCCTATCCATGTGGTTTATAAACTATATAGCAAGCACCACGCTGATTCAGTCTCCCACTGAGCCTTCCACTAATCCACGCGGGCTTAGACATAGTCTAGTGGCCTAAAACACAGTTCACATGGAATTCACCCACAATTCATGAGGATTTAATCCATGGTTTAGATGGTTGTTGCTCAATATTAGAAGTTAGAATCCATTTTCTAGGTGGTTTATTAGCTATAAAAAAAGAATCATGATGATTCAGTCATCCAATGAGCCTCCCACTAATCCACACAAACATAGACAACATATTCTAGTGGCCTCATACACAATTCACAAGGAATTCTCACACTCCATATTTTACTGCCTCTTCGCAACAACTCCCACATGCTACAATGATCAATTGAGTGCACTCAGAAGGGAGAGAAACTCAATATACAAGAAAAATCAATATACAAGAAAACTCAAGTGGAATTAATCAACAAGAGAGAGTTTGAAGACCAAGAAACCAACCAACAAGAGGCAACACCAAAACCCACCTCCCAAAAAACACTGGAACCAACAATTTCTTTAGTTGTTCCTTCATATATTTTTTTCAATGTCCTTTCTTGAGTTTGAGAAGCCACAGGGCCATCTCCTCGATGTGCTAGAGGAAAGGGGCGTTGTTTTTTCCTCCACTGCCTCTAATCAAATCTCATAAAGTCACTAACAACAAGTGGCTTCAACTAGGTCTGCACCATCACCTCTAATTTCATTTCATAAATTAATTGTCAATAAGTTGTCTCGATTAGGTTTGCAAGAAATAGCTCATTAACTTCAATATTTAATTTTAGTGTTGGGTTCGTGGCTTCCCAAGAAAGCAAGCTCCATTAAACATTTATGGTTCCAAAATATTGTCTTCTCCTTCAGTCAGAAATCATAATGTTTAAAACACATTGTATTCGCCAACCATGGCTCTTGTGCCTTTGCTGGCATTATAGTTACATTTTTAAATTACAAAAATTGAGGTAAATGTGAGAACTATCACAAATGATACTTTTGTCACCTTTCTCATCATTGTCATGCACTAGTTTAGTATTAAAATCCAATATTAAGCTCTATGTATACACAATTTATATACTGAAACTAAAAAATTTAAAAACTTTGTTTTGATATATAATGTGTTTATTTATAACATAAAAATTTCATTCATTGATATTAACATTGGGGAACTTTCATGATATTTGCTTTAAATTAATTTATGTTCAATTTAGTAAAATCAAAACTAATACATGGTTATAATCTCAAAATTTACAAATTATATATTCACCCCAACCCTAAACATAACAACTAATCAAGGTTGGCTAACAAAGTGTTACTAGTAACAATAGCCTTGAGCATTAAATTTAATGTTACTAGTCTTGAGTATTAAATTTAATATTTTATTAAAAAATAACACTAGTTTTCACTTTTATTTTTTACATTATTATATTTTTTATTTTATTTTTAAATTAATTATTAAACATAAATTCATTGTAACATAATGTTATGAAACCGACTTACAAAATAGAACAAAAGATAGATCAACGACTTAGAAATCAACTTTTTCATGGGGGAAACCTCATTTACATTACATAAATGAACAATTCTTGGATGATACAAATGACAAAACCTCCTTTCTATATATACGATTCCAATGGGTCACAATATAATCCTAGCCGACATAATATTAACAATGTAAGGGAACAATAATAATAATAATAGTAGGCCTCTATGGGACACAATAATAACAATATGGGGACTACATGGGCACAAGAAAAATAATAAGGGGGATATACTAACAATAACAATAAAGGGATACACTAGTATTATAGGGACCTAACATGCCCCTCTCCTTTAGACAAGTGTTGTCCTCAATGCTCGATTATTTCTGGATGCTTCTGTATAAAATTCTCATCCTCCCATGTGGAATCTTCAGCGGGTGATTTCTTCTACTTGATGAAATACTCTGAAATTGATCGATTTCGTAGCTGTCGAGTTCTTGTTTCTGTGACTATTTCATGTTCCAATATGATTTTTCCTTCTTTGTCAAGTTCTTGCAATATTGTTTGAACTAGGAGCTTATCACCTATAACCTTTGGTGATAATTTATTATCCTTCTTAGCTTGATTAAGGGAAATATGTTTGTATGGTTATAGTCGTAAAAATACCCAGTCACCTACATCAAAAATTATTTCACTACGATGTTGATTTTCTTGTTGTTTCATTCAATTTTGCACCAAAGTTAGTTTATCCTTTAAGAGTTGGAGAACATGTTGTTGATGTTTGATGTGATCTTCCACTACTTGATCATCCATATTATCTTTCATTTCATCCTTAAAACCATCCACCTTATCATCCATGTCTGCTTTTAAACCATCTATGTCATCTTTGTTGCTCTTTGTGAGATCAGAATTTGTTGCACTTGGTACTGTAATTTTGATATATCATACTGAAATTCTTCTTTTTCATGCATAATAGTAGAGTTTTTAGATGGCTTAATGGGTGTATAATTATTTTTTGGAGGCATTATAAAACCCAATAATGATAACAATGCTTTAATATGCACTTGGAATCACTTCAAACTGATTTTTTAAACAAATGTTATGCAATTAAAAAAACACATTTTTTTTCCTTTTAGGAGTTCGATATTAAAATGGTTGTAACTCTGTAATTTCAGATCTCTAAGATCTGAAATTTGGTCCTATGGTAGTCCGGTGAGTATTCTTTCCAATGCCGTGGATCAGACCTAATTTGGATTCTTCAAGGTAAAGCTATGTCCGATCTCCCACAATGACTTAATTATGAACTAGTTAAGTAGAGAAAATTTGTACGGCATGCCACATGTCCCTGTTTTTACCTTCGGCTATGAAATCGATATATAAGCAATCATAGTCTGTGCACTTTCAGACACTTTTTACAAAATTCTAATCTGATGTCTGAAACGAAAGTTATGACGATTTTCTCTCGGTCACTTGTTTGAGATGAAATTCTGGAGCCTATAAAAACCCTAACTTCCTCAGATCATATCTCTGAAAATATATCGAAACAACATCTACAATTTTTACATGATGTTCATCAAGATTTAGGCTCAAATGGGTTTTATTTTTAGCTTCTGAACCTTCATAGAAAAATAATTATAGCAAAAATTCCAAGATGACCTGTTTGTAGCAGCGAAAACCCTAGAATACAAAGCTCTGATACCAAATGTTATGAAACCAGCTCACAAAATAGAAGAAAATATAGATCAACGACTTATAAATCAGCCGCTTCAAGGGGGAAACCTCCTTTACATTACATAAATGAGAAATCTTGGATGATACAAATGGAAAAACCTCCTTTCTATATATAGGAGTCCAATGGGTCACAATATAATCCTAGCCGACATAACAATAAAAATGTAAGGACACAACAATAGCAATAAGGGGATACACTAGTATTATAGGGAACTAACACATAAATTTCATATATATATATATATATATATATATATATATATATATATATATATATATATATATAAGTTAATAATTAAAATATGATGATTATTGCCTTGTCATATTTGGTCATTGAATGTCATGCTGGTCAGTTATATTAAAATGCTTTCAAATAAATTAATTATTTTTAAATAAATTAAAGATCATATTTTGCAAAGTTAATAAGATTTAATTTGATTATTTGAAGTTTTTTAGGGATAGAATTTGATATAAGAAACTTGAAATGATTTGAGAAACCATACTCACTTGTATATAAATTGAGAAAATTCAAAAGTGTTTAATTACAAATAAATTCAAAAATAAAAGTGTAGTTCCTTGTGCTATCTTGTTAAGTGAAGCAAGGGTTGCTCCTATTGAAGCAATTGCTATGGTGCGAGTCATAAGGTATTTAAAAAAAATTGAGCAAATGGAAGAGGGTAGATGGCCTAGGTTGTGTTTAATGACATATTGTGCCAAACAAAGAAGATTTGGATGTGGAAAAATAACAAATGGTTTAGTAAATGGGGTATTTGTTTGAGCATGTGTACCACAAACAACATAGAGATAAAAACTTTTGTTATGGATAAATTCCACAAACGTACTTAAGAGAAAGAGCTAGGGAGAAAGAAGAAGTACTACATTGAAGAGTTTAACCCCACTCATAATCATCAACAAAAAGCATAGATAGGGGACAATATTTCTTGGAGATCCAAAATTCTTATTGCTCAATTAAGGACTAATTCTCATCAACTTTGTTGCAAAACAGGGCGCTTGAAAAGGCCAAACGAAATGTGGGAGGAAAGAGTATGTATTTTTTGCTCTTCCGGAAAAGTGGAAACAGAAAAACATTTCATTTTAGAATTCGAGGCCTTCAAAGAAAGCAGGGAAAATTATGCAGATATTCTAGCAGCTAGCTCTTGGGATAATGTATTCAGTGAAGAGTTTGTCAAGAAGCTGGAAACGTTTATTATAAGACTCCACAAGAAAAACACTATATACAAAAACCAGATGGAGAAGCCATCTGTCCCAGAGGCTATAAGATTTTAAGTATTTTTTTAATAATAAGTTAATTAGTTAAATTATTAATTTGTTTGTTGTTAAGTTGTATGAGTTTTAAGATAATTGCATGTTTAACTTTTGGCTAGTGAAATCTAGGGATTGCATTTAACCTGAACCACATTATCCCTTAATATGACTGGATTTTTGCCCCAATTTTTCCCCAAAATTTGAAACAATGACCTTGTCGTCATAAAGTACCTAACAATACACCCATCACCATCTATTCTATCCCATATATATTTATATTATTAATTTAATATACACAAAAATATAATAATTAAATTGTAAAATTAATTTATATGTTATTTTTATTATTGAAATAATTAATAAAATAATTTCTCCAACTCAATATACTTATAAATAAATACAATTGATAATAAATTGAACATATAAAAAATCACAAACAAAATAACAAAATATTAATCGATAATAATTTATGTCAATATTTCCTCCTTATTAGAAAAATACCTCCTCTCATGTGAATCACCGTTGATTTAACGTGATCAACGTTGAGAAGGCAGAACAATAAACAAGTGAAAAAAAAAAACAAAGCAGACTACGGTACACATAATATTATAAAATGAAATCCAGTGAAAATTTGCGACGCACAATCATAAACCATGCAAATTGAGAAAACAGTGAAAACTCAAGATTCAGAGCCGTGTGCAAATGCTTGATCATAAGTGCTTCAGCATTGCTAGATACGTGAGATATCACGACCAAACACGAATGTAGTAGACCAATTGACTGCCACGTAGAACCTATTCCTCCAACTCAACACATCTGTCCATCACGCTGACCTCCACATCAACCAGCTCATGAAACCAGCAGCGGATAACCCTTTTGACTCCTGTCCACATAAGCATCATAAAGCATTATTCCGGTCAGTTCCCAAGTTGTTCATGTTTCGCAGGGATTAGGGTAAGGAAATATGAGCTGCTTTTTTGACCTTGCTCTGTCGAAGGTCGACCAATGCTTTATAGCGTCCAACTGATGCCATGCTTGCTAAGTGCCTGTAAACGAATGGATTTCCCATAGGTATGTCTTTCGCATCCCCTGACCGTCCACCACTTGCTCCCCCAATTCTATTCAAGAGACCTGCCAAGTATTTGCCTTGTCTGTCCGCAACCTGTTTGTCCAAACCCAAAAGTGTATATTACAATTTGTGTAATGTCCCGTAAATAGCAAGGAATTAAAGAATTTTGTGCTTCAGTAAGGGTATATGGGGAAAAGAGTTGGGTAAGAAGAAGTATTATGTTCAAGAATTCAACTCCACTTGTGATTTCCAACAAAAAGAATACATTGGAGCTAGCATTCCGAAGAGGGCAAAGGTTCTTATAGCTAAATTAAGAACTAACTCACATCAACTTCGGTGTGAAACGAGACGGTGGAAGAGACCTAAAAAAGTTTGGGAAGAAAAGGTATGCACTTTTTGCACTTCTTGGGCAGTAAAATCAGAAAAACATTTCATTTTGGAATGTGACGCTTTCAGAGACATCAGAGACAGTTACCGTAATATGTTAGCATTAATTCCGTGACATTGTCTTTTCAGTAATGAAACTGTTATAAGATTGGATCAACTCATCATCAACTTGAATAAGAATAAATATCATTCATTGATTCAGGAAATGAAAATGGTATTCTTTCGCAAATAAAATTTGTTATTTAGAAAAGAGAGAAACATGGTGAGAAAATTTAGGTTGAGTTTTCTATTTGATCGCTATTATTGCATCAAACTAAGTAAAGTGGAATCCTTCTTATCCCATTCCATGGTACGTTGGGTACATTGAATATAGACATTAAACTAGGTTTGGTACAGAGGAAAGGTAGTTGATACGAAGATCGTGTTAAAATTTACCTGAGCTAAAGCTGGGAGTGTGGGCCTGTTGGTACTTTCAAGAAAACCACAGCAGTCCCCAATGTCATAAACATCTTCAGCTGAAGCAGCACGTAACCATTCATCCACACCGATCCTGCTCGGGAAAATATACTGTTAACAAATAGGTGGGAAAATGGCCATGAAAAGCACTTTACAAACCATAGTTAACAGACATTTGTCAACAAAGAGAAATGGGCCTCCTCATTAGTTGGAAATAATGGCAGTTTTTTCCCTTATCTTTCAACAGATATTTCCTTTAACGTTAAGAAAAAGATAGCAGTTATGATAAGAAGAAATTTATGCAAAGAACAGAATACCTTCCGCCAGGTGAGGTTGGAAGTTTTAACGAGCGTGAGAAAGGAGACGGCCCAACCCCTGTAGACCAGACTAACAGGCCATAAGGAACTTCAGTGCCATCATTAAGGATAATCTTCTGGGATTGGACATCTTTGACAACACCACTTACAAGCCGAACTCCAGATTGCAAGAGATCAGCCAAAGTCAGCAAAAAACATCACCATAAGATATGGGAAAATATAACGGCCAACGTTGTAATTCCGAGAATATATAGCCGAGGGTTTGGAAAGAAACTCGTGGGGAATATTGAGGAAAATATCAGAAAATATTGGCAATCAGAAACTTGGTCCCGAGGGTTTGGAAAGAAACTCGTGGGGAATATTGAGGAAAATATCAGAAAATATTGGCAATCAGAAACTTGGTCCCGAAAAACTAGGAAAAAATGGTGACCAGAAATACTATGGAAATAATCCAAAAAATTGGTAGAAATCTTTGCAACACTGATAACAGCTGGTGACCTGAAATCTTTGCAACACTGATAACAGCTGGTGACCTGAAAAACTATGGGACAAATACAAAATTTTGGTAGAAGTGGGAATTCTTTGCTACATTGATAACAGCAGATATATATCCAATTGAACATCATAATTCCATAGTGCCTTCAAGATGGATGATGCAGTTCGTGATGTTATGAATTAAAATAGAAGATATACTAGTATTTAGGGAAAATGGCGAGTCTGAAGCTACGAGGTTTCTTTCTAATCAAAAAGTCATACCAAAAATTTTCTACATCAATAGCATGACATCAAAATTTCTGTTTTTATTTTATCCTGACTCAAAATTTCCTACAACACACATGTCGTCAAGCCGGCAGATCTTTATTATACAAATTCGATGCTACTAAAGTAAGCAATGAGCATTCAATCATCGCAGCAAAAGCTGGTAATCTTCAGATCTGTTTATTATCTTTCTCAATGGAAATGATTATGATGAATTTATAAAAAACACTATCTGATTGTGATCGAGGGAAATCTTTTGGAGCATGAATAAGGAAAATCTTGTTTCCAAGTTTCTGAGCAGATGATCATCGTTTTGCGTGGAATACATCAACATAAATGTATCAAAACACACTTAAATGTATCAAAACGTTATTGAAATGTACCTGTGATATTTTATACGTAGAATTGCTTCTGACATCAGTTTCTTCATATTGCTTATGAACCAAGCCTTTTATCATACATCTAAGTATGGCACTCTTCAAACGAGAAATCAAAGAAACATGAAAGCACAAAGAAATTGTCATATTTATCTATTCGATGAGGATGTTTATCATGTGAAATAATGTTCTAACCAGCCCTAAAGAAGTGTATCTACTATCAGGCATACCCATTATCGTATAGATGCAAGGCTATGAAAAGTTTTGGGGGTCTGCGCTGGATCATTTAGAATGAGTAACAAAGGACTCTAAAATGCATACTTGAAAGAATGTTTTCTAAGCCCGCTTAGACAAATGAAATCGCAGGTCTTCTTGCTCATTGGAAAACGGGACACTATGGAAATGATTCAACAATACTTCTGTAGTATCACCTTGGACAATCCCAAAACAAAACAGAAATACAAACTGCAGCTATATGAAATACAAATAGCAGTGCTTGAATCCACAATATTAGAATGGAAATGATAGATACTGTATGATTTATATGCAGACTTTTCTGGAGAATGGAGCAGAAAAATGACCTCAATGTTGGTTTTACAAGGGCGTGCACTGTAAAGTAAGACAATAAAAGTATTACAACACTTTTCAAACAGCAATCTTTCAATAAATATTTTCTTTAAAGAAACCTCTTACCTTGGTCAAATGTTTAATAGCGTACTGCCTGAGACTCACATCAAAAGAAGATAAGATTTCATTTGCCTGCACATGGAACAAATAAAGATTGTGAATACTTACCTCAAGGTCATTGACATTTATATTATTTCTTTTAAGAGCAGCAAACCATTGATTCTATTTTGCATCTTCGATGCTAATCAAAACTATGGATTATGAAACAACATAGCAATCGAGTAGGAATCCTATCAAGCTTCAATAAAACCATTTGATGTTAACAAGCTTGAACAAGACGACATTATGAACTGCGTAGTACCTCAATGACATTGACATGGATGTAATCTTTAACATGAGAGTATCTCTCATGTGCATCTCCAATAATAAAATCACTTAACTCACCACTAAACTCAACACCAGTAGGACCGCCCCCTACCACAACGCAGTGTAGAAGTCGTTTCTTTTATCCCTCAGAAATTCCTGTGTTTCCATCAACACAAATGTATAAAAATGAAGGAACTTTGCCTATTTTTAACTTTCTTTTAAATTAACCACTATTACTAGAAGTGAGTTGTGTTGGAATTTCTGAGAATTTCAGAACAATAAACAGAGAGAATAATGCTCTCTTTCTTAACACAGAGAATAAAAAAATTTGCTCACAAGAGACAGAGTTTCACACTTTGAAATTTATATTTCATTAACTCAAAAAAAACAGTTACAAAACCTCCTAGGGAATACAAAATACTTAGACTGCTGCATACACAACGCTAAAAAACACAACTTCACTGTCTTTGTTCAACAACAAAAACACTCTCTGTCTCACCTTTAAAACTACACTTCTGTGTAAAACATACCTGTGTTTTAATATCAACACTGTTGTGTTACAATATAAAAACCTTACAATACGCTTTCGGGCCTTTTGTTTTTATATGCCATAGCATATAAAACATAAAACAAAACTATATAAAATAAAGCTTAAACTAAACTTAAATCTAAAGTCTGTTTAAAACTGTCGAGGCCCACAGTTTATATTGCGCATATGTTAAATTACATATGTTAAAACATATGTAAGTTAAAACATGAAATACCAAAGGTTTAAAAAAAAAAACTTTATCGTGCTATATCAAAACACTAATACAAACTTTTTAAAACAAAATTCCAACGCGCGTTGTTTAAAACATAAAACAAAACGTTAATAAAAACTTTACATAAAACCTTTGCAAACACCTCTTACCAAACTCCCCTGGATTTCAAACATCATTTAACCCAAATGCACGAAACCATTTCGCGTTACAAAACTGGGTTGCCGACATAGTGAAATGGACGTGCGATCAAATATCCAATCGGATGGATAAAACGATATTGGGTCCGGAAAATGTCTTTGTGTACAGGGGCAAAGTGTGACCCAAAACGTTTTAAAATCTGCCCTAACAAATCTTCGGGTCCGGATTTGCAATGCGAATTGGCCCAAAGAAAAAATGTGCTCCTATCAGCCTCTACCACGTGGTCCTGCACTGAATGGTCTGTGGTCATGGTCGCGGGGACCACCGTCCTTTAAATTCAAAACACTCCTGCATTCAAAACATAAATCAAATTGCTATGTTTCCTATGTATGAAGAAACAATACTTTGTTTCTTTCAAATACAGAGACTGTTTCCTGCTTTTAAACAAAAAAACTCTGATGCTCTTTTTAATGTACAGAGGACTGCTATTTAAACCTATGAAAGAACTGAATGATTTTTTTAACCGCTGAATTTGACTGTTCAGCAAAAATAGAAAGCCGCCTGTGACAGAGATTTTCAAAACATAATTGGAAAGCGGCTTTCTGTACAGAGGGCAGTTGAAAGTAATATTTCAAAACTCCCCCTTAATTTCAACCATTGGGTTATCAGTCATACCCAGACATTTTCTCAAAAATTCAAAACTCTTCTGCCCCAATGCCTTGGTCAAAATGTCTGCAAACTGCTCCTGAGTTCTGCAGTGTTATAAAACAATTTCACCATTGTTCACTAGCTCCATGATGTAGTAAAAATTTTTGTCAATGTGCTTCGTTCTCTTGTGAAACACAAAATTCTTGGATAATGCAATAACTGAGCTATTGTCACAATAAATCAATGCACCTTTTACTTGCTCTTGGCATAAACTTCTCAACATCCTTCTCATCCAAATTGTTTGACACGCTGCTGTTGTAGCTGCCACATATTCTACCTCTGTTGTAGACAATGCTATAATAGGCTGCTTTTTGGAAGCCCATGAAATGGCTCCTAAACCCATGTGAAAAACATAACCAGATGTGCTTTTCCGGTCATCTACACTTCCAGTCCAATCACTGTAAGTGTATCCAATTAAATCTGAACATTGTGAAGTAGTATGTAAAATACCAAACCTTTTAGTACCTTTCACATACCTCAGAATCCTTTTTGCTGCCTACCAATGTGCTTCCCTTGGCCTCTCCATGAATCTGGAAATCAAACTAACAACATGCATTATATCAGGCCTAGTTGCAGTCAAATACATGAGGCTGCCAACTATGATCTTGTAAAAACTAGGATCAAAATCCTTGCTGTTGTCCTCTCTGCTGAGTTTTAATCCCATCACTATGGGAGTGATTGTTGCTTTGCTCTCCTGCATATTAAATCTTTCCAACACTTCATTAACATATTTTTCTTGTGAGATAAAAATTCCATTTTCATTCTGCTCTACTTCTATTCCTAAGAAGTACTTTAGCAAACTCATATCTGTCATTTCAAATTCTTCTTTCATGACCTTTTTAAAATTTTCAGCAAGGCAATCATCATTACCTGTAAAAATAACATCATCAACATATAACACAACAATTAGCATTTCACCATCTTTTTATTTAATGTAAAGGGTGGGTTCTCCCTCACATTTTTCAAATCCATTTTCTAATAGATAGGAATCTATCCTACTGTACCACGCTCTTGGCACTTGCTTTAGCCCATAAAGATCTTTCTTCAATTTTCACACTTTGTGCTCTTGGCCTTTCTTTTCGTAGCCTAGAGGTTGTTCAATGTAAACCTCTTCCATTAACACTCCGTTTAGGAATGCTGACTTCACGTCCATTTGGTAAACTTTCCACTTGTTTTGTCCTGCTATGGACAACACTACTCTCACGGTTTCCATTCTAGCAACCAGTGCAAAAGTTTCCTCATAGTCTCTCCCATGCTCCTGCTTATACCCTTTGACAATAAGTCTTGCCTTGTGTCTTTCTATTTTGCCTTCAGCATTACTCTTGGTCTTGTAGACCCATTTAACTCCAATGACATCTTTACCTTTTGGGAGTTCAACCAAATCCCATGTCTTGTTTCTTTCTATGGCATTAATCTCTTCATCCATAGCCTCTATCCATTTCTTATCTTTAATAGCTTCCTAAAAATGAATAGGGTCATCAACATGACAATATAAAGTAAAAAAAGAGTTCATACCTTCATTTGCTGCCCTTGTTCATAAATGTCATTTAAATTTCTGAACTTCTTTCCTCTTTCATTAGGTGTACAGGTTCTTGAAGAAGCACTTGAATTTCATCCTTGTGGTGTGCTTGGAGAAGCACTTTCATTTCTCCTCAAGGGTGTCTCTTGCTGCCCTTGTGTTGGTACTGCTGTTTGGGGATGTATTTCAGCCAACTCATCATCATCTTCATCATGAGACAAACAATTTTTAACATTCACGGTTTTCTCTATGCTTCCATCCCAAGCTTCCTCTTCAATAAACTGAACATCTCTTCTCACAATAAACTTCTTGGTGGATGGGCTGTACAACCTGTAAGCTTTGTATTATTCACTGTATCCAATGAAAATACATTTCTCCCCCTTGCTGTCCAACTTTCTCCTTAGCTGATCTGGAATGTGTGCATAAGCCACACACCCAAAAAAATTCATGTGGGTGACACCTTGCTTTGTGCCACTCCATGCCTCTTTCGGAACTTTGTTCATGACTGCTTGTGTTGGGCATCTATTTAAAATGTATGCTGCACAATGTACAGCCTCAACCCAATAATCATTCGGCAAATGCTTTGCCTTAAGCATAATCCTTACCATATCCATGATTGACCTATTCTTCCTTTCGGCAACTCCATTTTGCTGTAGAGTGTACCTAGTTGTAATCTGCTTGTGAATTCCATTTTCTCTACAAAAACATAGAAATTATTTGGAGATATACTCACCTCCTCTATCAATTCTTAGAACTTTGATGTGCAGCCCACTTTGGTTTTCCACAAGTTCTTTGAAATTGCAAAATCTTTCAAACACTTCACTTTTGTTTTTCAAAAAGTAAACCCAAGTTTTTCTAGTAAAATCATCAATAACTATTAGCATATAGTGGCTACTAGCAAGTGATGGAGTTTGCATCAGTTCACATAAATCTGAGTGGAAAATATCTAAGGGTGCTTTTTCCCTTATGCTTTTCCCAGATGGAAAACTTTCTCTGTGTTGTTTCCCCAAGATACAACCTTCACAAAGTCTGTCCGGTTTCTCAATCAATGGCAATCCTCTTACCATTCCTTTTCTATTCAACAAGTTAAGACCCCCAAAGTTGAGATATCCAAATCTCAAGTGCCACAACCAATTTTCATCTTTTGGTTCGCTTTGGAGAGCCTCTTGTGTCACTGCTGCTATCTCTTCTCCATTTTCCAAATCTGCTCTCATCTTGAGAGGGAACATCCTGTTCCTTGTCATCTTCACTTCAGCAATACATTGTTTGCTGGGTGGTTTTTCCATGATGGTGCATACATAATCCTCAAAGAAAACATTGTACTCCTTTTGAACAAGTTGTCCAATACTTAAGAGGTTACATTTCATTCCAGGAACTTAATAAACATCTGTTATGGATTTCTTTTCACCTTTCCTTGTTAAGAAATTTACATCTCCTTTACCCATAACAGAAACTTTACTATCAGTCCTTAATGTGACTTGTTACTGCACATTCTCATCTAACATAGAAAACATGGCTATGTTTCCTGTCATGTGGTTACTGCAACCAGAGTCTAGAAACCATAAATCTTCACTCTTTTCCTCAGCCATATTACAAGCTAAAAACAAATTATCTTGGCTGATATTTTCTCTAGTGAAATTTTCATTTTTTCTATTACTCATATCATGCTTCTTTTTCCTACATTCATTTGCATAATGCCCATATTTTTTACAATAATGACATTGGACATTGGATTTATCATAACTTTGTCCTTGAGCATGTTGTTGACCACTTTGTTGGTTGTTGCCTTGGCCTTGGTTCTGATTTGGATTGTTGCCCCTTCCTTGAGCATTTGCTGGACTGTTTCTTCCACCTTTGTTTTGGCTTCTGCCTCTTACTCTCTTGTTTCCTCTGCCTTGACCTTTTCCTCTTCCAAAGGACATCTAGGTCTTAAAGGCATGTTCTAGAGATGAGTTTTCATTTCTACCCAATATTTTCTCATGTGTCATCAGTGATGCATGTAGCTCATCAACTGAAAAGTTTGTGAGATCCTTTGTCTCTTCTATGGTGGTAACAATCACATCAAACCTTGAGGGTAGGCTCCTCAATAGTTTCTCCACAATCCTTCTTTCTTCAAGAGTCTCTCCATGAGACCTTATCTGTGTGACCATTCCAATCACATGTGTGAAGAATGAATCAATGTTATCTGACTCCTTCATGCAGAGAGTCTCAAAATATCTCCTCAGCAATTGTAGTTTTGTTGTCTTCATTTTCTCCATGCCTTGATAGGATGTCTTGAGAGTTTTCCATGCTTCTTTGGATCTCTTAGCTGCTTCTATCCTTGGAAACACACTCTCATGCACTGCTTGATACAAGTAGTAAAGGGATTTGGAGTCCTTTTTCTTATTGTTCTTCGAAAAGTTTTTCTCTACATGAGTTAAATCATTAAACTCATTTTCATCTGTTGGCTCATCAAAGCCATCCTCAACAAGTTCCCATAAGTCTTGGGAAGCAAACAGGGCTCTCATAGTTATTGCCCAGTAGTCATAGTTTTTCCCAATAAATTGTGGGAGTTGAGTATTACCAATACCCATGCTAGTGCTGGCTTCAACCATTCTTGCACTCTTAACTATGCTTCAAAATACTTAACTGTGTTTTTAAAACAAACTTACTGTCTTCAACAGTAACACAATAAAAACTATCTTTGAGAAATACCTTGGATTCTTCTTGATTGAGTCTTCACTCTGCTGGAGAAGCTGCTGCAACAAGAAATCCTTACTTCAACTTCTTTGACACCTTCAAAGAGCCAGGACTAGCTCTGATACCATGTTGGAATTTCTCAAAATTCCAGAACAATAAACAAAGAGAATAATTCTCTCCTTCTTAACACAGAGAATAAAAAAATTTGCTCACAGGAGATAGAGTTTCACACTTTAAAATTTCTATTTCATTAACTCAAAAAAAAACTATTACAAAACCTCCCCTGACTGAGGGAATACAAAATATTTAGACTGTTGCATACACAATGCTAAAAAACACAACTTCACTGTCTTTGTTCAACAACAAAAACACTCTCTGTCTCACCTCTAAAACTACACTGTTGTGTAAAACATACACTGTCTCTGTTTTTTAAAATCAACACTGTTGTGTTACAATATAAAAACCTTACAATACGCTTTCGGGCCTTTTGTTTTTATATGCCTATAGCATATAAAACATAAAACAAAACTATATAAAATAAAGCTTAAACTAAACTTAAATCTAAAGTCTGTTTAAAACTGTCGGGGCCCACAGTTTATATTGCGCATATGTTATATTACATATGTTAAAACATATGTAAGTTAAAACATGAAATACCAAAGGTTTTTAAAAAAACATTTATCGTGCTATATTAAAACATTAATAAAAACCTTTTAAAACAAAACTCCATCATGTGTTCTTTAAAACATAAAACAAAACGTTAATAAAAAATTTAACATAAAACCTTTGCAAACACCTCCTATCAAACTCCGCCGGATTTCAAACATCATTTAACCTGAATGCACGAAACCATTTCACGTTACAAAACTGGGTTGCTGACGTAATGAAATGGACGTGCGATCAAATATCCAATCGGATGGATAAAACGATATCGAGTTTGGAAAATTTCTTTGTGTACAGGGGCAAAGTGTGACACGAAACGTTTTAAAATCCGCCCTAACAAATCTTCGGGTCCGGATTTGCAATGCGAATAGGCCCAAAGAAAAAACGTGCTCCTATCAGCCTCTACCACATGGTCCTGTGCTGACTGGTCTATGGTCATGGTCACGGGGACCACCATCCTTTAAATTCAAAACACTCTCGTCTTCAAAACATAAATCAAACTGCTATGTTTCCTATGTATGAAGAAACAATACTTTGTTTCTTTCAAATACAGAGACTGTTTCCTGCGTTTAAACAAAAAACTCGGATGCTCTTTTTAATGTACAGAGGACTGATATTTAAACCTGCGAAAGGACTGTATGATTTTTTTAACTGTTGAATTTGATTGTTCAACAAAAATATAAAGCGGCATGTGACAGAGATTTTCAAAACATAATTGTAAAGCGGCTTGTTGTACAGAGGGCAGTTGAAAGTAATATTTCAACAAGCTGCATAAACAAATATTTGTAGGAAACGGCCATTACTAAATGTGTCCATTGTAGAATTTAATGAAAGACATACAATAAGTTGAGGCATGAAATCGTTTTGAAGCATCCCCCGAGATGAAATATAAGGCGTGAATGTGGTCCTCAATAATTTTCTTGTCTATTAATAACATATTTAGTATGAAAGGGTTTGGAGCATCCCGGAGATGAAATATAAGGCATCAATGTGGCACTTAATAAGCAGTTTTCCTATTAATAGCATATTTCCTACAAGAGATGGAAATAATGTAAGCATCCCTCGAGATGAAATATCAGGCATGAATGTGATACTCGGTAAGTAGCTTGTATATTATTGCGGTTGGGGCCTTAAAGACACTGCATGTTTTAATTTGGCACCTCTCCTAAAAAAATTCTCAAGAGTTGTTTGTAGTGATGGCCTTTGGCATCATATTATCACTGTTAAATATCTACAGAACAAGGTCCTCCTAAGTTGGCTTCATGTAGGCACGCGTGATCCCCCACATATATCTCGATCATGGCGCAGTATACTCCTGACAAAACATTGGTTCTTCGAAAACCTCAAATGGGACATTATCTCTGAATCTATCTCAGAAATTGTCTTCAACTCCCTCTCTAGCATGGAAGGTACGCATACATTATCACTTGCCCTCATCACTTTTTTGCATAATCGGGGCATTTTTGTACTAAAAGACACTTCCATCACTCCACTTTCTTCTACTTTCTCCATGTATTAGAAAGATGCTGATGTGCTCGAGATTCCTAAACATCTGGTTCCAGAGTGGAAGTCCTATATCACAATCTATAAACTTTCTCGGATTGTCCTCTCCCCAAAGGAGGATCGATTAATCTAGTTTGGAGGCATTCAGCATGGATAGGTTATTGTTTGAGAGGCATACCTGTTAATCTTCCAACCTGCCAGATCGGATATGTTTTTCTCATGGCTCTATTGGTCCTTGAAATGGAATACACCACTTAAACTTAAGTGTTTTTCTTGGTTGATGGCACATAATCGAATTTTGACTTGGGAAAACCTCTGCAAGTGGGGTTTTCATGGCCCAAGCAGATGTGGTTTCTACCAATCTCATGGAGAAGACATCATTCATATTTTTATTCACTGCCCCTTTGCGTCATTGTTCTAGCGGGGTTTTCACGACCCAGGTAGATGTGGTTCTGCCAATCGCATGGAGAAGACATCAATCATCTTTTTATTCACTACCCCTTTGCATCATTGTTCTATACCTGGGTGCTCAATATGCGAAGCATTCAAGCTGCATGGGATTGATCCAACATTGTTTCTTGCCTAGGTAAGTGGACAGTGGATCACAAAAGTCACTGATCATTGCCTTTATTCATCATTTAGGGAATTTGGAGGACTAGGAACACCCTCATTTTTTAAAAAGTGAGGCTCGATATATTGAGGTCCAGCTGCAGATTATTATCTTTCTACCTGGAGTACTTTCCTTCTGATTCAAAGGGTCCTAAAATTCCTCCCCCTCGAAATTTATGGTATGCTTTCCCTGTTGGTTTCTTCGATGGTGCATCATCTTTTGTTCTATGTGGCTACAGTATAGCCATTCATTTAGGGCCTGAGAATTTCCACAGATTTCGTTGGCACTGTGGCAGTGGAACCAACACCTGGGTAGACTTACTTGCACTTTGGGGTGTCCTACATTGTGCTATCTGGCTCGGACTTAGGGATATCATTGTTTTTGGAGATTCCAAATTCGTCATTCATTGGGATAATGATAGGGGCTCTTTGGATTCTCCAACTCTCTCTAATTGGAAACTAAGAACGAGGGCCCTGATACAAGTCTTCCAGAATATCTCTATTTCCCATATTTACAGGATTCAAAACAGCGAAGCCGACATGCATTCAAAGGCTGGATGTAGTGTGGTGTGAGACCGAAATCTCTTCCAATATTTCGACACTGGTGTGTTGCAGTGGTCTGGTCACATCTACATATAAAGATTTTTTTTCTTGCTGACCGTGGATCTCAAACTTTCTGGTTTTTATCTCTAATTTCAGGGTTTATTGAGATGATGCATTTTTTTGTTTTTCTTTATTTAGTATGTTATTATGAACAACACATGTGGAGTTTTGATTGATACCTTTATCTCCATTTGTTTTCTCTCTGATGACAACAAGAATGGCATGTCCATGTAAAATTTACTTTCTTCCACAATCAATGAAAGCGTTTTTTCTGTTTGAGAAAAAAATTACCTTGTATATTAATATAATATTTCCTACCAGGAATGAAAATAATGTATGAATTTTATTTAGTTGTATATCTATAGATCTAAAAACCTAAACTATACATTCATTGTATGCAAAAAAAATTGCATTTAATGGTACTTTATAAAACTATAACTATATTAACAATGAGAGAGAATATGAGATAATGGTGCATTAGAATAGTGGTGCTGGAAATTGTAACTAGGTTTTGTCTTCATTTAATCTATTTGAGTCATCTTGTAATGTATTTGTCAAAAAAACTAAAGAAACGAATTATCATTATTATTATTATTATTGTTATTATTATTATTATTATGACTTATTAAAGCATGGGTTTCATGCTTGGGTCGCCTTGTTTTAGGCCAAAGTCCCCATTGAGGAATTCTAGGATTTATTCTAAGTTAATAGAGTCATTGTACATTTAAAGAGGACCTTCTTGGGCTTTTGAATCATTTAAAAAGGTTTAATATTGAGTAAAATATGAATTATGTGACCGCCACACCAAGTCGACCTAAAGGGGATCATGTCGGCCTAAGATACACCTATTCGACCTCACATGGAGCTTATAAATACAAGGAAATCGAATTCATTTGGAGCACACCCTCTCACAGCAAGTTCGATACCTCTTGTAGCTAGGAAAAGTTCAAAGTCTGTTGTTGGGAAGTCGAAATAAGTGTGAGTTTGTGGAAGTCTAAGGAGAATAAGAAAAACGAAATTTTTGTGCCTCTCTCTCTCTGTTTCATGCCCTAGATTGAGAGATCAAAGTCTTCCAAGTTTTGTTGTTGCCAAAAGCCATCTGTTGTTGGATGTTGTTGCCTAGTTGAAGTTACTATAAATGGGTCAAAGATCTGGGAGGCAAACTTAGTGTGGAGGGAAGGTTTGGTATATGTCTATGGTGAAGAGTCTCAAATAATACTATTGAAAGGAAGAATTATATTAACTAGTATTTTCCCTTGAGGATGGTTTTTCCCTAGCATAGTGCCTACATCTGGTGTCTATTGTTTTATGTGTTGCTTCTTTGGTAATTTCTTGATGAACTAAAATAAAGAAGATATAAAAAATCGTAATAATAAGAAACATCACAAGTAATTTTCAAGAATAAGGAAATCTTTCTACCTTTATGATTTTCTAACATGGTGTCAAAGCTTTGGTGAAGAAGGAATAAAAATACAGTCTTCAGCACTTGATCAAGGAACCATTCAAAGTATCATCTCAGGGAAGGAATCTACTACACTCTAGGAATATGTCTCACACAATCAAAGGAAAAAACAAACTTGAAGTAGCCTCCAACTAAAGGTCCTGGAAGAAGAGAATTGACTTCATCCTTGAAAAGAATAAGGTATTGGACTTGGTCAAAGGAAAAGTAAAGAAGCCTACAGAAGATTCCAATGATGGTGAAAAAGAGAAATACAGGAAACTAGAATTAGTGGCCATGACTTTAATGGTAGAAGGAATAAAGGACAACCTCGTCCCATTCATATCCAACATCGATCATGCTCAGGAAATGTATGAAGCCTTGTCGAATTTATTCACTATTAAGAACATTGTTCAAGTAACTTCTTTGAAAAATGAGCTAAGGACTACAAAGATGACTAAAGAAGACAAAGTGGCCTCCTTCTTTGTGAAGATATCAAGAATCAGGGATGAGCTTGTAGGTTTTAACCCTGAACAGAAATTATCTACACACGAATCTTATAACAGAAAATAAACAATAGTGAGAGCATAAAACATAAAACAGATAAACACAGAGATTTTCCCCTGGATCCCAAATCGGGACGACCAGCTTCATTTTTCATTATATTCCTTTTAGTGTTACAACACATATATATACATGCCAAGGCATACATAAAGCCCAATCCATTAACCCTGGATTAGAACATAATTGTAGTTCCCTTGACCGGATCTACAAAATACCAGGGGCTGAAAACCATCGTACCCCAAAACCATGTGCAAACTCATGCACAAAACATGGGTGGGTGCGCCTATGAGTGGGACCGCATACCAAAAAAAAAAAAATCCGGGGCACTGTCGGCCCCCTTGTGACCCCCCTGCTGCGCCTGGCGCAACGTACAATGCATGGCGCTAGTCGTGGAAATAATATAACACATACCCAACATTCTCCCACTTGTTGTTTTCTTTCCACAGGGGGCCACAGGAGAGCTTAGTCATTAGGCCAATTCTTCAACACCCGTTTTTTCTCTACACCAAGAGAACTTCTGAGTGCTCACAGACTTCGACAATGCATCTACAACATTCTTCAAAGCGTCCACCTTTACCAGCAACACCCTTTTAGCTTCAACCATATCTCTAACAAAGTGATATTGAACATCAATGTGCTTTGTCTTTGAATTATAAGTAGGGTTCTTAGCCAAGAAAATTGCACTTTGGCTATCACGATCTATCCTTATAGCTTGTTGTACCAACCCCATACTTGAACACAATCTCTACAACCAAATTGCTTCCTTGCTTGCATGAGTGGTACTATGTATTCTACCTCTATAGTTGAAAGTGCCACTACAGACTGTCTTTTACTCATCCAACTGACTCCACCTCCAAATAGGCTAAACACATACCCACTTGTAGATATTCTTTGGTCCAGATCTCCAGCCCAGTCTGCATCAACAAAACCACGAATGTCCAACATTATTTCTAATCCTGGTCTTCCTTGGTAGCACAATCCATAATCACTAGTGCCACGTAAATATCTGAAAACCCGCTTCACTGCTGTCTAATGCTCCTTCTTTGGGTTTGACATAAACCTGCTCAATACTCCCACTGCATGTGCAATGTATGGTCTAGTACAGACCATTGCATACATCAGGCTACCCACTGCACTTGCATATGGAACACGGGACATATACTCCTCTTCTTCTTGTGTCTTGGGACACTGTTCAGCAGACAGCTTTACACCTACAGGAATAGGAACCTTCACCGGTTTACTATCCTGCATATTGAACCTCTGCAATATAGTCTCGACATACTTCCTCTGGTTTAACGAGAGCTTCCTCTTTGCCCGATCTCTCTTAATTTCCATGCCCAAAATATAGTTTGCAGCACCAAGATCCTTCATGTCGAATTTGGAGAACAGTTGGGTATTCAAATCTTGGATAATTTCTTTGTCATTTCCAATCAACAACATATCATCCACATACAAGACCAAATAAATAACACGGTCACCAATTAAATTGAAATAAACACAGTGATCCTCCTTGCTTCTGGTGAAGCCAAGTCCCCGTATATAGGTATCAAATTTCTGATACCACATCCTTGGTGACTGTTTTAACCCATACAGAGACTTCTTCAACCTGCATACCAGTTCTTTCTTACCCTTCACCATAAACCCTTCAGGTTGCTTCATGTAGATCTCCTCTTCTAGATCCCCATGAAGAAATGTTGTCTTCACATCCATCTGTTCTATCTCAAAATCAAATGCAATAGCAACAAATAAAAGTAATCTAATAGAAGTAACTTTGGCAATAGGAGAAAAAATATCACCAAAATCGATTCCCGGCACCTGGGAATAACCTTTTGCTACCAACCGAGCTTTGTATTTCTCCACCTTGCCTTCTACATTCTTCTTCTTCTTAAACACCCATTTTCTCCCGATGGGCTTCCTTCCAGCCGGCAACTCCACCAGATCCCATGCCTCATTTTTGTGCAAGGATGCCATTTCATCAACCATGGCCTCCTTCCAAAGTTTTCCATCCTCTGAATCTACTGCCTCCCTAACAGTTCTGAGATCATCATCAGTTATAGTTAAGAGCTTGGTGACCCAGGACATTAGATACCTTTGCGGAACTGCCTTGAGGCTCAAGCAGTCTTCTCAAAGCTAAGGTTTGTGGCTCTTCCTCTTCCCTTACGAATCATCTCCCACAGGTAAGTTCATCCTCCCTTTAACAATCTCTATATTCTCGGTTCCTTTGGTACTGATTTCATGTTTAACAGCATCTTTCTGTCTCTCTAAACACATCTTAATTTGCCCACAGCTTTTCCTTGCTTAGGTTCGGCTTGTAACCTTTTAAACCATCCTTATACCTAATAAAGATGCACCTTTCAGATTTATTATCAAACTTGGTCCTTTTCTCCTTTGGAACATGTATATATGCATCACATCCAAATACCCTTAGATGTGAAAGAGAGGGTTTCTTACCAGTCCATACCTCATGTGGAGTCTTATCCTCCAACACTGATGAAGGTGATCTGTTAACTAAGTAACATGCAGTCTCCACTGCCTCTGCCCAGAATTCTTGTCCTAACCCAGTACCACTGAGCATGCTTCTTGCCTTTTCCATTAGCGTTTTGTTCATTCTTTCTGCAACTCCATTTTGCTGAGGTGTGTATGGAGTAGTCTTCTGCCGTGCTATACCACACTTCTTACAGAACTCTTCAAATTCCTTCTTGCAGAACTCCCCACCATTATCTGTCCTCAATGCCTTTATCTTCTTCTCTGTCTGGTTTTCCACCAGAGACTTAAATTCTTTAAATTTGTCAAAGACTTCAGATTTCTGCCTCAAGAAATATATCCATGTATTCCTTGAGAAGTCATCTATGAATGAAACATAGTACACAGACTTTCCCAGTGATGGAACTGACACAGGCCCAAACACATCACTGTACACAAGTTCTAATATCTTGTTTGCCCTCTTAGCACCAGAAGGAAAACTCACCCGATTCTGCTTCCCATATACACAATGTTCACAGAAATCGAAATCCAGAGAGCAATTAGACATACCTTCTACCATGCCATTTCTGTGCAGTATCTGAAGGCCCTTCTCTCCAATATGTCCAAGCCTTTGATGCCATAGCATGGTCTTTTCTCCAGAGACATCTAGGCTTTCCGCTCCACTTTCAGGTACCACGGCAACATTACACCCATCAATAATAGTTCTACCTTGTAGCTTGTACAGAGTTCCAATCCGAACTCCCCGCATTAATACTAGTGCTCCCCGAACCATCTTGCAGGCATCTTTCTCGAACACTATTTTTACGCTTGCATCATCCATCTTGCTTAACGAAATCAGATTTATAGCCAATGCAGGAATATGTAGAACACCAGGAAGTGTTCTAATCCTTCCACCTTGCAGCTTCAGCTTGAACTTTCCACGTCCGACGATTCTAGCCTTCCTATCATCCCCTAGAAAGACATCACCACCATCATATTTCTCATACTCGCAGAACCACTCTCTATGGGGAGTGAAGTGAAAGGATGCACCTGAGTCAATCAACCATGACTCATGATCTACATGTGTATTTGAAGAAGAAGCCAAAAATACATCCCCACCTTCATCCGAGGGGGTTTTTGCCTCTGCAGAAGGAGTGTCATCAGATCCATTTCATTTCTCAGGAGCTTTAGATCTACACTCCTTTTTGTAGTTCCCTTCCTTTCCACATTTCCAGCATACCTTTACAAACTTTCCAGGAGATTTAGATCTCCCTCTAGATTTGGATATCCCACTCGAAACCTTATTCTTGTTTCTGTTTTGGGACCTTCCTCGTACAGATAAGGCATCTCCATTTTGACCCTCCATATTTCTCCATCTCATTTCCTCTGACAGCGAGGCTGAGAAAATGTCATCAAAATTCAAGGTAGTTGTATTGCTACCTATTGCAATAACTAGACTGTCCCATGAGTCTGGTAGAGAACACAACAAACTGATGCACTTATCATCATCTAAGATTTTAATATCAATAGATGACAACTGACTTACCATAGTATTGAAGGCGTTCAGATGCTTTGTCACCGAGTCTCCATCCTTCATCCTCAGGTTATACAGCCTTTTCCGCAAGAACAACTTATGCACCAGAGACTTAGATTGGTACAAAGTCCCAAGTTTTTCCCACAAATTCTTCACCGTAGCTTCCCCAGATACATTCAACAATACTGAATCTAAGACACACAACCGTATTGTGCTCTTAGCCTTCCGATATAGTTTCTTCCAGTCTTCATCTGACATTTCCGTTGGTTTAGTACCTGGATCTACCGCAATCCACTGATATTTATCCACCAGCAGATCCTCCATCTTGAGCTTCCATAACTCAAAGCTCTGACCATTAAATTTCTCGATCTCTATCTTTCTGCCACTCACCATCTTCTTTCACCACAAGAATCGATCCCGCAGATCTCCCACTGAACAGGGTCTACCTCAGGCCCGAGAAAAAAACCCTTAGGAGCAAAGGCGTCCCCTTGAAGCCGAAACAGCTCTGATACCAAATGTAGGTTTTAACCCTGAACAGAAATTATCTACACACGAATCTTATAACAGAAAATAAACAATAGTGAGAGCATAAAACACAAAATAGATAAACACAGAGATTTTCCCCTGGATCCCAAATCGGGACGACCAACTTGATTTTTCATTATATTCCTTTTAGTGTTACAACACATATATATACATGCTAAAGCATACATAAACCCCAATCCATTAACCCTGGATTAGAACATAACCGTAGTTCCCTTGACCGGATCTAGAAAATACCAGGGGCCAAAAACCATCATACCCCAAAACCATGCGCAATCTCATGCACAAAACACGGGTGGGTCTGCCTATGAGTGGGACCGCATACCAAAAAAAATTTGCCGGGGCGCTGCCACCCTCCCTGCTGCGTCCGGCGCAACGTACAACGCGTGGGGCTAGTCATGAAAAGAATATAACACATACCCAACAGAAATTTTGGCCATTGATGAAATTTTTCCATATTAAGAAATCATGATCACTGCCCTATTAGGATTTCCACCTACTTGGGGTGCATTTGTTGTAGGACTTAACAGTTGGAAGGAAGCTCCCACCTTTGAAGAACCATGGACTGCCTGTAGTTAGGAAGAATTAAGGATCTCATTAGCTACCAATTCTGAAGGAGTATCAAATGCCTACATTGCTTAACATTAAAGGAAATAAATTAAAAGGACCAAGGAAGAAATTTGACATGTCCAAGGTAGAATGTTATCAATGCCATAAGAAGGGTCACTATAGGAGTGACTGTCTCAAAAATCCAAGAAACAATAAAATAAAAAGAGATCAAGCCAGTATTGTTGAAGAAGGAGACTCAAAGAAAGTCAAGCCCAAAGAATTTGACATTAGGGAGTTACACTACTAAGTCCTTTGCTTGTAGCTTTAGATTTCTTATTTTATATTTTTTATGTTTTAGAATTTATAGATATTTAACATATTTTTTGGGAAAGACACTTTAGTTTTTTTATAAGTTTATCAGTATCCCTCAAGCTTTCGAGGGAGCCCTCAACAACTTCCAAAGATAATTATCTCATTTCCTTTCAGTTTTTGGTTTCACATACTTATTTAAATTTTGATTATATTAATACTAATCACCTTTCTCCCTCTATGGTCTTGATAAGGAAAACATCTGCTATACTCTCAAGAAGTATGAAGGAGGACCTCTCAAGACAAGGTTTGTCAAGAAACAAAAGTATGCTTTAAAACAGTGTTTTCTTTATATTAAAGGTTTATTCATTTAACATTATGTTACTAACATTTTTATGTCTATCTATATTGAATCATAATGATTCTTGTTCTGGGTGATTCATCACTTGATAAATCTACCCACTCCACTCGTATTCTTAACTAATTTTGTAAAACCCTACATAGGCTCTAGAAAACCATAAATGAAGGATATGCTAATGTGAATGTATGAAACCCTAAACTGCTTAGGGATATTGTATTTGAAGTTTTATTGACAATGCCATATTTGGGATTTTGGTATGATTGGAAAAACCTGATTTGTTAGGGTCAAATGATAAGGTCTAAAATCTCAAACCTTTGAAATTTTGGTAATCCTGGGTTTATGTGTTCCTATATCGAAATATTAACTCATTCGGGTTTCATGGAATGTGTAAGCAAGACCCTTATAATGTCTTAGAAATGATTTCCTTGGTATGTGTGTGCTTGTCTGATCAAAGCCTAGTCTAATCAAATTTATTGATATGTTGTGAAGTTGGGTTTGTCTATGATATGAAATACGTTTTCTTGATGATGAAACCCTAGGTATATGAAGATATGTCCTTTTGATCGAAACCCTAGATTGTTCTAGGTATATAATTTCCTAATGTATTAATGTTGTTGGACATATGATATGTATTTTCATGATAACAAATTCCTAGATACATCTGTTGACCTAGCTATTGATGGTCATAAGTCTTAGGATTTAATATAAATCCTTGTCTGAGATTCTAGGATGATGAGATTTGGAAATCTAGGGTTTTGTAGCTAAACCCTAGCAATAGTTATATTCTCTAGTATGTGTGATATAACAATCTGAGATTTTTTATATAATGATTGTTGTGGTTGTGAGAATGAAATTCTAGGGTTTTGAAGTTGAACCTTGGTAGAAGTGAAAATCTCTTATTGATAATGACAATATGATGATTTGAGATTTGTGTAATATTGATGAAATTTGATTTTAATTGGTTTTGATGGTTTATTGAAAATCTAGGGTTTGCATCTAACTCTAGTAGAATCTGGACATATTAATGACTAACTTGTGGTTGACTTTGATTGATTCTCCTGTATGAAATCTAGGATTTGTATAAATATGTAGTGGGAAGTCTAAATGTGAATTCTGAAATGCTAGATATCTTGTAGATCTATATTTAATTGTTTCTAAGGTTTGCTATATGTTGTAGTAGGGTGTGTTACACCTTTGAAAGAAACATTGAAACCCTAGATAGAATGAAAGTTGTTATGAAGAAGTCTAGGGTTTATGACAAAGTCCATAGCAAAATGTTAATGAGTATATGTCTCTTGTTTGTGATAAGTTTGGGTATCGGATATGTATAAAATTCAAATGCTTCCGTGATTTTGATATGACTAACTTCATGCTTCTATAGATTTGGTTGTACTTGCTACCTAAGCTATGCAAGTACACAATATTCAATATGATGAAGACGCTCGTTTATGTGATAAGGATGAGGATGATAATAACTCTGATGAAATGTTTGGAAGCCATGAAAGGTTCTCCGATGATGAAAATAAGAAGTTGATCTCCCTAAGGAAGCCCGAATAGAAGAGATCTCCCTAAAGATTAAGAGGGAGTCTAAATAAAGAGAGGCTGCCTGAGAGGGCATAGATTGGTTTATATTGAAGAATGAATTTTGGAGGATATGTTGCTGCATGAGAGGTAGGAGAATGAAATTGTATGATGAAGGAATCTTTTGTCAAAGATTCAGTTGATATTCCTACTATGAAAAGTTGAGAAGCAACATCAAGTTGTCTGCAAGACCGTAGAGGTTTGTATTTGATTATGTACATGTGAAAGTATATTATTGATTGGGGCTGTGTTTGTACAAGTGAATATCTCGAAGGTTTTGATAGCATGTTGGTTACCAATTATTTTTATTGGGAGATATTGGACATCCATGATCTGTATTATCAAGGAGTGTTGACGCTCTGTGAGTGAAGCATTGCCTGGGAGGATATCTGGTCGGCACTTTGTGTTGATGTCTAGGTCCTGCAGTTGGAAAGGTTGTGTTGATTAAAGAGATCTGATTTTGGATGCACACATGAATCTCTGGTTCGATGGTTAGCAAGTAATCCTGATGGTACCTAAAGGGGCTAAAAGCTTGAGTCCATTTTAGTCCCACCCGGATAAATTTCCATTGTCAGGAATCTAGTCCGTGGCGTTGCGGTGCCTATATTGTTGAGAGACCAATGGATAGAGAGCCCTAGTCAGGAATCTAGTCCATGGCATTGCAGTGTGCCTAAATTTCTTCATTGTTCATATAGTGTGAGATCTTCCATTGTACTTGTACATGATGAATACCTCCCTAGTTAAGAGAGAGTGTTGGAAATTGTAACTAGGTTTGGTCTTTATTTAATGTAATTGATTCATCTTGTAATGTACTTGTCAAAAGAACCTATTGAGGAATTATATGATTTATTCTGATTTAAAAGAGTCATTGTACATTTAAAGAGACCCTTCTTGGGCTTTTGAATCATGTAAAAAGGTTAAATATTGAGTAAAATATGAATTATGAGACCTCCAAACCAAGTCAACATAAAGGGCATCATGTCGGCCTAAGAGACACATATTCGACCTCACATGGAGCCTATAAATACAAGAAAATCGAATCCATTTGGAGTACACTCTCTCACAGCAAGTTCAATATCTCTTATAGCTGGGAAAATTTCGAAGTTTGTTTTCGGGAAGCCGAAAGAAGTGCGAGTTTGGGGAAGTCAAGGAGAAGAATAAAAATGAAATTTTGGTGCCTCGCTGTCTTTGTTTCGTGCCCTATATTGGGAGATAAAATTCTTCCAAAATTTGTTGTTTCCAAAAGCCGTCTGCTGTTGGATGTTGCTGCCTAGTCGAAGTTGCTAGAAAGGGGTCAAAGATCTGGGAGGCCGACTGGGTGTGGAGGGAAGGTCTGGTATATGTCTATGGTGAAGAGTCTCAAAGAATACTATTGAAAGGAAGAATTATATTGACTAGGTTTTCCCCTTGAGGGTGGTTTTTCCCTAGCATAGTGCCTACATCTGGTGTCTATTGTTTTATGTGTTGCTTCTTTGGTAATTGCTTGATGAACTAAAAGAAAGAAGATGTAAAGAATCGTAATAACAAGAAACATCACAAGTAATTTTCAAGAATAAGAAAATCTTTCTACCTTTATGATTTTCTAACATGGTGTCAAAGCTTCGGTGAAGAAGGAATAAAAATATAGTCTTCAGCACTTGATCAAGGAACCATTCAAAGGATCATCTCAGGGAAGGAATCTAGTACACTCTAGGAAGATGTCTCACACAATCAAAGGAAAAAACAAAATTGAAGGAGCCTCCAACTAAAGGTCCTGGAAGAAGAGAATTGACCTCATCCTTGAAAATAATAAGGTATTGGACTTGGTCAAAGGAAAATAAAGCACCATACAGAGGATTCCAATGATGGTGAAAAAGAGAAATACAGGGAACTAGAATTGGTGGCCATGACTTTAATGGTAGAAGGAATAAAGGACAACCTCGTCCCATTCATATCCAACATCGATCATGCTCAGGAAATGTATGAAGCCTTGTCGAATTTATTCACTATTAAGATCATTGTTCAAGTAACTTCTTTGAAAAATGAGCGAAGGACTACAAATATGACTAAAGAAGACAAAGTGGCCTCCTTCTTTGTGAAGATATCAAGAATCAAGGATGAGCTTTTGCCCATTGATGAAATTGTTCTATATTAAGACGTCATGATCACTGCCCTATTAGGATTTCCACCTACTTGGGGTGCATTTGTTGTAGGACTTAACAATTGGAAGGAAGCTCCCACCTTTGAAGAACCATGGACTGCCTGTAGTTAGGAAGAATTAAGGATCTCATTAGCTACCAATTCTGGAGTATCAAATGCCTACATTGCTTAACATTAAAGGAAATAAATCGAAAGGACCAAGGAAGAAATTTGACATGTCCAAGGTATAATTTTATCAATGCCATAAGAAGGGTCACTATAGGAATACCTGTCTCAACAATCCAAGAAACAAGAAAAGAAAAAGAGATCAAGCCAGTATTGTTGAAGAAGGAGACTCAAAGAAATTCAAGCTCGAAGAATTTGACATTAGGGAGTTACACTACTAAGTCCTTTTCTTGTAGCTTTAGATTTCTTATTTTGTATTTTTTATGTTTTAGAATTTACAAATATTTAATATATTTTTTGGGAAAAACACTTTATTTTTTTTATAAGTTTATTGGTATCCTTCAAGCTTTCGAGGGAGCCCTCAAAAACTTCCAAAGATAATTATCTCATTTCCTTTCAGTTTTTGGTTTCATATACTTATTTAAATTTTGATTATATTAATACTAATCACCTTTCTCCCTCTATGGTCTTGATAAGGAAAACATCTGCTATACTCTCAAGAAGTATGGAGGAGGACCTCTCAAGACAAGGTTTGTCAAGAAAGAAAAGTATGCTTTAAAACAGTGTTTTCTTTATATTAAAGTTTTATTCATTTAACATTCTATTACTAACATTGTTATGTCTATCTATATTGAATCATAATGATTCTTGTTCTGGGCGATTCATCACTTGATAAATCTACCCATTCCACTCGTATTCTTAAGTAATTTTGTAGAGCTCTACATAGGCTCTGGAAAACCAAAACTGAAGGGTATGCTAATGTGAATGTCTGAAACCCTAAACTTCTTAGGGATATTGTATTTGAAGTTTTATTGAAAATGTCATATTTTGGATTTTGGTATGATTAGAAAAACCTAATTTGTTAAGGTCAAATGATAAGATCTAAAGTCTCGAACCTTTGAAATTTTGGTAATCTTGGGTTTATTTGTTCCTATATTGAAATCCTAACTCATTAGGGTTTCGTGGAATGTGTAAGCAAGACCCTTATAATGTCTTAGAAATGATTTCCTTGGTATGTGTGTGTTTGTCTGATCAAAGCCTAGTCTAATCAAATTTATTGATATGTTGTGAAGTTGGGTTTGTCTATGATATGAAATACCTTTGCTTGATGATGAAACCCTAGGTATATGAAGATATGTCCTTTTGATCGAAACCCTAGATTGTTCTAGGTCTATAATTTCCTAATTTATTAATGTTGTTGGACATATGATATGTATTTTCATGATAACGAATTCCTAGATACATGTGTTGACCTAGCTATTGATGGTCATAAGTCTTAGGATTTAATATAAATCCTTGTCTGAAATTCTAGGATGATGAGATTTGGAAATCTAGGGTTTTGTAGCTAAACCCTAGAAATAGTTAAAATTCTCTAGTATGTGTGATATAACAATCTGAGATTTATCTATATAATGATTGTTGTGTTTGTGAGAATGAAATTCTAGGGTTTTGAAGTTGAACCTTGGTAGAAGTGAAAATATCTTATGGATAATGACAATATGTTGATTTGAGATTTGTGTAATATTGATGAATTTTGAGTTTTAATTGGTTTTGATGGTTTATTGAAAATCTAGGGTTTGCATCTAACTCTAGTAGAATCTAGACATATTAGTGACTAACTTGTGATTGACTTTGATTGATTCTCATATATGAAATCTAGGATTTGTATAAATATGTAGTGGGAAGTCTAAATGTGAATTATGAAATTCTAGATATCATGTAGATCTATATTTAATTGTTGCTAAGGTTTTCTATATGTTGTAGTAGGGTGTGTTACACCTTTGAAAGAAACATTGAAACCCTAGATAGAAAGAAATTTGTTATGAAGAAGTCTAGGGTTTATGACAAAGTCCCTAGCAAAATGTTAATGAGTATATGTCTCTTGTTTGTGATTAATTTTGGGTATCTGATATGTATAAAATTCAAATGCTTCTGTGATTTTGATATGACTAACTTCATGCTTCTATAGATTTGGTTGTACTTGCTACCTAAGCTATGCAAGTACACAATCTTCAATATGGTGAAAATGCTCATTGATGTGATAAGGATGAGGATGATAATAACTCTGATGAAATGGTTGGAAGCCATGAAATATTCTCTGATGATGAAAATAAGAAGTTGATCTCCCTAAGGAAGCCTGAATAGAAGAGATCTCCCTAAATATTAAGAGGGAGTCTGAATAAAGAGAGGATGCCTAGGAGGGCATAGATTGATTTTGATTGAAGAATGAATTTCGGAGGATATGTTGTTGCATGAGAGGTAGGAGAAGGAAAGTGTATGATGAAGGAATCTTCTGTCAAATATTCGGTTGATATTCCTACTATGAAAATTTCAGAAGCAACATCAAGTTGTCTGCAAGACCCTAGAGGTTTGTATTTGATTATGTACATGTGAAAGTATATTATTGATTGGGGATGTGTTTGTACAGGTGAATATCTCGAAGGTTTTGATAGCATGTTGGTTACCAATTAGTTTTATTGGGAGAGATTGGACATCCATGATCTACAGTATCAAGGAGTGTTGAGGCTTTGTGAGTGAAGCATTGCTTGGGAGGACATCTGGTCGGCACTTTGTGTTGATGTCTAGGTCCCGCAGTTGGAAAGGTTGTGTTGATTAAAGAGCTCTTATTTTGGATGCACACATGAATATTTGGTTCGATGGTTAGCAAGTAAGCCTGATGGTACCTAAAGGGGCTGAAATTTTGAGTCCATTTTAGTCCCACCCGGATAAATTTCCATGGTCAGGAATCTAGTCTGTGGCGTTGCGGTGCCTAAATGGTTGACAGACCAATAGATAGATAGCCCTAGTCAGGAATCTAGTCCATGGCATTGTTGTGTGCCTAAAGTTCTTCATTTTTCAAATAGTGTGAGATATTCCATTGTACTTGTACATGATGAATACCTCCCTAGTTAAGAGAGAGTGTTGGAAATTGGAACTAGGTTAGGTCTTTATTTAATGTATTGGAGTCATCTTGTAATGTACTTTTTAAAAGAACCTGTTGAGGAATTCTATGATTTATTATGATTTAAAAGAGTCATTGTACATTTAAAGAGACCCTTCTTGGGCTTTTGAATCATATAAAAAGGTTAAATATTGAGTAAAATATGAATTATGAGACCTCCACACCAAGTCGACATAAAGGGCATCATGTCGGCCTAAGAGACACCTATTCGACCTCACATGGAGCCTATAAATACAAGAAAATTGAATTCATTTGGAGTACACTCTCTCACAGCAAGTTCGATATCTCTTGTAGCTGGGAAAATTTCGAAGTTTGTTTCTGGGAAGCTGAAAGAAGTGCGAGTTTGGGGAAGTCAAGGAGAAGAATAAAAATGAAATGTTGGTGCCTCGCTCTCTCTGTTTCGTGCCCTATATTGGGATATAAAATTCTTCCAAATTTTGTTGTTTCCAAAAGCCATCTGATGTTGGATGTTACTGCCTAGTCGAAGTTGCTATAAAGGGGTCAAAGATCTAGGAGGCTGACTTGGTGTGGAGGGAAGGTCTGGTATATGTCTATGGTGAAGAGTCTCAAAGAATACTATTGAAAGGAAGAATTGTATTAACTGGGTTTTCCGCTTGAGGGTGTTTTTTCCCTGTCATAGTGCCTACATCTGGTGTCTATTGTTTTATGTGTTGCTTCTTTGGTAATTGCTTGATGAAGTAAAAGAAAGAAGATGTAAAGAATCGTAATAACAAGAAACATCACAAGTAATTTTCAAGAATAAGAAACTCTTTCTACCTTTATGATTTTCTAACATGGTGTCAAAGCGTTGGTGAAGAAGGAATAAAAATACAGTCTTCAGCACTTGATCAAGGAACCATTCAAAGGATCATCTCAGGGAAGGAATCTACTACACTCTAGGAAGATGTCTCACACAATCAAAGGAAAAAAAAAACTTGAAGGAGGTTGAAGATCTGGGAGGCTGACTTGGTTTGGAGGGAAGGTATGGTATATGTCTAGGGTGAAGAGTCTCAAAGAATACTATTGAAAGGAAAAATTATCTTGACTATGTTTTCCCCTCGAGGGGGATTTTTCCTTAGCATAGTGCCTACATCTGGTGTCTATTTTTTTATGTGTTTATGCTTTGGTAATTGTTTGATGAACTAAAATAAAGAAGATATAAAGAATCGTAATAACAAGAAACATCACAAGTAATTATCAAGAATAAGAAATTCTTTTTGCCTTTATGATTGTCTAACAAGGGGAAATATGGTTCATTATGAAAATGGTGATAAATACACATACTTAAGTCTCTAAAGCTACAGGAATGTTTGTCAATCACTAACTATGTAATTACTTTCATATATGAATTACTTCTAAGTTACACTATTGCAACAAAGTTTAACTAAGGTTTTTGTTATTAGGGGCGTATCCATGCAGGACTTACATATAGCCTCATCCGCACTTGCTTTGGGGGGTTTTGAACCTGGTTCTCCATGTTAATACAACCCCAATCACCTTGTTACTTACTACTAGACCACACTTTTGTGGGAAATATGTTATTACATCAATCTTGTCTCTAAATTTTGGAGTTTTTCCCTTGAATAATGGCTTGATGAATCTACTAGCCACTTGAGAATGACAAATTGGATTCTTCATTGAACAAAGGGTCGATGTCGATATCACATATTGAACCTTTGTGTCTTCAAAGATTCTTACTCAAGAGGATGTTTCATGTTTATTGATCCATTATAATTTCAATTAGTGAATCCTATAAAGTGAAGTCTATCATTCAAAATTGATTTTCTATCCTTTTTCTTTTGCTATAGAGAACTAACACCTATAACTATCAAAGAAAAATTAATAACGTTTTCTACCTTTTTGTTATTCCTTATTTCCATTCATGTTGACCTCCTTGCCAATTGAGGTCCTCCGTTAGGGAAGTTTTGAGGTATGAAAAGGATATCCTAAAGAGACAATAAAATAATAGTTAAAATAATAAAATAGGAGTGTTGAATTTTGAAAAGAAAAAAAAAATCGTTTTTTTAATTATATTTTTGGCTTTTCTCCTTATAGTTTTACCCAAATGTCAAGTGTAGGCAACCATTGGATGTGGAATTAAATTCCATTTCGCATCCAAAGAGTACTCATTCTGCATATTTTCGAGTACACCTGCATTGAAAGAAATTGAAAATACATAGAAAAAACATGTTTTTGAGAATACATGGAAAAAATGTGTTTCTTCCAAGAAATATCTGTTTTTAACGTATTTCCAATTTCTTTTGGTGCAGTTCTACTCAATAGTATGCATAGTGAGTACTCATTAATGAAACAAAATTTCTTCCATGTATTTTAAATTTATTTTAGTGTGGGTTTACTCAAAAATATGTAAAGTGAGTACTCGTTGGATTCAAAATTTAATTCCACATCCAATTGGTGCCTACACTTGACATTTGAGTAAACCTATAAGGAGATAAGTCGAAAATACAATTTAAAAATGTAGTTTCCTTCTTTTACCTCTAAAAATATTTATCCCTAGGGATGACATACTCATCTTGAATCTTATTGGATCTTTTAAAGTTTATTTTCTTAGTACAATTTTTGTTTTGAGGCCCACTTTTTACCTCGAAATTCCTTTAATGTCTCTTCTTGTTTTTCCTTCTTGTAGCCTCCCTTCCTCCTCTTCTTGCTACCTCACTTCTCTTCTTCTAGCTCTATATTCCTCATATTCTTGTTGCTCCTATTGTTTTTTTTTCCTTTCTCCTTTTATTCCTATTATTGTTTTTGTTGTTTTGGTCCTTTTTCTAGTTCATTTGGTTGCTTGGTCCATTATTTGTCCTTTTATAGGTTATAGTTGGCTTCTTGGTTACAACTTTAAAGATTCAAGTGGAATCTCCTTTCCAATGTTTTCATTGACATCATATCCAATGGAATTGGTATCTTTTGACACACTTGTGAGTGCATCAAATTCTATATCCTCGTTGGCTACTACCTTCAACTCCATAGGATTATGAATATGAAGTTCCCCGTGGTAGAAAAGAAGAAGAAAGTACCATTGAATTTGGAAGTGATTATAAACATGTTGAAAATCAACATGAGGCATTCCTACTCAGATAAAATCATGAATGTTATCCTAATGAATGGAAGGGCCCCTTCTACATGTTTCATAATGTGATTTTCAGCGTGTCAGAAAAGATCTCATTGATGCCCAAGAGGTGCTAGAGAATGAAAATGATGTTCATATAGATGAGTTTGTTAAAGATCAAACCACCAAGGATAAGACATATGATCACGTCCTTGAGGTAGATCTTTGCAATTATAATAGTAGCCATGTGTAATATCCCCAATTTTATGAGCATGAGAATTTTTCCCAATTTTGGTAATATTAACAAAACGGGGTAGCTAGTATTTTGGGAGAAAGGTGGAAAGTATTATTTTATTGCAGATTGGTGGCAAATTATTATTTTATTAAAATGGTCGAAAAAGTAACTAAGTGGAAAATGGCCCCCATCAATACAATAATATTAAAAGTATTTTAGAAGGATGGAGAGAAAATATGAAACGAGGGACTCATTTTGTGTATTATCTTTTGACTATTACACTTAACAATTAATCTTCTCTTGGATTTTTTTAGTGCAAGGGTAGAGTGTTGTTTAGCACAAGAATTCCAGGCGGGATTCCACCCCATCTTTGGAGGATTTCGAGTGCCTCCCCAATTGGGAATTCAGAGAGTCCATTGCTGGACTTTCGTAGAGCTTCATTGATAGTAGTATTCCTAGCTCTACGTATTTCTTGGGCGTAGACAAAATTCAAGTTATTCATTGTGGTTTAACATACAACAAGTTGGAATTTGGGTTATTTGTAGGAGGATTTTCCTAGTTGGAGTTGGGAATTTTGTGGTGATTTTGTAGGGATAGAGAGCAACAAATATGTGGGAAAAAATTATCTTCTTTTAGAAGTGCGTAGGGGTTTATGGCTTAGCCTGCGCAAGGGAAGAAGGGAGAATAATTGTGTAGAGACAAGGGTCAACTATTGGAGGTAAACCTCAAGGGAGAATTTAGCCAGTGGTAGATGTGGGCATAATTCCATAATATCAAACTGTGGGGCATTTTCTGGCCAAATTGGGCAATTTGCACTTTTTGGGGGTCACCTGGGGTCGGTGGATTAAATCCAAACTCTTTCTGGGTTTTTGTGAGTTTGGTGAGAGGAGTACGGAGTTAATTTCGTAGAATTTTCTAGGCATTATTTTTGGCAAAAATCAGTGTTCTAGTCAGCATTCAGCAACATAAATTATTGGTGAAGGGTGACAGTTCACTCTGGGACCATTTCCACCACCTAGGTCCATGAGATTTTTCTAGGTTATTTTGGGTTCCTTGTGAGGAGGCTCTAGTTAATATCTTGGAATTTTCAGAGAAGTCTAGATGCTTGAATCACCAATTCCATTCCAACCAGTAGTAGTAGAATTTCTTGGGCCAACGCAAATACTTGGGGAGAGAAATTTCTAGCACATGGGAAACTCCATTTTCTCCTGGGACTTGACTAGCTTGTTGTAGCAAGTGCAAGTTCCTCTTCTTCTTTTAGATGTACCTTGTTTTCTTAGTTAATAAAATGGCTCAACTCTTGGTACAATTTCTGGTGCAATTCGTCATGATGTTGCTGTGTGTAACAACCCTGGTGAAAATTCCATGTAATAAAAGTTAAAAATAATAACCACAATTGATGGGACACTTATTCCAATATGAATGTTGGGAAAAACATCCTAGTGGGTGTTAATTTTGGTTATTATGGCTAAGGAATTTGGAAAAGGCAATGGAAAAGGCTTTGGAAAGGAAAAATGACATATTTGGCACATTTATTTATGAAAAATAATGGAAATTAGGAGAAAAGGGAGATGAAAGGTCACAGGCTGCATGTGAGGAGGAAAATGAAGGAAAATAACTGAAAATGAAGAAAATAGAGGCTTCATCTATAAAAAGGATTCTAAGGATTAGTTGGTACCTTTTGTCAGTTTATTTTTTGAGCTCTCTCAATATTTTCTCTCTCTCTCTCTTTCACTCTTGGACACTTAGTTTCTTGGAGAATTTTGGCATTGGAGCAAGAAAGGCAAGAAAGCAAGAAGGAGGAAGCAATCAAGGAGGAGTAGGAATCAAGCAACTACAATAGGATTCTTATCATGTATCGATTTGCATGTATGTTTTCCTTGCTAGATCATACATGCATGGTATCGCATGTGGTTCCTTTTTGTCTTGGAATGGGTTTTGCAAGGTGTGACAGTGTTTTCAACCTAGCCTTGCCATTTCCAGATAGCCATGGTGTTGTGGAGTTCTCATGTTTTGGTTTAGCTAGATTTCCGGATGGATTCAAAGTTGAGTGAGGTAGATCTCTGAATGATATGACACAGAACCGGTTCATGTGTTGCCTCGGTTTAGGGCCTATTGATCTGCGTTGGATTGTAGTAAATCCTGAGAGGTGGTTCGCTCTCGATCAAGCCCAGGAATCCCGGGTTTGGGATATACGGTAAAGCCTAGAGAGTATGTCTAAGTTTAGGGCCTAGTGACCCCTGATTCAGACTGTGGGTTGCGGTAAAGCCTGAGAGACTAGGAGACAGGAAAATTCCTCACGGTTTAGGTAGAGATAATACAGTGATATCCATGCTTGTGTTGGCCTAGTGATCGGTTGTAGATCACGGTAAAGCTAGTTATGAAATTTTTATGGTGTTGGCCTAATGATCCGGTGTGGATCACGGTAAAGCCTTATTCTATTTATGAGGGTGAGGTGGTTTAGCCTCGGGATGCCCTAGTTGGTTCTTTCGATTTGAGTCCCACATTCATTCTTGGAATATGGCATGGGGGTGATTGGCTAAAGAGAGATTTGGCTTAGCCAATCTATGGTCGGGTCAAATGTGGAAGTCCCATCTCTAGTTTCTTTTTACATTCATTAATGAGAAGCTCATTCCTTTGGTATTTGATACATAATTGTACGGGCTATTATGTGGATTCTATTGATGTTGTATCCATTGTAATTATATTGTTATTATGTCGGTTATAAGCATGTATGTTGACGGTGTTGATATATGGCTCTCTCCATGTTTTTATTTGTAAATGAATGCAAAATGTATCTATGGTAAAATAGATGGTATTGCAACTAATGACGTAGGGGAGAAATGATTCTTAGTGATTCTCAGATAAGTATGAAACCCCTTTTCTCTGTTCAGTTGTTTATACCTATAGCTTTCATGTTTGTGACATGTTTGAAGAAATTCCTATCATGGCTAGTAGGGGTCGAGTTTAATCCATGGATGTTTTTGTAAATATATCACTGTTTGGTAATTATAATTCATCTCTGAACTTGTCATGAAGTTATGGGCAATGCATTGGGTTCTGGACCAGAAAAAATGGCTCAAATCCCAAGGACGTTGGCACAACACTAAGTAATTTAGTCCCTGGACGCTGGCATGTGGGCTTTTGCATGCGTACAAATCCTCATAGACATTGGATTGTAGGCTTGTGCATGTGTCCAGAGGCCTAGAGGCTAAAAAGGTCAGTGGGACCTAGGGGCAAGATACCTAAATGGTTTGGTTGGCTCCTGGGGGTGTTCTTGTTGATGTACAAGGTCTTTGCGATAGGTTTCCGTCGATTCCACTTCCTTAAGGTCACCTAGGAGGTTGAGTCTGATCATAGTAGCCCCTCTTCACATGTTTACCCTGGTTGGCCAGTTACTTGGGTAGATGTGAGAAAAGGGTGTTATAGTGTGTCATTTTTATGGTTACATGTTTATGCTTTATTTTTTGTTATCACTTAATATTTCCCACTAGGAATATTACAGTGGTATCAGAGCCATGATCTTGGCCAACTTTGGGCATTAAGCTAAGTGATGATGAAACCATAATAAAAAGCTAAGAAATCATGGGATCCAAAGAAAGGTTAAAATCAAACAACATGTCAGTAGCCTTGAATGTGGTTATTAGGATGCAACAATTGATGATTGAGGAGGGGGAGTAGTTGATTCATACCAAAATTGGGAATAAAGACCTTTCTCAATTATACAACAAATCCACTATGCCAAAATTTATGGTTAATGCATCAAGATGGAAAGACATGATTGCAATTGTTGTGGATTTATTGGCAGCAAATTGGATGGCATACCAATAATTGGGACATGAAATTTAGGCATCCCTCCCCTTTTGGGAGTTCTGTGAACTAAGAGACATGTACAAATCAGTGGGAATTCAGTGGAATTATGCAGGGATGATGAGGAGGATCAAGGCAGAAGATGAAAAGGTAGTTGAAGGGGCCATGGTTGGCAATGAGATATTTGAGCATACACCCATTGATGAGATGCCAAAAATGGATGAGGTACATGGTGTTTTGACCGATTTTTCAGGTGATAGCAGTGCACCACGGGTTGATGAGGTGTCGGGAGACATATACACCATTGATGAGGAGCTAATGGGTATAGAGGCATCCAAATATATGACAAAGTTGTCAGACGACAGTCACCTATAGTTGACCGGTGAGGATGTTTTATATGATGGGTTGTCTGTGGAGGCACAGTTGGAGGCTCAAGTTGAGGTCGTGATGGAGGAGGATGCATAGTTGTCATTAGGGATATACATTAATAAGGGGCAACGCGGAGAGCACACATTGGGATTTTAGGACAGTTTGCCTCAGAGGCAGCCTGGCAGTGTCTACAGAGTTATTATCTCACCCTTATGCATTTGATTGAGAGAGGAGGAGTTTTCTAGACAGATCATAGGAGATGACTCGGTCAGTAGGGGTTGACTGCTTGAGTTAGTATATAACATCGTCAACATGGAGAGCTTGCCCCATACACAAAATATTGTACATTCGATCCCTCCTTTGGGATTGGATGGCGAGATGTACTGAGCTGGTACCCGATGGAGCAGGTTATGCAGTTGGGTACATCCATGAATGCATTTCATCAGAGACCATGGATTACTAGAGGGGTATGAGGGCTAGATTTTTGTTTGAATTCAGGTGGGATTCCTCATCACAACATGGGCTTGGTTAGTGATGGTATTAGCAATGTGATGGATCCAGTGACTGAGCGCCCACACATTTCAGCTCTCCATCAACACTAGTGTCGGGTTGGATTAACAGGGGGGCAGGTAGGCTCCGCGGGTTTTTCAAGGGTGTTGGGCATACATGGGATTGTAGGATGATCAACATACTTTGGCGGGGGTTGGTCAGAGGAGGTGCCATTGGTGGGCCATCAAACAAGGAATTGTATGGAGACAATGCTCTCTTATTGACATATTGGACGTAGGAGCTACTGAAGCTAGGCATAGTAGTACCATTTCCATTAGCATGTAGTGGATTCACTAGCATAGTAATGGATGCATGGATGCATTTGGGATGGTTGAGGATGTAGGGTGTTGCGAAAATTGGTGTAGGTGTTTAGTTGTGCACAGAGTCATGCTGCGGAGTTAAGTATTTTGCAGGGGAGAAAAAAGGTGCATGGAGGAGTGTCTTGTTGTGTGGGTTTGCACTGTGGAGCAGGAGGAGAAATTCACACCACCTTTATGTTTAGCATGGATTGAAGGCTAATTCGTCGCAGGAGGGATACCATATGATTCAGGATGATATGGCGGTTGGTAGTGGTGTCCAACAGTGCACAAAGGTGTGCAATTGGGTGCATTTGTGTGCCAAGGGGCATGGAGATAAATGTTCTTATGCATGGGAGCACAGGGAAGCTTGGCCGTATGTAATGATGCTTCCCATTGGGATTTTATGGCATTACCACTAGGGAGACCGCCTGATAGAGACAACATGTGTAATATTCCAAATTAGCAGTAAGCTAATTGGAATATTAATTTTGATTAATTTTGAAATTTCCTAATGTTGGGCGGAAATAAAGTGGGTAGGGAACCCCCAAATAATAATTAAGCCAAATAAAGTATTTTCCTAAAGTCCCTAAGGGAAAATTGTGGCTTTAGTGGTGGGGTCGAATTGGCCTTAGGTGGCAGCATAGAAGAGGCACAAAAAGGACATGGGATTGGCTGGAGAAAGGCAGCACGTGATTGGCCCAAGGAGAGGCCCAAGGAATATGGTGGGCTCAATGGACAAAAGGAAGAAGGAAAGGCTCATTTTGGTATGCATTCATCTTATTTTCGCTGTCTCTTTTACTAAGCACACTATAGTCAGAGAGCCAAGTCTATAGTGTTGTTTAGCACATGAGATCTTCAAGCAAAGATCTCAACCTCTATCTCGAGGGACTTCGAGTGCCCATTCAGGAGAGTAGTCCTGCATTTTGATGAGATAATTACATAGTAGCAACAATAGGAAGAGTGTAGTCCCTTCAGGACTACATAGAGGCATAGTAGACTACACAATGATTACATAGTCCAGTTTGGTGTGGGTGCCAAGAGTTTGGAGAGTCGAGGAGTTTCATTAGAAGATTTGGAGGGGAGGCTAACCACCTCCTACCAGGGATTTTGGTGGCATTTTGGAGGAATTTCTTAGTACCTTCTTTCAGAAGTTATATTTCCCTAGCAGAGTAGTGTGCCAAGTCCAAAGGGGCCAATTTTCAGGGTCAAGCTTTCAACAAACCCTTTGCAATTTTTTGTGGGTTTATTGAGGAGAGTCCGGTGTTCAATTCCTGGAATTTTCTGAGCATGGGAGGCAACCTAACCAACAATTCGAAGACAGCCAACAAGAAAATTTTCTGGGCTAGGAAACGCAATTATTGAGCCATGCAAAGCTATTTACAATAGGCTTTTTTCTTGGATTTGAGTTTCCCTTCAGCCTTCCTTGAGCAAGCCTAGGTGCAATCTTTTCAGCACTATACTTGTAATTTTTCCTGACATATTAATAAAATGGCTTAGCACTAATTTTTGGTTCCAAATTATGTATTTAATGGTGTATTTCTTTTTGTTGTAGTTTTTAGTTTATTTTTTTCTATATTACTATTAAATCCAAATTTTGGATATTACAGTCGTATCGGAGCTCATAGACTTGGCTGAGCCTGTGAAGCACACAGTCTATGACACCAGAAGATAGACATAACATTACCAATCGGAGGTAGTAGAGGTGGAAAATATGGGGGAGTTAAGGAGCAAGGGGGAAGCAACATTTGGTAGCCTCTTAAAGGCCCTAAATGATATAGCCAAAGGACAAAATGGGATGTTGGAGGGACTCAAGCAACAAAATAGGGACAAGAGCATCCATCATGAGTTCCTAATTTGGGAGACTTCAGTGGTCTCACAACAATGTGACCACTCTTCACCAGCCACTCACCCACCAACCTTTAGTAGGCTAGGCAAGACTATGTTGCCTGCATTTTTACCTCCAGTACCGAGTGAGCAAGGTAGGCGGGATGATCAGATACCCCTATGAGATTATTTCCGAGAATGGAAGTCCACGGGGGAAAAATTCAAAGCAGCTTAGTCCTTTAGAGATTACTTCCAACTCAAATAGGATGAGAAAGGCAGGAATAGTGGGGGTTCTAGCAAGAAAATTTCAGAGTTACAAAGTACTATTGGGAGGATACCTTTTCCCACATATGATGGATCCACCAAGTGCACGACATGAGGTTCATTGAGGATACCTTTTCCCACATATTTAGGTTGTTTTCTTTTAATTATATCATACATCAGAAGGTTCATTGTGTGAACCAAACACCCAGACCAAAATATGTTGGGGTATTTATCTTCAATAATTACTCTTTCTTCCTTACAATTAGCAGCATTATCAATGATTACTTGGATGACATTGTATGGTCCAATACGTTCAATTGTTTCAAGTAATGGCTTTGCAATGTTGATGTCGGTCTTGAACTTATCTGAATAATCATATGATGAAAGGAATATTGCACCACTAACAAACACAGCAAGAGCACTTATCAATGGCTTTCCTTTTACATTTGTCCATCCATTAGATACAATGGACACCCCATGTTCATTCCAAGAACTTGTCATACTACTCAAAGAATGAGCTATTTTTTCTTTTTCATGATCAAGGCCCATGGTACTAGCCTTGTCATACCCAGGGCTCCTGTATCCTTTGGGGGCATCATTAATGGCAGAAACCATTTCTTGCCAATATGGTGAGCGAAGAACATTGAATGTACCCCACATGCATAGAGAAATTGGAAAATTTTTGAATCCACATCACTCTTGGACCCTTCGTCAAGGAAATCGAATATGGCTCTACACCTTAAAGATATTTTTGGTCCAGATTTGCTTCCAAATCCACTGCCATGGGTGGAAGTTGATGGACTTATTTGTCCATGTTATGATGGTGCATAAGATTCAATGAAACCCTTAGATCTTTTATATTTGTATTGGGCTTCCTCCTCCTCCTTTATGTATTTGGCTCTATATGTTGCTGACACACTTACACAAGTTTTGATTTCTTTATTTTTATTTCCATCCCATGGCCTTTTCCCACAAAGGTGCCTTCTGGCATGGGTGTATGAACATGTGTATTGTGTATTGCAATGGGGGCATATAAATTTAGTGGTTCCACCCCCTTTCCCTGCTTCAGGCCTAGTAAAATATTTCCACAATGGTGTTTGGTCAATTTTAGTTAGTGTCACTATGGTCTCATTATCTCCACTCTCTCCTAAGTCCCCTTCCTCCTCAGGTTGGTAATCCTCTTCAGGATTTTCATCATATCCACTATAACCCACTTCTTCATCCTCCATTTTTGGATTGGGCCTCTTTCTCCTACTCTCCAACACCATAATAACAAAAAACGGAACCAACATGAAGAAAATGCCAAGAAATATAGCCATTTCCATGATGTTTTGACTTTCAAGTTTCAAGTTTTTAACTTGCAAACCAATGGAGGAATGCCAAATGGGAATAAGAAAAAATGCAATATAGGAAAAAAAAATCAATTTCTCAATTTTCAAGAAATTAAATGCAACATATAAATTAAAAAAATTCATTTTTTTCATTTTTAAACAAATGAAAATGCAACATAGCAAAAAAAAAATCATTTTTTTCATTTTTCAACAAGTTAATTATCAATTTATCAAAAATAGAAAAAAAATCAAATTTTCATGTTTAAACAAATTAAAAACACACAGAAAAAAAAATTAAATCATTGGGGTTCGGGGTCCTACCTCTTTTTCATTCGATGATTCAATCCAAGCATAGGCCTCCTCTCCTCTCCTCTCCTCTCTTTTCATTTCCTATCCTCTCCTCTCTTCTCCTCTCCTCTCCTCTCTTCTCCTCTTCCTCTTTCTCCTCTCTTCTTCCTCTGAGCTCTCTTCTCTCCTCTCTGAAATGAGAAATAAAATGGGGAGGGAGGGATTTTATTCTTCCCCTCCCCTCCCCTACCCTCCCTTCCCTCCTTTTCCGCAACCTTCGATCGCTTTTTTCTTTTCTGCGTGAAAACGTAAGTCGAGACGGTTTTTGACGCTTGGGAGCAAACACTCCCTGAGCGCTCCCTCCTTAAAAAAAATGCTCCTAGAGTGGTCTTTTTAGGGATGGAGTGATCAGGGAGTGTTAGCTCCTGAACGCTCCCTAAAATGCTCCAGAAAAGTCAGGGAGTGCTTTTGACAGCACAAGGAGTGTGCTCTTGAAAATGCTCCCGTTTGGGAGCATTTTCGGCAGCGCGCTCCCTATGCACTCCCAAAACGCTCCTGCTCAGAGCGCGTTTTGGGAGTGGGCACTCACCTGCAACCTTGCTTGCACCACATTTGAGCCCACACTCAGGGAGATGAATGACCACCTTCTAGTGAGACAAATTGAGGCGTTATAGGAGCCTGATATCATGAATAGTAGACTTCATCTACAGGAGGGCACACAAACTCCAAGTAGTGTCCAGGTGTACCCTCAGGAGTTGGGATAGCATATTTCACTACGTTGTCTGGCTGGAGCATGGAAAATTTCCTTGCATACGATAGACTCCTGGTACTTGGGGTCAACCCATGGGTTACATGCAGGGGTCCAAGATGAGGGCCAGATGGGTTCTAGCAGGTAGCAGCGATATGCAACATCATTCTGTGAGGATTTGGAGTTATGAGCTCCCAGTACAGTTGGGGGATCCAGGGATCCAGTTGGTGGGTGGATCACTCCAAGGTGTGATTAATAGGTTCATGGTAGAGGGTAATCCATTTCACCTTTGGTTTGACCCATGGGGGATCACTAAGACCACCACTTCTTAGTGAGGCAGACTTATATTGTTGTTACTCAGGGTCAATGTTGTGTAACCAGCTCCAAAAATAGAAGAAAAGAGATATCAACGCCTTAGAAATAAGCCACTTCGAGGGGGAAACCTCCAATACATTACATAAATGAACAATTATTGGATGATACAATTTACAAAAACCTGCTGTAAGTCCATGGAGTATGTAATGTAATCTCGATGAGGCATATGTAATCCTAGCCGACCTAACAATAATAATTTAAGGGCACAATAATAACAATATGGGGGTTACAAGGGTACAATAATAACAATAAGGGGGTTACAATAACAACAATAAGGGACTATACTAGTAATATGGGGACCTAACATGCCCCTCTCCTTCAAAAAAGTGTTGTCCTCAACGCTTGAGTAGATCTGGGTGCTTCTGTATAAAATTATCATCCTCCCATGTAGAATCTTCGGTGGGTAAGTTCTTCCACTTGATGAGATACTCTGAAATTGATCGATTTCGTAGTTGTCGAGTTCTTGTTTCTGTGACCACTTCAGGTTCCAATATGATTTTTCCTTCCTCATCAAGTTCTAGAAATATTGTTTGAACTAGAATATTTTCACCTATAACCTTATTTAAGCATGAAACATGGAAAACTGGATGCACTTGCGAAGAAGCAGGAAGCTCCAATTTGTATGCCATAGTACCAATATTTTGCAACGCCTTGTAAGGACCATAGTACTTTGGTGATAATTTATTATCCTTTTTAGCTTGCTTGAGGGACATTTTTTTGTATGGTTGTAGCCGTAAAAATACCCAATCTCTTACATCAAAACTTCTCTCACTGCGATGTTGATCTGCCTGTTGTTTCATTCGGTATTGTGCCAAATTAAGTTTATCCTTTAAGTGTTGGAGAACTTCTTGCTGATGCTCCATGTGATCTTCCACTGCTTGAACCTTAGAATTTTCCCTTAAGTATGATGTGATGGATGGTGGTTGATATCCATAAAGTGCCATAAATAGGGTCATTTTTGCTATAGTATGGAAGGAAGTGTTATACCACCATTCAGCGAGAGGGAACCACTTGACCCATTGTGTTTATTTATCAGATACAAAAAAAGGAAGATATCCTTCCAAACATTTATTTACTATCTCAGTTTGACCATCAGATTGAGGATGATAAGATGAGCTATGAGCTAATTGAGTACCCAAACAAGAAAATAACTTTGTCCAAAAAATTCCAGTAAAAATGGGATCTCTGTCGCTCACAATAACCCTTGGGCTTCCATGTAGCTTTTGAATTGTGTCCATAGATGTAGTAGAAGTCCTGGGGTCCTAAAATATCCTCCCAATGTTGAATTGGAATGGATAAAGGTTGTAGAAGTCCCGGGGTCTTAATTGTCTCAACTTTATTCAGCTGGAAAACCAAACATTCCGCCACAAACTTTTGAATATCGGATTTAAGGCCATCCCAAAAAAATTCTTTCTTCACCCTGTGGTAAGTTTTTAAAAATCCCGAGTGTCCTCCTAAAGGAGAAGTGTGCAATTCCAGAAGAATCTTTTGTTTTAGTTGGGAATTCTTACAAAGATATAAGCGATCTTTATACCATAAGGAATCATTTTTCCAACTAAATGTATCAGATGTACTAGGATCTTGCTGCAACTTTTGAATGAGTGTCCATACATCTTTGTCCTTCTTCTATTCATCTCTTGCTTCGGTTATCCAATCTGGTTGGATAATAGAAATGGCACAAAGCAATGCTTCCACCTCTTCATTCTTTCTTGAGAGTGCATCTGCAACAACATTAAGCATTCCTTTTTTGTAGATTATTTCAAAGTCATAACCCAACATCTTTGTGACCCATTTTTGCTGCTCTTCTGAAGATAGTCTTTGTTCCAAAAAGTGTTTAAGACTATCATGATTAGTTTGTACCTTGAAGTGTCTTCCCATTAGGTAAGTTCGCCATTTCTTTAGTGCATGCAGTATTGCTAACATTTCCTTCTCATAAATAGGTTTCTGTAAATACTTTCCTTTGATTGGACGACTTCCAAAAGCAATGGGTCTTCCTTCCTGCATTAAAACTGCACCAATTCCATTTCCTGAGGCATCACATTCCACAATAAAGGTTTTTGTGAAGTCTGGTGTAGCTAAGACCGGTGCTAGGCACATTGCCTCTTTAAGACGTTCAAAGGCCTTAGTTGTTTCAGGAGTCCATGAAAATGCATCTTTCTTCAATAATGTTGTTAGAGGTGCTGCTATTCTCCCATAATTCTTAACAAACTTGCGATAATACCCTGTTAACCCGAGAAATCCTCGCAACTACTTTATGGTTGTGGGGACTTTTCATTCCTTAATGGCTTTAATTTTGTTAGGGTCTGCCTTAACACCCTCGTGAGATACAATATGACCCAGATATTCCACCTCTTGTACTCCAAAGAAACATTTGGATGTTTTTGCATATAATTGTTTCTCCTGCAATAGTTTGAGCACCCTGTCAACATGTTCAACATGATCCTTCCAAGACCTACTTTAGATTAGTATATCATCAAAAAATACTAGCACAAATTTTCTAAGGAAGGGTTTGAAAATGGAATTCATCAACCCTTGAAATGTAGAAGTTGCATTGTTAAGGCCAAAATGCATGACCAAAAATTCATAATGACCCTCATGAGTTAGAAATGTTGTTTTTGGAATATCTTCAGTCTTCATTCTAATTTGATGATATCCTGAACGAAGATCCAACTTGGTAAAATAAATTGCTCCATGTAATTCATCCAATAATTCATCAATCACGAGAATGGAAAATTTATCTTTAATGGTGAGCTTATTGAGCTCCCTATAATCCGGACACATTTGCCATGATCCATCCTTCTTGTGTACCAATACTATAGGAGCAGAGAAAGAACTTTGACTAGGTTGAATTATACCCGCCTCTAACATTTCTGCAATCATACGTTCAATTTATCTCTTTTGGAAGTAAGGATATCTATAAGGCCTGATGTTTGGAGGAACACTTCCTGGAATCAAATGAATAGCATGATCATGATCACGAATAGGTGGGAGTCCTTTGGGAGTTTCAAACACCTTGGAATGATTGTCCAAGACTTGTTGGAGATCTGCAGAAATAGACGATTTTGATGTTGGAACTTCTAGTGAGCATAATTGTGCAATTACGCCTCCTTGTTCTTTCTTTAGAAGATTTTTCATGACATTAGAGCTTATTATCTTTCTCGGCTTCCCCGCAATACCCCGTAATTCAACTTCCTTTCCTTCTGAAAAAAAATTCAAGAAAAGTTCTTCAAAATTAAAAGCTACCATCCCCAAAGATTGTAACCATTGTACTCCTAGTACAACATCAGCACCTCCCATAGGAATGGAAAGCATTGGACTAGTCAATACATATTCCCCCATGGTTAGCTTGATATTATGAAATTTTCCAGAGCAATTTATAGTTCCTCCATTTGCTATCACAACTGTAGCAAAGCCCTTTTGCTCTTTTTTCTTCCAATTGTTGTGGTGTCAACCTTGTAGGTTGTGGAAATCTAGGCGTAACAACACTTCCTTCTTTATAGAATTGAGTGGTAGGCTTCCTTGTCGCCATAATTTTACATTCAACTTTTCTTGCCAACCTGAATGCCTTCTCCAATGAATCAGGTTCCAAAACACGAACTTCATGTTGGATGTTATCCTTTAGAGTACCTATGAAGAGATCAATCCTGTGTTCCTCTGGAATATCAGTTACCCTTATATTCAATTTTGGAAGTCCTCAATGTGCTGCCCCACTAAACCCTTTTGTTTGAGATTTATCAATTGGCTAAAGAAGGTGTTGCTCTTTGTATCCTCATAATGTGCTATCATTTCCTACGTAAAAATTGACCAAGTGACAATTTTTTTACGGGAGCAAAGCCATCGATACCATACAAATGTATTTTGTTCTAAATGTAAAGTTGCAATGCGTACCTTTTGTGTGTTTTGCACATTATGGAGATAAAAATATTGCTCCATATGTAGTATCCATGTTACAGGATCCTTTCCATCAAACTTCCTCATCTCCATTTTTGGAATATGGTGGTTCTTCCCGCCAACATTAGAGTTTATGAAATCACAATTAACATTTATTTTGTTTTCATCATGAGTTTCTTCTAGTATCTTTTCACCATTATGAAACATTTATTGTATCAACTTTGTCAAACCTTCCATGTCTACTTTTATATCCTTCTTCATGCTTTCCATGTTGTCTTTCATGTCATCCATCTTAGCTTCCATGCCAACTTCCATGCCATCCATCTTAGCTTCCACGCCTTTTTTAAAAACTTCCATTTCATTTTTTTTTACTCTTTGTGAGAGTGAAATTTGGTGCACTTGCTCTTGTAATTTTGATAGATCATGTTGCAATTCTTCATCTTCATCAGTCATAGTAGAGCCTTTTGAAGGCTTAATGGGTGTTGAATTATTTTTACGGGGCATGTTTTAGAACCAATTCAAATTGATTCTTCAAACAAGACTTATGCAATTCGGAAAAAAATACACACCTTTTTCTTGCTTTTGAGGAGCTCGATATTGAAATTGGATTATATCTGTCATTGCAGCACTTCAATATTTTAATTTTAGTACCGAAATAGCCCTCTGAATTCTCTTTCAAATTCCACAGGTCTGACCTAATTTGGATTCTCCAAGGCAAAGTTGTGTCCAATCTCCCACAATGACCTAATTATGGACTAGTTCAGTAGAGCGAACTTGTACTACTTGCCACGTGTCATTGTTTTTTCCGTTGGCTCTGAAATTGATAGCGACGAAACTAAAGTCCATTTAATTTCAACCACTTTTTACAGCACTCCAATCTGATGCTCAGAGAAAGAGTTATGAATATTTTCCCATGATCACCTCTTTGATATGAAATTCGAGAGCCTGAAAAAGCACTACCTTCCACAGATCATATCTCCAAAAATATTGCGAACCAAGCTCTAAAATTTTTTGACGCATTTCCTCAGGATTTCGACTTTGCACCCTAAAAATTTTAGATTCTGAACCTTCGTAGAAAAAAAGTTATAGCGAAAATTCCACGATGACTTGTTTAGAGCTGCAAAACCCTAGAATCCAAAGCTTTGATACCAAATGTTGTGTAACCAACTCCAAAAATAGAAGAAAAGAGATATCAATGCCTTAGAAATAAGACACTTTGAGGGGGAAACCTCCAATACATTACATAAATAAACAATTCTGGGATGATACAATTTACAAAACCTCCTTTCTATATATAGGATTCCATGGGGCCATAATGTAATCCTAGTGGGGCCACAATGTAATCCTAGCCAACCTAACAATAATAATTTAAGGGCACAATAATAACAATATGGGGGTTACAAGGGTAAAATAATAAAAATAAGGGGGTTACACTAACAACAATAAGGGACTATACAAGTAATATAGGGACCTAACAGTCAAGATCAGCAGCGAAGGGGTAGATATTGACATCATGGAGATGCTCGGGCATGATGAGATTGGGCCTCACAGACCTTCCTCCACTAGGCCTCAGTAGAGGAGGATACAGTATGCACATGGTGGGAAGTATGGTGTAACCAGAGTAGCGCAGTGTTAGCATGGTGGCACCACACTAAGTTTGGCAGGGGACCTGATCACCACGCTCTTCACAGCGTAATACCCCTTAGGGATGAGCTGGCTATTGTAGGGGGAGATCATGAAGATCTTCCATTGGGCTTTAGCAAGTCACCCACGGTGTGGGGCAAGGACTGCATCTTCATCGTAGGTGATCGGTTGATGAAGTATGTATATTTCTTTGCTATTTTAGCTCAATACACAACCTCATAGGTGGTCGAGTTGTTTTTCAAAAATATTTTCTGGCTACATGGTCTTCCAAAGATCATAATCAGTGATAGGGAAAACATATTTATGGGAGGATTTTGGCAGGATTTGTTCCGACTGGTGGGTAAAAATCTCACACCAAGCACGAGCTACCATTCATAGACCGATGAGAAGACAAAGATAGTGAACAAGTGGCTAGAGGGCCACTTGCGAAACTATGTTACAGGGTGGCAGAAGGCCTGACTATGTTGGCTACACATGGGGGAGTATGCTACAACACCACTTTCCATATTTCTATTGGTATGTCCCCTTTTAGTTCTTTGCATGGTTATGATGCATTAACATTTTCTAATGTTATGTTCAGGGCAAGTAAGGCCCCTAGGGACAAATACTAGATCCAAGAGAGTCAGGACATCCTTAGGGCTCTCAAGGATAACTTGAGGACAATGCAAAATCAGCAAAAGATGTATGTAGATGAGGGCCCAGTAGAGAGGCAGTTTGAAGTGGGGGATTTGGTGAACCTTTGATTTCAGCCTTACAAATATTCTACACTGAAGTAGAAGGGAGATGAAAAGCTCAAACCTCACTTTTATGGGCCGTATAGAGTTTTCTGGTGGGGTTGAGAGGTGGCATATGAGTTGGAGTTGCCACAGGGGAGCTAGATCCACAACATTTCCATCTGTCATGTCTGAAGAAGGCTTTGGGACAGCATGTGACTATAGCTACTGAGCTCCCTCCTATAGATGATGAGGGGAATTTGGTGCTATAGCCTGAGGCCATCTTGGATACCAGAGAGAGACACTTGAGGAGCAAGGTGGTGAAGGAGCCCCTGATCAAATGGAGGAACCTCCCAGATGCGAATGCCACTTGGGAGGGGGAACATATTCTTTAGCACCCATCTTTGCATTTTCTTGAGGACAATCAACATTTTGGCTGGGAGGACTATAATATTCCAAATTAGCAGTCAACTAATTGAAATATCGATTTTGATTAATTTTGGCATTTCTTAGTGTTTGGCGGAAATAAAGTGGGTAGGGAACCCCCAAATAATAATTAAGCCAAATAAATTCTTTTCCTAAATTCCTTAAGGGAAAATTTTGAATTTAGTGGTGGGGTTGAATTGGCCTTAGGTGGCATCGTAGAAGAGGCATGAAAAGGATAGCGTGGGATTGGCTAGAGAAAGGCAGCATGTGATTGGCCCAAGGAGAGGCAGCACATGCCAAGGTGGCACCCAAGGAATACGTTGGACCTCAATGGAAAAAGGAATAAGGAAAGGCTCAATTTGGTATGCATTCATATTATTTTCTCTGTCTTTTTTACTAAGCACGCTTGAGCCGGAGAGCCAAGTCTGCAGTGTTGTTTAGCACACGAGATCTTCAAGCGGAGATCTCAACCTCTACCTCGGGGGACTTCAAGTGCCCGCTCAGGGGAGGAGTCTTGCATTTTGGTGAGAGAATTACACAATAGCAGCAATAGGAAGAGCATAGCCCCTTTAAGATTGTGTAGAGGCAGAGTACATTATGCAATGATTGCGCAGTCCAGTTTGGTGTGGGTGCCAAGAGTGTGGAGAGTCGAGGAGTTTCAGCAGGAGATTTGGAGGGGATGATAGCCGCCTCCTACCAATGATTTTGGTAGCATTTTGGAGGCATTTCCTAGCAGATCCTTTCAGAGGTTCGATTTCCCTAGCAAAGCAGCATGCCAAGCCCAAAGGGGCCAATTTCCGGGGTCAAGCTTTCAGCAAACCCTTTGCGGGTTTTTGTGGGGTTATTGAGGAGATTCCTGTGTTCAATTCCCAGAATTTTCTGAGCACGGAAAGCAGCCTAACCAGTAGTTTGAAGATAGCTAGCAGTAACATTTTCTGAGCTAGGCAGCGCAGTGATTGAACCACATAGAGCTATTTACAACATGAGTTTTAATTGGATTTGAGTTGCCCTTCACCCTGCCTTGAGCAGGCCTAGGTGCAATCGTTTCAGCACCACACTTGTACTCTTTCCCAACATATTAATAAAATGGATCAACTCTGATTTTTGGTTCCAAATTCTGTGTTTAATGGTGTATTTCTTTTTGTTGTAGTTTTTAGTATATTTTGTTCTATATTACTGTTAAATCCCAATTTGGGATATTACAACATGCATGCCATTGGGTATCGTTCACCCAGGATCAATGAGGACATAGATGAGCCCCATTTTATGATATCCATGGGGACTCGCATGCCTCTCTCAATTCTACATTTTTTGTAGGCACAGAGGAGTTGGGTGGAGTCCCTTGATACCTACACCACGAGCAGCAGGACATGAGTGACTCACTCAAGATAGTTAGTTGGGACACAAAGTATCCAAGGAGAGACTTTTTGGTGGTGGCATTTGATCAGGGCATGAGCTGATAGGTGGATACTTACGGAGGTGACCATGAGTGAGCTGCAGGGTGCACTATGATCAGTAATGAATCCCAAGGTTTTATGTGAGAACGAGGTACATGGGAGGATATTCATCATTGGCAGGAGGATGCCTAGGCTCCAGGAGGTATCTAGGTACATCATCAAGAGTTGGGATAACAGATCTTGTTATGTGGTATGGCAGGAGCAGATTTTTTTGTCATACATGGTAAAAATTATTGATGCTTGGTTCCCATATATTGGATACATTCAGGGATCAAAGACAAAGCACAAAGGATTCCCAGTATCTAGTTGCATGTCACTGCAGCAAGAAGTGAGGATTGGAAGTTGTGTACCTCTAATCTGGCTATGGGATCTAGGGATCCAATCGATTGGTGGGACACTCCATTTCTTAGTGAGTGATAGCAATGTTGATTTTTTAGTAGCTTGGGAGGTGCTCCAAGCCCTAGGGTTCATGTTTTGGAGGTTGGAGCACCAAAACAATCACTTGTGGGATTGCAACCCAAGGTTGGGGTTTTGTACCCAAAGGAGTTAGGCCAAAACCATGAGGAATTTGAGCATGAGAAAATTTTAGGTGATAGAGGATGTCAAGACAAAACCAATGCATCGAGAATCACTCAAATCGGAGTTCTATATCATGAGTTATGAATTTTTAATGTCACTATCATGATTTGTGCAAGTCGGCTTGGCTTTAGAAAGATTAGTTGACAGTTAGCATGAATTCCCTGGAGCCACATGTGAAGGGTATAAACTAGGCACATGTGTGAGTTCACTTCCATCATCCCATTTCCACCATTTCACAGCTTCTAAAGTAGCCATAGTGACTTGAGGACAATACTTGAAGATGAAAAGAAATATTTTGGGTTAGAATTTGTCTCCTATGTAGGTCAGAGTAGAGGAGAAGGAAAGTCACAAGTCCTAGGTGAATTTTGTGCTTGTGCTGATTTGGAGTATCTTAAGGGTTGGTTCTTCTCCCATTTAAGGTTTCGTAGGGTGGCTGTAGCCTATAGGAGACCGTAGTTCTATTTGGGCAGCACAAAAGAGTGGTCGAGACCATTTTTTAGGGAGTATTCAAGTCCAGGAAGAAGAAGAATAAAGGTTGCATTAATTTGATGTTGTTTGAAAGAGTTTGGGTGGGCTGATAAGGTCTGTTATCTTGACCTAACCAAGAGCCTAAGTTGCAATAGTATTACACCAATCAAAGGAGGTATGCATGTTGTGTTTATGTTGACGTTGTTGCTAGGTGGATAGGTTTTCCAAGTGTGGATAGTTTGGGTAACCTGTTGAAGCTAAAGAGGAAGGGAAAACTTGAAGGTTATATGCCCTAACCAGTGGGCAGATCCTACAGTGAAGTTTCAGTGATTGGACATAAATATATGTAGCTTGTGGGAGCCAATTGAAAGCCTTGTCTTGTTGGATGAAAGCATATCCTAGGAGCAGATCTTGCAGTGAAGTATTGGGTGCAATCGGACTGGTTGAGGGTAGCGTGTTGGCTACCCAAAGTATCCCTTAACAAGCATTCATAAAGTGACGTTGAAAGCTAAAGGTTGGGTGAAGGATTGAGCCTAATGTGTATCTCTTTTATGGACGAAAGAGGCTACTAGATTGGACGATTGGAGCTCAGGGATTGGTCAGCCTAGAAGAGCAGAGTGGATCAGCTTGTGTTCATTGTAGCAGAAGTGACTTGCAACAATGATAGGTGGCAGCCATCCTGGAGACTCTATCTATTGTCCTATGATGGACTAAGGGACATCTAGAGAGCAGAATGTGAGCAAAAGACCAGCAGGACAAGATACAACATATAGACTGTAGTGAGATTTTCATTGTATCTTGTATCCCTTGTAAGGGAGCCCTACACTGTTGTATTAATCATTTGGTTTGATATAATGAAGATTGGGTTGTTGTACATATTTGTACAATATGTTGTAAAAGGTTGTCTATACTTGTGCATGTATGATTTACAGCTTTATATTTTTCTGCTGTGCAAAGTAGCTTTGTTGAAATTCTTGGTTTGGTAGCTTCAGATATTCTAAGATTCTAACCTAGACCCTAAATCGTGGAAATTCAACAAGCAAGTGATCTGGTTCATTCTCAGGCTGACACATGGGGGATCACCGAGGTCTTCATCATATGGCGAGGTAGGTTGTTGCTCAGGATTGGGGCCAACCATGGAGTCGTAGGCTCTTGAATTGCTGAGTCGCTTGGGTATAGCCTTGATCATCACATATGTTATGGCTGAGAGTTACAGGAAAGGAGGCTCTAGTACAAGCATGTTGGCTAGCCATTCATGACCCAAAGTGTTGCAGGGTCAGTTAGATAGTTTCATCTTGCAATGGGCATGGGACCTTGGCATCACAGTACTTGAGATTTCTACTACCCTTAGGGATGAGTTAGTTTCGATAGGGGGAGATCATTTCGATAGTCCATTAGATTTTAGTGATTTTTTGTTGGCGTGGGGAATTTTACTAGCATGGAGGGATGATCAACAGGAGGAGATCAGGGGAAGCTCATGTGGGCGAGGATTTATCTCCATTGGGGTTGGATTGTATCTTTAGGACTCCACCCTTGGAGTGCATGAGATGGGTGACTCAGTAGAGAAGTTGCACGATGAGTTGATCAATGATTTATATTATCATGATGCCCTACTTATCGATAGTATGTAGAGGGATTCAGGTACTTGTACCAGGTTGGACAGTGACTGGAACAAGGGGTGCTACACATTGATCAAGACATCTTGGAACCCTAGCATCGAGGGACTCCTTCATGCCAGGATAGTGTTGGGGATAGGGATGAATCAGTGGCACATTTGGGACCCCAATATCATTTTCAATAGCCATTTGGGGTCAGTTGATAGAGATATTGCTTGATCGGGCATTGCTTGAGGACAAGCAATTTTTGGCAAGGAGGACTTTAATATCCCCAATTTTGTGAGCTGGAAATTTTTCCCAATTTTGGTAATAAATTTTTTTTGGTAAGTTAAGCTATTCTATTAATTTGAAAAATGAAATATTACATATGCTACAGGCAGGATTGGCAAGCTATGCTTAACCAATCCCCGCCTTAGTTTCTCGGTTTCGGGGCTGCCTCAGAGCAGGAAACCAGCCCGAAAAAAACTTGAGACAGAAAATTACAATATGCACAGTAGCGCTGACGTATCTAGATAGTACAAAATATGCAAAAAAAAAAAACACTGAAGGTGGAATGCTTGAAAAAAACATGGAAGAGATGTGCAGCAGCGTAGGCTTCAATCTTCATCTTCATCATCACTATTGGGGACCTCCTCCTCAATGGAGCAAGCGGGTGCCTGCGCAACTGCTTCCTCCAAATCTGCCACTCGATGCCTAGGTTTAGGGATGGGTGCGCAGAGGATGGGGGACTCTGGATCCTCTGCATCAAGGACACGTGTCCAGTTGCCATCAGAGTCCATCACCCAAACATCTGATTCATCATCTTCCTCCTTCTGAACCGACAATGGATTAGTCTTGCGAGACAGGAGGTGCACCTGGTGCACTATGGTGGACTTCCACGGGCCGCGCCTACCTCTCTGCACAACTGTCACTAGAGCTTCTTCCTCCTGCTAGGGATTGGGGCTCTTTCGCGCAAAAGTGTCGGAGGAGGAGCCTTCCATCGACTCCAAGCATTTTTCCTCGCCACAGTGATAACGGCCAGGGAGAAGGCACCTTTCCTCGACCACCCTCTCTGTGGTTCTCTCGGCATAATCTTTTGGCTTCGGGCCGCCGGCATGATGAGGCGGGGGGGCCTTCAAGGGAAGGGTATGCAGCAGGGGGAAAAATAGCGTCAAGGACGGGGGGATCGAAAGGGCCAAGGAAGAGGTGCGCAAACTGGGATGGCACAACCCAGAGGGGACTGCGCAACACACCACTGATAATAGGGCTGTGCGGCCATCTGGAATCAGGGAAGAGCCAAAATAGAGCTAGAAACAAAGGCTGAGGGAAAATATTGTGGGTTGTTGGGGGCTAAGGGCTCATCATTTTAAAGGGGCTTGGACACATGCGAGAAGGATGGAAATGAGTATGCCTCGCACGTAGCTATGTGCCATGACTGATTTCCTAAGCAGGCTCAAGGGAAGGGGGATGGCTGATATACCAATTAATCATGACAATCATTTATGGTGATAGTTGTAGATTGATACCCTGAATTGGGTAACATTTTTCCCAGCGTCTCATCATCATACCTTATCCCGTTTGTCTTGTGCGGATGGCTAATGGTTTAAGGATTCGCAACAGGTGAGAATCTTTGTAGCAGATCTCCATCCTCCGAGGTTTGTGAGAAATGATTGTCATTCGTGCCAGTCCTGTCACCTGCATCTAGGGGGAGAAGATCATTTTGAATGAGAGTGTGACATTTGTGTCTAAAGGATTCCTCCTCAACCTGAGTTAGGTTGGAATGATATAGCTCACAGCTGCTTTCCACACCTTTGTTCGCAAGGAGATCAGCTACTGAGATGGCCTTCCTGCGCACATGGTGAAAAGTAATGGCTCTGTGGTTGTGTATCAGTTGTTCCAGAACCTTGAGCTTATGGGATAACCTCTAGTTGTTGGATACCTTTGAGGAAGTTGATCCTTGGAGGATTCTTGTGGCTGCCATAGTTATGACTTGTGAGTCTCCCTCCATTTCCAGGGGGAATTAATGAAACTCAATTGAAATTTGAATACCCTGTATGAGCCCCTCCAACTCTGCAAAATTATTTTTTTCCCAACCTACGCTACCAAAGTAAATCTGGAGAGGATCGCCTTGAGAGTTCCTGATAGTGCCTCTGAATCCTGCATTTCCGAGATTTCCTTTGGACGCACCATCGAAGTTGCATTTGAAGAAGCCATTTGGGGGGGGGTTCCATTTTTCAGGGGCAGGAGTTCTGCCTGCACTTATAGGATTGATATCCAAGGGATGTTTATACTCATGTGCCAATTATTCCATATGTGGTGCTCTACTATAGAGGTGGGGAGGTCCTTCTAACTCCAAGTGTCCAAGGCCAAAGTTTTAGAGAGGTTGTTGTGAATCTGGTCCTAGAGCTTCTCTGAAGTGGATGCTTTCTCTTTGAAGATGTGGTTGTTCCTTTCCTTCCATATAATCTAGATGAGGATGCCCAGAATGATCTGCCAGATTCTATTCAGGAGAGTGTTGGTATAGGGGTTGTCTGTCTAGCTACTAATGGTATTGATGATTTTTCCCCTTACTTGGTTGGAACGACGACATAAGACTGCAATTCTATCCCATAGGAAATTAGCAGTAGGACATCGGTCCAACAGGTGATCGATGGTTTCCTTCTCTTGACATAAAGGGCACCTGGAGGGTCCTACAAACCCCCTCTTCAAAATATTCTCCCATGTGAAGATGCGTCGTTTACTGAGCAGCCATAGGAATGTGGTTACTTTAGGCTAGAGATTGGCCCTCCATATAATTTTCCATATGAGATTTATTGGACCAGGAATCTATTGATGAAGGATGTTGTAAGCTTCCTTGGTTGAGTAGTTTCAACTAGGCGTATGCCCCCAGCATAGGATGTCAGGTCCTGGCCTTACTTGGACTTTTATTTTGGTGTTGAGTTCCTCCCATATGTCTGTGTGGCCCTCATTGTTCCAATCATCTTGCCATTTGTTCGTGTTTAGCCATTTCCTATACCGTTGGGTAGTGTTTTCCGTCCAAAAGTCCTAAACATATTATCTTTTCCTTCCTTGGAGAGCCGCACTCCAGATAGGTCTAGGGAAGATGGAGGATAGGCTTGGTAGATGCTGCCAGGAATCCTCCTAGAATCTTGCTTGGGTACCACTTTGCAGCTCCCAGAAGCTATGACTTTGTATCATTTTTTTTGGCTACTTGCTGCTTTCCAGATTTGGGATCCCCCAGACTCTAAGTTGAATTCTATGAGGTCCTCCTTAGGCCATGAGTGTGAATACTTGGCCGCCCATAGGTTGGCCCATGGAGTGTTGGGGTTGGAGACCCATTTCCACCAGATGCTAGCTCCCATTATGTTATTACTGTCCTCCAGATCGTGCAATCCTAACTCCCCCTGAATTTTAGGAGTACAAACATCCTTCCAATTGAATAAGGCCCATTTTTTTTTCTCTTTGGTGCCGCCCCATAGGAAAGATATTTGCAAGTTGCGCATGGCCTTGAGGACCCATTTGGGGGCTGCCAGGACTGAGAAGAGGTATATGGGGAGTGATTGTAGGATAGATTTAATGAGAACTAGGTTTCTAGCAATATTGAGGGTGCGATGGGTCCAGTTGGATAATTGGGTTTCCATTTTGTCTAGAAGGGCTCGCTAGGAGGAGTTGTTGATGGCTGAGTCAGTAAGAGGAGCTCCTATGTATTTGGAGGGAAAGGAAGCAATGGTGAATCCTAGGATGCGGGCAATGTTGCGCTGAGTGAGAGGGGGGTGTGAAAGAAAAAGATCTGCGATTTTTCAGGGTTGACCTCTGTGATGGAGGCTTCAAAGAAGGAGTTAAGAAGGGATTTGAGGGTGTAGGCTTCCTGGACTGAGGGGTAACCCATAATCATATTTTCGTCCAAAAATTGTTGATGGGAGGAGGGGGGCAAGTTGTGGAGGGGTAAACCATGTAGGGTACCTAACTGAATGGAGCTTTTGAGAAGGCAACCCAATCCTTCAGCCATAATGATGAAGATGAAGGGAGAAAGGGGGTCCCCTTGTTTGATGCCTCTTGAGGGGTTAAAGGTGGCAGAGGGGATACCTTTGACCAAAGTGGAGAGAAAAGGGGAGGTGATGAGACTCGTGATCCAGGGAACCCAGGTGTGGCTAAAGCCAAAGGCTATGACTACATTTTTTATGTAGTCCTAGCTGAGTTTGTCAAAAGCCTTGGAGAGGTCAAGTTTGAGAAGCATGCCAGGCTTTTTGGAGGTTTTGACAGAGTGAATGACTTCATGGGTTAAGATGATGCCATCAAGAATTTTCCTGCCTTCCACATAACGAGTTTGCTCTCAGGAGATAATTATGGGAAGGATCTGCTTCAGCCTATTAGCAATAACTTTGGAAATAATTTTGTAAATGACATTACAGAGTGCTATGGCCTTGTACTTACTTGGTGAGGCTGCATTGTCTTTTTTTGTAACCAAAGTGATGAAGGTGGCATTTAGTGCTAGTAGAAGCCAATGAGTGGTGCGCGATTCCTCCATTACGTCCCAGACTTTGTTTTGAATGATGTCCTAGAAAAAATGGAAGAAGTTGGTGGTAAATCCATCAGGACCTAGAGCTTTCCCTGCTTTCATCTGGAAGGCTTCTTGTTCCACCTCAACCAGGGTGGTGGCTGCAAGCAACAGCCTATTGTGATCGTCCATTATCAGCTTGTGAATGTGTTGGGTGATTTTCCCAATGGCCTCATGCCTCTGATGATTGGGTTCCTACATAATGTTCTTGAAGTGATTGCGCATCTCCTCAATAATAGCCTCCTGCGTTTCCATCCGCTCTCCAGATTGTTTTTTGAGAACAGTAATTCTGTTATGCATCCTATGCTGAATGGTGGAGCGATGAAAGAATTAAGTATTTCGTTCTCCCTCTTTAAGCCAGCAGAGTCTTGATTTTTGTCTCCATAGGATTTATTTCTGGTTCCTTCTTTCTTCCATCTAAGTAGTTAAGGTACTCTCCTAACTTTCTGACTCGGCTGAGCGTCCTTCCTAGATAATAGTCTGTTGCAACTTCTTCATTTTTTCCTCCAGCTCTTTTTGTTCTGTGAAGATGTTGCCAAAGGTTGATTTGTTCTAGACCTTCAATTTTACTTTGAGCATTTTCAGTTTTGTCTGGAATTGGAGCATCTTAGTGCCTTGCGAGGGTTCTATGGAGGTCCACCATTTGGAAACCATATCCTTGAACCCTAGGTGCCGGAACCAGCAGTGTTCGAAGTGGTAAGGTTTAGGAGCATGATTACATGGTTGTGACCATTGAAGTTGTATTTTCCAGTGGTCAGAGCTTGTCGCAGGGATGATGGTAGCAACTATGTCACCCCCCAGCCAAATGAAGTCTTCTGTTATGAGGAATTTGTCTAGTCTTGAGGCTATTTGGTGAGCACCTCCTCTTTTTTAATTCCATGTGAAGATTCCATTGGAGGTTTGAAGATCGATGAGGTGGTTACCATGAATAAAGTTCTTGAACCCATTACTGCCCAAGCCCAGATGCATACTTCCTCCTTTCTTTTCCTAAATATTGGTTATCATGTTGAAGTCTCCTCCCAGGAGCCAGAGTGGAAAGACTCTCTGTTTATTGAGTTCCACTAGGTTGTCTAGGAGCTCCATTTTTTTATGGATGTTTTGTGGAAAGTAGACATTTGTGAGCAGGCCATGGATACCCATGCCAATCAGGTGAAAGTTGGCCTGAATGAAGTGTCTGTTGGCATTGAAAGTTCTCTAAGAAGATAATTTGGGGGTTCTAGATGATTTCCAAGCCTCTAGACACACCATTGGGATCAACCGCTATTGTATCGCTAACTTTCCATATTTTTTTGAAGATTGTATCCAGAGTGGAGCTGGAACATTTTGTTTCTTGCCTATAGAATATTGTTGAGTGTTCCTCAGTAATCCTTTTCTTTATTTTCCAGTGCTTAGTGGGGCTGTTGAGCCCTCTTATATTCCAGGAGATGATCTTCATGCGATAGGATTGGTGGTGTAGGCGAAAAATCTTGTCAACTTGGGGAATCGCCCTGAATCTAGCATTTATTTTTCTATTTCTATAGTTCTTTGTAGATTTGTTTTCCTGCCCCTTTTGTGGAACTCTTTCATGAAGTATTTGGTGTTTATGAGCGTGCCCCCGTGAATACCCAAATAGGGGAGCCATTGCGCTCTGGCTAGGATTTCTTCCATATTTTGGACCTGTTGCTCTATAATAGATTTGAAGTCTTTCTTATTGCAGGCATCCTCTAACCCTATTAGATCCAGGCCCTTAAGGTCAATGCTTTCTGGTTCTTCCTCCATGGCTTCTGGGATCGTCTCCGTGATCTATTCTTTGCATTTGATGCATTTTTATCCCCTGCGTAGCTTGCGGTTAGGGGTTTCAGGAAGGTCTCAAGGGGGACCTTGTCCTGTTGAGCCTTTGAGGGCTGGGCCTGCTCCATGGAGGTGTGCCCTGCTTCGATGACTGGTTCATTTTCGTTTTCATTTAGTTGATTTAAAGTTGCGAAGTTGTTGCTAATTGCAGGTCATTTTTTATTTTGCTGAGGGATGGCTCTCTTGTTGTGCATTTTTTTTGCTTGCTACCTTCGTGAATCCTTCTGCTTCCTGATCGTTGGATTCCTTTTTAGCAATAGCTTTCTTGTTTAGGGGACAATCTCTGAGGAGATGCCCGTGTTGGTGACACTTCTTGCATTTGAAAGGAATGTGCTCATAATCTACAGTTTGTATCCATTTAAGATCTTCATGCAGTAGACTTACCTCGCCTAGTAGAGGTTCTACCAGGTTCATATAGACGCATATGTGGGCATATGCTGCGTAGCAGTTGATCTTGGTCTCCTCTATGATCTTGAAAATCTCCCCTAGGGCATTGATGATGTATCTGAGGGTCAGCTCATCCTAGTAATCCCGAGGGAGGGAATAGAGTTAGATCCAGGCTGGAGCCCAAGTAAGCTCCTGCTCGTCAGGGTTGAATCGCTCCATCCAGGGTCGGAGGTATAGGCCTACAGTGTTGAAGAAATAGGGGCATCCGTCCATGATTATGTCTTTGTCTTCAGTGCATGTGAAGAGCATGTTGAAGAAGCTTTTAACACATAGTTGTAGGTCAATGTGGCCTTTGGGTTTCCACTTCGAAGCTATCCATCCTCCCAACGCCTTTTTCATGAGCCAGAAACCCATGAACTTTCCTATCAGTGCATGATCCTTCAAGAACTAGATTCTGCCATTGATACGATGTGCTGGGAGCTCGATCACTGTTTTCTTGGGATTATTTGGTATGCATGTTACTGCTTTAGTATTCACTTCTTCTACTGTGGTGTGTTTGTTGGTTGCGTTGTGGGAGTTTGTTAATTTTGGAAGCTAGGTCAAAAATACATGTTGTGATGCTCAGATGAAGATGCCAATATTTTTATTGGATTCCTCTTTTGAAGAGGTGCAAGATCAATCTAAACATCATCTTGATCCGATGAGCGAAAAATTTATTTTGAATTTATTCAAAATATGTGCAGGTTAGCCTGAAATGAAATGTAGGCTTGGAGCCCCAGTAGTTGTTTCACACACCCTCACTGATGGATATAAATAGGTCAACGTTGGAGGTCATTTTCACTCATCCATCACATCACATTCTCTCTCCTCATCTGATGGGTTCGAGCATCTATTAGAGTCTCTTCTTCTCACACGTGGGAATACTCATCAAGAGCATTTAAGTTTTTTGACCTAGGGTTTTTCAGCGCAGAGTTAACTAGCGTTGACTTTGGTCAACACTTAGTCAAACTTACCCAAATCTTGGTCAAAATTCCGATTTCTATAGTCTGCATTTTCTGGCACAGAAATCGAGGTTGAACATTGACTTTGACTGGGCTACGTTGACTTTTTTCTTCTGTTGTTTTGCATTAACCGTTTACTGTGATAGCGATAGCATTGACTTTCGTTGACTTTAGGTTTTCTGATATTGTTGTCCGAGATGGTTGTGTGACACTTCTGGTTGGTTGACCATATTGAGACTTTGTTGGTTGAAGCATCATTTTGACCACTGTAACGCACAAACACACATATATATTTTTGTCTTGTCTTTTTTCGATCTACTGTATGTTCTATCAGCATTTTACTTTCTTTTTTATGTGATTGTTGTTTGTTATTGGGGATAAAAAGTAAAATTTCATCAAGCATAGAAAATCTACAAAATTTTACATGGTATCAGAGGTGAGGTGAATAAAAAGCCCAAGTTTTTAGCAATCACCGAAGAAGAGCATGGGTAACTCCAACTACAATGGCTTTAAAGCTGATGACAAATTGACCAGGAAGGAAGACTTCCATGCTTGGAAGATGACATTGGATCTTATGTTGGAAGAACAAGATGCCATGGACTATGTGCAGGGTAAAATCCAAGAGCCTCCATCCACTGCACCTACTGCCACCAATTCAAAGTATAAGAAGGGGGAAATAAAAGCAAAGCTAATGTCAGGGACTCAATTCGTAAGAGTCTGGTTGCCTACATCTCTGAGCTGGGCACATCCAAGGAGATGTATGATAAGTTGGTCAACATGTTCAAGGCCAACAATGCAAATCAAGTCCTATTATTTAAGAATCAATTGAAGAATCTAAATAAATGCAGGGATGAATCTGTTCAATCATATTTTCTGAAGCTGACCGAAATCAGGAATAATCTTCTTGCTATTGGGGAGACAATAACTAATCGAGAGATGGTTCTCACCGCATTTGGAGGTCTCTCATCCAAATGGCCTGTATTTAATACTGCCATTCTCAATAACAATGTGATACTGGATTTTGACGAAGTACTATCGAGATGTGTACAAGGGACAAGGATGAAGGAATATGAAAACGAAGGAAATGCTGCCTTCACTGCTCATGCTAAGAAGAAGAACTTTGGTGGTCAGAGGAACAAAGGAAGAGCAGGGTCAGAAGGGAAGAAAGGTAAATGTTACACATGTCACAAGACCAACCACTATGCTATAGAATTCCCTTTCAAGAAGGATTCTCCTGATGATGATGAAAACAACAACAACTGGAGGAATGGAAATCAAAGGAACAACAGGTTCAAAGGAAAGAGGAAGGCTCCCTCTGGTGGAAATGGGCAACCTTACGAAAGGTTGAAAAATTCCAGGTATGAGGAATCTAATGTTGTTGATGACAAAAGAAATGAATTCATTCTTGTATCTACCCTCTCTGCTACATCTCCACTCGACACTATGGATATCTGATTGATAGATAGTGGTGTCTCAAGGCACATCACTAGGTTCAAGGAAGCACTTTCTGACATGGTTGAGAAGGATGTTAATCTGAAAATTATCCTTGGAGATAATGCCACATATCCCATGAAAGGGATAGGGACTCTGACCCTCCACTTATCTCAAGGTCAAGTCCTCTGCCTGCAAGATTTACTATATGTACCTGATTTGAAGAAGAACCTTGTGTCTATTTCGGCCATGGGAGACAAAGGTTTCAATGTGGCATTCATTGATGGGAAGGTGCGTATTTGGAAGAAGAGTTTCAAGGAAGCTATCACGATTGGGTTTAGAGTTGATACACTCTACCAGGTTGGAGGAAGTCCACTGGGAGCGATGACATGTGATACTATCTGACAGACTGAACTATGGCACCAGAGGTTTGGACACCTTCACTACAAAGCACTTCTCAAAGAAAGGAAGGTGGTGACGGGAATGTTTGAGTTCACAAATTATCATGAAGGTGTATGTCATGGTTGTGCCAAAGGAAAGCATACAAGGGGACCTTTCCCCTTAAGTGTCACAACGACATATGATGTCTTTCAACTGATACATTCTAATTTGTCTGATATGCTGCCCATGACATCCTTGGGAGGATGTTCTTATTATATGACGTTCATAGATGACTTCTCTCGCAAAACATGGATATACTTCTTGAAGAAGAAGGATGAGGCTTTCATGAGGTTCTGTACCTTCAAAGCCTTGGTGGAAAATCTAAAAGGGAAGAAGATCAAGATATTGAAGACCGATAATGGCACTGAATATGAGATGAATGAGTTCAAGAAATTTTGCAGAGAAGTTGGCATCAAGAGGGATACCACAACTATCTATACTCATGAGAAAAATGGCGTTGCTAAAAGGAAGAATAGGACCATTGTGAAAGTTGTCCCTGCCATGCTATGTGACCAAGGTCTTCTGAATTTTTTGTGGGGAGAAACTGTGAACACTGCTGTCTACATACAAAATCGATGCCCGCATTCTTCTCTGGACTCCAAAAATCTCGAAGAGGTTTTCTTTGGTAAGAAACCTGACATCTTATATTTTAGATTTTTTGGATGCCCTATTTATTTTCATGTATCAAAGGAGAAGAGGAGAAAGCTGGATGCTTCTGGGAAAAAGGGAATGTTTGTGGGCTACAACAAAACTTCGAAGGCCTATAGAGTCTATGTGCCTGGTCAAAGAGAAGTGGAAATATTCCACGATGTTACCTTTGAAGAAGATGCTTCCCTGCGGAAAGTAATCAATCTTTTGAGATCTGAGGAAGATCATGAAGCAAGGCTTGGAAATCAAGAAGAACCGAAGGATGAAACGATGCCTGATGTTGAAGGACCAATGAACCCTATTAATCCACCTCCTTCAATGAGGAAAAGACCATCATGGCTCAGGGACACTCTCGAGGATGCTAAGAATCATATGGCCCCAAGGGGGATATTCCATGAAAGCAAGAAGCCGAATAGATACCAAGGGTATCTAACAGCCATGAGTACAAATGTATAATCTGAGCCTCGATCTTTTGAAGAAGCCATCAAGCATCAAGTCTAGAGGGATGCTATGCACGAAGAATATGAGTCCATTATGAAGAATGATTTATGGGATGTGGTTCCAAGACCATAGGACAAAGCAGTTGTCACCTCGAAATGGCTCTATAAGATCAAGCATGGATTTTATGGTAGTGCTGAAAATTTCAAGGCAAGATTCATTGCCCATGGCTTCTCTCAAAAGGAAGGTGTAGACTATGATGATATATTTGCACCTATGGCCCGATATACCACCATCTGATCTATCATAGCTCTTTCTGCTATGCAAGGATGGAATCTTCATCAAATGGATGTGAAGACTACATTTCTGCATGGTGAGATAAAGGAAGAGGTGTATGTGGAGAAACCTCTGGGTTTCGAAGTCCAGGGTCAGGATACCCATGTTTGTAGGTTGAATAAATCCCTCTATGGGTTGAAGCAAGCACCCAGAGCTTGGTACAAGAGGATATATAGCTACCTGATGAAGCTGGGCTTCACTCATAGTAATGTTGATCCAAATATTTACTTCAAGGTTGATAGAGAAAAATATCTCACTCTAGTGCTGTATGTGGATGACCTCTTCCTGATAGGTGTTGACCCTCTCATTCATCAATGTAAGAGGGAGCTCGCTACTGAGTTCAAGATGAAGGACCTAGGACTAATGCATTACTTCCTAGGCCTAGAGGTCTGGCAGATACCTGGCAAGATTTTCCTTTCTCAAGGAAAATATATTGTGAAGCTTCTAGAAATATTTGGAATGGTGGACTGCAAGTCCGTGTCGACACCGATGGAGCTCAACTTTAAGAAGTTGAGTGGCAGCGCTGCTGTGCTCGTGCTAGCAAATCCTACTGAGTATCGTCAACTCGTAGTGGTCGTGATGTTCTTAGTGAACACTTGTCCGGACATATGTTTTTCAGTGAACACTTTGATTTAACATATGGTTGAACCCAAGGTTGTTGGAATTGTCCCCACCCCCCTCCCCAATCCTGCTCCCAAAATTTTCTATGTTCGAGAGTGCGCTTTCGAGCCTAAATAAACGCTCCCTATTTTCTCAAGAGTGTTTCAGGGAGAGCTCGAGAGCGAATGCTCCCCGAGCACTCCCTCCATTAAAAAAATTATTCAGTGGCATTTTTTAAATGGAGGGAGCGGTCGAGGAATGTTCGCACCTGAATGCTCCATGGAAAAAAGAAAACGCTCCCCGGCATGAAAAAAAAAAACCTGACGGTGAATTTCGGAATTTTTTTTAGGAGGGAGGGTGAGGTTGGGTAAGTAAAAGCCCACCCTCATTTGTTTGTTATTTTTTTAGTTTGAAAGCAAGAGAGCTTGAGAATTTGAGAGCAATAGAGCTTTTGAGTTTGGAGAGCGCAAGTTCCAAGGACAACAAGGAAAGAGGAAGGAGAGAGCAAGGAGCAAGTTGCAAGAGATCAAGAGGAGGATTGAAGGAGTCAACAGTCAGGACAAAGAGGTAGGACTTCTAATCTATTTTTTTCTTTTCTATACTGCATTTTTAAGTTTTTCAAAAATGAAAACTTGAATTTTTTTCTCAATGTTGCATTTTAGTGTGTTGAAAAGTGAAAAATTGAATTGCTTTTTTTCTATGTTGCATTTCTTATTCCCATTTGGCATTCCTCCATTTTTTTTGTAGGCTAGAAACTTGAAACTTGAAACATCATGGCTATATGGCTAGGGATTTTCTTCATGTTGGTTCCTTTCTTTGTAATAATGATTTTGGATAGTAGAAGAAAGAGGCCCATTAGAGAAGAGGAGGATGAAGAAGTGGGTTATAGCGGATTTGATGAAAATCCTGAAGAGGAGGAGTATGTTGAGGAGGAAGGGGAGAGTGGAGAACATGAGGCCACAAAGACCCCAAATAAACAAGACCAAATTCAAACACTATTGTGGAAATATGTTCAGAGGCAGGAAGGAGGGAAAGGTGGTGGAACCACTAAATTTCTTTGCCCCCATTGCAATAAAGAATACACAGGTTCATACACCCATGTCAGAAGGCACCTTTGTGGGAAAATGCAAGGGGATGGAGAGAAAAATCTAGGAATCAAAATTTGTGTAAGTGTGCTAGCAACAGAGAGAGAGAAATACAGAAAGGAAGAGAAGGCTGCCCTACGAAGATCTAAAAGATCTAGGGGTTTCATTGATTCTTATGCACCATCAGGTCCATCACATCATGGAAAAAGAAGTCCATCAACTTCCACCCATGGCAATGGATATGGAGGCACACCTGGACCAAACATCTCCTTAAGGCATAGAACCATATCAGATTTCCTTGACAAAGGGTGTAGGAATGATGTGGATTCAAAAAAATTCCGGTTTCTATATGCATGTGGGGTGCCATTCAATGTTATTCGCTCACCTTATTGGCATGAAATGGTTTTTGCCATTAATTATGGCCCCAAAGGATACAAGAGCCCTGGGTATGATAAGGCTAGAACCATGGGAATTCATCGTGAAAAAGCTAAAATAAATAATTCTTTGGCTAGAATGACAAATTCTTAGAATGAGCATGGGGTGTCCATTGTATCTGATGGATGGACCAATGTAAAAGGAAATACATTGATAATTTTTCTGGCTGTGTCTATTAGTGGTGCAATATTCCTTTCATCATATGATTATTCAGACAAATTCAAGACTGGCATTAACATTGCAGAACCATTACTTGAAACAATTTAAAGTATTGTGCCATACAATGTCATCCAAGTCATCACTGATAATGTTGCTAACTGTAAGGCAACAGGAGCAATTATTGAGGATAAATACCCAAACATATTTTGGTCTGGTTGTTTGGTTCACACAATGAACCTTTTGATGCATGATATCACTAAAAACAAACAACCTCAATTCAAATGGCTTGGTGGTTTGTACAAGAGAGGTAAAAAAATGATAAGATTTATTACAAATCATAGCAATACCCATGGGATTTTCTGTACTCACTCAAAATTGGAGTTGTTGAAGATAGAAAAGACTAGATTTGCTAGCTATTACCTCACCTTCAGGTGCCTTTTGAAGGTAAGAGAGACATTGGCAACCATGGTGTCAAGTCCACACTGGCAGCTATTAAAGGACAGGGCAACAACAATAGTTGACAGGAAAGGTTTTGAAAATGTGAAGGAGACCACCCTTGATCCTTTGTTTTTGGCACGTGTGAAGGAAATTTTGAATTTCACCAAGCCCATTTATCACATGATACAAATAAACTAGTGATTGGGGAGGTGTATGATCAGATGGATAGGATGTTGGGGAAAATAAAAGATGTTGTTAAGGAAAATGATCACAACTTGTATGCAATGATTTACTGTGTGTGTGCACGATGGAATAAACTTAATGTTCCACTACATGCCTTGGCATATATCCTTATGCCAAAATACTACTCTCCATCTTGGTTGGGCCAACCTGCACCTGGAGGTGGGGTTAGGATCAAACCTCACATGGATCCAGAGGTACAAGAGGGATACATGAACGCATTAGACAAGTTGGTCTCCGACATGGAGGAGTGTGCTAGATTTCACCTTGAATTAGGCAGATACTTCAGTTGCACTAGTAACTTTGGTTCTTTCCATGCAATGGAAGACAAAGACAGATTTGATGCTCTCACATGGTGGGAAGCATATGGCAGCATGGGACTTTTGCCAAAGTTGGAAAAAAAGGTTCTCTCACAAGTTGTAAATACTTCTATAGAGAGGTGTTGGAGCACCTACAGCTCATACATAATGTGAGAAGAAACAAACTAAATGAAAACCGAGCTGAAATCTTGGTTTATGTGCATTACAACTTGAAGTTGTTGAGTCATTACTGTGATCGGGCATATGAGGATCAATCATATAAAGTTTGGGACAACAACCCAGAGGATTATAATTTGGAGGATATCATTGTATATATGGAATAATTGGAAGCATAAATTTTGAGGGATGATGATGAAGCATCAGCAACCATGCCACCACCACACATAGGGCCAGTCTCACCATCTAATAGCAATGCAGGTGCTAGTGCTAGTGCTCGATATCCAAATATTGTTCCTTTGCAAATTCAGCCTCCACCTACATCCTCATGTTTCCCTCCACCTTCTATTCATGGTCGTGGTACTGCTAAGAGTACTAGAAGATCACCATTGCCTCGTGGTTCTCACAAATTAGACATTTCTCGTGGGCATGAAAAGGGGCCAGCCAATAGATAAAACAGATTTGTTGTTTATGAGTATTTTCTATTTTCTAGTAGTTTTTAACTTTTATAACTGTTTAACAGTTGAAACTTGACTCTTTCATATTTATTATGATAATTTTTTTAAACAATATATGACAATTTAAGTTTGAATTTTGAATTTGAAAGGTGAAACTTTGAAGTTGGCATTTATAAGTTTATAAGTCATTATGAATTATGAATATGATGCTTCATGAAATTTTTATGGTGATCAATGAATCAATGATGATAAATGTTATATATCAATGATGATAAATGCTATACATTGAATTTTGAAATCAATGAATCAATGATGATAAATGTTATATATTGAAATTTTAAGTCAATGAATCAATGATGATAAATGTTATATATCAATGATGATAAATGTTATATATTGAATTTTGAAAGCTTGAGACCTTAAGATTGATGATTGTGAGACTCAAGAGTCAATATGTTGTATGTTTCCAACTTGTGGGTGTGGTTGATGAAGATTATAACTTCTAGATGATTGATGTTATATGGTTCAATATATGTTTTCTATGTTTTTTATGTCTGATTCGTCATTCTACATGCTTTTGTTGACATATATGCATCATAATATAAAAAAATATAAAAAATATATATATTTAAAAAAAAAAACGCTCCAGACCGGGAGCTTTTGAAAATGGTGCTCCCGCTCCCGCTCCTTGCTTTCGCTCCTACTCCCAAGTAACCATGGTTGAACCTCATCAAATTCATTGTGTTGGTGCCAAGAATCTGTTGAGATATCTTCGAGGCACGATAAACCATGGGCTTAGATACACTACCGAGAGCGTGATACTCCATGGATATACTGATGCCGATTAGGTTGGCAGTGTGGTGGATCGTAAGACTACATCGGGATGCTACTTCACATTTGGGTCTGCTTTGATATCATGGATGAGGAGGAAGCAGAAGTCGGTGGCTTTGAGCACCGCGGAGGCCGAATAAATTGCAACAAGTATGGTCTGTTGTGAAGCATTTTGGTTGCAAAAGCTCTTCAGTGAGTTGTTCAAGCATGTGCTATATACCACCGTGATACTCTGTTAGAACTAGAGTGGGATTTGGTTTTCCAAGAATCTTGTGTTCCACAATCGATCCAAGCATATTTATATTAGGTACCACTTTATCCGGGATATGGTACAGCGAGGTGTCGTAAGGCTCGATCATATAGGAATTGATGAGCAGGTTGTGGACATTCTCACAAAGCCCCTGGGGAAGGTCAAGTTCCTAACCTTCCATGAGAATCTTGGAATCATGGAACGACCCTATGCTGAGGGTCATGTTGGATGATGAGCTATGGGAGCTCTGGGGGGCTTTGGGGATAGCTTCTCGGAGCTATAAGCAACCACAGGGCTAGGCTTTTCAAACCTTGTTGGTGTGCTTCTGCCCCACCGTTATGATTTTGATTTGGTTCACCTCATGATCTGTGCCCCGTATGCATCCTACCCATTGAGTCCCGGACTCATGGGAAGTACCTCTCATTTGGCCAGTGAGGTGGGAAAAGCTAGAGACCAGTAGCAAAGACTGATGGACGCATCAGAGATTGCTGCACTCTCTATGTCTAGGATGGCACATGTCCAACACTTGATCTGGGATCAAGTCTAGTGAGGTTTCAGACCTCCAACCGACTTCGGGTCAGGTAAACCAACTTCAGGTTGGTATGAGACTCTTTTTGAGTCCTATAGAGGTTTCGGACCTCTCGGCTGAACTTGTCAGTCAGGAATGATGTCTTTGTGACTGAACCACTTTTTTTTCTGAAATAAAGAACCCAGCAAAGCAAGTTATGGCGAGATGACGCACGATGTTTGGATGGCACAGGTGGATGGAGTTCTCCTTAGTTGAGAGGGAGTGTTAATTTTGGACAATTAGGTCCAAACTCCATATTGTGATGCTCAGATGAAGATGCCAATATTTTTATTGGATTCCTCTTTCGAAGAGGTGCAAGATCGATCTAAAGATCATCTTGATCTGATGAGCAGAACATTTATTTTGAATTTATTCAAAATATGTGTAAGTCAGCCTGAAATGAAATGTAGGCTTGGAGCCCTAGCAGTTGTTTCACACACCCTCACTGATGGATATAAATAGGTCAACGTTGTAGGTAATTTTCACTCATCCATCACATCACATTCTCTCTCCTCATCTGATTGGTTTTGATCATCTATTGGAGTCTCTTCTTCTCACACATGGGAAAACGTAGCAAGAATATTTAAGTTTTTCGACCTAGGGTTTTTCAGCGCAGAGTTGACCAGTGTTGACTTTTGTCAACTCTTGGTCAAACTAACCCAAATCTTGGTCAAAATTATGATTTCTACAGTCCGCCTTTTCTGACACAGAAATCGAGGTTGATTGTTGACTTTTACCGAGCTGTGTTGACTTTTTGCTTCTGTTGTTTTGTGTTAATTGTTGACTGTGACAGCATTGAATTTCGTTGACTTTAGGTTGATTGATATTGTTGTCCGAGAGGGTTGTGTGACACTTTTTGTTGGCTAACCGTATTGAGAATTTGCTGGTTGAAGCATCATGTTGACCATCGTAACGCACCAACACACATATATATTTTTGGCTTGTCTTCTGTCGATCGACTGGTATGTTATATCAGCATTTAATTTCTTGTTTATGTGATTATTGTTTTTTATTGGGGATAAAAAGTAAAGTTTCATCAAGCATAGAACATATACAAAATTTTATATAGTCGCCCTTGTACTTTCATGAGACGGGCCAAAGTTGTGTTGATTGACGGTATCAACCCCTGCCGCCACCCCTGTGGGAGGCTGGCCTATAATGGGGGGAGCAGCGTTCCCCCCACTAGGGTCAATCATCGGTGAGCCTCAAGTTGTCTAGGAGATCGGTCACAGCCTTACAGTCTAGGGATGGATGTATACCTGGGGCAACCAATGCAGAATCTCGCAAACCCTAGGACATGGATGTCGGCCTGGTGCAGAGCTTTGTTAGGGTTTTTTCGAATCAATTTCGCTAATATTAATTAAAAGGGGAAACTAGTATTTTGGGAGAAAGTTGGAAAGTATTATTTTATTGCAGATTGTCGGTAAATTATTATTTTATTAAAATGGTGGAAAAAGTAACTAAGTGGAAAGTGGCACCCACCAGTAAAATAATATTAAAAGGAGTTTAGAAGGATGGAGAGAAAATATAAAAGGAGTGACTCATTTTGTGGATCTCTTTTGACTATCACGCTTAACACTTCATCTTCTCTTGGAGTTTTTTAGCACAAGGGTAGAGTATTGTTTAGCACAGGAATTCCAGGCGGGATTCCACCTCATCTTCAAAGGACTTTGAGTGTCTCTCTAGTTGGGAATTCAGAGAGTCCATTGTTTGGCTTCCATAGAGCTTCATTGACAACAATATTCCCAACTCTACGTATTACCTGAGCATAGAGGCAATTCGACTTATTCATTGTGGTCGAACATAAAACGAGTTGGAGTCTGGGTTATTTGCAAGAGGATTTTCGTAGTTGGAGCAAGGAATTTCGTGGTGATTTTGCATAGATAACAACAAATATGAGGGACAAAATTCTCTTCTTTTGGAAGTGCATATGGGTTTCTGGCTTAGCCAGCGTAAGGGAAGGAGGGAGAAGAATTGTGGAGAGATAAGGGTCAGAGTTTGGAGATAAACCTCAAGGGAGAATTTAGCCAGTGGTAGATGTGGGCATAATTCCATAATATCAAACTATGGGGCATTTTCTAGCTAGATTGGGTGTTTTACACTTGTTTAGGGTCATCAAGGGTCAGTGGATTCAACCAAAACTCTTTTTGGGTTTTTGTTGGTTTGGTGAGAGGAGTCTAGGATTAATTTCGTAGAATTTTCTGGTTAGTATCTTTGGGAAAAATCAATTTTCTAGTCAGTAGCCAACAACATAAACTATTGGAGAATGGCACAGTTCACTCTGGGAACATTTCCACCACCTAGGTCCGTGAGATTTTTATGGGTTATTTTGGGTTCCTTTTGAAGAGGCTCCAGTTAATTTCCTGGAATTTTCTAAGTAGTTTAAAGGCTCGAATCACTAATTCCATTCCAGCCTTCAGTAGTAGAATTTAGTGGGCCAGTGCAAAGACTTGGGGAGAGTAGTTTCCAACACTTGGGAAGCTCTATTTTCACTTGGGACTTGACTAGCTCATTGTAGCAAGCCCAAGTTCCTCTTCTTCTTTTATATGTACCTTGTTTTCTCAGTTAATAAAATGGCTCAGCTCTTGGTTCAATTTTTGGTGCAATTTGTCATTATGTTGGTGTGTTAGTTTTGTGGTTACATTTTTATGCTTTATCTATTGTTATAACTTGATATTTCCCACTAGGAATATTACACCATGACATAGAAAGAATTGGAGAATATTCTCAACCCTTGGTTTCTTTGAAAATAGGATTTTATTCATGTTTGACCAATGAAGCCCTAGATGTAACACTAAAGAAGGTTTGCCTAATCATGCTGAGTAAAGTGACCAAAGAAGGGATATTTACATTCTTCCGGATTTTGATGATGCATCTTGTATGACTACGGTGACAGAAAAAATAGGCATCTGCTTTTGCTACCTATTCTAAAGATAACCATTGGCCTAATTTGAAGGAAAATCCAATTCCCCCACTCAAAAGTAGAGGACTATGGTTCTTCCTGAAATTCGAATATTTTCCTACCTTATACCTTGTATAATGAACAAAAAGATATGATTGTTGATGTGTTCAAGCCATCTTTAGATCTTTGTATTGCCATCCCTCAGTAACATTTAGGTGACATAAATTTTAAAAGGGATGAACAAATTCTGGTTGACCCATTTGAATTTGACTATTGTGACGAGCGCCTAGATTGTCGAGATATTTTCCTCCAACCATCTTTCTCCTCATGCCACTCGCAACATATCCCTAGGTACATCAATGATATTTGTATGCCTAAGATAGTGATTGAGCAAGAGTCCCTGAAATTGATCATTGATTACTCCATATTCAAGTTGCAAGAAAGAATTAGTGAGTGTTGAAAAATTTTGGATTCTCCATTTTCATCCTTTATCCCTCCTCATGGTAGAAAAATTGATTCATGGTTCTTTTCTTTTTCCACCTCCCACCCTTATGATCAAGCATGTGAGTATTATGATATAAATGATTCTAAGTCTTTCTTGTTTTGTCTCATGATTATTTATAGGGGTAAGAGGTATGATATTAACCTAATGATTGTTGTCCTCATTGGTTATATGACTATAATTATGTGATTTATTGTATGCTAACACAAGTTAGAGTAGGTAGTTACATTGCAGTATACTTATTCACTTCTCATGTTGATGTGTTGCATTCTAGAGTAGATTGCATTTAGCTAACATTTTCTTTTCAGTATGATTTTATATATCAGATAAATTCAAGGGTGACTATGCACACCCAATACACATGCTAGAAAACAATTTGATTTCAGTATGCACACAATAATTCTGCAATCCCAAGGATTGTTGTGGTTATCATGAACTCCCCATTTGAACATATAGATCATGCGCTCTATAGTGAGCACATGTCACTGAGTTGGAGCTAGATGTTACCCACCAAAAGTGGGTAACCCCATAGGAGAAATTGTTTCTCCTTTTTTGGATAGTGAGCTAGCTGATATACGGCATTCTTCTGCCATTTTCATTGGTCATACACCTCTCACCATCTAGCATTCCTTTCAAATGAAGGTGGGTTACCACTCGGTAAGTACTTTAAGAATTTTGCAATCAAGTGCGTTTACTTGATGTTTTGGGCATTTTAACATAGATAAAGGGGTGATTTAGATGATTGACTGATCTTGATTGTAAACTTGTTCTCTCACCTTACCAAGGGGGTTAGTCTTTAGCCCTAGTCAAGTGGGACCTCCTCTAAGGCCTTAGGGTTATAGGAGGGGCACTACATGGGAAACTTGGATAGAAGTAGCGTTTCCATAACCATTCCATACTTAACACCTTCCATCATGCCTTTGATTTCACATCCATCCTTCATTTTTTTCTTCATTGGCGCATTGAGATTTTGCACCCTCATATACACATCCTTGAGTCTGGACCAGAAAAATTTTCCCTGGAGGTTGATTTAGCTAAAAGAAAGGTAAAAGTATAAGATGGCCATGAAAAAATAAAAAAGAAGAGTTAAAATTCATAAGATGGTTGGTACATTGAATAGAGCGTGGGAAAAAGCCTAGCATGAGCTCTAACCCCCTCATTAGCTATCACCTATTTTTTGAGCACTAGATTCTCTATCATATAATAAAGTAACCCTTGCATATCCCAACCTCGATGAGTGAGAAAATGACCCATATTTAAGGGGTAAATAAATTATATATCATTAAAAGAAATATTAAACACCTTAGTTATGCTCCTTATCAAAGCATTATAAAAAATAAAGTAAAAGGCACACAAAGGGGTGGAAAAAGTAGGTCGAGGAAAGGGATAACTCATGCCTCCATGATTTTTCCTCCATACATCTATACACTCAGGATGGGCTAGGTTCAATGGCATACTCCACATGATCCCTAGGTCATACTACATTTCCAGAGAATAGTGATGGCCTTACAAATGTAGCGTTGCCCCTCCACAATGGATTGTTAGGCACTTTGATGATTCTAGCAGTTGATTGACACCTCAGAGCACCCCGAGATGTTGAAATTTTGAGCTCACTTAGCTTGGTGTTGGAGATTATTGATTATGTACATAGTAAACCCAACATGCCCCCAACCTAGCTTGACACTATTTAATGGGAATAAATTGATCTAGAGTCTAGACAATGATGATCATCTTCAAGATGACTAGGGAGGGCTTGTACCACCTCATGGAGCCCCAATGCTTGAGAGATATTGCACTACGTTGTCTTGATGGTCCCCTTTGGAGATGACCCAAGGCACCCAAAGCTAGATTTTGATATGTGGATACATAGTGAGCCTTGATTTGGGGGATTACCCTCAATCCATGTTTGATTATGTTAGATGGATATGCATATAGCTCTTTTCTTGCCTTTTTGGAACTTTATTAACCCTAAAAGGGCATGATGTCATGTTTGGGAGGAGTTTTAAGTCACAAGTGTCAGCTATTAGTGGCTTATTTTATTGTATTGAGCTATTGGGTTGGCTTGTAACCCATTTTTCTCATGTACTCTCAAAATTAGATTTGTCATATGTATTTTAGACAAACTAATGGAAGTGATTTACCTCATATAAATAGAGGACCACGTCTTTATATTTTTTCATCATCACTAGTGGATTTGGCATCCTTTAGAGAGCTCGACTTAGCCTAGTGTAACTCACTAGTTATGGAGATGTGATCTTGTTGGAGCTATTTGTAAAAATTTCACCTACATGCTAGTCAATCTCTTGTAGATGTTTTGTCAAACACTTAGGAAGACTATAATTTTTGTCTCTAATACATTATTCAACAATAATGCACTTAATTCCTTACACATTCAACTATAAATTATGAGCATAAATAGAAATGACTAAGTTCTGGAAAATTTGATGCAGAAAATAACAATAGACAAACACACCATTTGAAACACATATTTTGGGAAATGCTCCTCGAAAAAACTCGGAGGGAAACCTAAAACTCAAAGAGAAAATTTTATTAAAACCCTCAGAAAATTTATGGATACTTACAATAGAAATTTTCTAGCAATGATTGCTTGTACTTATCTCAAAAAACATGCAACGATAACCTTATTTGTGCCAAATGATTCTCAAAATATATGCCCAGATTTCTGTGCAATTGTACGGCTTACACAATAGTAATAAATGTCCCAAAAATAGTGTCTGATTTTCTATACTTATTGTACGAAACTGTATGGACCAGACAATAGTAAATTCCCCTCGAAATTTGTGCCTACTTGCCTTAATTTATGTGCAAAAATAAGCCTCAATTTCTATGCAAATTAATGTAGAAATTGTGAAAATTTTTGAATCTTAACATACATAAATCCTACAACAATTATCGGATTTGTATTACCTACATTTTTTCTTCATTTAACAAGTTATTTACAGAATTATTCAGTAAATTATAATACAAATACATTGCAGCCTACACCAATATACAGATCAAGAACTGAAAAATAAATGAAGCAATCACACAAAGGACACACTTATTTTTGGACAATTATCCCCGGAAGAACCCAATGTGGGAAAACAGGTGCATCAGATCTGAAGGTTTGTATTATTAAGCAGTAGTATTCTGAGTACAACTATTTTACCAAAATCTGGCTTACCCAAAAGAGAAAATCCTCAGCAGACAGATAAAATAGTGAGTTTTACCTCACACTGCAAGTCTCGACTGATCCAGATCATAAACTGGTGAAACCCTAGCTTCCTCTATGCAATAGATGGGTAGGCCTGCATGGGTTTGGCTGAGGACTGTGTCACCCCTTCTCTGCACTGATCTACCTCTCATAAAATTGAGTTTCAACCCTTTTGGCTCAGAAACCCTGATCTTTAGCTAAATCTAGACTATCTATGGGATGCTTTGCACTGCCCCTGCATGGGCTTGCGTCGCCCTCTCTTGGGACTGTGTCACCTCTCCTGCTGGTTGCGCTGCTTCCTCTGTTATCTCTGTCGACCTTTCTCTACTATGTACTCTTGGTCCTCCAACCAATAACTACTTCTACCCCTCACTGCAACTGAATCACTTAGATCTTATCTTTGTCCGAGCACTACTCCATCAAAAGAATTCGATCTCTTGATTCACTGTGTGCATTCTCCAATTGACCCTCAAGCCTTCCTTTATACTTTTCTTGTTGAGAAATCAATGAATGTGATCTAATCCTTAATCGATGACTAATATTAAATTAGACTTGATCCTCATCACTTAGAAGCTTCTCACCCACATGTTTAAATTAATTCACTTTAATTATTTTAATTCCCTAAGTTTTAACTTAGCTTCCATTAAAAATAATTAATTATTTGAATAACTTTCCCTTCGGGTGGAATTTCTCCAAATGATTTCTGGGTCTTGGAGATCTGATGTGTTCTAGCCCCTCCAGAAAATTTGGAAGCTAGAGCACATCTGATTCTACCTAAAAATAAACAAAAAAATATGTTTTTATGAACACCTTCAAATTTTTATAGACTGCATCATTAAAGTTGGTCGACTTCCTTGGGATTTGTGCCCTCTTTATCTGTTGCAATAAATGTATCATCCTTCCTCAATCTTCGTCATTTTTCTCTCTCTTTCTCTCTCTCTTCATTAAATGAATAATGAAATGTGTGCCTCTCACTTCTGTAGGTTTGCTATTATAAAGTTATTAATGACTAACTACCCTAACCATAAAATCTAATGGCCGAGATTAGATCTTGCCATCTCAAGATCAATGGCCATGAATTAATCTCTCCTTGAGATGACTTAAATCACTTAAGTCACTCAAACTTTATAAAGTCACTATTATTCATTAAATAATAAAATTACACTTACCAATTTTATAAAATCACTTTATAAAGTAAAGTGTCTAGAGAGTGAAATTTTCTTCATCACTTTTGCATGTTAGGTTTTGCGCTACAAAACTCTAACACTCCATCTTAGTGAGGGAGGTACTTATAGAACCTCCATCACCTAAATATTTTTCCAAAGTCACCATGATTCAAGTATTTCAATCACACTCCTGAGCATCTATCAATGCCATACCATACCAATTGAGTATCCTGACAAAACTAAAAGAATCCTCACTACCACTTGTCCCTGACATTGATACTGAATCCAAGATCCCGTTGGATCCCACCATAAGCTATCCCAATAACCTGTATGACTACCCTTGTCTGATGTCAAGCACTATTTTTGTATCCAAGGTGGCTCCTTTTGAACATAGAATCACTTTTCCATCCCTGAACAACACTCTACATCCATCATCCTCCAAATTTGATACCAAGAGCAAGTTTACCATCAGCCTTGGAACAAACAGCATCCCTTCCACCTCCAGAAACCCTCATGACTCTAGATAGAATCTCACACAACCAACCCCCTTTACTACATGCATGGTACTAGTCCCACAAGTCACAATGCAATCTTAGCCTATCTCTGAAACACTATGAAACATTGACGTCATCCATGTCATGTGAATGGATGCTCCACTATCCACTAGCCATAACTCACTATCCTCATATAGAGCAGTACGACTGCCTGAAATACAGGTGAAAAGAGAAAACTCTTTCTCAAATTTCTCTGCAAAGTCATCAATATCAGTTGATGTTGTTGCAACCACCTGAGGCTCTTTCTTCTTCTTTGTATAAGGACATCAACTTGCATAGTGACGAGTATTCAGACATTCAAATCATTTCACTCTTCTCATGTCCTTGTTGGAAGTAAATTCCCTATTTCCTTTAACTGTACCTTTTCTCTTTGTTGTAAGAGAAACATTCTACTCATCATCCCCACCATCATGTTGGCCTTCATTTTTGGAACCTGTCCTTCACTCTTCCTATATGAAATCATCCCCCAACCTATCTCAATTGGGCATATTTCACCGTGTAACAATCCCATAAACAAAGACATCCCATTTCGTAGGAAAGCCACCCAAGGATGATCTAACCAAATCTTCATCATAAATAGTTTCCCCCATTGCTACCAGCTCATCTCTAATCCGTGTGACCTTGTTCATGTATAATGCAACTATGTCAGTTTTAGACATCCTGGTATTTCCTAGTTTCTCTCTCAACACCATCTTTTTGTTTTCATTTGTACTTTAGTATAACTTGGTTAAGGATTTCCACGTCTCATAGGCATTATTCTTCCTTGTCACATGAGGTATAATATGGTCTTTAATGGAATCCAAGATTATTCTCTTGGCCTTAACATTCTTCTTGTTATAGACGATTAATTATACCAGGTTAGTGGGAATAGTGTAATGTCCCAAATATGAAACTTTGCAGACAATTGCTTAAAAATTTAAACCATCAATTCCTTAAACCATTTGCACAAATTGAACTATAAAGTCAATGATAGAAACATGAAATAAAATTTGCAACTAAAGAATTGACAAGATAATCATGCAAAAAACTCAACTTTATTTTATTAAATAGAAAAGTAAATATAATGAAGGAAATGGCTGAGAGAATGGCCTCCCACAAATATATGGTAAAATATGAAATTGGGCCTCAAAATCTGAACTAAAAGCAATAGTTGCAACCTATGAATTATGGATGAAATCACCAAGGAGAGAGAGGGTTGTTCGCCCACTTTTGTTGAATCACTTGAGGGTTTCCGTCCCAGGACTACTGAAGTTGAGAACCAAGTTCTCAAAACCTCTCTACAGAAAATACTCAAATCCAATATGTCCCCAAATGATCTCCTCTTTTATAGATCTGATGGATAGATTTGCAAGCCTCTAGAAGCAACTTATTTTACTATTTTATTATTATTCTAGAATCTCCTCCATTGCTTTATCTTAAGTGACTTTTAATTTTATTTTATTTCACTTAAGTCACTTTTGGCCTTTTTTCCTCCAATTAATTATTTTTCCTTAATTAAATGACTAATTAAAGCCATTTTTAATAATGGAAAATGGTAAATCTCCCACCATACTGTCTCTGGCCATTGGAAGTCACTTCTCAACATCCCATCTTGTAGATCTTCTCATTTTGGTTCCAAAGAGCTATTACATTGAGGTATTCCATCAAATATTTCTCGTGGAATGCCACCCCAAGCGAAATTAATTAAGTCAGTCTCAATAATAACACATTTTCTGAATGTTGTCGGAATGCAACAAAACAGAAGGAAAGTTGTGTGGATGATAGAATATGCCAAGAGAATGCCATCAAATACCTTTAAAACACCTCAAAAATCCCTCAGAACTCTGGATGACATAAACCTGCTCCCATGACCTGGCCATATTTTGCCATGAAAATCCAGCTTGGTTGTACTATAGAGGAAAATAAAAATGTCGACATGAAAAATCCTCCCACCACAAGATTTTTTACCCTCAAGAAATTTATATTTTTCCATTGCAGAGGCATTTGTAAATTGATACTAGGATCTCAAATGAACCATTTTACCATGCCATGCCTCCAATCTAACCAAACATGAATGGGTCCCTCAATACTTAGATCCCATACAATTCGCTAACCCAATTTGCCATCCATGGATCTACCTAGATCCCAAAACCACCATAACCAATCATTCTTGCCCATCCCCCATGGTTTGAGTTGTGCTATGTCTGACCGTAAATGTTGCTCCACTAGTAGAATACCAACTCATCACCTCTCTCCAGTCCAACCCTTGGCATAAACCAAGGTCAATACCACTATGTTGTTGTTGTGTTAGAATGCTAATGAGTTGATGGCCTACATCCCACTTCCAACTAAAATATGCAGTATCCCTCACACCTGAGGGCTCCTATTTCACTATGTCCCTCAATATAAATACTTCTCCATAAATAGGATACCAACTCATGATCTCCCACCAATCTATCCTGTGGAAAGAATCGAATGCATGGAAACCTATGTATGGGAGAAGTCTACTATGTTTTCATTGGTCCATGCAAAACTCATGCTGCTCTGTTTGGTCCACCAACAAGATCTATGCAATAAATCATGCCCTTCTCCCTATAATGGGAAAAAGTGGGCAAGTTTTGCTGCAAGCCCTATCTATGTACTCCTGGAGAGGGTCGTTGCCTATAAATTTTGTAGCTTTGTTGGTTTTTGTTGCATCTATTTACACCTCATCAATGGGTAGACCCAAATATGGATGCACTACCATCTCCCTCGTTTGATGGGGAACTCCAATCTCTTCTAGTCTACCAAAATCCTACAAAACTATCCTGTTAGACTCCTGCACCCTTTGATTATAAGTGTCTGGAAGTACTACAACCCTGTTGGCATTCTGTGCATATGTCTGCTCCTCATTAATGGTTGGTCCAAAATATGGCTACTCATCCTCCTCTATCATGGGCTCAACATGAACCTCTAACTAGCTCTCCAAAAAATGCTCATCATGCATAATATGCACATCCTCCTCCTCATATGACTCATGCTCCACCATATGTTTCTCATGCTGAATCATCACTAGTGACTCATCATCCTGAATGTCTCCCATAGGGTCCATTGATTGCTCACTATACACACCGGAATATAGATCTGGCATGTTGTCAACAAATTCACATGACCACTCATGCTCCTCAGAGGTGTCCTTGTAATAACCCATGGACTCAACTATTAAAGAAGAATCCTGATTCTGAAGGTCAAAAAGGAATGTCCTCCTAATATGCCACTGTCATCTCCTTGGTGTCATTCAAGCATGAGTGGTCAGGTCCCCAAGACTTATTGTAGGTGAACAAAGCCCCTTTCTCCTTAACTCATTCCTGTTGCATGGTTGGTCACCACAAATCCTCCACAACTCCTCCTCTATCAACTGTCTTCGAAACAGTTTTATGTTTTTCTCAATCAACCTTTCGGCTAGCTAATAGGCAGCGAGTTAGACAACTCGTGTCTTTCAACAAATGCCTAACAATTTTTTCTACAGTTATTTGTGAATGATGTATCCCTCAACTAGTAATGAAGATAATATATCTTGTATGTTGGCTTTTGCCTCCTCAGGATGATGCTCTCTGATGTTAGTGAAGAAGAATTGGCACATCTAAAGGGTCAAATCATCTTGCTCTAGATCAAGCATGACTACGTAGGATTTGATTTTGGCCATGGTATCTAGGACCATGAGCCTTCTATAAAAGTTTGAGCTTTGGGTGTCATGTACTCCTTAATAAAACTCTACAATCAAATGAAAGACCCTTTTCATGATGTCATCATTGTAGAGAGGAAAGGGTGCTACTATCCTCAGAATATTGTTGAAACAAGAGGCAATTATAAGCTTGACTCTCTCACCCGGATGCTCCAAGAATCTGGCTTGTACCAATGTGAGCATAGATGGCTCCAGTGCCCAATTTAGACTCCAATCAAATTGATCCACCTTGGATAGACAAGATTCAAACTTTTCCAATGTGATAAGGTCATTTTCTAGTCTTCTAGTCTTCAAGTCTGACCCAAGTTCAAAAATCCAATTCCCCACTTCTTTCTCCTTTTGTAAGTCCCACATATGATTCTGTTGAAGCATATTATGCACCTTCCTAGAGAAGGATCTGTTGTTTAGTTTGGCTGCTTGGTATTTCAAGGAACCAACTTCTGCATTGTACAATATTTTCAATTTATTTAGGAGTTTTGTGAGTTCCTTCATGGTTTAGCCCAATGATGTCAAGAAAATCTGCGATAATGAGGTTAGTGTTTTTGTGAGATTTTATAGTGTTGTAGGTGAATTTTTAGTTGGTGTTTGAATAATGAAACCAAAATTCAGACCAACATTATACTAGCACCAAATCCTCATTAATTACTTGACTGCTAATATGGATGACAATGCTAACAGAAAAAAGTACACATTTTCAACACACTAAACCTTGTCAACAAAAATACATCGCAATAATAAGATTAGAGAACCTGGTTTGAGCCATTGTGAATTTGCTTGGAATTATGAAGCTTAGTCTTGTTACGTTGTCGTAGTAGATATCCTTAGTAATTCAATCATGCTATCTGTCCACATCTATTCAGCTACCAGAGAGGTACGCTCATTTGTTAATGGCCATGTACAACCCCCCAACCAACTACGTTCCTTTGATAAACTCATGCTTCCGCTACTGGAAAGGACACACACGTTCAACAAGGAAGAGAGGGTTTTGTTCTACTTAGACAACAACCTTATCACCTTTCAAAATGTTCCCAGCAACACAAAATAAGTAGCGATTTAGAGGGATATACAACTCTTTTCCACACCCTCCTCTCTGTTGATAAATTCATTAGGGAAGCATTAGGGTTTCTTATCAATTTAATTTCTCTATTACTTGACAATTTCTTGTGATTAGTTATTACATCTTCTTTGTTATTATTTTTTCATCATCAAGATAATTGTCAAAACTTCAAAGACAACAGTAGAACACAAGATGTAGGCACTCACCCAAGGAAAACCCCTATGAAGGGGAAAACCCAGTCAAACTCTTCCACTAGTAGATTTAAATCAAATAGAGACAACCTTAGCCACTTGACTAAGACAATGACCTCTTTCAATCCTCCAAGTTAGCCTAAGAAAAATTGTCAACTCCAAATACTTCTTCAAAATCAGTTAACAAGATCTCTTGGCCATTACTACAACTTTTCAACTTCGTTCTTGCAATCTTCTTTTGATCATTTTTGCATGTGGTAGAGTAATGGAAAACTTTTGCTTGTTACTAGATAAACGTTCTTGTTGGCCTTGCTCTCCCATTTATTTACCATCGAACCTTATTTTTTTGACTTTTTTTTGCACCCTTTTAAATTGCAAAGATAGTTATGATTATTTTCTTCCAATGGCTCGAATACATAGCTCTATATAGGCTTCTATTGGATGGTTGAGCACCTTCATGAGGTCGACTTGATGTCCTTTTGAGGCCGAATTTGAGGATGAAGTATGCATGACATTTTTTACCTTAATTAAAAATAATTTCATTTCTTAACAAGGCCCAAGAAGGGTCTATGACTTTGAATTTTTACAAACCTAAAAGCCTACAATGGAGGCTTAACCTAGAAGCATGAAACCCATGCTCATAAAATATCTTTTATAATAATTTTCTTTTTCTTTGAAAAATACATTATGACTCAAATACAATTATGAATACCGACACTAGTTAAATTTTTCAACACTCCCTATTAATTAGGGAGGCATTCATAATTACATATATGGAATATTTCAAAATGATATGCTCTACGAAGAGTCACAACACACACAGTACTAAAGATTAGATACTTGACCAAAGTATTTAACCGGGTGGGACTAAGGTGTGTTCCAAGCTTCAACTACTATACATACCATCAAGATTCAGCTCTAACACCAACCCAAGGATCTAGGTATCATATCCAAGGTCGGAGCTCCACAAAACCAATGATACCCTCCATATTTCAGAATCTAGACATCATCATAGGTCGGCTAGATGTCCTCCCAAGCGTCTTTTTTCCCCAAGAAGCTTCATCTCTCCTTATCAACTAAATCAGATATGTCCACCAGTCCAAGCATGCTTCAAACACTAAACCTTCTTACGGAGAGATTTTGCATAATCACAACCCCAATTAGTTATAAACTCTCAACATATATATATAAGTTAACTCAAACCTCTGAGGTTCTCAAATATAATAATGTTGCTCAGGTCATCATCATATTATCAAACACATATTCATTGGAATCTTTCTTCTTTAACTTCTACAGCAGCACCAAACTCAGCCTTAGCACTGCTTCTAAAGCATTTTGTTTAAAACTTTTCCACTCACGAGTATCTATCTGTAATGCTTCAACCATGATATTATTCTTTCTTCAAGGACTTTATTGTAGTTGTCACATTATGCCCTCCCTCTCAACTATGGAGATATACACTTCCTTTCATTCAAGCCTCCCTCTCAACTTAGGGATATCAACAAATTCATTCTTACAGGTTCTTTGTCATAACATTGGAGAAAATTCAACTTTTCAAAGCTTCATTTCTTCAGGAAAATCATTCTTATAGCTTCCTTCATTCATCATGCTCATCATTATTATCAAGTCATCTTCAATTATGAACATCTTCAACATATTGAAGATTATGTACATGCAAATAGCAAGTAGAACCAAGTACAAATATACAGAAGCGTGAAGTCAACTATATCAAAATAGGGTTATCATGTAATTACAATGGAAACTTCAATTCAAGCTTTAGACATAAAAAAACTAAACTTATTTAGGTTCATAATCAACAAGGGTTACATCTTTTAATTGATAGGGTTTTGTTATAAACAGTGTTCTGCCAAGTTTTCAGGACGTGGGGAAGAGGGAGCGGAGATACATAGGAGTGGCCTATGCAAAAGCTCCCCACCAATTTTTAGGAAACTTGGGGGGACGTCAGGGTCTTTAACACAAGGGAGACCGAAAAAAATAGTAAAATAAAAATACTAAAAACTTATAAATATATCATTGAAATTTTATAATTTAACTATCTTTATCATTACATAAAATTTACATCATGAAGGATAAATCGATGAATCATATAAATGAAACAAATTTAATACAAAAAGCGTGATACAATCATACACATAACTGTAACAATGTACAATGAAAATAAAATTTTAAATCATATTGAAGTTCCAACTGTGAATACTGAATATTGAAATAAAAGTCAAGTTTGATACATCAAGGTTCAAATTTCTATAGTTAAAATGTTAACGTAATGTTAGTTTTAGCTTTATTAAAATTACTATAAGTAAACGTTGCATAAACAAGAACTTTTTATAGTTTTGTGTTTCTTAAAATTCAAAATATGACTACGGCGTATTTAGCATGTTCAACAAAATTGAGTGCATGGAAATTTAGAAAATTGTCGGGTTTACATAAATTTTGTCTGATGAAACGACATGTATCGTGACTCGTAACCATGAGAATGGGAAATTCAAAACAAAAATAGTATTATCATTCACGTCATCAAGTCAATATTGACAAATTTGGGGCACATCACTATTGCACTAATATATGGTCCTTCCCTATCCACGATTTGAGAAAATTAACTGTTTATCACCTTTAACAACTTAGATTAATTCCATGTACATATATGTTTTCATAAATACCAGCATATTTGAGTCGTTAGTAGAAGCATTGGTGGTATATTGAGAGCTGACAGGCCAGAAGATCCGAAGGAAGAGGAGGAAAATATTGACTTGGGGTATTTCCATCTAGCACAACCCATGCCATTTTCAATCCCCAACTCGTGTGAACCTCTAACTGACAATGCATGAACCAAATGGCTGCAAAAGTTACTGAATAGAATTTTTTGTGTTAGATCATTGCAACTAAGATTGTAAGAGGGGAATAGATTAGACAAATGTAAATAATATTAACTGGGTTGTCAGCTCAAAATCGACCCTTTTTCTAGGAAACGACCCCCTTTGCAGTTTCTGTGTGTAACCCTTTTTGTGAGCGTCGGGAGATGACCCCAAGTCCCCGGAGTGCCAAGGAGCGAGGAACCACGATTCCCAGGTGGGGGGATGCGTACCCATGGAAGACTGGTTACAAACCCTATATTCCATCACAAAGACTTAAAGTCTTAGATATCATCAATAGAAACAAGTTAGAAATCCAATCATATTATACATCTAAGGTTTCAACAATATGTTATTAGAATTTCATTTGATACTTTTTAGGGTTTTGTTACAAACCCTAGATTTCATTAAACTAAAACATGAATAATAATCAATTTTTCATTCTATCATTTCATATCTAGGGTTTCCTTATATCAATCTCTTACTAGGATTTTTATTGTAAACCCTAGATACAAACATCAAACTTTAAAAATTAGATACAACAATTTTGACCAGGTTAGGGTTTTGATCATACAGAAACACATACACTTAGGGTTTCATTTCGAGGATCTTACATTGAATATAGCAAGGGTTTTTTTATAAACCTTAATTCACCTAAAAGTTTAGGGTTTCAGTATACAACCTAGACATCAACAACAAACCCTAAAAATGTTAGGGTTTCATAACATCAACAAACTCTAAACATCAAAAGAGTAGGATTTCATCATAGGTTCTAGACTTTATCAACAAACCCAAAGTGGAATAGGGTTTCACCATTATTGTTAACATACCCTAAGCACCAAAAGTTTAGTGTTTTTACAGTGAACCCTAAGGTTAGGGTTCTATAAAAATGAACAAAATGACAAGAGGCAATATGATAAGGGTAGATTCAACCTAGCGATTAATCACCCTAACAAGAATATTTATGATTCAAAAACCTAGACATAAAAGGGTTGGTAATACAAAGAAAATTTTAAACTAATCGTACCAATTTTAATGAAAAATATTATCCACAAATAATGTGATCTTAAACATACCTAGAGTTTCTCCTTTTACCAACCATGTAGGGTTTCCTTTATTGAAGGCTCCCTTTAAATTATAATAGCATCTTGATGGTTCATGGGTCAACTTGTGCTCACGGATCCAACTTGATTTACTAGGACATCATTCTATTATATTTATTGACAAGCACAACCAAAATATACAAGTACAATAGTGTGATGATTGTTTGGGTTTTTCATTATCCTTTTTGGAGAATGGATTCTAATGGATATTAAGTACAAACCATTGTTAGGTCTAAAGAGCAATAAGTTAAGAAAATTGATCATTCAATTCTTGTTTTTCAAGGAATTTTCATAAACCTTTCATTGCTTATAGTATTCCTAAACAAATTAACCTTTAATATATATACTATCTAGGTTTTATAATCCTAGATATTTAACACAATAAGAGCTTGGTAGCCTAAGAATCTAAACTTTTTATGTTAGTTTCTTAAATAAATATGCCATACATACCTCAATATTACATACCTTTGACGTTGATGTTCCATTGAGCTTGTTTCTCTTTCTAGAAAATTGAAAACACATTGTTAGATTACAAAAACATAAAGAATAATATCAATACTTACTTGAGTCACAATGTTTCCTTCAACTCATTAGTGCAAGATGCTAAATGCTCCTCCTAACTATAGTGGAAGCTTTTAAGATGCTAAGTTGATTTTTACTATAGACGACTTATTTATTTTAGATAGAGGTGTTGAGCTTGTTCAACAAGTTCTACCAAATTTTCAACCACTATATAGAGTAAGATGTAGAGGTTGATACAAGTCCTTTAATTTTGACTTCTCCTGACATATATTGCTTCTCCATAAGGACTATAGATCTTAATTTCTTTTAATGTTTCTCAAATCACAAAGTGGATGGAAATCAAATGTCTTACTGAATACAACATGTCTCATTAAGCATATGAGATTCTTTTAAGTCAGATCTTTTGGTTACTGTAAGAGCCTGGTCTTCTTATATATATTTTCAAGCATGTAACCTTTTTCACAAGAGTTTTTGGCCTCGTTTATAATGATTGATTCTACAAAACAGGTCATATATATATGTATTTAACACTTTATATAACTTGGTTTTTATTTAATTCTTCAAAAAGGATATTTTTCTGCCTATAAGGACTATACTTAATCCTCCAGGTATATGATTCGGTCATAGTACTATACTTTCGAGTTCAAGAAGAAATGATTTCAGATCATGATTTTTATGCCTAGAATCTCGATTTATTTTGCAATGAGCTCGACCTTGTCTAGGTAAGATGCCTAGCATATCAGTCCTAAAAAATAGTGCTTCTTGGCTTCCTTCTTTAAGTTTTCATATGCAGCCCAAATTACCTAATTCTGTGGCCTAGTCAAAGAAGTGTAGTCTTGTAGATAGACCCAAAAAAGAGTTATCTTATTTTTCTCTCTTTTCATATGTAGCTTGGCCTTCAAAGGTAGATATGAAACCTTTATTTTAACACATAATTGATCTCGTTAGCTGCCTTGTTTCATTGACATTAGCTCTGATAACATGTTGAAAAACCCATTAGGGCAGTGTTGCACACTTTTTGTCAACATTTAGGGAAGAAGATATGCGAAATATTTTTTCAAAGTATCAATCATCTTTTAGAAGTTTATGTGTCATTGTAAACCCATTCTACAAATTTATAATGTAAATGATGCTAGTAAGATCATGAATGTATGTAACAACCTAGGTAAGCTGATTATTTTAGCGATAATTTCATCCTAGGAGGTTTTTCGTCTCACTAATTCATTTGTGTTTCTAAAAATGGATGGTCAACAGATTTTTTCCCTCCAACCTCACCCCAAAGATAGGGGAAATTCTTCCTCAAAATATTAGGTGAGTCCTAGTGTTTTAGTCGAGTCTTATGTAAAAGTGGTCTGAGAATAATTTAAACTAGTTGGCTAAATTATTTTATTACAAATCATTTGGTCTACTAGACCTTGTTGTGTCGTAGATTAGGTATATATTTTGAGGATCTAAGCCGAACAGGTACTCCCCCTTTGAGGGTTGAAATTGTAAGTCTTATGTAAAAATTATTTTGATGCATGGTCATGTTGCACTCAATTTGTCAAAGTTCTAAGGAAGTAGAAGCACAAATTGTTTTCAACAAGATCAGAGCACCTATCAGCAGTCCATGTGTCATGGTCAACCCATTCTGCAAGTTGTAATGTAAATGATTCTAGTACGACCGTTTAATTATGTAACAACCTAGGTAAGCCTATGATTTTGGCGACAAATTGTTGATATTTTGTGTATTTGGGGTAGCATCAGTTGTGCTATAGCTCCCAAATTTTGAGGAAGGACTAGAGTTCACCTAATCTACAAGACCCAGAAATGGATTTGGGAAATTTGATCTGGTTTAGGCAAGGTTGCGGGGAAGCTTCACCCCCCCCCAAGGTTCCCGCTCCCGAAACGCGCTCCATTTGGGAGCGTTTTGGGAGTGCTCAGAAATGTGCTCCCAAAAATGCTTCCTAAGGGGAGTGTTTTTGGGAGCGCGCTTCCGAGCCTGTAAAAATTCTCCCTGTCTTTTCAGGAGCGTTTCCGAAAGCGCTTAGGAGCGAGCGCTCCCTGAGTGCTTCCGGTGTTTAAAAAACGTTCCCCAAAATGCTCCGGACCGGGAGATTTTGAAAATGGCGCTCCCGCTCCCAAGAAACCATGGGTTTATGAAATATTAAATTAATTAATTATTATAATGTATTTCCTAAGTTAAAACTTAGGAAAATAAAATAATTAAAGTGAATTTAATTAAACATGTGATGAAATTGTCTTAAGTCACACGGATCAAGCTTTCTTTTAATCTTAGCCATCGATTCAAGATCTGATCATGGCCATTGATTTGTCAACGAGAAAAGTATAAAGGAAAGGCTTGGGGTCATTTGTAAAGACACACAAAGGCAAAGCATTGAAGCTAAGCTGAGATTCTATGGCGGGGTTGCTAAGAATATTCAGAAGTGTTTCAGTTGCAAAGAGGGGAATTTAGACCAAGGGGATGATATGATCCCAGGGTCTAGAATATATAAGACGTAGAGAAGAGATCAGCTCAAGGACAACGCAGGGGAAGGCAGCAGCAGCAGAAACAACGCCATTTTCAGGAAACCCTTCAAGGGTTGCACAGAGACCCTTTAGGGGCAGTGCAGTGACTGCGTCACCCATTCTGGGGTAATGCAGTCTCTTCTAGAGGCAGCGCTGAGGGTTTGGAGGCCATCCAAGGCTGACGCAGGGGCTTTTGGGGGTTTCAGAGGTTGACGCAATGCATTTCAGGGGTAGCGATGGGGTTTCTAGACCTGGACTTGACTGAGTTCTATAGATCCCGTTTGAGGTTGTGGATCAGTTAGTATTTTGGCCCTAGATTAGCCAAGAGCTGTAGATCTAGAGTTTTCTCTGTCCGGCTTTCTAGATCTGGAACCCAGAAGTTGTGTATTCAGAAATATTCTTAATAATAGAACCCTCCAGCAGCCAGAGACCAGTTTTCCCACATTGGGTTTTTCCGAGGATAGTTTGTCTAGAAATAACTGTCTCTTTGTCAATGTGTGCATGTGCTTATTCTATATCTGAATTGGTAGAGATCTGTTATGTGTTTTACTTCGATGTTAACTTGAATTTATTCAGTTAATAACTTATCTAAGTAGGAGGAGCTTAACCGGATTAACAATAATAATTTCTGCATAAAAATTAAGATTCATAAATTTCTACATGGTATCAGAGCAATTGCAGATCTAGAAGAGTCTCCAGCTAAGGAATTTGAAGGATCTAGCTACAGAAAGCAGCTAGAAAGGTAGTAGAGAAGCAGATCTGAAGGGACAACACATTTTTTAGTAGTAGATTCACGCAGAGGAAGGGTGACGTTGTCTAGTGTTGTTGTCCTAGCAAGCCCACGCAATTACTGCACAGAGGCAGCTCAGAAACAACACTAGTTAGGTTTGAAGCCAGCCAGTGTGATTCAGATCTGAATCTGTCGGATCTAGAAAAATCTGTGGGAAAGCTGCAGAAATTCAAAAGAGCTGGTGGGGTTAAATTTCTGAAGTTTTCAGATTTTTAGCCTTAGAACAAGTGACAAAGATTGGGAAGAGATCAGCTTCTCAAAGAGTTTCTTGCCAAAGGAAACTTGCGGTTTGATCAGAGGATCAAAGAAGAAATTGAATCATAGTTGATTTGGAAGATTTCCAAGGAGGTACATCAAGTGTCAGAGGGTGCCCAATTCGTAAAGGACCCTAGATCCAGATCTCTAGTATAGAGAGGAGGAGCTCTGACACATTCTGAGCAGATAGCTCCTCATAGATTGCGTGATCAGGATAGCTAGAGTGCCTCTCAAAATTTTCGGTATGGAAAGCAAGGATCTTGATTGTCCTTGAAGCATATGGTCTAAGAGACCATGCAGAACAGACTCTGGCCACACCAACAGATGTGGATCTCCTACGAAAGCATAGGAAGTTGTTGGGCATGACAAGTGGTTGATAATGGACAGTATCAAGGACCATATTGTACCACATATAGCTGAAAAGAGGACAGCTAATGAAATGTGGAAGGCCTTGACTTCCCTATATGAGGGAAAATTAGTCCAAAGAAAGATGTTGTTGGAGGCCCAAATGAGGTCATTCATGATGACCAAGGGAGAATACATCGAGCATTTCCTCTTCAGATTGCAGTCAATTAGGGATCAGTTGACTACAACGGGAGCAACCGTAGATGGTGTAGTGATAGTCAGGACTGCCCTCAATCTAGTCACGGATGAGTGGGAAACCTTTGTCCAAAGTATCTTGGGCAGAGAGGACCTTCAAGATTGGGACAGCTTGTGGTCAATCCCGTGGCAAGAAGAAGTAGGCAGATTCACCAAGAAGCACCATGGCCCTAGGTTGAGCAAAGTAAATAAGGAAGAGGAGGAGGATGCAACCTTGGCATCAAAGAAGAAGCCAAAGAAGAAGAAGGGTCTGTCAAAGATCAAATGCTTCCAATGTGGCGAAATGGGACATTTTTCCTTCCATTGTCCAGAAAAGAAAAAGGACAAAGAAGCATCTTCTTCCAAGGCAGCTGTGGCGGATGATGGGTCAGGAGATGATGTAGCCATGAGTGCTCATGAACCTTGAAGGTGGGGTGACATGGACATGTAGAGGAGCTACATGAAAGTAAGGTGGGATCCTTGAGTAGCTCATCTATTGGATCAACAAGCGAGCTACGGCAACCTTAAGACAGTAGCGGGACAAGTGGAGTAGTTGGTGCATAGATCCCAGATGAGGCAGAAGCAGAGGCAGATCTGAAGGCTAGGAGGAGGAGCACGGAGCAAAGCATCAGTAACATAGAAGCAGTAGCAGCGCAAAGGCTGATGTGACTTCAATAGCACAGTGCAGAGATGTAGCAACGTAGAGAGCTTCATAGGGATACCGCAGTGCAGTAGCAGTGTGATAGATTTCAGCACAAGGAGCTAATGTGACTTTAGTAGTGTAGAGGGAGTCTGATTACGCAATGCAGAACTGTAGTTGTGCATCGTTCTTTAGATGCTAGAAGAAATATGTAGCCTATGGAGCTTCAGTGATGAGGATGCAGTCCATTAGACTTGTTTGTCAAAGAGTGGGCAGGAGATTTTGATGTTTCTCTCAACAACTGAAGTTGTAGTGCAACAGATCAACAGTGGCAGTGCTCTGCGCAGTACAGATGCAACATATTGAGAGGGAGCTGTAGTACAGTGGTTGTAGTGGCAGTGGTAGAGTCATGGGCAATAGTACCGAATGGCAGCAGCAGTGCCGAGTTGAGTGGAAGGAGGCCAAGCTTCAGCAGCACAGAACTAGCGCCCAAAATCATGTAATGCATAAGTGTGATGTATTTCTAGAGCACATCCTTGATGCTAAGAGGGAGTGTTGAGATTTTGTGTATTTGGGGTAGCATCAGTGGTGCTCTAGCTCCCAAATTTTGAGGAAGGACTAGAGTTCATCTGGTCTACAAGACCCAGAAATGGGTTTGGGAAATTTCATCTGGTTTAGGAGATATTAAATTAATTAATTATTTTAATGTATTTGTAAAATAATTAAAGTGAATTTAATTAAACATGTGATGAAATTGTCTTAAGTCACACAAATCAAGCTTTCTTTTAATCTTAGCCATTGATTCAAGATCTGATCATGGCCGTTGATTTGTCAACGAGAAAATTATAAAGGAAAGACTTGGGGTCATTTGTAAGACACACAGAGGCAGAGCACTGAAGCTATAAGCTGAGATTCTAAGTCGGGGTTGCTAAGAATTCTGAAGTTTTTCAGTTGCAGAGAGGGGAATTTAGACCAAGGGGATGATAGTCTGATCCCGAGTCTAAAAATACAAGAAGCGAGAGAAATTAGCTCGGGGATAGCGAGAGGGAAAACCATGACGGCCCCGGTGGGGGCGGCCTTTTCGAAACACTTTAGGGGTTGCACAGAAACCCTTCAAACTTCCAGCTAGCCTTGAGCAGGCCCAGGTGCACCCTTTCCAGCACCATTATTGTCCTCATTTCCAGCACTAATAAAATGGCTGAGATCATATTTTTGGCTCTAGTTTTCATATGTTAATGGTGTGATTTTATTTGTGTGTGATTTTATTTGTTGTAGTTTTTAGCCTATTGTGCTTAATATTACAAGGTCGTTCTACTAGATACATGGAACTACGTTTTCAACTTAGCTGAGGACCTGTTCTAGTTCATCCATCTTTGACACGTCCTCCTTAGGTTGTAAAAGTGGCTTGAAGACTTCCTTGACTCATTGGGCGATGTCATCCTGCTTTCCTCTGATCTTTCTGATAGTTTTTTAAGGCTTCATTACGCGTTCAATTCATATCCAACATCAGGACATCCTTGGCCTCTTGAATTCTTAGTTTTAAGGGCACTACAATGACCATCATCCAGTTGGACATTGCCCTGGCTCCTTACACTTCTTCAGAGCACACAACAACACAGCATTGAAGGGAACTGTAACTTATGACACAAGTTTTCCTCGTCACAAACTTCTGGTCAACTTCATACAGGTCTACCATAGAGATGAATGACAGCTATAATTTTGTCGTTCAGATAGTGTAGGGAGTTCACTCCCGATTTTATATTCTTGCTGTGCTTTTATCATGCATTTACCTTGATGTACCCTGATGTAGTTAGTGATATTTGAAGGCAGGTTTTTATCTCTCTTATGTGAATTTTTTGTTAGTGAACTTCTATTTCAATGGTTGTTAAATGCCGAATTCATGCAAGTCTGGTTCTTTGAATAACTTGTTAGCTCGAAGGCGTTGTAACAATAACACTGCATTTTTAACAAAAATTGCTTACTCATTACAACTTGAAGACAAGTACCAACAGTAGTTCATCCTCCTATTTATTAAAGGAGTTAAATTCAACTCAGCTCATGATTATCAGTGTCTATATCTTTGCACTCTGCGAGAAGAAAGTAAGAACTTGGAGAATGGGACAATGCAGGTTGGATTTTGCTAACAGGCTCAGCTACAGACCGGAATTCCAGCGTCCCCACACAAGTTGAAGCCAACAGAGGAGTGAAAACCATGTGATTTCGAGGAGAAATGCAAACCACGCCATAAATTTTTGTGTCCAAACCTTTCATGAAACTGCATCCCGCCCAACCTGTCCCTAGCACTACAACTCCAGCCTTTGATCCTGGTTTAGTAGGCTCTAAACCAGGCAAACATTGCACGCCTTTGGGGAAACTACTGTTTCTCGCCTCTCCCACCGTCTTGCTTTCAGTTTTCTCCTTAATTTCGCTCGGAATTCCATTCTCAGTAGTAACAGACGATGAATCTACTTGAGCAAACAGTCTCTTTGAATTTGTGGTTATCAATCTCTTTGAGTTATTGACCAAAAGACCGTGGAACGCTGGCCCGGATTCATCGAAAGACCTCGATGAGATTACATTTGGTTGAGAGTGGAAAATAATGTTGCTGATGGCCGGATCAACTAAAGATGACGAAAAGCTGGAAAATTGATAAGATCCGCTGGCAGCTTTCTGCAGTAAACTAACGGCAGACGACTGCAACTGTCTTCTGCCAGTCGGTAGCCAAGCCATGGCAATGAATGCTCTGTCTTCGTAGACTATTTTCTTGGTTTTGTGCAGAATCTAACATAAATTTTTCAAATTCGTAATCCTCTGGTCAAAATACAGTACCGGTCAAAATACGGTGCTGAAAAAGCGCCGATCAGTCATCGTCAATCTTCAGCTGGAGAAATTTCTCAATGTCAAACTAATGGTAGGGAAATACTAACCAATACTGCCGCTGCAAGCAACATTTTTCATGGCAAAATGAAACCCGACCTTGCCTTCAACCGTGACGACAGCGGGAAAAAAAGTGGGAGAAAAGCAATTTTAACCAAAAAGACGACCAATTTAATATCTTTCGTTACTTTGGGCCGTGTACTGCCCCTGCAAGCGACATTTTTCAGGGCAAAAAAATATCATTCATTCCTTTAAGCGTCACGACAGCTTGAAAATAAAAAAGAAACAATAGCAATTTAATATCTTCCGTTTACTTTGTGCCGGCTACAACGTATGAGACGGGATTATTCTTCCAATCCTGTCCTTCCACGTTTTTGCTTGTAATTTTCTGTTCAAACAAAATTAAAGAAAATGAAACGCTCCGAGCTGATTTCTGGTCATTCTGCTTTTCTCATGACAAAGCCAAAAAAGAGATCAATATAATTGAGTCCCTGAGCCCCCCAAACAACTATAAATTTTGTTCAATTTCTTTGGTTTTCTCCGCTAAATCACGAATCGTTTCCTTAACAAAAACGAAAAACTCGTTTCCTTAACAAAAACGAAAAACTCTTCCAGCACCGATCAAACAAAATCCTAAGCAGTTATCGTCACTCGGACTTGCTCTGGTTCGATCTTGGACGTTCGCTCTCTGAAATCATGAGAAATTAGTTACTTATGACTATCTCAAATGGGATTGAAACTAGTGAAATGAATCACATAGCGTCCACCAATTTGGTGTATAGCTTGGCCATTGCCTTAAAATTTAATTATTAGATATCATTTTTTGGATTCAACTACGTTAAGTAAATCCTTCATCTATGACCATTTCCATGAGAGGTAGTCATAAGTGACTAATTTCTCATGATTTTTAAAAAGTCCACTTCTTCACAGGGGTAAGAACTGGGATTGAAACTAGTGAAACGAATCACATAGGTGACACTATGTGATTCATTTCAGTAGTTTCAATCCCACTTCTTCACCCCTACCTGATGCAATGAGTGTTAAGTGGACTATTAAACAATCATGAGAAATTAGTCACTTTTGATTACCTCAAATGGGATTGAAACTAATGAAATGAATCACATAGGTGATGCGATGTGAGTCATTTCAAAAGTTTCAATGTCACTTCTTCACCCCTACCTGATGCAATGAGTGTTAACTGGACTATTCAAAATTATGAGATATTAGCCAGTTATGACTATCTCAAATGGGATTGAAACTAGTGAAATGAATCACATAGGTGTAGTAAATCATTCATCTATGACCATTTCCATGAGAGGTAGTCATAAATAACTAATTTTTCATGATTTTTAAATAGTCCACATAACACTCATTGCATTAGGCATGGGTGAAGAAGTGAGATTGAAACTAATGAAATGAATCACATAAAATGGTCATAGATGAATGATTTACTTAAAGTTGTTGAATCCAAAAAATGATATCTAATATAATGTACTGCGAAAACCGTTCAAAACTTAAATTTAATTATTGTTATTATAGGAAAAGCCTTATATCAATTTATTACCCCTTGTCTGTGAGATAAAAGGCCCACCTCTCTGATTTACTAAATATACTAAAACATATATAATCTACCTCTTTAATTTGGAAGATGTAACTTCTTAAGAAGAAATACATGCTTTTATCCATTATGACCACTTATTAGTATTGAAAAAGTTTATATATTCCAATCTGATGTCTACCTACCTTCACTATGATTATTATAAAAATCACAAATAAAATGGTCTTATATCATAAATAATGTGTTGTTTATTTAGTCATTATCTTTAAAATTAAATTATAATTAGTCCCTATTTCGACGTCAGGTTGGCGAGGCCACGTTAACCTCTCTTTTTTTGTATTTTAAATGGACGAGCGAGATTATCGACTAATGTGGATGAGGCCACGTTAACTCTTTTTTATATTTTTAAATGGACGATCAAGATTAAAGATCACGACAATATACTTCAAAGATAGCTTCCTCTGAGTCCTAATCTCCTATGAGATTCCCCCCGCCATGGACGTTACAATCTTTAATGTGTTTAAATTTAATTAGAAATGTTTTTCTTTTACGGTCGACTGCGGATCGAGCTTCCAGGTAGAAGAACCGAAACTAAATCGTGAAATTGGATTCTGCCTGGGAACGTCATGGCCGAATTGGTCCATCGCCCCTGCAGCTCGCGCAAATTGAATCGATCCTACCTGGTAACGTGGCGTTTGGCAATTAAAACGAATTTACAGTGGTGCTGCTCAGTAATTCATGGGGCGGTCTGCTTGGAACCCCAGTTGTAAAGTTGGGATTCATATTCGCCACTGTCGAAATAGGGGCTGTGTAATTGTATTCATGGGCGGTCTACTTGGAAAATCTTTAGAGAAAACTCCACTGATATTGTAGTATCCGGTCTAATGCAGAGTTGTTTTTGGATGAATGAAGGATTGGTTATTAATGGGTGCAAAAATCTACTTCCAAAACATCTTTTCCAAACACTATTTGCAGAACAGTCCTGGAGATTCAGATTAACTGCAAAAAAACAATCGACGATCGATATTTTGGGACCATGATATATCTTACCACGGGCTGATCGGTTTTCATGAGAATGCTTATGGTCTGTGCTGGAGTTATCATTATGCAGTCAATAGCGTAAGGTTCTGTAAGGTTTTGTGTAACAGCCAGCGGCTTCTACGACTCTGTGAAACTGTGATTTGCGATGGCGAAGCATAACTCATCGTTTAACGTTCGGCATTCAACGGAATAACGGTCAGGCCAACGGAGAGACATGAGTCTGATCTAAGTTTTTTATCCATGAAGTTTGCATGTTAGTTTTTTTTTTCAACCGTGGATATAATTTGTTATTTTGCCAAGAAAGAGTCTAATCTAAAAATTAAATCGCATGCGAAATTTAAATAATAAGTAATCAATATAATTTTAAACTAAATGTCGAATTTTAAATAAGTTAGATTAATAAAATATTATTACAAAATGTTGAAAAAAATAATTAAAAAAACAAACTTGACCATGTTTATAGATTTACTCATCAACATTAATATATAAAATAATAACATTTTAAAAAATTAATATAATAACATTTAAAAAATAATAATATGATTTTTCTATTTTTTTTGGATTTTAGTAATTTTTTAAGGTTGTGAATTGTGGGTCAGCAGAATGCGTTGGAAATAAATTGAGAAAATTCAGAAGCGTTTGATTATAAACAAATTCAAAATTAAAAATGCAGTTCCTTATGTTATCTTGTTAAGTGAAACACGAATTGCTCTTATTGAAGCAATTGTTATGGTGTTGGTTATAAGGTATTTAAAAAAAAAATTGAGTAAATGGAAGAGAGTAGATGGCCTAAGGTTGTGTTTAATGACATATTGTGCACAAGAAAAAAGACTTGGATGGGGCAAAATAAAAAATGGTTTACCAAATAAGCCATTTGCTTAAGACTTGGATGTGGAAAAATAATAAATGGTTTAGCAAATGGGCCATTTGCTTGAGCATGTGTCTCATAAACAATAAAGAGATAAAAGTTTTTGTTATGGATAAGTTCCACAATGTACTTGGGAGGAGGAGTTGGGAGAAAGAAAAAGTATTATATTAAAGAGTTTAATCCCACTCATAATCATCAACAAAACGCGTACATAGGGACCAATATTTCTTGGAGAGCCAAAATTCTTATTGCTCAATTAATGACTAATTCAAATCAACTCTGTTGTGAAACATGGCGTTGGAAAAGGAAAAAAGAAGTGTGGGAGGAAAGAGTATGTATTTTTTGCTCTTTCGAAAAAGAGGAAACAGAAAAATAATTTCATTTTAGAATGTGAGGCCTTCAAAGACAACAGTGAAAGTTGTGCAAATATTTTGACAACTAGTTACTAGGATATTCTATTCAGTGAAGGCTTTATCGAGAAGCTTGGAGAGTTTATTATAAAACTTCACAGGAGAAGGGTCAAATACAAAAGTCAAATAGAAGAGGAAGAGCAATCTGTCCCTCGTAAACGTTAAAATAATTTCTTATTCTTCTATTAAAACACTTTGCATCACCCATTCAATTCTCTCCACAATCAAAATAAAAATATAATCCTCCCAAAATTTAAAAAAATAAAAAAATACATAATTAAACAAAATTCAACATCACAAAAAAATAAAAATCAACATCACAAATAACATGTCACAAACTCAACCAAATATGAATTTATTAATTAACATTTATTTAAATTAAATATAATTTATCTATTCATTTTATATAATACAAAATATTATTTTATTTATTTTTTAAATATATACAAAATTTAAAAATAAAATATTTATATTTATAATATAAAATATAACCATCAAAATAATAAAATATTATTATTTTTTATAATTTACAAACCATAATTTCTTACGATTTAAAAAAATAATTCAACCAAACCAAATAATTTGAACATATTTCATAACCATTTAAATGTAAAACATGTAATAAACATTTATTTTAAAATTTTTAAATAAGAAAGTGAAAAGGTAGGGTATCTATTTTAATAAAAATGATATACTATTGTCATGAGAATTTGTCTCTTGTGAGCAGTTTGGACGTTTCTTGGGGTTAATAACAAAGATTTTATCTCACATTTACTTCTCACCTTCCACCCTACCAAATTCTACACAAACTATTTTATTTACATTTTATAAAATATTATATATTAATTTATATAATATATATTAGGTTTTTAAATAATTATGATAAAAATTAAAGTATTTATAAAATAATATGAAAGATAAAATTTAAGGTGTATAAATTTTAAGATAAATATTATAAATTGAGAAGAGTAATAAAGCTAATAAATTAATACTAAAAAATTCAAAAACTTATAAAGGTAAGGTAATAATATTAAATTCAGAAGATAAATATTATAAATTCAAGGTATGAAAGATCTAAGATAAATATTATAAACCCATGGGAGTAAAAAACCCAAAAAATTAATACTAAAAACTTAAGGGATTATAAACTCAAGGGAATAATATTAAATCCAAGGGATAAATATTATAAACCCAATGTATATAAACCCTAAGCTAAATATTATAAACTCTAAAATAAACATGGTTGAGAATGGTTGACCACAATTGATTTTCATATTGACACAATCATTGCCGCAATGTGACTTTGGACTATGGTTGACCATGATTGATTTTCATATTGAGACAACCTTTGGCACAATGAGACGTTGGATAATGGTTGTTCATGGTTGATATTTATATTGAGACAATATTTGTCACAATGCGACGTTGGACCATAGTTGACCATGGATAGTCATGGATATCACAATGTGACGTTGGACCAAGGAATTGGTAAACCCAAGGGATATGAACCCTTAGATTGATAAACCCAGGTATTTGATATTATAAATCGAAGGGATTAATTCTAAAACCCCAAGGTATTATAAACCCAAGGGAATAATATTAACCCCAGGAAAATGAACCCTTAAATTAATAAAACCAATAAATTAATATTATAAACTGAAGGGATCAATACTAAACACCCAAGGGAGTAATATTAAACCCAAGGGATAAATATTATAAACCCTAAGATCAATAATATAAACACTAAAATAAACATGGTTGACCATGTCTTATCATGGTTGACTTTCATAGAGACAATATTTGTCACAATGTGACATTTGACCATGGTTGGCCATGGTTGATTTTCATATTGAGACAATGTTTGTCACAATGTAACATTGGACCACACTTATGCACGGTTGACCATGATTATAAACCCAAGGGATTTATATTAAGCCATATGATTAATATTATAAACCTCATGAATACTATTACACCTTAGGAATATGAACCCTTAGATTGAAAAACCCAAGGTATTGATATTATAAACCCAGTGGATTAATTCTAAAACCCCAAGGTATTATAAACCCAAGGGATTAATATTATAAACCCAAGGTATATAAACCCTTAGATAAATACTATAAACCCAAGGGATTAAAATAAAAAACCCAAGGGATGAAAATCAACCATGGTCAACTATGGTCAATAACCATGGACACATTGTGACAAAGATTGTCTCTTGGTCCAACATCATATTATGAAAACCATGGTCATATATGGTCAACCATGTTCCAACATCACATTATGGAAAATATTGTCTTAATATGAAAATCAATCATGGTCAATTGTGATCAACCATGGTGAAAAATTATGGCCACACTATGACAAAGGTTCTTTATTTCTCAAATGTCACATTGTGACAACATGGCCATCCATGGTCAACTATGGTACAATGTTGCATCGTGACAAAAATTGTCTCAATATAAATATCAACCATAACCAACCATGTTCAACCATTTTCCAACATCACATTTTCAGAAAGGTTGTCTCAATATGAAAATCGTTCATGGTCAACCATAATCCAACATCGCATTGTGACAAATATTTTGTCAATATGAAAATCAACCATAGTCAACCATAGTCAACCATGTTTCCTTTAGGGTTTATAGTATTTATCCCTTGGGTTTAATATTATTCCGATGGGTTTATAATCCCTTGGGATTTTAGTATTAATTCCTTGGTTTTATTATTCCCTTGGGTTTATAATATTTATCCCTTGGGTTTATTTATTCCATTGGTCAACCATGGTACAACGTCATATTCTGACAAAGATTGCCTCAATATGAAAATCAACCATAGTCAACCATTGAACAATGTCACATTGTTAGAAAGGTTGTCTCCATATGAAAATCAATCTTGGTCAACCATAGTTCAACATCGCATTGTGAAAGATTTTGTCAATATGAAAATCAATTGTGGAAAACCATGTTTATTTTAGGGTTTATAACATTTATCCCTTGAGTTTAATATTATTACCTTGGGTTTATAATCCCTTGGGTTTTTAGTATTAGTCCCTTGGGTTTATTGTTCACTTGGGCTTATAATATTTATCCCTTGGGTTTATAATCATGGTCAACCATGTGCAACCATGGTCCAATGTCACATTGTGAGAAAGATTGTTTCAATATAGAAATCAACCATGGTCAAATGTCGAATTATGACAAATATTGTCTCAATATGAAAATCAACCATGGTAAAACATGGTCAACCATGTTTATTTTAGGGTTTATAGTATTTATCTTAGGGTTTATAACATTAATCCCTTTGGTCTATAGTCCTACGTCGCATTGTGATAAATATTGTCTCAATATGAAAATCAACCATAGTTAATGCAACAGACTAATATTATAAACCCAAGGAAATAATAAACCCAAGGGATTAATACTAAAATCCCAAGGGAATAATATTAAACCCAAGGGATTAATATTATAAACCCTAGGTATAAAACCCTAAGATAAATACTATAAACACTAAAATAAACATTGTTGACCATGTTTTACCATGGTTGATTTTCATAGAGACAATCTGTGTCATAATGCGACATTTCACCATGGTTGATTTTCATATTGAGACAATCTTTGTCACATTGTGACATTGGACCATGCTTGCACATGGTTGACCATGATTATAAACCCAAAGGATTTATATTAAACCCTAGGATTAATATTATAAAACCTATGAATAATATTTTACCCTACAAATATGAACCCTTAGATTGATAAACCCAAGGAATTGATATTATAAACCCATGGGATTAATTCTAAAACCTTAAGGTATTATAAACCCAAGGGAATAATATTACACCCAAGGGATTAATATTATAAACCCAAGGTATATAAACCCTAAGATAAATAATATAAACCCAAGAAAATAATAAATCGAAGGGATTAAAACAAAAAACCCAAGGGATTATTAACTTAAGGGATGAAAATCAACGATGTTCAATCATGGTCAACGACGTTCAATAACCATGGTCACATTGTGACAAATATTGTCTCTTGGTCCAATGTCACATTGTGACAACCATGGTCATCCATGGTCAACCATGTTCCTACATTGCATTGTGGAAAATATTGTCTATATATGAAAATCAACCATAGTCAACAATAGTCAATCATGGTAAACCATGGTCACATTGTGACAAAGGTTGTTTCTTAGTCCAACTTCACATTGTGACAACATGGCCATCCATGGTCAACCGTGTTACAATGTCACATTGTGACAAAGATTGTCTCAATATGAAAATCAACCATAATAAACCATGGTCAAACATTTTCCAATGTTGCATTGTGAGAAAGGTTGTCTCAATATGAGACTCAATCATGGTCAACCATAGTCCATCGTCATATTGTGACAAATATTCTGTCAATATCAAAATCAACCGTGGTCAACCATGTTTCTCTTAGGGTAAAAAATATTTATCCCTTGGGTTTAATATTTTTTCCTTGGGTTTATAATCCCTTGGGTTTTCAGTATTAATCCATTTGGTTTATAATCCCTTGGGATTTTAGTATTAATCCCTTGGGTTTATAATATTTATCCCTTGGGTTTATAATATTAATCCCTTGGGTTTATTTATTCCCTTTGTCAATCGTGGTTAACAACCATGGTCACATTATTACAAAGGTTGTCTCTTGGTCCTATGTCACATTGTGACAACATGGCCATCCATGGTCAACCATGATACAACATCGCATTGTGATAAAGATTGTCTCAATATGAAAATCAACCTTAGTCAACCATGTTAAACCATTGTCCAATGTCACATTGTTAGAAAGGTTGCCTCAATATGAAAATCAATCATGGTCAACCATAGTCCAACGTTTCATTATGACAAAGATTTTGTCAATATGAAAAACAATTGAGGTCAACCATGCCTCTTTTAGGGTTTATAATAATTATCCCTTGGGTTTAATATTATTCCCTTGGCTTCATAATCCCTTGTCTCAAAATTAAAATCTTTCATGGTCAACCATGTTTATTTTAGTGTTATAATATTTATATTATGGTTTATATACCTTTGGTTTATAATATCAATCATTTGGGTTTAATATTATTGAATCATGGGAAACCATGGTCAACTACATTTTATAAAATCAATTGTTGTCAATCATGGTTAATCATGGTTAACCATGGCCTATCATCACTTTGTGACAAAGATTGTCTCAATATGAAAATCAATCATTGCCTCAACCATGGTCTAAAATCACATTATGACAAAGATTGGCTCAATATGAGAATCATGGTCAACCATGGTCAACCTAGGTCAACCATGTTCAAACTTTGCATTTTCACAAAGGTTATGTTGATATGAAAATCAATCATGGTCAACCATGTTTATTTTAGTGTTTATAATATTTATCTTAGGGTTTATATATCTTGTGTTTATAATATTAGTCCCTTGGGTTTAATATTATTAAATTGGGTTCATAATCTCTTGGAGTTTTAGTATTAATCCCTTGGGTTTATTATTCCCTTGAGTTTATAATATCAATCCCTTGGGTTTATTCTTCCCTTGTGTTTATAATATCAACCACATTTATGAATCCTTGGACATATATCAACCACATTTACTAAAATAATTATTGTTATTACTAAATAATTATTGTTAATTAATATTACTACTATTATCAATTATATTAAATAATTTAAAATTTAATAATATTAATTAATATTGTAATAATAATAATAATGTTTTTATGGTAATACTATTATTTTATTAATATAATTATCAACTGTAGATACTAATGAAGCCTTCGGCTTATTTCAACCCCATTAAATAATTATTTATATTATATAATTTAAAATTAAATTATAATAAATTAAATTTAATATTAAATAACATTGAATATAAATTAATATTTATTATTAATTATAATGATAATAATATTATTTTAATTGTAATAGTTCATTTTTAATATTATTTCTATTATTATATATTTATCAATGATATATACAAATGAAACCTTCAGCTTATATCAACCACATTAATATTATTAGGAATTTGGTTTCTATGATCCATAAGGCGGGTGTAATAAAAAATTTGATAGAAGTCATAAAAGGAGATTTTGTTAGAATTTCGAGAGACCGACAGGTGTGGTTCATCATTTAGGACAAGATGAAATCTGATCGGGGAAACAATTTAAATGGAATAGGACATACATCCAACTAGTTGGAAAAATATGGCTGATTTACGATAAATTAAAATTATTATTTATTTTTATTTATTTTATTTATTATTTATTTATTAAATTTGATTATATTTTATTTATAAATTCTATATAAATATATAAATAAAATATAAAATCTAAATCAAAATCCAAATATCTTAAATAAATAATCATAATAATATTACTAATTAATCAATTAATTTAATATTACTAAAAATAAAAATAAAAATAAATTAAATAAATTAAAAAAAAATTAAATAGTAAATAGAAAATAAAAATAAAAACAAAAATAAAAAATAAAAAATAAAAATAAAATAAATAAAATAAAAATAAAAATAAAAATAAAATAAATAAAATTAAATGAATAGATAATAAATAAATAAATAAATAAATAAATATATATATATATATATATATATATATATATATATATATATATATATATATATATATATATATATTTTATTTTATTATATATATATATATATATATATATATATATTATTTATTCATTCATTTATTTATATTTATATTTATATTTTTAATGTTATTTTTATTTTTAATTAATTAATTATATTTTAATTAATTAATTAATATTTATGTATTTATTTATTTATTTTTATTTTTATTTTTAATTTTTTTTTATCAGTATTATTTATTTATTTTTATTTTTACTTTTACTTTCATTTTCATTTTCATTTTTATTTTATTTTATTTTATTATTTTATTATTTTATTTTTATTTTTATTTATTTATTTAATTTATTTATTTTTTATTTTTTATTTTATTTAATTTATTTATTTATTAATTTATTTATTTTTATTTTTAGTAATATTAAATTAATCAATTAGTATTATTATTATGACTTTTTTTTTTTTTTTGATTGATTGATTTGATTTGATTTTATATTTTATTTATATTTTATTTTTATTTATATAGAATTTATAATAAAAATATAATCAAATTTAATAAAATAAATAAATAAATAAATAAAATAATTTCCCTATTCTAGTCAAACTAGCCGTTTTTCCAACGGCTAGTTGGAGCGGTCCTGTTCTATTTAAACTGGTTTCCTGATCAGATTTCTCATCTTGTCCTAATGATGAACCACACTGGCTGGTTCGAAACGCGTCGACAAAAATTTCTTTTATGTGACTTTCACCGAAATTTTTTTACACCACATTAATATTTTTAATGTGGTTGTGCTAGTTTTATAGAAATGAACAAACAAAATGGTATTATACATCAATTTAATCTCTTAAATAATCATAATTATTATCCAAACTCATAAAAAAAAAAATATTATATACCAATTTAATGTCTATTTTAATATTGACTTTGAAATTAAATTATTATTATTATTATAAAAATATCTGTAATTTCTCCTCGTGGTATGAACAAGCCGTTGGTGCAATGTGACATTATCACCTCCACTTGATTTCAAATATCGTAGGGAACATCTTTGGCCCATTGTGATAAGTTTCAAGAAGTAGGCTCCCCCACCATTGTGGAGTCTCGACTCTTGTTAAGTATAAATTCCTGGTATATTTCGCTTACTAGCTGTTGGATCTACTCTTCGTGTTATAGTGACAACCGCAAGATTTGATATTGGACCTCACCCAAATTACTCTGACAAGTCACACACACACACACACATTTTAAATTAAAATGGTAATTTTCTTCTAAAAACACTTTCTAGAATTAAATTATTATATATATAATAATTAATTCCATTTGAAAATAAAATGGTTTGTTATAACCTCGTTTCATCACTTTCTATATCTATTAAGAATAGTGCTAAACATTTAGGAAACATTAATTTAAATGAAATGTCTAATATTAACATAATTTGAATATATATTCATTTTTATTTTTATTAGATTTTGAGTATATAAGGGATGTGATTATTTGTTTCTTCTTTTTTAATATTTACAAGAATGACTAATTCTTTGGGATCATTTGGGTGAGTTTTAGATTCAAAACCAATTGCCATTATAATCCCTAAACTAATTTCAACAATTTTCAAGTTAGTATTTAGTAGGAAGCTTAACAATTTTCAATTTTCAAGTTAGTATTTAGTAGGAAGCTTATGATTTAGCATGGGTCGAGACACCCAATGAAACACCCAAAAAGGGGATCCCACTATGAGGGGACATCTACCTTTCTTATCTTATCATAACGAGCCAACATCTTATTTGTGGAAATTGAACCTAGGTGGAGAGGAGAACACCCAATTTTAAAACCATGGCCAAGTTAGACACCAAATTGGTGTGTTAGACCTCTTATTTGCAAACAGAAAACCACCCTTCATGCAATAATCTGATTGCTAAAATTTACAAAAGTGTGGATACTCTTCCCTTATGGATTTGAACCTACAATCCTTTAAAAGAAAACAAATACTCTTAACCATTAAAACTATTCAAATAATATTTGAAATAATATATTTTTTAAATGTAATGTTATATTATTCAAATCATTATACTTAATAAAATAATAATTCATATTTTATTTTTTACAAGAAAGAGTATATATATATATATATATATATATATATATATATATATATATATATATATATATATATATATATATATATATATATATATATATATATATATATATATATATATATCCACGTCCATTCACAACCATAAACCCGGTGATTTACCGTGAGAGATCAAAGCCAAAAAAGGGCGCCATACAAGTTTTTTTTCCATTCTAATCTAGCCATTTTTACCCAAAATTACAAAATTTTCCCATATTACTAGCCTACGCCTATGCATTTTACAAAATTTCTTCAACAAAAGCACACATTTTCATTTTAACATGTAAAAAATTCAAAAAAAAGAAGAAGATCTTTTAAGCATTTGGTTACCCCTTCATAGCAGTTGGAATGTTGAGGTCGTTTTGGGGCTTTCCTTGTCCTCTTTCATGCTCTGGTCCTTCTGCATGAATTGAAGATCCTCTATTTGTCACCTGAGTGCATCTATCTCATCTTCCAATTGCTGAATTTTTTATTTTTTTACAATCTGGTGCTCTTGCATTTCCAAGGTCTCTTGTTGTTGCTGATGTATGCTCCCCTGTATAATCACCAACCCATTTTTTATCTCTTCATGGTCCTTGAAGTAACTATCATAGTCTGTGTGCTCCTTCCCTCAACCCTTTGCACTTATCCCAGACATGTGGCCCTTCCTTGGTCGACGACGACCCCAGGACCTAGAGGTTGAGCTACCAACCTTCAAATTGCATTGTGATCCCATTCAGGTCTCGACTCTTGAACAAAAATACAATTTTTCCAAGAAACGACAGCACCCACGACCCCCAAAAGCAACCCAAAGCCCTGAAATTACCACCAATGTTGGCATACTAGCCTCCAAACCCCTCGTTGGTTTCAAATTACTCCCCTTGGCAGCCTCTTTCACCTTTGCCACCCTGAGACACAATTCAGTCCAGAGACCTCCAAGCCTAACACCCTGCTTCTCCCCTCCACAAACCTCCTAGGACACTACACTACACAAACAGAAAAAAAACCTTCCCTTGACTTCCATACCAATACAAGGACAACCTCACAGGAAAACTCCACCCAAATCCACAAACAAAGACCTTCCCCAAAATAGAGACAATGCCTAACAACATAAACTTAATTTCCAAGAAATTGTAACACCTGTGCCTCCCAACTAAATCCAAATGACTAGAATTAACCTCCCATGCTTTCACACATGCCCTGTACATATTTCCACCTTCAGTCGCCTCCTTCACCTTCACCACCCCAGGCCCTGATACTTTCCCAAAGTAACAAATATTATTTCCCTTATTCTCCACCCCGCTAGCCTCCTGGAAAACAAAACAATATACATCACACAAAACCTTCCCCAGACCTTTAGACCCAGACAGAGTCAAAATCAGAGGTGAACTCCACCCTACCCCACAAAAAAATGCATTCCCTGAATTTTGGGAATATTCTAACATGTAGCCATTGGATATATAGAGAGTGAGCCTGCCATTAATGACATCACCATGTAAAAAAATTATGTCTCCATCCTCCCTACGAACTCCAATGATTTCTCTGTACACTAAATCGACCTTCAGCTTGTTAATTCGAGGATCTCCCCACGCGAACTGATGAACCCTGCACTTAGGGATTAAATTCCTCTCTTCAACTTTACTATTTCACATGCTTGAACTATGAATGTGCCAACATCCCATCTCAATCATAAATTGGATGACCTAGGATAAACTGCGGGAATTATGTCTGATGCCAAGTGAATCATATGGGATGAGCCAACTGACATGAAACATAACACAGCAGTAGACACCCTGGGATAAGGTACCATGAAGAACAAGGAAAAACCATGGAGAAAGGGACCAAATGTGACAGGGTTGGAGAGGGCCCATGGGGCAAGGATGGAACGGTGGAATGGAGGATGAGAGTGTGTGAAGGAAGATCCGGAGGGGGGGACCTCGATGGTAAGGAGTGGGGGAATGGGAAGGGGTTAAAGAGGGGAGCGGTTGAGGGAAAACAAGGGAGAGGGGAAGGGGAAAAAATGAAGAGGGAGGGTGTAAAACCAAGTAAACCAATGAAAAACATTGAACCCATAGATTGAGAGGCCAACACACCATAACACACCAGAACTATTTATTCTTTTTTCCTTTCCTTTACACACCATATTTTTTCCTTTGTTTGTATTCATTTCAAATTTTTTATGGGATCGGATGACTTTCCACAAGGTCATTCATGTTACTACTTTCCTCTATCATTAGGCATGCCTGATTTTCTTCTCTATCTACCTCCTTATTCTTACCTATAAGTATATGAAAAAACTAAATCTGTTCAAATGAGGACTTCATCCTTGAATTATTTTGATAATTTGATTCAGTTTATAGTTTTGTGCCGAAGTATTGTTAACCATATGCTTGATCAACACTAGAGAGTCCCCTAGGATGGACATCTCCTTTACTCCTTTTTTCTGAGCCAAAGAACGCCCAAAGAGAATTCCAAAAGCCTCAACTTAGTTGTTTATCTTTATCCCCAAGACCCATGAAAATCTATCTTCTATGATTCCTTCGGGATTAATGAGAATCTTTCCCCCTCCTGCCACCCCAATAATTCATATTTTACTATGCATATCCTTAGGTTTATGTTATTGTTAATATACTTATATACATTATAATTTTATGCCAAGTTTTCTAATCATATAATTGCTTATTGACTAGTTTTTCATGTAAATTAAATTATTGGTGTCATTTCTACAAGATGACATGACTATGATAAACAAATTTTTTTTTTAAAGTTAACCATTGGTAATAAAACATAATGTTTGTTGCTCGTAGATTTGTTGTTGGTAATTAAAATCTTCAAATACACGTAGAAGTTCAAATTAGTGGGATCAAATACATGTGGAAGTTTATAATTAATGAGAGTAAATAATTGAATGGCAAGTATGGCATTCATGGAAAATGTGAGTGTAATAAATTTTTTATTAATGGAAGTTAAAGATGTAGTTGATTATGATTGAGAAGGAGATTTGGATCATAACATAAGGGATCATATCGAAGGATATGAATGATAAAGATATGAAAATTGAATATCAAAGTACGACTTATAAACTTATTAGTCCTTGCCGCCTACGGCATGGCAGGGACTATAGTAATTGTTTTTTAACTGCTGATATTAGTTAGACACAGATATCAATGAAGTTTTTTAGTTTTAACGAAGGTTTTTCTTTAATTTTTCTCTCTCGTCCAATGAAAAAATTTCTCATCTTATTTGGCCTCATATTGAGGCAGTGTTTAGAATAAAATGAGAAATCTTAGAATAAACTAAAAAAATCAATCATATGATATTCAACTGTTACAGTCAGTGAATTAATACTAGCATTGATCCTTAAACATTTAATGCTAACCCATAATAGGCTTATTCACTTCTTATTCCTTGCTTTTGGCTTTTGGCTCTTGATCTGTCAAGAGAGCCTTCTAGCTATCAAGAGATCCTTCATTAGGTGTCACATGCATGCTTCATTAGGTGTCACGTGCATGTTGTTGTTATATGTATTTCCTTATTCTTTGCTGCAATGGCCCTTGGAAAGGCTCTCTGTTTTATTGTGTTGGTTATTCTTCCCTGCAATGGCCCCTAGAGCTGAAAGCCCACTGCCAGCAAGCACATTATGGATTGCTCTAGCATAAAACGGGTTGTTCTTTGAAGACTGTTCTGCTTCACCACTTCACCACTGGCACGTTCACCACTGACACCTTGCACCATCCTGATCCATGCATTTTCCGATGGCGATGGAAAACGATGCAAGCACTCCTGATAGATTCAGAGATGCCTAAGGAGTGGCATGAGGAGTGGATGGGTCTCTGGTCCGATTCCGCCAACATTAGGTAGATCATCCAAATCATTGCTGATTTTGGTATCCACCTCCACTGGTTCTCTGGCTTTTCCACAACTTCCTCTGAGGTAAAACCCCTTCTGCTTCTCAAATCCATACTTCAAACGAGTAAAAGTGGATTTTGCCTTTGCAAAGTTGGATGTCCGTTGGAAGTTCCTTTTCACTTATCATTATGCAGCCTTTGTGAGCTAACCTTCTCCTTTTGTTCATAATTTTCTACAAAAACACCCTGAGGTCACGGGATGTATTGTTTCATTGTGCTTAGGTGACAAATCTGAGAGGAATCTATTCCAGCAGTTGTGGGCTTACACCTGGTCTCATCTATGTTTGGCATGCCATTCAGGAATGTCAAAAGACAACAAAAATGAAACCCTAGTGGACAACTTAATACTTTATCACCAGTGAACCATTGGCATGTCAACTAATTTATTTAATACCTATACAAAACATTGTCTAGCTTTCCCTATTCATCATACTCATATATTAATATCACTATAGGGTATTATATTTCATTTAGAAAACCTCCTAGATGCAGATCATCAACTGAGATAGCATAGGTTATACATTTTAAATCCATTATGTAATGCCTTGGGAATATGCAATGCTAATAAAAAGGTGAGAAAATTCAATACAGTTTGCCCCCATACATATATATTTAAAACAAACTGACGAAGGATTTTGTGTTAAAAATGGAAATGCCCAAATAAAAAGAAAATGCACAATATCATTGCCAGTAGTTTTTTTATTGTAGTAACAATATTAAGCCAACATGAATTGGGAAAATTAGAAACCAAAAATAAAACATTCCCAAATGGGACCCAAAGAATCTCAATACTGTGTATATTACAATCTCAACATTTTCTGATCAGAACCAACTTGGGTAACATGAGAACTCACCCCATTCCTGTAGGCTCTGTCCACGACAGCTGAAGGATAGAGGAACACATCACTGCAAGTGCCGTGTGAATGAAACTCCAAAATAACAGTATGCTCTGGGCATCTCAGGCTTTTGGGCAAATCCTCATTAATGACCACTTCCGAAGGTGATGCAGAGCCCAGGTAAAACCATTCCTGGATGTATTTGGTCGCCATGGAATGATCTCCCGCACTCTTCTTCTTCTTCTTCTTACCACTATTATTCTTCTTCCCTTTACCCATTTATTATTAGACACAAGAAAACCTAGATATTGTTTTTATCATGTAGATATTGTTCACTACCAGCTCATGTCCAAACCATGGAAGCTCGACTAGACAATAACAAGTGCCTTTCAATATTCATCAACCAAGATTCAGCTTCATTCCCTCCTATGATAACTCCATTGAATGAAGGGGCTTTCTGCTTTCTTAACTCAAAACCTAGTATTCAGCATTTAAGGGATTCTCTCTTACTGATATATTTTTCCTCTTACGATGACATAAAAATGAGTTAATTCCTTAAAATAATGCAGCTTCTACACCTATTTTAAATTGAAAAACATTTCAAAATGATGGAATCTGTGACACGTAAAAAGCTAAAACGAAGATTTTGATTACTGCCAAATGACCACTGAGCTCGTTCTACAACATGAGCTTGATCCAGTTGCTTTCTACTAAAAGTTTCGTAGCTCTGATACTAAAGAGTATTTGTAGCGAAAGAAGGAAACCAAGATATCCTGAACAGGAACCCGTGATCCACACTCAAGGTAGGTATTTCAGCTTGTTCAGACCTTCTATATATGGCACAGATAATGGGGAAAATTCTATCCAGACAAAGATGACATATGTATGGGTAGAACCTAATGGGCTGGTTTGTTTCAGGTATGGGGGATTTCCAGTTATTTAGGTATGCTTTCATTCCTTCTCCATTGAGCACTTAGAGTCAGAATGCTAGAGCCATCAATTAGCGATTCAGAGGGAACCACAAATAGCTGTCATCATGTGTGATAAATATGTACATGGTCAATTAAAGAGTGAGAAGGTTGGGTGACTGCATGCAAAACAAATGGTAAGGTTGTGGGCTCACAATGACAACTGGAAAAAATTATGAACTCGCCCACACCACGCTATACCTTCCACATTGAAACTCACCCACGACATGTCCTCGACATTTCATCTGAGCCCCAACCGAACTAGACTTAGCCCAACAGACGATTCTAGACGCACAACTGTGTGTTTTTCATGTCAGAACAACTAGACAATTGTTTCCCTCACCGTCGTCCCTCTTTGAAAACCACATCTAATGGTTTAGGGTTATGTTTTAACATGGTTTAATAATCTCTTCTTTAAATTTCATGACTTTCATCACTTTTTCCTTCCCAGTTTGCAGCGAAGCAGTCTGCACCCATACCAGGCCTGAAAGCACTATCGTCCCCACCGCTCTATGTTTAACGTGTTGCTCTCCGCTATTTTTTTTGTCCAGGAAACACTTCAACCTAGCTTCTCTGTGTCATTCATTGGGAACTAAAGCCTTCAGTGGCATTTTTTGGTCCATGCTGTGGTTTTCTCCTGCACCAATTTTTTCCCCATCCCACGAAACCCTTGTGCTCTGCGTCATATTTAGGTCCATGGAACGGTTATGGTCTTATGCCAGTTGAAGAAGCAAGTCTCTAGTGGCAGGGACTTGCTGCCCCATAGCTATTATTGTTTACTATATGAGATTTAGTAGTTAAATTTTTTAAGAACATAATAATATAAAATATGTGGATGACTTGTGTGGAGTTTTATGAAACTAAGGGTGATATCATAAACTTTATTTTAATGAAAGTGTGTGACTTTGAAGATGTTGGTTGATGTATTTATAATTGTTCACATTCTCAATTTTGTGGATTAAGTCATGGAATTTATCTTCTAACTTCCTAATTCTTAAAATAATATGGTGATATCACTAGGTAACACAAAACATATAGCATTAATTGACCTGTTTCACTTACCCTTTTGTGAAGAGAATTGACAAAATTTAATCATAAAGCATATGATAATCTCTACCATATTATGTATTATGTAAAAAATTTGATTATCAATGCCATAAACATGCTAATATATGAAAAAAATTAGTGTAGAATAGAAAAGAAGAATATTTTTTTTCAAAATGTGAAATGTTGACAAGAAGAGGCACTGTCACCTGAGAGTATTCCTCTCGCTTTAAGATAACTCTTACAAAACACTAAGGTGGTAATCCTACAAACACACACTCAGTCAAAGTATAAGTAGACCAATGCCTAAGTAGAACTATATGGAAGAGGTAGATTTGATTTAATGACAAAATTTGATCTGGTAAAATATGTAACAACAAAACTATATTGCAGACCAACAAGGAAAATACTTAATAGATGTATGAGATAAGCTTGGAAAGTACCATGAATTGAGTATAGAGACTTATTAACATTATATGAAATGAATTAGAATTGGTATACATGTTTTGTGTGGTTGTAAGAAGGAGATAAGCTTGTTGTTAAAACCTATAATTTTTGTAATTCTGAATATTGCAACAGGACGACAACAAGAAAACCACTTCAAGGGCCTCGAACTAACTCTTGGTGGACCTGAAACTCAAGAAAATTGGTTGGAAATGTTAGTAATATGAAAATAATTTTTAATAAGCATAAGAATACCAACTGTGGATGAGAATTTGAAAATATATTCAATCTGCAAGTTAACTACTTAGAAAATGGCCCTCAATTGTGAGGCATGAAAATTAACTTAGCCCAAAAGAGTGATCAGGCCTACAATTTTCTTTGGAAAACCAATATATGATATAAAATCAATGAATATTTAAATAAAAACCCCTTTAGATCAATTATAAATGATACAAGAAGATAATGTTTCAGTTTCACATATCCTAAGGCAAGGGTTTGCCTTTATTTGCCTCCAAATGTTGTAACTAATTTTTAGAACTTCTAATAAGGCTTGAAGCAATTGGAAAGGATGTTAGAACAACAATATAGAGAAATAAAAGTGGGGTCGTACAACCTTAGGGATTTTAGGGCTTCAAAAAAATGCCATTTCTGGTGATGTATCTAATGAAATAGTCAATTAATGTATATTAAGCCATAGGTCAATGAAGAAATTCACTATTAAAATATGTTTTTTGTATTTTATTATATGATATTTTTAGAATTTTTGGAATATATAATTTTTTGAGGGTTTTAATATTTAATGCTAAATAAAAATTTACAAAAATTACAATATTTTTGAAAAGAGCTTTGATTGTAAATTGTTGAAATAAGGGTATCCCTTTTCAATAAAAGTCAAGGATAGGGAATTATGTGCACTCGTAGATTTGGTATTGCAATGTTTCATATATTGATACTAGGTGGAACACCAAGGATACAACCTTAGCATCAAGAAAATACAAGAAATGGAACCAAAATTCTATTGGGAGGGATTCCTATGGAATGAATCCTCCAACCAAGAAATCCATATTTTACAATATAATTTTACTTACCCTCATGGAGAGTGCTAAATATATCTGAAGACATAACAAAAATCCCTTGTATGAATTAAGAGAATGGTGTGAGATATACCCTAGAACTTCCTCTTTCAAGTCTTCTTGAATCAATTTCATTAGCCTTGTAGTAACTTTGAGATGCTCCACAAATTTCCTTTGAATATTTTAGATCAACCAAGCAAGAGAAGGGAATTCATGTGTAAACCCTTTTTTCCCATGAAAAATTTCACATTTTAGTAGATAGCTCAACAAATTCACAATGATTTTCCATGCAAGAGAAGGCCTTAATTTATAAGAGAAGTTCTTCAAAAAATTCCTCCTTGGTTTCCCACAAAACAAGCAACTTGCCATACAAAAAATTCTTGGAAGCTCAGTCAAAACTTAATTTTTTCAAAATTACATTGAATAAAACCCCAAATGGAGGCAAAATGTCGCATAAATGTGGCCAAGAGGGGTTGTTTTGACCTTAAATGAACAGATTACACTTGTGATTACATGGTTGGAATTCTTGCAAATTAGCTCTTCATTGGTAATCTAATGACTTGATTTGACATTGCTTTGACCCTCCAATGGTTGGGTTAGGGTTGGTCGCTAGGCTTATATGGATGGATTGGATAGGCTAGTCTTCACTTGCTTGAAAATTAAATGAAATTTTCTTGTAAAGTGATTCTTACTTGTTGTTTCCTTCAAATTTGGCTCAGATGAGGCCCCTTCCTTGCAATGTGTCACTCTTTAACCTTTCTTGCACAACAAATGAGGGTTTTTCCTCCATTATGGCTAAGGGTTAGCTGATTTGGTGAAGAGTTATTGAAATTTAGCTTGAATTTGACTTGAAAAAAATTTGAAATAGCCCATGGGGGCTCTCTGTAGGAATCATTCTGATGACGCCAATATTTTTAAATAAAACCCATAAATAATGCAGTTAAGTCTTGGAATGCAATCATAAGAAATAATTATTTCCAATTTAAACTAAGAATTTGCTAACAACATTCATTATAAGATCACATAGTACTTTAAACACCATCAATATTGAATAGCACATATATTAAGGAATTTACATTAATAATCCATAATTACAATGCAATCCTCATACCATTCACTTTTACATTCTGGTAACTATAAATGCAACAAAATTATGTAATCGAATATCATGGATACAATCAATATTGTTCACCTAGGAATGAATACTGGATCCTGGCCTTATGGCTACTTGTGCTCCCATGTTGTTGTCCTCGTTCTCGTGTGGACAATGATACATCCTAACCGAACATTTATGACTCATCGGTTGACCAACCAAGCTATTCCTTGGGTACTCTTCTTCCCCGTGGACCCTCGAGCTCCAATGGGGTTTTACAATAGAAAAATAATGCTAATTGATGGAGGAGAGAAATCTTAGCTCAAGAGTCCCCTCCCTATTGACCTCCACCTCAAGAAAGAAACTATATCTTGTAGTCACCCATAATATCATTATCTCATCCATCCAACCATAGGGGAAAAATCTCCCTTCTCCCAAAGTGTGACCCTTATTTTATAGGAGGCTTCATAGGTGACACTTGGCACTTCATGCATAAGTAACTATTTTTGTTAATCTAAAAGTATTATTATTCATCCACCCATGTGTCACCCTCTCACTAAGGCACTCCTAAATCATTTATTTAATTTTTTATTAAAAACTAATATTTTTCCTCACCTCAACATGATTCCCTATTTCTTCTCATAGATGTCTCTTGATCCCTCTTTTTTCCCTTGATTTATGTTCATTACTTAAGTCAACTAGTAGGTATCATATTTCGTCCCCAAACTACACCCTCGTTTAACTTAATTTGAATCTTAGATGGAGATCCTTGTGTTGGATCTTGTCATATGGAGGTTCTCTCATGAAATTTAATTTCTATAAATTAATTTATTATTCCTTATTTTCATTCCCCACCCTCTTTTCTTATTGAGGCTGAAATATTTTAGGATTAATCTTTATAATTATCTCTATGTCCCTTTCCCCCACCTTTTCTTTTTAAAACACTTATGCACATTTTCTACCTAAGATTTCCCAAACATGGGAAGGGTAGAGTTCTCAAATGGTCCAATCTTTTTATTTAATCCTATTCTCCCTTTACCCCAAGTTTTATTCTTGATTTAGATAACTTGGTTCTAAATGCTCAGTTACCACATTACGTGAATTATATTTTAGTTGTTTCTTCTTGATGCCAATGGTTCCAAGTTGGTCTTCCCCATCAATAAATTCCCTTCGAAGTTCCAAGGGTGCCACACCAATTTGTTTCTTCTTGATGCTAGTGGTTCCAAGTCGGCCGTGCCCATCAATAACTTCCATTTGAAGCTCCAAGGGTACCACGCCAATCAATTTCCTCTTGATGCCAATAGTTCCAAGTCAGTCGAGCCCTTCAAGGAATTCTCTTTAAGTTCCAAGGGTTCCACATTGACTTCCCTTCAAGAATATAATGACTACGATGGGAGAAGCTTAGTGCGATGATGGAGACATATCCTTTCATATGTCACCTATTATAGTGAAATTAATGGTGTTTGGGGTCAAAGAATCTACCTCGATGCGCACCCCCTAGTAAAATCCTCATGAGCGGCCCAATTTTAATTCTACCCCCATAACATCGTGATATTCAAGTCGAAGGTATCCCAACACCTTCCAGCTCAAGTCACGACAAGAGTGCTAGTGGGTGAAATCAGGGACGTTTTCCTACCCCTTCCATGAAGTTTCATCTATATATACAATGCCATCACCTGTGTGTGATTTGTTTAGGAAAGAAACTAAGATGTTCCTACAACCACTATCATGTCATTATAATTGACAACAAAAATTTGAATATTTCTTGAGACAATAATATGTAAGTCAAACCAAACTAGAGGTTGTCGACTCATCTCATGCAAGTGCATCTGAGTGGTCTCCTGCCACACTCAACGATCATCAGTAATATTTGATTCATAAAATTAGTCACCGATATATCTGTGTGTGCTAAATCATCATCATGGCATAATATTCATCAACATCTTTGTAACTGTGAGCAAGAACTGATGTAAACAAATAAATAATGAATCCATCGTACGATCAGACATAGTCATAAAACATGTCCATCACAATTTTTATCATTATAACATCAAACTAGAAAAATAATTAATATCATATCCAATCATAATAAGAGTCAAATATTTGAATCCGCAAACTGAGGTCCTCAAAGAATAATCTATCAAGGATAATTCCATATCAAGGTTAAAAAACTATAGTGGGGCACTACACTCTCCTTCATCAATACGTCTATTTAATCTTGCTTGAGAAAGGATTATTCTCACTTGAGGAAGGCTTGACCGTTTTCCTTGCCCCCCAATATTCCCTACAACTGCCTTACTTGAGACAAAATGGTTGGATTTGACCTTTGACTTGATATTACTTTTTTTTATTTAACCCTTGGGAGTTGGATTACTTCATTTATTCCTTCAATTTCTTGCTTGAAGATGATTATTTTGCTTTCTTGGATGACTCAGCCTCGCTTTATTTCCTTTTAATGCTAACAAATAGGCTAATTGGGAGCACTTCAACCTTTTATTTAAGTAATTTGAGTTGACACTTGGATGATTGGCCCTTGGGGGGCTTCATTTTTCACAATAATACTTCAATGTTCCAAAATTTTCTTAATATTTTCCTTTTAATCCATCCAACAACTAAAATGAGAATGATGTCATGCGCCATGTGTGGTACAAATTATTGAAAATACTTGATCTGATGTCACTTTTCTTGAGCATTCAAATGATTTGGCTTGGAGATGATACTTGCTTGACCTTTTTTCTTTGTACACTTCGTGATTTTCCTTCAAATATTGTTGCTTGCAATGCTACATGAAAATCCCTCTTACCCCAAAAATGGGTCCACTACTATAACTAGAGATCTATGAGGGTGTTATGATTACTTCTAAAGACAATTGGTTCATCTTGGCATAGTGGATACCCTTATTTCCTCAAAATATGTAGCATGATTCCTAAGGAGATACAAATGCATTGGTAACTGTGCGACTCTTAAGATGTAGAGCCAAGGCCAAAGGTAAGTAAAAAATACATAAGACACATGGAACACATGGGGAAACAAGGTGCATTAATATCAGAAGGGATATCATCAGGGAAACGTACATATGGTGATCACCCTTACAAGGATTTATGACCCAAGTGCTCTCTTAAATCATGAGTCGTAGTACTGTGTAATCCATGATACTCGCACACCATCTTAGGGTATAATAATACCCATAAAGGAAGGGAGTTACCAAAAAATAGGGGGGATTCAACAGTGCCACAAAGCCAAAGATGCCATCAAATAAACAAAATTGGGAGTAGCGATCGTCGTCCACACCAATGGGGATCCGAGAGTTACTTTCACAAAATAACACACACACACATGAATTTACAATGCTATATGACACATATTTTGTGCTTATATTGTGTGGAAAAAAGGTTGTGGAGTAATATCGTTTAAAAAGGAGTAACATTTGGCTCCAACTGTGGGACAAGTGCTCTTCTGTGGGGTGTTTGAGAACCTCGGAATCTCCAAATTTCCATCACTCAAAAAATCACCACAAATTGCATTTTTGGAAGCCTTAAAATCCCTCAGATTGTACAACCCCCATTTTTTTGTTTCTTGTTGTTGCTCTAACATCATTTCTAAGTGTTTCAAGGATTACTACATGTTCTTGAAATTATTTACAAAAATTGAGGTAATTATAGGTGAACCCTTACCTTGACATACATGAAACTCAAGCTTAATCCTCTTGCATCCCTTGTGGTTGATCTAAAGAGGTTATATTTTGGCTACTCATTTGGTTTAGATCATATATTGATTTTCCAAAACAATTTTCATATTTGATCACTTTTTTGGGCTAAGTCAATTTTCAACCCTCATGTTTGAGCACCATTTTCTAAGTACTTAACTTACAAATTGAATATATTTTCAACGACTCACCCAAATTTGGTGTTATTTTTCTCATTGGAAATGATTTTCATAGTAATAACACTTCCAACCAAATTCCTATAGTTTCACATCCATTCTAAGAGCTAGTTATGGGTTCTTGAAGTGGCCTTATACTTGTTGTGCTGGTGCAATCCTCTGAAATAACATAAGTTATAGGTGTGAAGAGAAATATTATCTCCTTCTTACAACCACATAAAAAACTTATAACACTTCTCAATCATTTCATATACTAGTAAGAAGTCTCAATACTCAATTTTTGGTACCCTCCAAGCTTATTTCATTGATTCATTTAGTATTTTATTCGTCGGTCTACAATACAGTTCTATTGTTACATCTTTTATTAGATCACATTTTTTCATTAAATCAGGTCATGCCTCTTCTATATAGTTGTACTTGTTGATTTTCTAGTTTTCTATGCTTAACACAATCACTTATTACAATTATTCTTTAATTAGGAATGACGTTATCCAATAAATTCAATCTCCCAACAACAATAAAAAATTGTAGATAGAGAAATAAACCAATGCTCAATAAATGAAAAAAAAAGAACAATAAAGACACAGTATTTGGTCAAAGACCAGGGAAAAACCAAAAAAGTGGGAAAACCTTTTCAAAATTCTTCTTTTATTAGTCTACCATCAAATGTTTAGCAGAAAGATACAATGTTCAAGTACATTCACAATGAGTCAAAGGGTCAAGCCCTTGACTAACCAATTCAACTATCCAATATCCAATCTAAAATGAGGCAAAAATTCAACTCTAGTCAACTCATCAAATCTTCAAAAATTTTCAAAGTCAACAACAACAAAGTATTCCCTAACTAGTCCTGATCAACAGTCAAATCATATTTCAAAAGGCATAGTCAGATAGTCAAAGAACTCGACGTTCTTTCCTTAGTAAAATCATGTCAAAACAACCTCTAAAAACTTGTTTAAAGGAGAGATAAAGCCTGCAGTCAAACCTCCATAGATCTGCAGTCAAACTCAGTCAAAATCTATGGTTAAAGTAGGTCAAATTGCGCAGAAAAATTTAGTCTCTTACCCAATCAATTCGACCTTCTAAACTAGAGATAAATTCTGAATTTCAAGTAAAAATGATCCAAGTCAAACCAAGTCAAAGGTTGGTCAAATTTGTCCCAACATAAAATAAATGAACCAAACAGAAATATCCTCCTTCCCTTCACATGTGTGAGCTCGAACCTCCTATTTCAGACTTGTACAAACCAATCAAATCAAGAGAGAGAAGATGATGTGATGTATGATGATGTCTCCAAGTGATGTGACATGATGTGTATTTATATGTGACTTAGGGTGTTTAATTTCCTTGCCTATGCCAAATTGTACTTTTGTGCACTTGAGGGTTTCACATCAAAAATAATATTTTTTCTAGACCAAATTAAATTCTTCCAAGGGCTATTAGGGTCTTCTATGGATGAGGAAGGCTTCCCAAGGGAGGGAATTTCTCCTTGAGATGCCAAATTTCAACACTCCCCATCAACTAGGGAGGAATTTATGACTGCATCAGAAATCTTATCTCAAATGTCTCATCATTGTCATCGATGTATCATGCCATATCTTATCTCAAATGTCTCATCATTGTCATCGATGTATCATGCCATATCTTATCTCAAATGTCTCATCATTGACATTGATGTATCATGCCATATCTTATCTAACAAAGTTACCGATAAAACAAGAACTATGACCTCAAAATGAGAATTGTAGCGAAAAAAAAACCCTAAAAGACATGAAAAACAACCCAAAAATGAAAAGTGTGTATGTTGGAATGGCGTTTATTTTTTGGTATATTTTCAACATTTTTTAAAAATGACAGTAAAAAACGATTTAAAAAATCAAAAAACACTCTGAAAACGAAAAGTGTTGATGTTGGAACAATTTATTTTTATTTATTTTTTTCGGGGTACATTTTCAACATTTTTTAGTAATGGAGTTAAGATAAAATATCAAGATGCCGAAAATCCTTAAAATTCCAACAATTTTTGGGCATGATGTTAAAGACAAAATATCACATCTTTGAAAAGCCTTAAAAATCCATCACTAGAAATATTATATAATTTTTATAAATATGATATTTTATATTTAGAAAAAGTATACGACTAAAAAAACTTTAAAAATGAACACCTAAATGAAAGAGTAATTATTCCAAGAGTAATTTTTATTTTAAAGGCTAAAAGTATAGCTCTTTTCAAATATTAGCCTAATACAACTTATCCCATTGCAACAAAAACTTAAAAATCAACCATCAAAATGAATTATCCCCCTTTAATGAGACATTAAAATTGCAACCTTTTTTTTTAGCTATGGTCCAATGATAACAATAAATAACATCATGACAATATCACTATATAATTTTAAAAGTCAACATTGATTTATAATATTTTTTTACTTTTAATCAAAATATCAATACTCGTATATTGAATGAAACATAAATTATTTCTCAAAATTATTGTTGCATTGTGGATATTATAAACAAATGAATTCTTCATAATTAAAACATATAATCCAACAAACATAGAAATGACTCATAACTTCATGTAAGATAATATGGAAGTTAAAATGTTTATTTCAAGTTACCATGCAAATATTATTTACATAATATGTCTTGGAAAAGTATTCAAAATCACTCATAGGTTCTAGTACACCATCAGAATTTACATCTTTAGATGAATGAGTGGATGTAATGAAGATGACCCATATTCTTGTTGATTTATGGTAGCATCGAATGTGCTCTGGCCTTGTAATTTTTTATATGGGCTAAGACACATGCATTCCATAAAACACAGAAATGGTTTTGGAAAATTCCACTTAGAGATGATTTAATTAAATTAATTAATCATCTTTTAATGTTTTCCTAAGTTTAAACTTAGGGAAACTGATTAATTAAAGTGTATTAATTAAGTCAAGTGAGAATATTCTAGATAAAGTCACGGATCACCTCCAAGTTAATCTTAGCCCTTGATTATGTTTTAACCTTGGCCGTTGAAGGTTCAACAAAAGAATATAAGAAGGAGGGTGAGTGGCCTATGGAGAAACACATTAGACGGAGAAAGAACCAAGTGTTTGATTTCTTCAGTGGAAGGAGAAATCGAAGTGATTCTCATATGCAAAGAGGGGAAGGTGAAATCTATAGGAGGGAGAATTTCTGAAGCATAGAGAGGACAAGAAGAGGAGTGAGAGAGGAGCCAAATCATAAGCACAGAGTTACCCTAGCATCAATTACGTTGGGCTAGCATAGAGAAGTAGAGGGAGTTTCGATTTCCGTTGGAGGAGTATCTGAGAGTTCATCCAATTTCTAGAGGCCATTTCTAGAAGGAAGGAACACTCTACTCTGACACAACAGCAAGCATAGAAGAAACCATGAAAAGCAGCTATAGTAGTGATGCAGTGACGTAGTCATTGTGCAGAAATCATGCAGAGCCAGTCAGTGTGGGTGCAGGTCAGTGTCAGAACTTAGTTGTGAAGTGAGAAGTATGTCACTTATCCTTTTATCATCATAATTATTCAAGTGATTGATTTAAATTTACAATCACACATTTGTACTCAGAATTTATGCATAATAAAGAAACCCTCAAATCTATTGCATTGGTTTTCCCACATTGGGTTTTTCCTGGGAAAATTGTCCAAAAATAACGGTGTCTATTTGTGATTACTTATGCTATTTTTATATGTGAATTGTTAATCATGAAGTTTTCAGTATATATTTTTTTGTTATGTAACACAAGAGAAATTTTAAATAATTTTATTTGAAAATGCAATAGAAGAAATCCAATAAGCAGCTGCAGTAGAATTCTCCATTATAGAATTTTCACATGGTATCAAAGCTGTCAGATCCAAAGGAAGCAAGGTCAGAAAAGGGACTACGTAAACAAGAAGCTTCAGAGGGGACACAACATAGAGAGAAGAAAGCACAAATAAGTATGACAGACTTAGATGTTTTATCCTCTAGGTTAAAAGAGGATGATATGTGCCTATCAAGTTCAGAATTTGTAGGAATCTGGTATATTGATAGTGGGGCTTCAGCTCATATGACTGGAGTATGAGAATACTTCTCGAGCTATATGGAAGAACAAATTAACTTCCAGATAACTATGGGCAATAGCACGGAGTGCACTCTAGTTGGGAGAGGATCCATAGTATTTCAGACGGAAGCTGGAACCAATGTCAAGATTACAAATGTACTACATGTGCCAGGGCTTGGAATGAATCTAATCTCAGTATCCCATTTGCAGGACAAAGGGTATGACATACACTTTTCCTGAAAGAAAGTATATGTCAAGCATCCCAGTTGGAATCAAATAAGGAAAATCGGAGTCAGAAGCAACATATTATACAGGTTGCAAAACGAAACCCCGATGGCACTAGTTAGTAGTAATCTTGAAGACAAGAAAGGGTTGAATGAACTTTGGCATAGAAGAATGGGGCACCTGCATCACTGTGCATTGAATATGCTCAAAGAAATAGTTGATGGGGCACTTGTTCTCATCATGAAGCATGATGATGTATGTCGAGGATGCGTACTTGGGAAGTATGTTAAGGAAGCTTTTCCCAAAAGTAAAAACAGGGAAGCAAGCATTTTGGGACTGATACACTCAGATATATGTGGACCAATGTCTACTAACACTCTCAAAGGTGGCAAAATTTTTGTCATATTCACTGATGATCACTCCAGGAAGACCTAGATCTACTTCCTGAAGACAAAAGATGAAGTATTTGAAAATTTCAAAGAATATAAGGCTCTTGTTGAAAACATGATGGGGAAGAAGATCAAGACGTTGCGTTCAGATAATGGTGGGGAATACATAGATGGAGACTTCACATATTTCTACACAAATGAGGGCATTAGGAGAGAGTGGATTGCACCATACAATCCAAAGAAGAATGGTGTGGTAGAGAGGAAGAACAGGACAATTGTAGGAGCAATCAAGACCATGTTATTTGACCTTTATTTACCCAGATATTTATGGGCTGAAGACTGCAACATGACAGTGTATATCTAGAATAGGACACCTCATAGGGAATTGAGGAAGGATACTCCTGAAGAAGTTTTCACAAGGAAGAAAATGGAGGTAGGACATCTTCGGATATTTGGTAACATGGCATACTGTCATGTACCCAGTGAGAAGAGAAGAAATTTAGATCAAAGTACAGAAAAGGGGTATCTTGTAGGGTATAGTGATACCTCCAAGGCATATAGGATCTATATTCATGATAGTAGGAAGGTTGTGATAAGACGCGATGTTAAGTTCATGGAGGATAGATATTTTTAAAAATCGCATGATATGCCAGCAGAGGATCAAACTACAGAATTTCCCTTGGTCCAAGAGCAGCAGGGGCACCAAGAAGAACAAACAGAAAGACAAACAGTGGTACCAAGGACATGTACTAACATTTTCACAGAGAAATATTATTGAAGATACTCAGTCCATGGAGTCGTTATATTAGGAGGAAGAGTTGAGAGAGAAGCCTTCCACCAGTGGTCGAATCAACAGGGAATCTCAACAAGTACTGAGGGACATAGAGAATTTTATCGGGACTCCCAAGATTAGGAAGAGACAATGTAGACCTCCTGACAGGTACCAGGCTTTGGTGGCTCAAGTAGAGGAACTTTCCAACTTCTAGGAAATTGTACAACACCGAGTTTGGGTAGATGCCATGATAGAAGAGTATGCTTCTATCATGACAAATGATTTTTGGGAAGTTGTACCTAGACCTCAGAGAAAATCATTTGTTTGATCATGTTGGATCTACAAGATTAAGTACGTTGTAGATGGTAGTGTAGAGAAATACAAGGCAAGGTTCATGGCAAAAGGGCATGCTCAAAAGGAAGGCATTGACTATGGGCAGACCTTTGCACTAGTTGCTAGATATACCTCCATCCGGACTGTCATAGCTTTAGCTGCACATATGGGATGGGAGATTCATCAAATGGATGTCAAGACAGCGTTTTTGAATGGAGAAATTGAGGAAGAGGTATATATCGAACAACTAGAGGGTTTTGAGACTCATGAAAGGGGGTCTCATGTATGCAGATTAAAGAAAGCCATATACGAGCTTAAGCAGGCTTTGAGAGCATGGTATGGTCGAATAGATAGTTATTTGCAAAAGATGGGATTTGTCAAGAGTGACGCGGATCCTAATATCTACTACTTGCTGGTGGAGGATGAGCCATTGGTACTAGTATTATATGTAGATGATCTATTTCTCACAGGATCATCTAGGCTCATCAAGCATTGCAGACGGAATCTAGAAGTTGAATTCGACATGAAGGATTTGGGTTGATGCACTACTTCTTAGGATTGGAAGTTTGTCAGAAAGATGGAGATATATTCATGGGACAGGAAAGGTATGCCTTGTAAATTCTGAAGAGATTCAGAATGTAGGATTGCAGGCCCATGGCCACACCCATGATCACCAATTGGAAAAATATAGATGCATCAGAAGATACAAAGGTATACCCCACCTTATAAAAACAACTCATCAGGTCATTGATGTATTTGGCTAACACCAGACCAGACATTTTCTTTGTCATCAACACTCTTAGTCAGTTCATGGTGGAACCTAGGAGAGTGCACTGGGCTACAACAAAGCACGTACTGAGGTATGTACAAGGGATAGTCAGATTTAGTATCAGATATGGCAGAGGAGAGGATGTCAGACTCATTGGATTCACAGATGCATATTGGGCAGGAAGCTCAGTGGACAGGAAAAGTACCTCTGGGTATTGTTTCAACATTGGATCAGGAATGGTGTCCTAGTGTAGCAAGAAACAAAATTCAGTAGCATTTATCACAGCCGAGGTAGAGTACATGGCAGCTAGTACAACTACATGCAAAGCAATCTGGATTTAGAAACTTCTTGTGAGTCTATTCAAAAGCAGGATGGAGCCAACTAGCATTTACTGTGACAATCAGAGATGTATCAAACTCTATGAAAATCTAGTATTTCATGATCAGTCCAAACATATTGACATCAAGTGTCATTTTATCAGAGACTGTGTTCAACGTAGGGATGTACAACTCTAGTACATTCCCGCAGGCGAAAAAACAGCAGATATACTCACTAAGGCTCTGGGAAAATTAAGTTCACTCAATTTAGGGATCAACTGGGTATGAAAAAATCCATTTCAGTAAGAAATGGACCCTCAGCGCAGTTGAAGGAGGGAGTTGCAGTACAATAGAAGTTGGAAATAGTAAGTAGACTCAACAGTAGTACATATGCATCATTTTTGTATAGTGTTGGTAGCACAAAAATAGATGTTACAAAAGTCAGAACAACATCACATTAAGTTGTTTTGCTAGAGCACTTTCCTCCCTAAGAGGGAGTGTTGATTTATGGTAGCATCAGATGTGATCCAGCCTTGTAATTTTGTATATGGGCTAAGACACATGCATTCCATAAAACCCAGAAATGATTTTGGAAAATTCCACTTAAAGATGATTTAATTAAATTAATTAATCATCTTTTAATGTTTTCCTAAGTTTAAACTTAGGGAAACTGATTAATTAAAGGGTATTAATTAAGTCAAGTGAGAATATTCTAGATAAAGTCATGGAGCACCTCCAAATAAATCTTAGCCCTTGCTTATGTTTTAATCTTGGTCGTTGAAGGTTCAACATAAGAATATGAGAAGGAGGGTGAGGGACCTATGGAGAAACACATCAGGAAATTCATCATCATCCTTTATGCCTTTCAAAACATTGTTTGGAGGAAATACTTCCTCATACTCATTTGTGAATTTTAAATCCTCGCTTGGAGAAAATTCATCATCACCATGAGCACCTTTGAAATCTTGAATCAAAGAAAATGCATTATCATCATCTATGCCTCTAAAATTATCATTTAGAGGAAATTCTTCATCCTCCCCTTTGTCAGTGGTGATCTCATAATCCTCAGGATTAGGAATAAGTGGAAAATTTGACTTATTATTCATAGTGAAATTATTCACGTTATATTCCTTAATATGAAGAGAGTTGTTACGTGAAGAAGATGTTGATGCTGCAGAAAGATAAACTTTGCTATCAAAAGAATCGATGACCTTTCACATAATATGTTAAATGATACAAATACATTATCTCCCAATGATAATTTATAACTTAGAGAATGATAATTTCCTTCCAAATTCTCCCCCCTAAAATTTCACTTGAAAAAAATCACTCCAAAGTTCCCCCAAAAACATTTTGGCCGAATAATTTCCCTCCAAAAATTTCGTTTGCAATATTTCCCTCCTAAATTTATTTGAAAACATTATACTAAAATTATATCTTGAAAATTTCAATCCTAATTTCTCTTCACATTTTTCACACAAATTTTCTTTTAAGGTTTTCCTTTAAAAATAAAATAAATCTTTTACTTAAATTATCTAACTAGGTAATTCAATTAATTTTTATAATTTCTATTTTATGTTTTATCCCATATTTAACAAAAGTTAATCTAAACCTATAATATTAACTATATATTATTTTTTCCTAATTTTAATTTCAATCTCACAGTCAAGAAACATTAAAGTAATCCCACAATATTTGTTATATAATAACTTTCATTGTTTCTATTCCCCACATCACATCTAATATTTTGGATCATTTTGTGGAGGAGCTACATTGTCATCGAGAAGACATTCAATGAGAGATTTTCACATCTTTAAGGTTAATTTTCCATTTAATTTGACCATTTAAAGATGAATTTTGGGAAAATATGTTGTTTTATTGTTTTATGCTGAAAATAAAAATAAAAATAAATAAATAAAACATTTTTCTTTTTTTTTGAAGTTTTTTTTTAATATCATATTTTAGGGGGAAACCCACATAAAAATATTGCATTTTTTATATTTTTATTTGGAAAATTACCAAGAAAAATCATATTTGCATGATTTTTAAGAGAAAAGAAAAGAAAATTCATATTTTTTAGGGCTTTGAAACGGGAAAACCAATTCTCAATTTATTTTTTGAAAAAATAATTTTTTATTTTATTTTATTTTGTTCATCCTAGGAGGTAGTTCAATTAGTTAATTTGAAGCTTGTGAAATCTTTGAAATCTTATATTAAAATATTTAAAAAATAATAATTGAAAAAATATACTAGTTGGCACCAACACAACATCGCTTGCGGCCATGTGACCCTAACAAGAAGAGGGAGAATTATCGGAATCAACCCTCTTCTTTTTGGGGGCCACAAGGTCGTGGATAGGCACTTCTGATTTCCCTCCCACTAGGCACCCCTGGCCCTGCGACCCCCAGTAGGCGAAGGGTCGATTCCCAGAATCGACCTCTTCCTACTTGGGACAAAAATGCCACAAAAAGGTGCTTGTGAGTGTTTTCCGATTGTGTGCACACGGCCCTATGGTCCCAGACAGGCGGAGAGACAATTTCGAGAATCAACCCTCCACTTACCGGGGGTCACAGGGACTGAGGGTCGATTCCCAAAATCAACTCTCCACCTTTCGTGGGCCTTAAGGCCACAGGCGAGTGCTCACAACACCTTCCCTGTTGAAATATATAACTAGGTTTTGTCTTCATAATACGTAATGTACTCTTGATTTATGTATATTGTAAATATATATATATATATATATATATATAATTTTATAAGATAGGTTTCATGCTCAAGGTCAATTTATTTTAGGTCAAAGCACCCATTGAATGCTTCTAAATTTTTTCACAGGAATTAAGAAGCCAAAGATTTATTATCATATGTAAAAGACGCCATTGTGCATTTTGTAACATGTCAAAAAATTATTTTTGAGTCAAAGTGTCAAATTACTCCTCTAAGACCAAGTCGATTTGGCAGAGGGGAAGTCAGCCTAATTAGGGAAATTCATACTCCTTGAAGGGATCTATATAAGAGACCATTAGACCTCATTTTGATCACTCACTCATTCACTCATCAAGAAAGTGAAGGAAAAGAATAAAAAAGGAAAGTGAAGGACTAGAAGGAAGAAGGAAGATGAATTTCTGATTTTTTCTCTCTCACGTGCGAAGGAAGGCTAGGGTTTTTGCATCATAAAGGCTGAAGTTTTCAAGCTGCAGGGGAAGGGTCGAAACTGGTAGAATACAATTTAATTTGGTAACCTACAAGTCTTAGAAGAGGAAGTATCCCAAGTGAAGGAAGGAGGAAGAATTAAAATCTCTAAGTTCTCCCACATGTGTGAAAATTACAGCTATTGCGGGGGTTGAAAATTTCAGACCTACAATGAGGGCCAAAATATGATGTTGTGGAATGAAGTTCTACAATTGGAATATATTTAACTTGGTTTGACTTGGTAAGAAGCAAAAAATCCTCCAAAAGGTTTGAATTGGTCTTGGAAGGGTCTTTCTCTTGGTCTATAGGTCTTGGAATTTGTCATTTGAAGAATCTATAAGAAGAGAAAAAAAAAATTGTGGGTTTTGCTTTCTAGGAGAAGTTTTGGCCCCGACTAGCAACCTACATATTGTATCCTTGTGTACTATTGATCTTCATGATTTGGTAGTTGTTTGATGATAATAAGAACATAATAATAAGAGAAGAAGAAGCTAATAATCAGGAAAATTAAAATGACATCACAAGCAGTCTAAGAGAAATCACTTCAATTGTAGCCCTACTGATTTCTCAACATGGTCTTAGAGCATGGGTTGAAAACGGGCATGTTGAAGATCACTACATCCTTGAAGAAGTTCTCATTGAAGTAGTTCCCCATGATGATAACAGACAAGAAAGGCATCAAATTAGTTAGGATCTCTTATTATCTATCAATAATTACATGACCAAGAACTCTTCAAAAAACAAAGGATTATATTAGGCTCTTATAGGTACTTTTGAAGATGAAAACATATGGATAATTGACAATGAAGCTTACAGACATATGATAGGCGAACATGGAAAACTAAGGAAACTATCTAAAGGAATATCTTCTCATTCATTCGAGCTTGGAGACATGAAGAACTATGCAATCAAAGGAATTGGATAAACCACGTTGCAACTAGAAGATGGAGGAAACATACATCTCAACAACATACTATATGTCCCAAGTTTGAAGAAAAAATTACTTTATATTTCTTGTTTAAAAGATAAAGGGGATAAAATTTCTTTTGTAGATGGAAAATTTATGGTATGGGGTAAGGGTTTTAGCATAGATAATGCAAAAATAACTGGGATTCATGAGGGAAGGCTTTACATATTACTTACACCTCTCTAGTTCACCTTGAAATCAATCAAAGTGAACTTTGGAATAGAAGGTTTGGATACCTTCATTACAAAATATTACCATCCTTAAACTCTATGGTAAATGGCCTCCCTAAGCTGAAGGAAGAACATGAAGGAATGTGCAAGGGATGTGCACTAGGTAAAAAGTTAAAGAAACCTTTTAGAAGTAGTGCTTCAAGATCTAAAGAAAACTTGGATCTCATTCAATCTAATTTTTGTGGTCCTATGGCTATAAAATATCTTGGAGATCATCTATACTATGTTACTTTCATTGATGACCACTCAATAAAGACTTGGATTTATTTACCTAAGTCTGAGGATGACGTATATGATAAATTTCAAGAATTCAAAGCAAAAGTGGAGAATATTATAGGAAAGAATATAAAATGTATAAGATATGATGATGGAGGGGAATACACATCAAAAGAAATCATAGATTTCTATAAGGAGGTTGGAATTAAGAGGGAGATAGTAGTTCCAAATAGAAAAAAATGGAGTAGTGGAAAGGAAGAACCGTACAATTGAAGAATGCATTAGAGATATGTTACATGATCAAGTCTTACCTCAATTCCTATGGGTTGAAACATCCAAAAAAAAAGTCTATATTCAAAATGGAATTCCTCATAAGATACTTGACAACATAACTCCTGAAGAAGTGTTTACTAGAAGAAAATTAGTGTAGATTTTTGAATATTTTGTTGCCTTGTCTAGAGTCACAAATTTCCAAAAGATAAAAGGAAGAAATTCGATTCTATAAACATGAAGGGCATATTTATTGTATACAATACATTTTAAAAGGCATATGGGTTCCACATCAAGGAATTTAATTGAATTAAAGTAAGTAGATATGTGATTTTTGATGAAAAAATTACCTACAAGAAGTCTAAAGATCTCTCGATTGATTCTAATGATGAATAACTACCTATATTTGAAGAATTCCCAAGGGAATAAGAAGATAATATACCTAATAATGAATAATAAGGTCCTAGTGAACCTATGGAACAAGTTATAATCCCCAAAAATCGTAAGAGACCCATCAGGTTAACATCAACTCTTCAAGAAGCATAAGGACATGCTGCAACAAAAGGAACATTGAAGGAAAGTAAAAAGCCTAAAAGATATTCAGGGTAAGCAAGCTATAAGAAAAAATTGATTGAATAAGAACCGTCCTCTTTTGAAGAAGCTGTCAAATGTCAAGAATAGAAAGATCTCATGAAAAAATAATACCAGTCTAGAATGAAAAATGGAGTTTGGGAAATCACTCCCAGGGTGAATGAAAAATCTATTGTAACTTCAAAATGACTCTAAAAAGTTAAGCATGCAACAGATGAAAGAACTGATAAGTACATAGTCAGTTTTGTCACTAGGGGTTTCTATCAATAGGAAGGCATCGATTATGAAGAAACATTTGCACCTACAACAAGATACATAACTATAAGATCATTGATATCCTTGGAAGAAACTATGGTATGGAACATCCACCAAATATACGTGAAGACAACTTTCCTGAATGACACCATTGATGAAGAAGTATATATTGAAAAACCCTTGGTATTTGAAGTACATAGTAAATTTACTCATGTCTATAGGTTGAAGAAGGCACTTTATGGCCTCAAGCAAGCCCCAAGGGCTTTGTATGCTAGGATGGATACATATATACAAAAAAATCACTTTTCAAAGAGTTACAAATCCAAATATTTATATCAAATTAGTAAAGTGTGAAATAGTTATAATTATTATATATGCGCATGACATTATTATAACATGTGTATAATTTCATATACAAGAATGCAAGAAACAATTGGCAGCATAATTTGATATGAAATATCTAGGGCTTATGCACTATTACTTTGGATTGGAAGTTTGGAAAAAACCTAGTGAAGTGTATCTAGTTCAAGGAAAGCATGTAATTAAGATGCTACAAAGATTTGGCATGATGGATAGAAAACCAATGACAATTCCCATGGTCAAAAATTTGAAGAAGTTGAGAGGTTCATAATCAAGCCCTGTGGATCCTACAAGTTATAAACAATTGGTTGGATCTCTGATGTATCTTTTGAACACATGTCTAGATATTTGTTTTACAGTGAGCATTCTTAGTCAATTTTAGATGGAGCCTAGACATGACCAATGGATGGCATCCAAGAATATATTGAGATATATGTGAGGGAAAATACATTACTACCTGAAGTATGATGGAAAGAACAATATCCAACTAATGGGAAATACCAATTTAGATTGGGGAGGAAGTAAGTTAGATGGAAAAAGAGCTACCAGATGATGTCTTATCTTGGGATCCTCTATGACCTCATGGATGAGTAGAAAGAAAGAATCGGTTGCATTAGTTAGTGTTTAAGGTGAATACATTGCAACATATGAAGTTATTAGAGAATTTTTCTAGTTAAGGAAGTTGTTAGTAGAGAATTTGTCTGGTTAAGGAAGGAATGATGGACCCTACAATTATACATTATGACAACACTAGTTGCATAAGGTTTTTTTGAAGACCCCATATTACATGAAAAGACGAAGTGCATAAACAACAAGTAACATTACCTATGAAAATTGGTGGAATATGGGGTCAACTACAATAATCTCTACCGATGAGAAAGTTGTTGATATTTTTACAAAATATGTTCCTAATAAGAAGCTTGTGTACTTCAGAAACACACTTGGATTGGTTGATATCTCCTCCCTAGTTGAGAGGGAGAGATGGTCACATCATTCTTGTCTTCACTTTATGAAGAAAGAATGGAAGATTTCGTAAGAATATGGTTTCTGATACTCTTTGAGGATGAGGTAGGGCATCCAATAGGTAAGAGTAGTTAAAGATTAAATTCCTTGAGGATGTGTTAATCGAAGATAGGAATGGTCCTAAAAGGACATATCTTGAGAACATATGGATGGGGTATGTTCCTTGAGAGACAATGATGACAGTGTTTATAAGTCATTGTCTCCCCAACATTATGCTCTAATATTGTGGAGAGATATATTTTTTAGTCAAGGACTTGTTATATGAAAATGTTGGTAGATATGATGAGATGCACTAATATAAGCTGAAAAGATAGCTTATGATATGCCTTACCAATTTGACTCTTCTTATGAGATCTAGTAAGTATGAGAATATCCTCGTACCATATGAATACCTTCCTAGTTACGAAGGAGTGTTGAATATGTAACTAGGTTCAGTATTCAAAATATGTAATGTACTCCTGATTTTTTTATATTGTAAAAAAAAAATTAAAATATTATTTTTATTTTTATAGCATGGGTTTCATGCTCAAAGGTCAATTTATTTTAGGTCAAAGCACCCATTGAATGCTTCTAGATTTTTTCATAAGAGTCAAGAAGTCAAAGAATCATTTTCATATGTAAAATACCTCATTGGGTTGCATCTTGTAACATGTCAAAAGAATTATTTTTGAGTCAAGTGTCAAATTACCCCTCCAATACCAAGCCGACCTAGCAGTGGAGAAGTCTGCCTAATTAGGGTATTTTTTACTTCTATAAGGGATATATATAAGAGACCATTCAACATCATTTTGATCACTCACTCATTCACACATCAAGGAAGCGAAGGAAAAGAACAAAGAAGGCAAGTGAAGGACTAGAAGGAAGAAGGAAGATGAAATTTTTGAATTTTTCACTCTCTCTCTCTCACACACATGTGAAGGAAGGCTAGTGTTTCTACAACATCAAGGCCGAAGTTTTCAAGTTGCAAGGGAAGGGTTGAAATTGATAGAAGAGAATAAAATTTGGTCACCTACATGCCTTAGAAGAGGAACCAACCCAAGAAAAGGAAGGAGGCATAATTAGAACCGCTAATTTCTCCCCCACACGTGCGAAAATTACAACTGTTATAGGGGGTGAAAATTTCAGACCTATAGTGTGGACCGAAATCTGAAGCTAGGGGTTGAAGTTCTGCAATTGGAAGAGATTTGACATGGTTTGACTGGGTAAGAAGCAGGAAATTCTCCAAAAGGTTTGACTTGGTCTTGGTCTAGAGGTCTTGTAATTCGTGATTTGAAGAATCTATAAGAAGATAAGATATTTTTGTGGGTTTTCCTCTCTAGGATAGGTTTTGGCTTTGGCTAGCAGGCTACATCCTGTGTCCTTGTGTACTACTGATCTTCATGTTTTAGTTGTTGTTTGATGATAAGAACAACATAATAATAAGAGAAGAAAAAACTAATAATCAAGAAAAGTAAAAGAACACCACCCACAGCTATCAAGTCTAAGAGAAATCACTTTAATTGTAGGCATATTGATTTCTCAACACATCCATGACACTACAGCCACTGACATACGACATAGTGCCGACGACCTTGGAGTCGACTAACAGTTGGAGATTTTTATATTTTTTAATTAAATATATATATATATATATATATATATATATATATATATATATATATATATATATATATATATATATATATATATATATATATATATATATATATATATCTTATAGATTTGTATTTTTAATTTTTTTATTTAATTTTGATTATTTTTTTTATTTTATTTAATTTTTATAATTTTTATTTGTTAGTTTTTAATTTTTATTTACATTGAATTTGTTTTTTTTAATTATAGTTTTATGTTTTGTATTTCAAGTTTTTGTTTTAGTCTTTATTTTTTTTTCGTTTGCATTTTCTTAGATGTTATAATCATTTCTTATTAACTTTACTTTTAAAAAATTGCTAACATAATTAACTTTTTTAAATTCATGGTGTAAAGAATTTTTATTTATTTTTTAATATAACAATAGTATAATTTCCTATGGTAATAAAATATAAAATTATATTTTTTTATTAGGAAAATGGCATCAACAAAGGTATTTGTGAATATTTATGGATCAAGGTAAAAAATTACAACATCTTAAATTGTAGTTGGACCTCTATGAATATTGTTGAATGAAACCAAACTGAGACACATGGTAAAATTCAAGAAACCAACCCCTCAAATTCATTGGAGATTGATTTAGAATGGAATATGGCATGAGAAATAAATAAAATGAATTTTACATGGCATGTTAAAGATAGACAAGGCAACAAAGGTGTACAAATATATTTATATTGTGGTCATATTGAATATGGTGAAAATTAAGAGGTGATGGGAAAAGTACAAGACATGTTTGGTGATGAATACATATATTGCTTATGTTCTTGTAAAATTTCCCAAGACATGTGAGAAGGTTAGATATCATTTCTTAAATATAAAATATGACACATTGTAATATTCTACATAGATGTGTAATGCAATCACAATCAACATTGCAAATAACATTGTAAATTTGCTTATTTATATTTATATGTTATGCATTATTGTGAATATCATTATATTTTTTATAACTTATTTATCATTGACATATTATATTTTGTTTGATAGGATTTTGAGAAGCATTTTTCAATTATATTGGAGGGAATATATTATACAAAGACAAATATTATGAATGTGATCAACAATTTCCACATATATATAGCAAAATGAGTTTGGAGAAAGAAGAAAAAAAATAGTTCCTGAAACTACAAGAGTACATACAAGGGATCAAGAAAGAATGACTAAAATTAATGTTAGGTCCCTATAATACTAGTGTATCCCCTTATTGTTATTGTTAGTGTAGCCCCCTTATTTTTATTGTTGTGCCCATGTAGTCCCCATAGTGTTATTATTGTGCCCCATAGAATTCCACTATTGTTATTGTGTGCCCTAAATTATTATTGTTATGTAGGCTCTGATTATTTTGGGACCCCTTACACTCCTATATATAGAAAGTAGGTTTTTGATATTTGAATCATCAAAGAATTGTTTATTTATGTAATCTAAAGGAGTTTTCCCCCTTGAAGAGCCTGACTTCTAAGTCATTGATCTAAATTTTCTTCTATTTTTGAGTTGGTTGCATAACGTTTGGTATCAGAGCTTAGGATTCTAGGGTTTCACTTTTTCAAACATGAAATCTTGGAATTTTCACTATAAATATTTTTATGAGAGGCTTAAGAAGATGAAATGTTTACCACGTGTAGCTGAAATCTTGATGAACTCCGTGTAAAATTTTTAAACCTTGGTTCACTATATTTTATAAGATATTATTTGTGGAAGTTAGGGTGTTTGAAGGACCCATAATTTCATCTCAAAAAGGTGACCAAGGGAAAACCGTCATAAAATTGGTTTTAGGTATCGGATGAGAATTATGTAAAAAGTGATAAAAAGTACATGAATTGTAGTTTTTTGTATATAGATTTCAGATATGAAGGTTGAAACAATGACATGTTACACACCGTACAAGTTATCTCTACTGAACCAATCCATAATTAGGTCATTGTGGGAGAATGGGCATAATTTTACCTTGAAGAATCTAAATTAGGTCTGATCTATGGCATTGGAAAGAAGACTTAGAGGGCTACTATAGGATAGAAGATCAAATATTGGGGATCTGAAATTACAGAGATACATCAGTTTCAATATCGAGCTCCTCAAATGAAAGAAAAAAGTGTTTATCTTTTTTTTTTTTTAATTGCATAAGTCTTGTTTGAAAAATCAGTTTGAAGTGATTCCAAGGGCATATTGAAGCATATATATCAATATTGGGTTCTGAAATCCCCCCCAAAAATAATTACACACCCATTAAGCCCTCAGAATGAACTACTATGATGCATGAAGAGGAATAAATGAAATATGATATATTAAAATTACGAGACCGAGTGCTACAAATTTCTCCCTCGCAAAGAGTAACAAAAAATGAAATGGAAGCTAAGATGGATGGTTTGAAGAAATACATGGATGTTTTTAAGAATGGTGTGGAAGCTAAGATGGATGGTTTGAAGAATGGCATGGAAGTTAAGATGGATGGCATGGAAGCTAAGGTCGATGGTATATAAGAAAAACTGAAAGGCAACATGGAAGACATGAATAATGGTCTAAAAGGAGATGTCATGGAAGGTTTGACAAAGCTACTACAAGAAATGATTCCTAATGGTGAAAAATTAGTATATGAAACTCATGATGAGAACAAAAGAAATGTTAATCATGATTTCATATACTCTAATGTTAGATTTAAGACCCACCACATTCCAAAGATCGATATGAGGAAGTTTGATGACAAGGATCTGGTAACATGGATACTACAAATGGAGAAATATTTTGATCTCCATAATGTGCAAAACACACAAAAGTTACACATTACAACTTTATATTTAGAACCCAATCAATTTTTATGGTATCAATGGCTTTATTCTCGTAAACCACTTTTCACTTGGTCAATTTTTACATAGGAAATGATAACAGATTATGAGGATACAAATAGAAACTCCTTCTTTAGCCAATTGATAAATCTCAAACAAAAGGGTTTAATGGTAGAGCACATTGAAGACTTCCACAACTTGAATATCATGGTATAAAATATTCCAAATAAGCACATGATTTATGTCTTCATAGGGACTTTAAAGGATAACATCCAACATGAGGTTCATCTTTGGGAACTTGATTCATTGGAGAAGGCATTCATGGTGGCAAGAAAAGTTAAAAGAAAAATTTTGGCAACAAGTAAGTCTACCAATCACAACTATAAAGATGGAAATGATGTTTCTCCTATCCTTCCACAACCTACAAGGTTGAATACACAACAATTGGAGGAAAAAAGAGAAAAAGGGCTTTGTTATAGTTGTGATATAAAATACACTAAAAGTCATAAGTGCATCGAGAATAAATTATTTTACACAAATTATGAAGAGGAGGAAGAAAAGTAATAAGAAACGTCAAAAGAGGAGTAACAATTATATGCAAAAACCTCCAAATATTTCTTTGGAGTAAAAGAGGTGGATTATCTGGGTCATATTGTATCTCATGATGGTGTTAAGGCAGACCCTAATAAAATTAAATCCATTAAGGAGTAGAAAATCCCCACAACCCTAAAGCATATGCGAGGATTTATCAGGTTAACATGGTATTATCACAAGTTTGTTAAGAATTGTGGGAGAATAGCAGCACCTCTAACAACATTATTGAAGAAAGATTCATTTTCTTGGACTCTAGAAGAAACTAAGGCCTTTGAACATCTTAAAGAGGCAATATGCCAAGCACCGATCTTATCTATGCCAAACTTCACAAAAACCTTTATTGTGGAATTTGATGCCTTAGGAAATGTAATTGGTGTTGTTTTAATGCAAGAAGAAATACCCATTGCTTTTTAAAGTCATACAATCAAAGGAAAATATCTACAAAAAGCTATTTATGAGAAGGAAATGTTGGCAATACCACATGCACTAAAGAAATAACAACTTTTCCTAATGGGAAGACATTTCAAGGTAAAAAAAAATCATGATAATATTAAATATTTTTTAGAACAAAGTCTGTCTTCAAAAGAGCAGCAAAAATGAGTCACAAAGATGTTGGGTTATGACTTTGAAATCATCTACAAAAAATGGAAGCTAAATTTTGTTGCATATGCACTCTCAATAAAGAATGAGGACGTAGAAGCATTTCTTTTTGCGATTTCTATTATCCAACTAGATTGGATAACCGAAACAAGGAAGGAGTGGAAGAATGACGAAGACGTGTGGACACACATTCAAAATTTGTAGCAAGATCCCAGTACATCTAATACATTTAGTTGGAAAAATTATTCATTATGGTACAAAGACGTCTTATATCTTTCTAAGAATTCCCAATTAAAACAAAATATTCTTTTGGAATTTCACACCTCTCCCTTATTTTTAAAAAATTACCACAAGGTCAAGAAAGATTTTTTTCGGGATAACCTTAAATTTGATATTCAAAATTTTATGGCAGAATGTTTGGTCTTCCAACAAAATAAAGTTGAGACAATTATCACCTCGGGTCTGTTACAACCTTTATCATTCCAAGTCAACATTGGGAGGATATTTCAATGGATTTTATCACAGGTTTACCCAAGTATGAAGGAAAGAGTTTCCTCATGGTGGTAGTTGATAGACTTAACAAGTATGCACACTTTTGTGCATTATCTCATACATTTAAATTCAGTACAGTTTCTACTGCATTTATGGAAACACTCCAAAAGCTACATGGAAATCCAAATATTATTGTAAGTGACAGAGATCCCATTTTCACTGGAAATTTTTGGATATAATTATTTTCTTGTATGGGTACTCAACTAGCTCATATCTCATCTTATCATCCTCAATATGATGGGAAAATTGATATAGTGAACAAGTTTTTGGAAGAATATATTCGTTGCTTTGTATCTGATAAACAAACAGAATGGGTCAAGTGGTTACCTCTGGTTGAATGGTGGTATAACACTTCCAATCTTAGAAGGATAATAAATTATTTCCAAAGTACTATGGTCCTTAAAAGGTGTTGCAAAAGATTGGTACTATGGCATACAAATTGGAGCTTTTGGCATCTTCCTGAGTGCACCCAATTTTCCATGTTTCATGCTTAAAGAAGGTTATAGGTGACAAAATCCCAGTTCAAATATATTTCCAGAACTTGAAGAGGAAGGAAAAATCACATTGGAACTTGAATCAATCACAGAAACAAGAAATCGACAACTACAAAATCGATCAATTTCAAAGTATCTCATCAAGTGGAGGAACTTACCCGCTGAAGATTCCACATGGGAGGATGAGAATTTTATACAAAATAATCCATAACTATTCAAGCATTGAGGACAACACTTTTTTAAAGGAGAGGGGCATGTTAGGTCCCTATAATACTATTGTATCCCCTTATTGTTATTGTTAGTGTAGCCCCCTTATTTTTATTGTTTTGCCCATGTAGTCCCCATAGTGTTATTATTATGCCCCATAGAAGCCCACTATTGTTATTGTGTGTCCTTACATTATTATTGTTATGTAGGCTCTGATTATATTGGGACCCCTTAGACTCCTATATATAGAAAGTAGGTTTGTTTTTCATTTGAATCATCCAATAATTGTTTATTTATGTAATGTAAATGAGGTTTCCCCCTCGAAGAGGTTGACTTCTAAGTCATTGATATATCTTTTCTTCTATTTTGTGAGCTGGTTGCATAACAATTCATCAATATAGTAAACCTAGACATGTTACTTTTGAATATGTGGAAGCATAAGCTGAATAATATGTTTCCACTAGTGAAAATGAGATTAGAGCTCTTGTTGAAAAGTAGAAAAATCTATTAAATATAAAAAAATAAGAATTCCCACAAATGTATCTCTTCTAGTTGATGATGAGGAGATTGTTTATTTGGAATAAAATATGTTAACTAATAATATGAAGAAATCACAAGTTGATCATTCTGAAAAAATCATGGGTACAAATGAATATCATAGTGAAATATCTAAAGGCAGTAAGGAAATCAAAACACGAAATACGGATTTAGAGGATGGAATTATTAAAACAAAACACAATTCCATTTGAAATCAGTTGAAGAGGAGAAAATTGGTCGATGGTCACCATGCACTTCAGCTTAATGCCAGCTAATTCTATAAGCCAAATTAAGGACAATCTAAATATAAAATTATAAAGCCACACCACTTTCATATTCATGACTTGAAAAAATTGATTACGTACAACCCATATGCACATGTGGTTGGCTATGTGGTTCTTGTTGATCCAATTGAATTTCCCAACAAAGAGGCATTTGATAGGTCAATATGTTTTGAATGCAAATATTATGTACTTGGGGGGGACCATTATGCAGAGGCTAGCAGACAAATGATGGATGTATATCCCAATAACTCACTTTTTGAAACAATGAAATGTATCATTTATGTTGGTTTAACAGATATAGAAGCAAATTTATTGGCATGGGATTAAAATATAGACAATTAGTACAAGATTTCTATGAATTTCATCTAAAGGGTTAGATTTATTCATAGAGAATTTGAAGAAAATTGTGGTGGGGATAAGGATAATGTTACCCTAACCTTTCAGAAGCAATGTCGTATGGAAATAGGTTATCAAATTGAGGAAAAAAACAATGCAAAAGGTTAGAATGTAAGTTTATAGATATTCAAAGGCGTGGATAACTTTTTCTAGTGAACATTTAGAATTGGGAAGAAATGGGATTTGATTGATGATATTTTCAATATATGGGAGAACCTTGACATAAAAAAATTCTGAAGGTTGAAAAATCTAAACCCTTAATATGTACCAGCCGTAAGACATGTTTTGAAATTAAAAATATTCATATGACAATCAAAACTTGGAGAGAAATTCAAGGAGTGAAGGGTGACAAACTTATCAAATCAATATTTTCTTGTGTGTCAGGTAAATTATCAAAGGAAGAAATGTGCGAGGAGTTTCAAAAGTAAGTTTGTTGAATTATTTTTACTTATTTTGGGATTATAATTTTCATTCAAATATAACATATTGTTGTTGGTAGTATTTGTTATATATATCACTATATTAACATTATTTACTTTATTTATTGAGTCATAAGGTTTATATGAAAACATAAGAAAATATGATTAAATTGTTGAATGAAGAGAGTTGGGATGATGTTGTATGTAACTACCCAAGTTCAACTTCTACAAAAATGCTAAAATATTTTTATCTTGCATTCAAAAAGTTATGTTGATTTATACATTCATTTTATTCATATGTAAAGTATTTTTATTTTATTACTTATACATATATTTTGTCATTTCATTAAATATTTTGAAGAAGGATGCAAATGGGGTACCGAATAATTTCAAAATCTTATTAAAAAGTTTTACTTGGAAAGGTAGAGAAAACAATGTATTTAGAATGTTGAACTTGATCCTCATCTTAATCATTACATTTGGAATGAGATAGACGTTGTCTAATATCAAACAATACTATTTGATTATGAAGACATTGCAAATCTCATATATATAAGGGAATATTCCCTAGTTATTGCAGATATTCCTTATGGTTTCAATTTCCCAAACATTGGATATGCTAGTGAGCCTTATATCTATCAGGATTTTAATAAACTAGTTACAAGATTTAAATAAGTATTATGAAACCAGCTCCAAAAATAGAAGAAAATAGAGATCAATGCCTTAGAAATAGCCACTTCAAGGGGGAAACCTCCAATACATTACATAAATGAACAATTTTTGGATGATACAAATGACAAAACCCCTTTCTATATATAGGAGTCCATGGCGTCGCAATATAATCCTAGCCAGCCTAATAATAATAATGTAAGGGCACAATAATAACAATATTGGGGTTACAGGGGTACAACAATAACAATAAAAGGGTTACACTAACAATAATAAGGGACTATACTAGTAATATAGTGACCTAACATGCCCCTCTCCTTCAAAAAAGTGTTGTCCTCAATGCTTGAGTAGCTTCGCATGATTTTGTATAAAGTTCTCATCCTCCCATGTAGAATATTCAGTAGGAAGTTCTTCCATTTGATGAGATACTCTGAAATTGATCGATTTCGTCGCTGTTGAGTTCTTGTTTCCGTGATTGCTTCAGGTTCCAATATGATTTCTCCTTCCTCATCAAGTTCTGACAATATTGTTTAAACTGGAATTTTTTCCCCTATAACCTTATTTAAGCATGAAACATGGAAAACTAGATGCACTCATGAAGAAGCGGGAAGCTCCAATTTGTATGCCATAGTACCCCTATTTTGCAACACCTTGTAAGGACCATAGTACTTTGGCGATAATTTATTATCCTTCTTAGCTTGCTTGAGGGACATTTGTTTGTATGGTTGTAGCCATAAAAATAACCAGTCTCCTACATCAAAACTTCTTTCGCTGCGATGTTGATTTGCCTATTGTTTCATTCGATTTTGTGCCAAATTTAGGTTATCCTTTAAGAGCCGGAGAAATTATTGTTGATGCTTGAACCTTATAATTTTCTCTTAAAGAAGATGTGATGGATGGTGGATGATATCCATAAAGTGACATAAATGGGGTTATTTTTGCTACACTATGGAAGGAAGTGTTATACCACCATTTAGCGAGAGGTAACCACTTGACCCATTGTTTTTTCTTATCAGATACAAAACAAAAAAGATATCCTTCCAAACTTTTATTCACTATCTCAGTTTGACCATCATATTGAGGATGATAAGATGAGCTATGAGCTAGTTGAGTACCCAAACAAGGAAATAATTTCATCCAAAAATTTCCAGTAAAAATGGGACCTTTGTCACTTACAAAAATATTTTTGTTTCCATGTAGCTTTTGAATTGTTTCCATAAATGTAGTAGCAACTGTACTTGCTTTAAATGGATGAGATAGTGCACAAAAGTGTGCATACTTGGTAAGTATATCAACTACCACCATGATGACACTCTTTCCTTCAGACTTAGGTAAAACTGTGATCAAATCGATTGAAATATCCTCCCAACGTTGACTTGGAATGGATAAAGGTTGTAGAAGATCTGGGGTGTTAATTTTCTCAACTTTATTTTGCTGGAAAACCAAACATTCCTCCACAAACTTTTGAATATCATGTTTAAGGCCATCCCAAAAAAATATTTCTTCACCTTGTGGTAGGTTTTTAAAATTCCTGAGTGTGCTCCTAAAGGAGAAGTGTGCAATTACAAAAGAATATTTTGTTTTAGTTGGGAATTATTGAAAATATATAAGCGATATTTGTACCATAAGGAATCATTTTTCCAACTAAATGTATCAGATGTACTAGGATCTTGCTGCAACTTTTGAATGAGTGTCCACACTTCTTCGTCGTTCTTCCATTCATCCCTTACTTCGGTTATCCAATCTGGTTGGATAATAGAAATGACACAAAGCAATGCTTCCATCTCTTCATCCTTTCTTGAGAGTACATCTAGAACAACATTTAGCTTCCCTTTTTTGTACACGATTTCAAAGTCATAACCCAACATCTTTGTGACCCATTTTTGATCCAGATTTATGCAGGAACGCAACAGAATAAACACATAACCATAAATACAGAGGTGCAACGGAAATAATGTGTCATTTCATTAATAACAGATATATGCTTACAGACATAATGGAAATAAAATAGCTAGGGTGTTGGTAGCGAATCTCTGAGAAGAGATGTGATGGCTACAGACCTCTGAACTGTGTTACAATGAGGCTTGAGGGCCTATTTATTATTGAGAAACAATGTAGAATCTGAAACGTCCAAAAACCTAACCGTAGGAGATGAGGCGCCAAAACTGTGGGCGCCCGTTTGGGTAAATTGGTGGTTCAACTTCCCGGGGGCATAACTTTGGCACTCGATCTCCGTTTGACGCGTTCAATAGCTCGTTAGAAAGATCTATCCGAGGACTTCAATTTTTGAACGAGCAACATCGGTCCATGGACCCATGTTGCTCTCCGTTTTCCCAAAAAATGTCGTTTAGGGCCTCAAAACGGCTCCGGAAGTTCAGGACCCGAAAAACTGCTAAAAATAGTAAGTTTTGTTGCAACTTAAAAATTGAAAGAACTGAAGATGGGGGTTCAAATGGAATAGGTGGGTGGCCACCAATATCCACCTGGATCATTAAGCCCCCAAAACGGCTCCGAGAGTGGAGGACCTGAAAACCTGCTAAAAATAGTAAGTTGTGCTGAATGTGAAAAGCTGCAAGAATTGATGGTGCTGGTCCAAATGGAATAGTTGGGTGGCCACCGATATCCACCTGGATCATTCCTCCCTCCTTAGGAAGCAATGGTCCCCATTGCGTTGAGATCCTCCATGAGATGAGGCAAATTCTGTTGAACTGAGTATTAGATGTATTGAAGATGTCATGGACCTGCGGGTGGACATGCTGGATGTGTTTAGTAAATTTGGTTTCTTTATCAGCCTTAGACAGTACATGTTTGGATTATGTATGTGTAGTTGCAGGATGTATGGCAACATCAGGCGGTGGTGCGTTGGGAGTCAAATCAATGGAGTGCTTGTCCTGACAGTGTAGAGGAACCTTTATGAGTGAGGAGAAATTGTCATCGTATTCCTCCATAACTTTGTCCATCTGCTGCAGCCGTGCAAGGGAGCCTTGTTTCGAGGTTGTGGCCACAATATTCTTCTTTCCCTGTGAGTGAGTCGTAAGGAAAATGAATTTCCTGGTTTGGGAAACAATCTTACTGCGTTGTTTTGCAGTAGTCAAAGAGATGGCAGGAGGCGGTACTACCTCCGGTATCCTGTACAAGTTATTTCCCAAAGTAATAATAACAACACGAGGCCTAGACTCATACACAGCATGTCGCCTCCATAAGTATGGTTGGCCCAATAATACATCAGCTACATCAAGAGGAGCAACATCACACAATACCTCATCCGTGAATGGCTTGATACTGTACGGAAGGCGGCACTGCTGGCGAATGCGGAGATCTCTCCCTGGGTGGAGCCACCCGATGGTATACGGCTGCGGGTGGGCTATGGTCGGTAGGCCAAGCTGCTTCACGACCTCTGCTGAGATGAGGTTCTTTTGGCTTCCGCTATCGACGAGAAATTGCAGCGAAGAACCCTTTACCCACATCTGTGACTGGAAGAGGCGCTCCCCCTCCTCTGGATCCTCTGGACCCTCCTTCTGGATCTTGGTGGTGGCAACAATGGCACTGGGATCCGCATCAATGATATGCTTCCCTTTGTCATTGCCTTTTTCTGGTTCTAACTCAGGATCATAAAATGCATCTGATTCGAGTGCCTTTAGTTCGGCCACCAAAGACTGTTTGGCCCGACACTCGTTTGTGCTGTGAGTGGGGCTATTATGAAAGTCACACCACTTCCCTGTGTCCTTCTTTGGATTTGTGGTGTTGTTCTGAGTCGCATTTCTTTGGCCTTGCCCCTTGTTCTTCGGTTCGGGGGCACCTTTCAGATTTGCAGATCCAAAGTCTCGCTTCTTCTGCTTAAATTTCTGCTCGATCTTGGCGGCATAGCGATATGCCGTGCCAAGCGATGTAATGTCGAGGAACTCCATTTCCTCCTGAATATGTTTGTGCAGATAGCCACAGTACTTAAGCACCAAATGTCTCTCCGAATCTTTAATACCCAAATTTGTGCACAGGGTATGGAACAGATTCGTCAGTTCGTGCACATCTTGATCCTTTTGTTGCCGCAGCGTGGTTCATTGGATGTATTTGTCCTCATAGCTCCCCACGGGTAATATTGTTCCTTGATGCCGTCTTGGAACGAATTCCAAGTGGGTGTGGCGGAGAACAGAGAGGGTTCCCCTTCACCCTCTTGCTCACGGTAGGTTTCCCACCAGTCTTTGACATGGGGGGCAGCTTTGAGGAGTGCAAAAATAATCTTTTCTCGGTCAGAGAAGTCATGGACCGAGAAATACCCTTCCAGCAAATTTAACCATCTTTCTACGGCGTATGCATCTATTTTTCCTTCAAATATAGGAATGTCAAAGTTTACCTGTACCTTGAAGGGAGTGGCCACTCCAGAGTGGTTGTTGGATGCAGATGCGCCATATGTGGGCAGTCGTTGAAGGATTTGAGAAAATTTATCCATCATCACATTCCTTTGTTTATCGAGGGCCTCCTCGAGTAGTATTTTGATAGGATCTCCTACTCCCTCATCTTTCTTTTCTTCCGCCATGGGAGGTCGCAGGGTTTGCGAGGCTGATCTTGCAAGGGTTCAACCAGATCGAGCCCTAACTCCTTATACCCTGACCGCGTTGAGGACATGCAAAGAAAAACAAAGAAAGAACAGACCTGCTTTGATACCACTGATCTGGATTTATGCATGAACGCAACAGAATAAACACATAACCATAAATACAGAGGTGCAGCAGAAATAATGCGTCATTTCATTAATAACAGAAATATTCTTACAAACATAATGGAAATAAAATAGCTAGGGTGCTGGTAGCGAATCTCTGAGAAGAGATGTGATGGCTACAGACCTCTGAACTGTGTTACAATGAGGCTCGAGGGCCTATTTATTATTGAGAAATAATGTAGAATCTGAAACGTCCAAAACCCTAACCGTAAGAGATGAGGCGCCAAAACTGTGGGCGCCTGTTTGGGTAAATTGGTGGTTCAACTTCCCAGGGGCGTAACTTTGGCACCTGATCTCCGTTTGATGCGCTCAATAGCTCGTTAGAAAGATCTATCCGAGGACCACAACTTTCGGGACAAATTTCATTCTATGAAATTCATTGGTAAAACGATGCCCAAAAAACGTCGTTTAGGGCCTCAAAACAGCTCCGGAAGTTCAGGACCCGAAAAATTGCTAAAAATAGTAAGTTTTGTTGCAACTTGAAAACTGAAAGAACTGATGATGGGGGTTCAAATGGAATAGGTGGGTGGCCACCAATATCCACCTAGATCATTAAGCCCCCAAAACGGCTTCGAGAGTGGAGGACCCGAAAACCTGCTAAAAATAGTAAGTTGTGCTGAATGTGAAAAGCTGCAAGAATTGATGGTGCTAGTCCAAATGGAATAGGTGGGTGGCCACCGATATCCACCTGGATCAATTTTTGTTGCTCTTCTGAAGATATTCTTTGTATCAAAAAGTGTTTAAGACTATCATGATCATTTTTTACCTTAAAGTGTCTTCCCATTAGGTAAAGTCACCATTTCGTTAGTGCATGTAGTATTTCCAACATTTCCTTCTCATAAATATATTTTTATAAATACTTTCCTTTGATTGGAAGACTTTCAAAAGAAATGGGTCTTCCTTATTGCATTAAAAAAACACCAATTCCATTTCCTGAGGCATCAAATTCCACAATAAAGGTTTTTGTGAAGTCTGGCATAGCTAAGACTGGTGCTAGGCACATTGTCTCTTTAAGATGTTCAAAGGCCTTAGTTGCTTCAGGAGTCCATGAAAATGAAACTTTCTTCAATAATGATGTTAGAGGTGTTGCTATTCTCCCATAATTCTTAAAAAACTTGCGATAATACCCTGTTAACCCGAGAAATCCTCGCAACTACTTTATGGTTGTGGGGACTTTCCATTCCTTAACGGCTTTAATTTTGTTAGGGTCTACCTTAACACCCTCATGAGATAAAATATGAACTAGATATTCCACCTCTTGTACTCCAAAGAAACATTTGGATGTTTTTGCATATAATTGTTTCTCCTCCAATAGTTTGAGCACCCTGTCAACATGTTGAACATGATCCTTACAAGACATGTTGTAGATTAGTATATCATCAAAAAATACTAGCAAAAATTTTCTAAGGAAGGGTTTGAAAATGGAATTCATCAACCCTTGAAATGTATAAGGTGCATTGGTAAGGCCAAAAGTCATGACCAAAAATTCATAATGACCCTCATGAGTTCGAAATGTTGTTTTCGGAATATCTTCAGTCTTCATTCTAATTTGATGATATCCTGAACGAAGATCCAACTTGGTAAAATAAATTGCTCCATGTAATTCTTCCAATTCAATTCCTTGGCTACCTTACAATGAATAAAATTATTGGTACTACCCGAATCAATCAACACGATTACCTTTTTCTTCTTGATATGTCCTTCTATATTGAGAGTTTGAGGAGTAGTAATTCTTGCCAATGCATTACACGATATGGTTGGACTCATTTCTTCTTCTTTTAGGGTTGGTTCCTAGTGTATATCCTCTTCTTTTTAAGTTTCTTGTTCATTTTCTTCCTTTTCTTAACAATCTATGTAAAATAATTTCTTCTTAGCACACTTATGACCTTTAGTGTATTTTCTATCACAACTGTAGAAAAGCCCTTTTTCTCTTTTTTCTTCCAATTATTGTGGTTTCAACCTTGTAGGTTGTGGAAGTCTAGGAGTAGCAACACTTCCATATTTATAGATGTGAGTGGTAGGCTTCCTTGTCGCCATAATTTTACATTCAATTTTTCTTGCTAACCTGAATGCCTTCTCCAATGAATCAGGTTCCCAAACACGAACTTCATGTTGGATGTTATCCTTTAAATTCCATATGAAGAGATCAATCCTGTGTTCCTCTGGAATATCAGTTAACCTTATATTCAATTATTGGAAGTCCTCAATGTGCACCACCACTAAACCCTTTTGTTTGAAATTTATCAATTGGCTAAAGAAGGTGTTGCTCTTTGTATCCTCATAATGTGCTATCATTTCCTCCGTAAAAATTGACCTAGTGACGATTTTTTTATGGGAGCAAAACCATCGATACCATACAAATGTATTTTGTTCTAAATGTAAAGTTGCAATGTGTACCTTTTGTGTGTTTTGCACATTATTGATATCAAAATATTTCTCCATCTGTAGTATCCATGTTACGAGATCCTTGCCATCAAATTCCTCATATCCATCTTTGGAATATGGTGGTTCTTCAATCCAACATTAGAGTTTATAAAATCACAATTAACATTTATTTTGTTCTCATCATGATTTTCCTCTACTATCTTTCCGCCATTAGGAATAATTTCTTGTATTAATATTGTCATCAAACCTTCCATGTCTTCTTTTAGATTATTCTTCATGTCTTCCATGTTGTCTTTAATTTTTTCATCGAACTTAGCTTCCATGTCTTCCATCTTAGCTTCCATGCCAGCTTCCATGCCATCCATCTTAGCTTCAATGCCATTCTTCAAACCATCCATCTTAGCTTCTACGCCTTTCTTCAAACCATCCATCCTAGCTTCCACGCATTTCTTCAAAACTTCCATTTCATTTTTTGTTACCCTTTGTGAGAGCGAAATTTGGTGCACTTGCTCTTGTAATTTTGATATGTCATGTAGCGCCTCTTCCTCTTCATGAGTCATAGTAGAGCCTTTTGAAGGCTTAATGGGTGTTGAATTATTTTTAGGTGCCATTTTATAACCCAATAATGATATGTAAGCTTCAATATGCGCTTGGAATCACTTCAAACTGATTTTTCACACAAGACTTATGCAATTCGGAAAAAAAAATACACACCCTTTTCTTGCTTTTGAGGAGCTCAATATTGAAACTGAATTATCTCTATGATTTCAGATTCTCAATATCTTAAATTTGGCCCTAAATTATACCTCTGAATTTTCTTTCGAATGCCACAGGTCTGACCTGATTTGGATTCTTCAAGACAAAGTTATGCCCAATCTCCCACGATGACCTAATTATGCACTGGTTCAATAGAGCGAACTTGTACGACTTTCCATGTGTCACTTTTTTCCTCTTTTGGCTATGAAATTGATATACAGGAAACTATAGCCCATGTATTTGCGGTCAATTTTTATAGAATTCCAATCTGATGTTCAGAGAGAGTTATGATGATTTTACCACAATCACCTCTTTGAGATGAAATTCGAGATCCTGAAACAATCCTACATTCCACAGATCATATCTCCAAAAATATTGTGAACCAAGGTCTAATATTTTTACAGGAGGTTCCTCAGGATTTAGGCTTTGCTCTGTAAAAATTTCAGCTCCTGAAACTTTGTATAGAAAAAGTTATAGCGCAAATTCCATAATGATATTTTTTAGTTGAAATTCAGGAGCCTGAAAAAAACATAACTTCCACAGACCATATCTCTGAAAATATTGTGAACGAAGATCTGAAATGTGTACATGACGTTGCTCAGGATTTCGGCTTCACGCTATAAAAATTTCAGCTTTTTAACCTTCGCAGAAAAAAAATTATAGCGAAAATTTGATGATGACCTGTTTGGAGTAGCGAAACCCTACAATCCAAAGATCTGATACCAAATATTATGAAACCAGCTCCAAAAATAGAAGAAAAGAGAGATCAATGCCTTAGAAATAGCCACTTCGAGGGGAAACCTCTAATACATTACATAAATGAACAATTCTTGGATGATACAATGACAAAACCACTTTATATATATAAGAGTCCATGGGGTCACAATATAATCCTAGCCGACCTAACAATAATAATGTAAGGGCACAATAATAACAATATTGTGGTTACAGGGGTACAACAATAACAATAAAGGGGTTACACTAACAATAATAAGGGACTATGCTAGTAATATAGGGACCTAACAAGAAGTCACAACATAACCATTTTGGATATTTGTGACATTTCATTCGAACACACAATTTGCAATGATATTATCAAGATTCAAGGGAATAAAAACTCAAAGATGTAGTTTACATGGCAAGACATTGAAATTGTATGTTTGATTAATGTTAAATTTTTTGTTTATGTACAAATTGATTGAATTTTTATTATTTCATGTTACAGGAAAAAGTAAAATCTTATTGGTTGTGGAGATAAACTAATTATAAGTGATTTTGAGTTCATTCATGTTAAATCTTGGACAAAATATGATAACTATAAGCCTTTTATTATGAATCTAGTGGATGGAAAGAGTCATATCCAAGTATTGATTCATGATGTTGTTATAAGAAAACTTACGTATGGGGATAAAGATGAAAAAGGAGAGATAGTTTCCATCATTGCGCTGAGAGGCACAATGTAAAGCCTACTATGACCCTGATGTCAAGTGTGTCATGTCTTCAAAAAATAATAAATTTTATTTTTTCTAATGTCGGCCAAAGCATTAACTTATTCTTTAATTTTATATAACTTGAATATTTAGATTATATATAGCTTTTTAAACTTATTAATGGGATGAGAATAATTATTAAAATACAACTATGTATTATTTATATAACTTGAATGGATAGTAAATTATCTCACCCATTTAATAATTGCTTTATTATATACTTGAATTTGAATGGATCATAAATTTACCTTTAACAAAAAAAAATTACCACATTGAATTTCCAAATTAAGTAAAATTTTAAACATCTTTACTCTTTACTAAAGTCAATACCATTTCCTAAATCAAAGGAAAAGAGTTAATTCAACACGAACAATCAAAATCCAAAATATTTTAAAATTTCTTTTAATTAAATATATGTAAAATGAATCTTTAAAAAGAAAACCCATGTTGTATGGATAAATTAAAATATTTAAAGATATAAATATTTCCCCATCAAAATTGCAATATTTCAAAATTTAATAAGCCAGAGGTATGGTAAATAAAAAAAACCTATTCTTATACTTACTCTATACTTACTCCAGAGCTATGGTAAATAAATAAAAATATATATAAACTAGATGTATGGTAAATAAATAAAAACTTATTTTTATATTTACTCCATAAACCTTTTTATATTTAAAAAAACTCAAAAAGCGAGGTTTTATTTAGAAGAAGCCTATGGGATGAGTACCATGGGACAAATTAATACTGATACCATGGGCTAGATATCATGGGTCAAATACCATATTTATAAAAGAAGTATGGTAAATAAATAAATACAAAAAAGGTATAAAGAGGTATGATAAATAAATAAATATAAAATAGGTATAAAGAGGTATGGTAAATAAATAAATATAAAAGAGGTATAAAGAGGTAAGGTAAATAAATAAAAATATACCAAATATGATTATAAATAAAAATCTAATTATATAGCAAGCCTATGGTCCAAATACCATAGTAAATAAAAGAGGTATGGTAAATAAATAAATCTGCGAACACTCAAAAAATAGGTTTTATTTAGGTGAATCCTATGGTCCAAATACCATGGGCTAAATTATTGTTAATACCATACAAAAAAAAACATTATTAACCCTAATATAATATTAAAAGATTATTATTATTATTATTATTATTATTAAATCTAAGAGTCATATTAATATATTATAATATTAATATTATTAAATTTAATAACTTACTATTAATACAATATTAAATTTATTATATTATAATATATATAAATGTATCATGATATACATTAACTCTAGATATATATGGGAGGGAAGAACAAATATATAAAGTGATTGAGGTGGAGATATAGGGGGATTGACAAGGGAGAGATGGAGATAAACTAAAGCAAAGGGGAGAGGAGGAATGAAGAGCGAGAGAGGGAGACACAAATATGGAGGAGGGAGAGAGAGAAGGAGAGGGGAAGGGAGATAGTGATAGGATTAGAGGAGACAGAGATGGCGGAAGAGAGAGAGGGGTAAGAGATAAAGGGAGAGAGAGATGGCAGAAGAGAGAGGGAGGTAAGAGAGAATGGGAGAGATAGGAAGGACCAAAGAGAGGACTTGAGAGAGGGAGGGATAGAGAGAAGTTGGAGGGGGAGAGAGGGATGGAAGAAGAAATATATATAGAGAGAGAGAAGTGGAGAGAGAGAGAGAGTGAGTGGCAAGGGAGAGATGGAGAGAGAGTGTGTATGTTTAGGGGTGAGAAAAAAGGCAAAGTAGGATGTATGGAGAGAAGGGGGGAGAGAAGGAGAGAGGGAAGGATATATAATGTAGTTGGAGGGAGAGAGGGGTAGAGAGGGAGAGAGAGATGGGGAAGAGAGAGGGAGATATGAGAGAAAGGGAGAGATGGAAATTATGAGAGAATGGACTTGAGAAAGAGGAGGAGAATGATGGGGGAAGAGAGGGTATTGGAGGGAAAAGAGAGAGAGAGAGAGAGAGAGAGAGAGAGAGAGAGAGAGAGAGATCAGGGAAGAGAGAGGGAGGTAGGAGAGAAAGGGAGAGAGAGGAAGGACGAGAGATAGGACTTGAGAGAGAGGAGGAGAGAGGGATCGATAGAGAGATGGATTTGGAGGGGGAGAAAGGTAGAAAATAAGAAATATAGAGAGTGATAAGCGGAGAGAGAGAAAGAGTGACAAGGGAGAGAGGGAGATAAGGAGAAGATAGAGATATAGATGGAAGGTGAAGAGAGGGAAGAAGAAAGAGATGGGGAGAGGGAGAGATTGAAAAAAAGATTGATAGATATGGAGTGCGATAGAATGTGTGTTTAGGGGGGTGAGATAGAGAGACGAAAATGAAGAGATGGAGGGGGATATAGATATGGATGGACGGTGGAGAGAGGGAGGAATTTTTATTGCACTAGATGGATTGATTTAAGTGGAGATGGTGATTTCTAATCCTATTTGATTGTTTGCACTAGATTCATCGATTTTAGTGTAGATATTTTTTTCTAATGCTATTTGATTACTTGCACTAGATGCATTGATTTCAGTGTAGGTGGTGATTTCTAATATTAATTGATTACTTGTACTGGATGTGTTGATTTCAATGTAGATGTTGATTTATAATTATATTTGATTGCTTGCACTAGATGCATTGATTTCAATGTAGATGATTCCTAATCCTATTTGATTGTTTGCACTAAATGCATTTATTTCAGCGTAGAAGTTATTTTCTAATCTTATTTGATTCCTTGCATTAAATGCATTGATTTCTGATTTGATGTAATTGGACATAGGATGGCACATTAATTTTAAAGTGATTGGATTAACAATATGCATTGATTTTAGTGTAAGCACAAAACGGTATTGACAATGCACATTTATTTTTGTGTTATAGTAATTTAACCTATTAATATTGTAGAGAAAGAGAGACAAGGTATCATGTTTACTACAACAGCTCAAGCTAATGATTTAAATGATTTACAATTTAAATTTTCTTTTTCATATAATCGATATGAAAAGATAACAAAACTAACAAGGGTGACAATAAGAATAGTAGAAGAGAATAGTTTGAGATTGATCACAAGGAAGACTATTTGTAACATGAGTACATTCTTATTATTCAAATTTTCTTTCTTTCAAAAATATTATTGTTACATTGCATTCAAATAATTTATTTCATCATTTTTCATCATTAAAGTTATTAACAATATTTATCATCTCAACAAACTGAGGTAACTAAGAAAATTAAAAATTAAAAATGACCAAATTAATCTCAGAAATATTTAGCATATTTAAAATGATTATATTAATATTTGATATATTTACATATTATTGATAAAATTAAGCATATCTTCCATATATTTTCCTTGGCAGCACACCACTAAAACCAGCCTAGATCCATCTTAACTCCGGATCTATCAAGTGCCGAAAGGGATCAAATCTCTCGAGGTGCAAACCTTTCCTCAAGTTTTGCACTCAAAAAAGAGGTTTGCACCTCGAGAGATTTGATCCCTCTCGACACTTGATAGATCCAGAGTTAAGATGGATCTAGGCTAGTTGGGTACAATATGAGGGGCTAATGGTCACCTTTTTCCCTTATTAAGTTTCTTTTTCTTGCATTTTAATTATATTATGGTCTTATGATGCTAGTATAGATGGTGATTGAGGCTTGTCATACTTCGAGTACCTAAGATGAGTTAAATATAGGAAAATCATGAAGATATTGCATTTTTCTGAATATTTTGTCATTAACACTCAGAGTAGACAACAAGGAGAGATTCTAGGGGGTTTTCCACCCTCCTTAACTCCCAAAGGCACCCAAGGGATCCTTGAAATTCCCTCCAAAAACTCGAAATAAAAGGCAACCAAGAAAACTCAAGATCAAGTGCACTAAATCCATACTTCACTTGCAGTCAAGTGGACTCATCACCTACTTTTTAGGGAGATGTTAGTAGCTACCCTTTAGGTTAAATAGGTTTGAGCAAGAGCTCATTAGGATTCAAACTTTGAAGAAAGCCATTAGGCTCTTTGCTCTTGTAATCAATTTCAAGACTTTTATGTTGATGTAATGAGACTATATTTTGAAATGAAATGAGTATTCAGATTGTGATTTACTGATCTAGTTTCAGAGAGCTAGGTTTGTGGGTTAGGGCCAAATCCATCTGCCTTAGCCTCTCTTATGTAATCATTATTTACTTTCATTTCATTTAGCTAGTTTTGCTTATGAGTATTTAGCTAATTTGCTTGTATTTTATTTTACTCTTTTTAGTTTGCTTCCATTTGTCTTTTGCTGTAGATTTAGCTTGCTTACATATTGGTAGAATAGGTTATAACTTCAAAAAGTTGTGAATCAAGCCTCCCCCTCTCATCTCTTTAATTGGAGCTTGAGGAGGGTAGACCTTTTCCACAGACCAAAATTGATTTTTAGTTTATGATTTCTTGGAATGCATAATATTAGTTGTTGTGATTCCATGGATATGCTTAGAATGATGTGTTAGATATTTTTTTGTAGAATAAAGTAGATTTGCTTTAGAAATTCAAGTCATATTTTCCATTGTCTTTATCATGAATTTGTCCATTTTTATTGCATGAATAGGTATTTTTCTTGCATGTAAAAATATCACAGCCAAGGAGAACTTCACCAACACCTTCAACTTCATCTCTCACCCTTCATCAACACTATTCATCAAAATCACCATCAACCCTATTTTTAGATTTTTCATCCCTACATCATGATAAAACCTTAGGGGTGCAAGAAATTCCTCCCAAGAGGTTCTAAGCTTCGCCAAGGGGTGGGCCACATTCCACTCATCCAAATCCCCCTTCATTCCACCTCCCCTACCCTTTTCACACCTATTTTTTGCCTTGTATTTCCCTCAGACTATTTCCTGTATTACTACAGGAAACCTGTATCAACACTTGAAATAACACTAGTGGGCCCCACCTTAAGCCTAGAAACCACCATCCACATCCTCTAGACCTGCAAAAACCACTCATACACCTTCAACATTTCCCCCATGTGTTCAAGCCTTCTAGAACACACCTTAGCACTTTCTTCTCCTAGCTACAAAACAACACATTTACAAACATAGTTAGGTCATGAGTAGTTGCATGATTAAAAGCATGATAGATAGAGAATAGAGTAAGTAGAGTGTGTTTATCCATTTGGCCTAGCAAAGTGTGATTAGATTAGTTTCCTTTATGCCATTTCAATTCAACAATTTACTTCATGCAAGATGCTTAGGTTGCTTTGATTTCTTATCATATTTTAATAAGTAGATTTCTTTCATTACAGAATAGTTAGATGTACTTGCTTGCTGTAGTGTCGCTCTATACTTGATGATAACACCATGGATTTGAATCATTTGTAGCCCTAGGCCTACTTTTAGAAGTTTGACAGACTTGATCCACAAACCCTAGAAGTAGCACCCTTTTGTAAATCTTAGAAGAGGATGACATGAGTAGAATGCATCTGATCTGTATATAGGATTGTCACCTCCAAGTTTGTGTGAACCCTGGGTTGATAAGGTAAATGAGGGAAGCCTATGGGAGTTGCAACATTATTGGTGTAATACCAGGGCTCACCACTTTTTGGCGTTGTTTTCGGGGAGGTGTCCAGTAGATTATTTGATGTCGTTTCAACATTCTTTTATGCTTTCCTTTTACATGTTTCAAAAATATTGAAAAAAAAAAAAAAAAAAATTCATGCCTCGTAGGAGTAGGGATACTAAAGGAATTTTTTTATCTAAAACCCCCACATTACCACACAGTCACCCTTCACTCTTATTCAGTGGTTGTGAGGTTGAACACACCATAGGTGAGCCTTATAAAATTTTTGAAGAACCTATTGGAGAAGAAGAAGATCTTGTTTCACCTAAGGAACCTACTTCACCTATCTTAACCATGGCTAACAATGAAGGCCAGGAAGCCTTTCCCATTAGAAATGAAGATGGGGTAACTAAAATGAAAAACATTAGCCCCTCATCCCTTACACAATTTCATGGGCTTACCTCGGAAGAACCTGACTCATTCATGTTTGAATTTGTTGTTGTATGTAGGACCTATGACTATGCCTTAGATGATCAAAAGCTAAATCTATTCTCATCTACCCTTAAGGATGAAACCTTGCGCTAGTTTATGGGTCTACCTGGGAACAACATCACTACCTGGGCACAGATGCAAATTTCCTATAGATTTCCTATTTCTGGATCCAAAAAAAATTTCAATGGATATCCTCTCATCTTAGGGAGACCTTGGTTAGCCACTACAGATGCTTATATCAGCTCTCTGACTGGAAACATGACTATTAAAAATGGGGCCTTGTCTAAACAACTGGTATTATATCCTACAACCCAACATTCCATTAATCATGATCTACCTATATGGTTGGACGATGAAGAAGATGAGGTATATAACACTACCTCCATTTGCACCATAGATGATGTTCTTAGAGGGGGACAGCTTGATGAAGACGAACTCCTTGACCATGTCATTGAAAACCAGTCCCCCACTAATAGTCTGCTTGAAAACCTAGTCAAAGAAGCTGAAATCTAACCTTGGATGGAATTTCACTAAGTTGATTCAACCTCTAAAACCACCAAGACTGTAGATTTTGGCCCATCAAGATATTTGAAAATCAACTCAAATCTCTTAGATGAAGAAGAAAAGAAACTATGCTAGCTTCTAAAAGAAAATCTAGATGCATTTTTTTGGGATTACAAGGACATAAAATGGGTGCATCCTTCAGTATGAAGACATCATATTTACATTAAGGAAGGATGAAAGCCTGTGGGACAACCCCAAAGAAGGATGAACCCGACTCTAAAGGACATATTCAAGGAAGAACTGCATAAACTATTGGATGCATGTTTCATTTATCCTATATCAGACAGTGAATGGGTATCTCCTCTTGTCTTAGTCCCAGAGAAGAATGAAAAATGGTGAATCTGTGTTGATTATTAGGAACTTTATAAAGCCACCAAGAAGGACCATTTCCCTTTTCCCTTTATAGACCAAGTTCTGGATGGCCTTGCAGGAAATAAGTTATCTTCCTTCTTAGATGGCTTCAGTGGGTATAACCAGATTCAAATCAGCCCTAAAGACTAGGATAAGGCTACTTTCACCTGCCCTTGGGGTACCTTCACTCACAAAGTCCTACCCTTTGGGTTTTGAAATGCCCCAACTACCTTCCAAAGAGTTGTCTTGAGTGTTTTCTCCTAGCTATTCCATGACTCAGTTGAAATGTACATGGATGATTTTACACCCTATGGGGATGATTTTCAGGAAGCTCTCTCCAATTTGGGAAAAATGCTAAGAAGGTGCATTGAGATGCATCTCTCCCTAAGCCCATAAAAGTGTTAATTCATGAAAAGCGCAGGAGTTGTATTGGGAAACTCAATCTCCCAAGCAGGAATACAGGTGGACCTGAGCAAAATCACCATTATTAAAAGGGTACCTGCTCCTCATAAGCAAATATATGTTAGGAGTTTCTTAGGGTTAGCTAGATATTACAGAAGATTCATCAAAGATTTCAGTAAGATGGCTTCACCACTATTTTTTTGATTAGCCAAAGATTATGAGTTTACATGGTCTAGTATTTGTCAAGAAGCTTTTGAGCTCATTAAGGGAAAATTAACTACTGCCCCCATTCTCTGAGGTCAAAATTGGACTTTTCCTTTCCACATCCACACAGATTCATCCGACAAAGATGTGGGGGAAAAATTAGGGAAGTTAGAAGACAAATTACCTTATGCAATCTATTTCATCAGTAAGAACTCGTCTAAGGTCGAACTCAATTATATTGTCACAAAGAAGGAGATGTTAGCCATTGTCCATGCTTTACAAAAATTTAGACATTATGTCACTGGGCATCAGGCCTTTGTACACACTGACCATGCAACCATCAAATATCTAATGAAAAAATCATATGTTAATGCTAGGATAATTAGATGGTTGTTACTTTTACAATAGTTTGACCTAACCATTGTTGATATACCTAGAAAGGAGAATGTTGTTGCATATTTTTTTATCCAGGTTAGCTCTATCTGCAGATGAAGAAGGAATGGTGGATGACCAATTGCCAGATGAACATCTCTTTTCTATATCATCACTCTCACCATGGTTTGCTGACGTAGCTAACTACTTGGTTTCTGTAAAGTTCCCTCCTAATCTCTCATTCAAGGAGAAAAACAAGATCATCAGGAAAAGCACCCCTTTCACATGGATTGGGGGAAATCTCTTCAAGCTAGGCCCTGAAAAAATTCTCAAAAGATGTGTGAGGGAGGCCCAAATTTTTCGATATCCTCTCTAGATGTCACGATAGACCTTTTGGAGGCCACTTTGTTGCAAAAAGTACTACCTTCAAAATTTTGTAGGCATGATACTATTGGCCTACGCTTCACCAGGATTCTAGAAGATACATTAGAAAGTGTGACTAGTGCCAAAGGATGGGGAAACCTACACAAAGGGATGAGATACCTTTGCACCCTCAAGTGTCTCTTGAGCCATTTGAAAATTGGGGCATGGACTTCATTGGACCTATTGATCCACCATATAGACAAAAAAATTATATCATAGTCTGCATTGACTACCTAACAAAGTGGGCTGAAACAAAAGCTGTGAAGGTAGCAATCGAGGAGAAAGTAGCATAATTTATTAGGGAGAATGTGTTTTACAAATTTGGATACCACAAATAAGTAGTCATTGATCAAGGGGCACAATTAAGTTCTCATCACACTAATAATATTCTGAGGAGGCACAAGATAAAGCACAAGACTTCTAATATTTGCCACCCTCAGGCGAATGGCCAAGTGTAAGTGAATAACAAAGCCTTGGAGAGTATCATCAAAAAGGTTGTAAGAAACAACAGGAAATATTGGGTAGAAATATTAGTAGAAGCTATTTGGGCCCACAATACTACTTGGAAAACAACAACAGGTTTCACTCCTTATGACCCGGTCTATGGCAAGAAAGCTCTGCTTTAAGTTGAATTTGAATTCAACACCTTAAGGATGGCCGTTGAGTTAAACCTAGATCTATCAAATGCCCAAAAAGAGAGGTAAATTAAATGGATTCGATGAGTTCAAGATGCAAGCACTCCTTCACACAAATATAATTCAGTTGCAAAGGAAGGTCTAGCATGACAAGAACATTAAGGAAAATAGCTTTAAAGAAGGATATTGGGCATTGTTGTATGACTCAAGGTTTAAGGACTTCAAAGGAAAACTGATGAAAATATGGCTCAGACCCTACAAAGTGGAAACACTTTATGATAATGAAGCAGTATAGATTAGAACCATATATGAGGAAGGAATTCCCCTACTTGTCAATGGTTACAGGCTCAAGGTTTACAAGAAGTCCCTGTCTAGGGAAGAATTTATAAATTCCATAAACGGGGAGGTGTATGTCATAGGAAAATCAATAATTTCCAGTGCCTTCTAGAGGAAAAATGAGAAAAAAATGAAAAATAAAGATCCATGGGTGAAAACCTCTCTGAGGTGCCCTAGGCCAACTCCAAGGCTTAAAACCTCCATGAGGAAATCCTAGAGTAAGAAAAAAAAAGAAAAAACAGAGAATAAAAGATCCTTGGGTGAAAACCTCTCTGAGGTGCCCAAGGAAGGCCTGTGGGTTGAAAACATCTGTGGAGGCAGCCCACTTGCCTTCAAAAAAAAAGAGGAAAAAAGAGAAAAAAGAAAATAAAGAAAAGGAAAAAGAAGAAATACCTATGCATTTAGGTGTTTTTTCTATTTTGCAGGTTATTGATTAAAGATGGTTTTTGGGATCCAAAGGAGAAATTTCTCTTCATTATCTCTTCTTCTATCCTTCCACACTCCATAAATCACTCCATCATACATCCCTTCATCCATTTCACCCATAAAATAGGCAAAAATTTTGTTTCCCCCCCTAAATTGTAATTGGTACAGGAAAATTAGGCAGCTACAGGATTCCTGTAGCACTACAGGAAACTCCTGTAAATTATACATGAAACTCATTGATGAAAGGAAAAGACTGGATAGGGATTTTTGAACTTAAATAAGGGTATGATAATTCATTTTTTGCCTATATCTACCATTCCCAAATCCTTATTTCACCCCATGCACAAGGATTCCCTATCTAAACCCTAGCTTGCACCTTTAGCAGCTAAATCATTGGAAACTTGGCATGGTACCCCTTTCACTTGCCTATCCTCCACTCTATTCATTCCATGACTTCCTCCATAGCCTCCATGAACCATATCCCTCCATTTTTTTGCAATTTTAAGTAAGAAGAGGCAAGAAAAAGACTTCTACAGGTATCATAAATTTTCCTGTAGCAAATCTGTGTGTGGCACAACAAGGCCAAAAGATGAATGAAAGTTGACGAGGATGACTCTAGGAGACCACCAACAGACTCCAGAAGGACAAGAACACCACCCATGGCACCTGAAGCCCTCCGTGCAGGACTTACAAAAGAAAAATAAAAAAATAACGAGGAAGAAGCTCACTCAGAAAAGACAAGCAACTCACTCAGAAAAAGATGCTCACTCAGAAAAAAAATAAAAAAATGAAGACACAAAAAAAAAAAGACTAAGGCTGCCACCACCAAATCCAGCTTCTTGCACCAACTCCTTCAGCACCTCACCAACACCAGGTAAGCTCAGCTATGGCCTCTCACCATTAAAATTTATGAATGTTAAGTTTATGCAAAAAACTATTGTTAGATCTGGTTATGCTCCTCCTACTTAATTAAGTTATTAAGCTAAAAAATTCATATTAATATCGAAGCAAAACACATAACAAGATTTCACCAATTTAGATCTAGAAACAGTACATGCACACATAGATAAAGTGACAGTGATTTTATGGACAATAGTCCGCAGAAAAACCCAAAGCGGGAAAACCAGTCTGCTGGCTGCTCGAGGGTTTTATTATTAAGAATTTTCTGAATACAACAAATATGGGTTCCAAATATGGAAAACTCGATAGATAAAATATGTATCTGCAGCTCACTAGTTGCTCTGAAGACAAAATATTGACTGATCCACACCCTCAAATAGGATTTACAAGACAGCCAAATCTGCCATAGAAACCCCAACGTTTCCCTTGAAGCCCCTGCATCAGCCTCTGCAACTTCTGCTCCCCTCTACGTTGGCCTTAAAAGGGCTCCGTAACCCCATACCATGTGATACAATCCCTACACTACCCCTAAGGGTATCTACGTAACCTATGAGGGTTTCCAGCTCCCTAAAGCTTCCCTGGGAGTGGTTGCACAACATCTATGTAGATGAAGCTACCTTTTCACTACACAACTACTGCCCTCTCTGATGTTGTTGCTCATGCTTCTTTGCGCTACCTCTTCGAGCTGTTCTCTGTCTCTTGCTGATTCTAGGCACTGGGATCAAACCATCCCCTTTGCCTAAACTCCCCTCTCTGCAGCTGAAACACTTCTAAGAATTCTTAGAAAACCTTGCCCTAGAATCTCAACTTAGCTTTAGTGTTTTTCCTCTGTGTTTCTTACCAAATGACCCCAAGGATTTCCTTTATAATTTTCTCGTTGGGAAACCAACGACCATGATTAGATATTGAATCAACGACTAAGATTAAAAGAAAGCTTGATCCATGTGACTTAAGACAATTTCATCACATGTTTAATTTAATTAACTTTAATTATTTAATTTTCCTATGTTTAGACTTGGGAAATACATTAGTATAATTAATTAATTAAATATCTCCCAAACCAGATGAAATTTCCCAAACCCCTTTCCGAGTCTTGTAGATCATGTGCACTCTAGTCCCTCCACAAATTTTGGGAGCTAGATCACATCTGATGCTACCCCCACTACACAAAATCTCAACACTCCCTCTTAGCACAGAGTGTGCTCTAGTAATACATCACACCATGTATCACAAGATTTTGGGCACCAGTTTCTGTGTTGTTGATGCTTGGCCTACTGCCACTCAACTCTGCATTACTGCTACCATTATGTACTGCTACCTATGACACTGTCACCGCCATTTCCACTTATGTACTGCAACTCCCTCTCAATCTGATGAATCTATACTACCCATAGCATTGCCACTGCTAACTGTTGCACTACAACTTGAGTTGTTGAGAGAAACAACTGAATCTCCTACCCAATATTTGACACACAAGTTAGTTGGGATGAAACCTCATCAATGAAGCTCCATAGGCTATTGATATATGTTTCCATCTAGAGGATGATGCACAACGACAACTCTGCACTGTGTAAGCAGACTCCCTCTGCACTACTAAAGTCACATCAGCCCCCTTGTGCAGAAATCTCTCACGCTACTGCTGCACTGTGTTGTTCTCTTCAAGCCTTCTACGCTACTGCATCTCTTCTCTACGTAAGAAGATCTGCTCTGTGCTGCTAAAGTCACATCGACCCCTACACTATTGCTTCCTCTATGCTACTACTGCATATGCACTGCACTGCTCCTTCCAACCTTCAGATCTGCCTCTGGTTCATATCTGATCTATGCACCCACTACTCCACTTGTCCTGCTAGTGTCTTAAGGCTCCTGTAACTCGAATGTGATCCAAGAGGTGAGCTTCCCAAGGATCTTGCCGTCATTATGTAGCTCCTCTACAAATCTATGTCACCCCAGTTTCATGGTTCATGAGTGCTCATGGCTGCTTCATCTTCTAACCCATCATCCACCACAGCAGCCTTATAAGAAGAAGCTTCCTTTTCATTTTTCTTCTGAGGACAATTGCTGGCGAAATGTCCTAGTTCGCCACAATGGAAGCTCTTGATATTTTATAGATCCTTCTTCTTATTTCCCTGCTACCTATTTTATTCCAAGGCCACATCTTCTTCAACTTCCTTCTTCACCTTACTCGATCCTGTGTTGTACTGCTTCTTGGTGATTCTGTGGAGTTCTTCTTGACGCATGATTTCCCACAAGTTGTCCCAGTCGAGAAGGCCCGCTCTGCCCAAGATACTTTGGACAAAAGTTTCCCACTCATCCATGGTTGCATTAAGAGCAATCTTGACCATCACATAATCCTCCACCTTTGCTCCCATGGTAGTCAATTGGTCTCTGATCGGCTGTAATCTAAATAGAAAATGTTCCATGTCTTCCCCCTTGGTCATCATAAATGACTGCATCTGAGTCTCCAGAAGCATCATCTGTTGGAAGTAATTTCACTCATATAGGGATATTAAGGCCTTCCACATCTCATTAGTTGTTTTCTTCTCAGCTATTTATGGGACAATATAGTCCCTAATTCTATCCATTATCAAATTTTGGGCATGACCAACAACTTCATTATGCTTCCTCAAGAGATCTGCATCAGTCGATGTGACCAAAACTTGTTTTGCATGGTCTCTTAGATGATATGCCTCTAGGAATCTCAGGATTTTAGCCTTCCAAATTGAAAATTTTGATAGGCCATCCAATCTATCCTGATCACGCAGTCCATGACAAGCCATCTGCTTAGAAATCTATCAGAGCTCCTTTTCTCTTTGCTAGAGATTTGGATCAAAGGTCCTTGGCGAAACATGCACCTTTTTCTCCCTCTGACAACTGGTTTCCCTCCTTGGAAATCTGCCAAATCAAATAATGATTCAACTCTCTGAGAAGTTGGTCTCCTCCCGCTCTTTGTCACTAGTGCTTAGGCTAAAATTTTTTAAAATTTTAGAAATTTAACCCCACCAACACCTTTCGTATTTCTGCAGCTTTGCTTCAGGCACTTCTGGATTTGACAGCTTCAAATTTTTGTTGCCTTGGATGGCTTTAGACAAACCCAACGTTGTATCTATGCTGCCTCTACGTAGTAAGTGTGTGGGCCTACTGGGAGACAACGTAAGACTGCATCATCCTGCCCTCTGCATGAGTATGCTTCCCCTGAAGCTACGATGTCCCTTCAGATCTGGCCTTTTGCTACTGTTGCTGCTGCTTTTTGTAGCAATATCTTTCAGTCTTCTACTGGTGACCCTCCTATAATTGAAATCTCTCTGATTCCATGTGAAAATTTCTAAATGTTACTTATGCATAAATCTACTGTTAGGTATGGTTATGCCTTGTGTGCTTACTTAAGTTATTAAGCTGAAAAATTCAAATTAATATCGAAGAAAATCACATAACAGAATTTCACCAATTTAGATCTAGAAAAAGTACATGCACACATAGACAAAGTGACATAGTGATTTTCTGGACAATAGTCCCCATAAAAACCTAATGTGGGAAAACCAGTCTGCTGCATGCTAGAGGGTTTTATTATTAAGCATTTTCTGAATGCAGCAAATCTGGGTTCCAGATCCAGAAAACCCGACAGAGAAGATATAGATATGCAACTCACCGGCTATTCTGAAGCAAAAATTTTGACTGATCCACACCCTTAAATGGGATTTATAGGACTCAGCTAAATATAGGCCCTAGAAACCCTAGCGCTGCCCCTAAAGCCCCTGAGTCAGACTCTATAGCTTCTGTTTCCCTCTTTGCTGGCTAGGAAAGGGTTACATAACCCTGAACTGGGTGACCCAGTCCCTTCACTGCCCCTAAGGGTCTCTGCGTAACCTATGAGGGTTTCTAGCTACTTAACGTTGCCATGGGAGTGACTACGCAACACCTGCATAACTGAAGCAACGTCTGCACTATGCACCTGCTGCCCTTTGCTGCTGCTGCTACTGCTCCTTCGCGTTGCCTATTCAAGCTATTCTATGTCTCTTGTTGATTCTAGCCACTAGGATCAGACCATCCCCTTTGTCTAAACTCCCCTCTCTGGAGCTGAAACACTTCTGAGAATTCTTAGCAAACCCTGCCCTATAATCTTAGCTTAGCTTCACTACTCTGCCTTTGTGTGTCTTTACAAATGACCCCAAGCCTTTCCTTTATACTTTTCTCGTTGGGAAACCAATGACCATGATCATATATTGAATCAATGGCTAAGATTAAAAGAAATCTTGATCCGTGTGACTTAAGACAATTTCATCACATGTTTAATTTAATTAACTTTAATTATTTAATTTTCTTAAGTTTAGACTTAGAAAATACATTAAAATAATTAATTAATTAAATATCTCCCAAACCAGATGAAATTTCCCAAATCCCTTTCTGGGTCTTGTAGATTAGGTGTACTTTAGTCCCTCTACAAATTTTGGGAGCTAGAGCACATCTGATGCTACCCCCGCTACACAAAATCTCAACACTCACCTCTCTCTATGCATCCATTATGGCCAAAATAGTTGAATGTCGAGTTTTAGAAATTTAAAAGGAAAAAATGTGGCCAGTTAATATGGCCACCTTCAAAAAGTGAAACTGGAGGAAGAGTGAAAGTGCATGCCACATGGGAAAGTCAAACTAAGTCAAGTAAGAGTGGATGGGTACAAAGGGAAGTGATCACGAGGCTAAAAAATGATTAACTGAAGTGGGGCCAATGTTCTTAAAGAGGAAACTAGTGTTATGTGCGAGTCACTACAATGCTCCAAATTTAGTTAAAAATCCAATAAAGGTAAGATTTGTCTTATTTTCATCATTGCGTTGATCATTTTGAAGAGCAGAAAGAGCAGGAAAGACGTGGGAGCCATCAAAAGAGTAGCATCAAGGTTTTAGCTTGCATGCACCATTGTGCTACAGGAAACACAGTTTTTCTATAGGCAACTTCAAAAGCATATCAACAAGGGTTCATAAGGCAACACAGAGTCACCTGTGGGTGAATTGGCTTCCCAAAGCTTCCATCTCTCAAACCAAAACAATAGAGGACCAAGGTAAGTGGATTTTCATCCTCCAGCATTGAAATTTCTCCATAGAATTCACAGTCAACAAAGTAAATTTGACAGTTAAAGGGTAAAAGAAAATTTTATTGCATTTTGTTTCAAAACCTCCATCTCCAAGACATAACTCTCAAACCTATCACCACCTTCATCTCACAACATTAAAATGGGAGGGGGATTCAACAGAAGAGAGCCTACTGACATTAATAGAATTAGGTAGCACCCTCAGGTTATGGAAATATTCTGAAATCACTAATGGCTAGGGTTCTTTGAGCTATTAAAAGATTCTGACGATGAGATAGATAAATAATTTGCAGTGGCTATGAAGTTACATTTATAAGAGAGAGCCACCACTGTGATTAGAGGCATAGCCATCACATTATCTCCTAAACTCATAAGCATAATTACAACCTTACCCTTCGGATTCAAATGGGTTAAGGAAAGAATTTCTTCCTACTAGGAGAAGAGTAAATTAAATAAAAAAATGGGGTGAGGAGAGAAAGCCTTCCATACCCCTGAGATGAAGTAGCCTTCCACATCATGAAGTTAATTTCTTGTGAAGGTAGACTCATTGTGGTCTATGGGTGTCATTTCAGATTGTTTAATGAACTTAGGTTTGAAGGAGAGCTCCCACTTGAAAAGAGATTAAGTATCCCTCACTTCCTCCTAAACTCCATAACTGACATGAGCCATAAAGTGAGGAAAAAGAAATATCATCACTTGGCCCATCATGGCGTAATAAAACTAATTGTAAATGATGCTTTGAGAAGGTTGAACCTAGTGGTATCCTGGTATTCTTTCATAGACATGGATAGGGAAGCCTTTATAGCTACCCAAATAGGGAAAACCTATGCTGCTAGCCTTAGAGAAAGAGAAGAAGAAGAAGAATAAGAGGTATAATAGGAGGTAGAACATGAGGCAGAATAAGAGGAAGAGGAGGAAGAAAACAAATAAGAAAAATAAAACATAGAAACAACAGAGAGAGAGAGAGAGCAAGAAAAATATAAGGGAAAGGAGGAAGAAAGGATTGAGGAAAAGGAAGATGTGGAACCTATCTTAGGCATTGAAACCTCCCCACAAGGCACCAACATGTCACCTAACATCATAGATCAAGAGGTAGCTACCACCCTAACTGCTTTTAGCACACCTGTAAAAAAAGAAGAAGAGCCAGACACCTATGTACTTAAGAACTAGAAAGAGTCAGAGGGCGAGACAGGGAAAATGAAAAACTCCCACTAAGATCTCTATCACCATTGAAGAATCACCAAACAAGGAGGAAGAAATAATATTAGAGGAAGGAAGGGTGCAAGAGGCCACATCACCTATAAGGACCCATGTAACATATATCAGAAGGCATTCATCTAGATTGGCATCCCATACACCTCATGCAACCACCACAGACCCTCCAAGGAATAAAAAGAGTGAAAAACAAGTAAAAGAGGGTCTTCAGCAAGAAAAACATAGTTTTCTACAAGAAAATCTATTTTTGCTACAGGAAACTCTAGCAAGCATAGATTTGGAGAAAAAGGCCTTGGTTGAAGAGGAAAAGACAACCACAGAGGGGAAAGAGGCCAAGGAAGCCGTGGGCAAGACACAAGAGGAAAAATACGATGAAAAAGAGGGAGGAAAAGATGGTAAGGAAGAGGCCACCTCACCAAAACCAATCCTCAAAGATGTTGCAATAGTTCCAAACCATATCCCTCAACCCAATCTCAACTCTTACTATGCATACATTGAGAGGGGTAGATTAATTCCTCAAAAGTTCACAATTCCTTTGTTTTATCAGTTGGAGGAGGAAAGGGCATGCACTCATCATTGGATGAAGCTTGCCACATCTAAAGGAGTATATGACATAGGGGTGATGGAAGGAAAAGTAGCTAAGTTGTAGAAGGATTTATCTGATGTGAGGCTTAGAGAGTCAGTTTTTAAGGAGCAGCTTCAGAAGGCATAGGCAAAGAATGTAGCACTACAAGGGAAAATTTGGAAAAAGGGTAAACAAGTGGCCACCATGGCAGATTTGTGCATGGAGGCCATTCAACATAGATATCCATCAAATTCATATGTAGTTTACCTCAAGGAGAAGTGGCTCCTCTTTCAAATTAAAACATTAGCCTCCAAAGGATCCTTACCTTTCCAAAATTGTAGACAGTTCATTGATTTCTACAATCAAGCAAGTATGGAAGACAAGGAAAAAATGCAAGAGTTTTACATGCATAACCTTATGTTGATTGTCTTAAATATTTGGGACCCCAATCCCAAGATGGGGGATATGAAATTAATGTCTTTGGCATCATGGATGGTTAATGAGGAGACAAGAGCACAAGAGATGAGAACGACTATGAGAAGAGAAAATAGAGAGACCTTACACATTAGGGCACAAATTTTCAGCCCTAAGGGAGTCATCAATAACCATCTGAAGAAAAGGATCCCGAACTTGCAGAAATATACCTCCACACACAACCCCTAGCAATGGCTCACTTAGATGATGTTTCTACATTTTTGGGAGATGAGTGCATAATGGCTAGCCAAATTAGGTGGAATAGACTCCCTCATAGCCTTAGAAACATGGAGTACCACACACCAGAAATATTGAGGGGTGCCTTGGAGAGAGCACCATTGTACAAGAGGGCCATGCAGGCCAAAATGATTCAGTGGCTTGGCTTGAAGCTCAGTCCACCCTTGTTGTCAGGGTTGAGTGATGGAAAGTACCAAGATGAGTAGAAAAAAGAATGGGAGGAAGTAGAAAAGAATGATGGTTTTTACCCTCCTGGAGGCACTCCCACACTTCTTCCTTGGGAAGTCAGAGGGTCCATCAAAGCATTAAAAGAAATGTAAATGGAGGACTAGTTGCTCAGAGGATGAGAAACCATTTAGTAGGGGGGTGATGATGAGCTCCATCATTATGTACATTTGGAGAGATTAATGGTCACCATTTTTCCTTATTAAGTTGCTTTTTCTTGCATTTTAATTATATTATGGTCTTATGATGCTAGTATAGATGGTGATTGAGGCTTATCATACTTCGAGTACATAGCATGAGTTAAATGTAGTAAAATCATGAAGATGTTTAATTTTTGTGAATATTTTGTCATTAAGTCTTGGAGTAGACAACAAGGAGAGATTCTAGGGTGCTTTCCACCATCCTTAACTCCCAAAGGAAGCCAAGGGATCCTCAAGATTCCCTCCAACAACTCGAAATAAAAGGTAGCCAAGAAAACTCAAGATCAAGTGCACTAAAGCCATACTTCAGTTGCAGTCAAGTGGACTCATCACCTAAATTTTAGGAAGTTGTTGGTAGCTACCCTTTAGGTCATATAGGGTTGAGAAAGAGCTCATTATGCTTCGAAATTTGGAGAAAGCCATTAGGCTCTTTGCTCTTGTAATCAGTTTTAAAGACTTTTATGTTGATGTAATGAGACTATATTTTGAAATGAAATGAGTATTAATATTGTTCTTTACTAATCTAGTTTCATAGAGCTAGGCTTGTGGGTTAGGGCCCAATCCATGTTCCTCATCCTATCTTGTGTAATTTTTCTTTACTTTCATGTCATTTAGCTAGTTTTGCTTATGAGAATTTAGCTAGTTTTCTTGTATTTTCATTTACTATTTTTAGTTTGCTTCCATTTTGTTTATGTAGATTTAGCTTACTTACATGTTGGTAGAATATGATATAACTTCATAAAGCTGTGAGTCAAGCCTCCCCCTCTCATCTCTTTCATTGGAGCTTGAGGAGGGTATACATTCCCCACAGATCAAAATTTATTTTTACTTTATGATTTCTTGGAATGGATAGTATTAGTCATTGTGATTCCATGGATATGTTTAGAATGTCGTGTTAGATCTCTGTTTGTAGATTAAAGTAGATTTTCTTTACAAATTCAAGTCATATTTTCCATTCTCTTTATCATGAATTTTTCCATTTTTATTTCATGAATAGGTGGTTTTTGTTAGCATTGGTATTTACATCCCACCTATCCCACCTTATTTTATTATGCTTTCACCTCATCTCCATCATCATCATTGACCTCTCTTCATTTTTTTAACCATTTTTCCCAAGGGTGCCCAAGTCATCATTGTTCACAAGCACTAAACCCTAATTTTCTCTCCCACTGAGCTAGGGTTTTCTATGGAAACACATAAATTTGAGTAGAGGAGGCATAAGTTAGGTCATATCAGTAAGTATGAGGTCATTTCAACTCATAAACATCATGTCTACATCATTTACCAAGAAGTCATTCCAATGGAAAAATCATTTTCCACACATAGAGATGATTTTTATTTAAATTGTGTTTCTGACCAAAAAAATATGAATTTGACAAAAGTGGAAGAGGTTTTTCTCCATAATATGCCAAGGAATAAAGTACTCCTTTAGTTTTTACACAACTGTCATGGTTTTGGAGAAATGTAAAAAATTCAAGTGTCACACGAGAGTTGCTGCACTTCTGGAGTGACCTTGGGAAAATCAAGTTTTCTCCTAGTATGAGTGTCCAAATCACTTGCTTCATAAGTCAAATGACAAATCAACTGGAAGAGATTTCTAATGAGCTATCATGAGCTCAATTTGGAGTTGAGGAAGGCCTCCTCTACATTTATGCACCCTCTCTCTACACTTTTTGACCAGTCTTGGGAAAATCAACATTTGACAAGGAAAATAAACTCCAATAAAAAAACAAAGGTATATTTCAAAAGTAGATAGGATACGATTTCCAACGAGATATCCTAGGCCCAATTTGAACACCAGGAAGGCCTTCAAATGTGGTATGCAAAAAGGTGTTGTGAAAAACAGGGTTAGAGGGCGCGTTTACCTGAAATTGTGAAAAACAGGGTCAGAGGGCATGTTTTTCCTAGTCGCTGTGCATTTGGCCTAGACATTGCATGTTTGGTAGAAAATCTAGAGTATTTTCTAACTATGTTGCGCGTTTGGCCTGGTTTCTGCGTGTTTACCTTGGACGTTGTGCGTTCACCTAGAAATATTCAAAATGTAATATTCCAAATGGGTAAAAATAGGCTTAGTAGGGAATATCTTAAGATATTCCACTATGGAATCACAAAGATATGGAATACACACCAGCAACTTCTAAACTAGAGAGAGACTGGTAGGGCATTTACTGGTTATATCACCTCTGAAGAGAGGGTGAAAACCAGAGGCTTCTTGGCCCGTTCCAGACTCTGTCTATAGAACAATGGTGAAACACAGCAAGTGTGGGAATGACACACTCCTCTTAGATTTTTCTGCTCTTAGGAACCTTAGATCTACAGATCTAAGCAATGGATCCAAAGAGAATAAAAAACCAAACAAGGAAGAAGCGGGAAATTCCACTCTTAGGAAAATCTGCAATAGGCTCAAGGAGGACGCTATATAAGCAAGCCAGTGTGAAAATAACACAGATCAGGGCTGGGTTCCCTTATTTTAGGCTGTGTGGGACCTCCATGCAGAGTTTAAAAAATAAATAAATGAGTTTAGAGGGCTTAAACAGATCTCCCACAATCAACACTAGCTGAAAATCAGCTAAAGGAGAGAGATAGTTAATAGAGAAACCCTCCTTTAGGAATTGCGCAGTTTTTGCCGGAAGAGACTAGAAATCAGCCATTAGACTCATGTTACAATATGGAAGCAAGAAATCAGATCTATAATGAAGTTACTTTTTAGAAGCATTGGATTTACTGGAAGCAAGAGCAAGAATCCTTCAGAAATAATAGTAGAAACACATGGAAAAGCTGCAGAAAAACTTGACAACGTTTTATATGAGGTGCTTCAGCTACTCTAGGTTAAAAATCAGATCTACAACTGATAAATAGCTGAAACATCAGATCCATACCAAATCTGGAAACTAATACTCTTCCTCACATCCTAAAATACTTTCCCAACTCCCTACACGCCACCTATTCAGCATGGCCAAGATGCACCTTCATTATCACATCCTTCCACATTTGTCCCTCCATCTCAACCTAATGCTCATATATCATCACCATATACACTCCCTTCACCTCCTTCACCTCCATCTCAAATTGATCCTTCTTCTGCACCTTATTATGACCCTTCATCACCATCCCATCATGATTTTGAGTCACCTAGCAGGGATGAGGAAATTGAGGTAAAATGGGATAGTTTGTTTGAGGTTGAGCCATTTCCCAAAACCTACCAGAGAGGCTATAGGCATGTGTTTTCTTCACTTAGAGAGAAAGGGGACATGCCTTCTTCATCAACACAACAGGTGGATAAATTTAAGGAAAGGTGATAGAACCAGCCATTATTGACGAGGAGGAAAATCATGAAATAGAGCATGAATTTCAGTTGGTTGACCTTGATGAGGAGGATGAAGAAAAAATCACAAATGCAGTAATCAAATGCAAAGAGGCTAAGATTAGTGAGCTCCAAACTAGCCTTGGGAGGGCTAAATATGTGATTCACTTTCTTGAGTATGAAAATGAGCAGCTGAAGACCAAACAAGTCATTAATGAGGTGAGATGCATCAAAGCACAAAGAGAGGCAGAGAAGGCTAAATCCTTGCTTGAATAGACATTAGAGAAGTTAGGTTAACCTAATTATGATGAGGATCAACCTCGAAGATAGATACCTAGGACTAGAGGGCTGAAAAGAGCTCTAGCCCTAGAGAGGAAAAGGGAAGTTGAGCTAGTAGACCAGCTTACCCTATATGAACAACTTGCCCTAAAATCAGTGAGAACAGGGAATCATGGCTTGATAGAGAAAATATACACTTAGAAAAGCTGCTAGAGAAGGCCAACAAGGATACTGATTTTTTGAGGACAAAGGCCAGACTCCATGCCTGAAAAGAGAGAATTGCATTGGCGAAGCTCAAAAGAGCCAATGCCAAAATTGAAGACTTAACCAAGAAAGAAGAAAAAAGGAGTCTAGATATACTTTCCGAGGTGACACTCCATGCCTCAAACACATGATCAACAAATATACCACCAATTTTCACAAAATTTTGGCAAATTAAGCATGTTGGTACATTTTTTTATTTTTAGGGGTATTTTTTGCATAGTAAAATTGCTAAATGCGTAACACCTTGGAAACTACGCTCTTTTTTTAGGCATATAATGGACAAATGGAAACCACCAGAATGTTCATAATGATGAGGACATCAAACCTGTGTATTTTCTAAGCTTTTGGAGGAGAACTAGTCACTGAAAAGGACAAAAAACCATGTTTCTGCCTCAAATTTTCCCTGGTCGCTGTGTGTGTACCAGTGTGTACCAGTGTATTCATGTTGCATGCATGGAAGAACTATCACAATGGTTATGCCCATTTCATTTTTCTCTTTATATGATTGTCTTGCAAATGTGCCAATTTTCAATAAAAGGATGAAAACTAACCAAGTATTGGAAATATCAAAATCTTGAACCTTAACGATGTAATTTCCTTAGCACCTGGAAATAATTACCTTGGATGGATCATTATATACACAAAATAGAACTATGGCCAATGTTTCAACAACCATTGAAATGTGATCTAGGCCATGTTACTCATTAATGTGCATACAAAATATAAGGGTTGCATATAGTGTCAATACCTATGCAAAAAAAAATACAATGCAAGATTGGTCGATACAACATCCAATTTTTTAGAACCAATTGATGTTGCATGAGGATTTAGCTTTGGTTTGAGTAAAAACCATTTTCTAGCATATTTTTCCGAGATGAGCTTCTCCTTTTTCGAAAGGTTGTCTCTATCATCTATTTTGCTAATAGGCATATGGTATATTTTCTTCTTCAACTGTGGCTGACATGCTATAAATACCATATTCTCTCAAATTCTTCCCATATTCTAGAAGATCCTCTTATACTGAGTTCACACAAGTATTACCAATTATTTGGAACATGTCAATAAAAAAATGGTCCAAAACATTAGGGTCAAGGGTTAAAAACATGACCTTTGATATATGTACACCAAGGTTGCGGTGAATCCTTGAACATTCAGTGCAAAGTAAAACACCAAGGGTCAGTGAGGACTTGTCTAGTTTGGGTGAAACACAATCTACATAAACATCATCTCTGGGAACCTTTTTCAAAATATCGAGTGCTCCAGCATTCCATGCTTATTGAATCCCTACAAGCCTATTCCTAAATGGTCACAACACCCTATAATATTATAATTCTATAATGCATTGTCTTTAGCTATTGCTTAATAAAAAACATAAGAGTTTTCCAATAAGATGCTCTCACTGGTTGTGCATTGATGTACACTACTAATTGGATTACAAGCAATATTATGTTCCATAATTTGAAAAGACAAAAGTGAATAATTTACTCCTACTATTTTCTCAATCCAATTTGTATGATTTATTGCACTTTATTCCTGCAAAGTATAACATTTTGATGGTGAAATAATTCTTAAAAAAACTAAAAAATTTCTTGTTTTACATCCACCTTAATAGTTGATGTAAGTATATCAAAATCATTATATGGAATAGTCTTCTCATCCTGTGATGTACCATGGTGGTGAGATGAAATCAAATGAACAAATAAGCTAGATACATGATTAATTACATGATGTCACTTTGAAGTAAGGTGTTGGCTTGTGTTTCCCATTGGTTTTCCCCATTGTTTTTGCCATGTGATAATAGTAAAAAAATAAATGGATATCAAGAACAAATAATCTCGATGACTTCCAACCACCTCTCAAATTTAAAGAAAAATCATAGTTATTTGGGTTAAACATTGTGCTTGTCTCAAGCCCTTGGACATTATAATCATGACCCATCTCTTTCCGTGCATAACAACTAATTATTTTCATTTTATATGAAACAGGAACTATTACTATTAATTTTCATGTGCCTTTATAGTTGGTATAACCATTCCTCAATACATATCTATATCAAGGTTAAAAATAATAATAATAATCCTTAGCGTTGATGCTTCCTCCTCTGAAATTCAGAGATCTAGAATGACTTTTCATGTGTTCCCTTTGCACCTCTTGGTGCAAATATTATTTATAGGTTGCTTCATTAGCCACAAGAATGGAGAGGATTAAATTATATATATATATAATTAATTCTCATCAAATATTTGACAACACTTATAATAAACTATCGTCAGATATTCGACACCCGACTAAAGAAAGAAACCATTGGAGTCATGACTTTCTCATCGTATGAACTATTATGACATCGAATGACTGACACAAATTTCCATCAGATATCCAAAATTAGATGACGTTAATGTCAATTTTTTGATTTCAAGACATTGGAAAATCCTCTATGTTTAGCACAATATCAGATATTTGACACAAAACGGCATCAGATATCTGATGGTATGTTGTTGGAAAATGCTTGATTATTGGTCATTGCAGGTAGCGGATGTCCGACGTTAATCCCATAAAAAACCGGACGAGGATTAAAGGGTCAGATATCCGACAAAATCTCACCGATGAAAATTATGACTCATATGCGTTGGATACGAGTTTAGATCGGATTTTGGCTCCATTTTTACTAGTGACATAATACTATGGAAGAACACAATAATGAAGCTCTAGAAGATGATCAACATGGATTATATGATATTGTTTATTAAATTTAATCTATGCTTGAAAACCAATGTCAATTTTGAGAACTATTCATTAGTTATACTTGTAATGTTTTGACTTTGAAATTTTATGCTTCAATTATTGTTGTTCTATGTTTAATATTTGCATTATCTCATTTTGACTTTAATTTTTATGTGAATAGTTATTGTTGGAAAAAGGTTGTGAATATTATTATTTTTGACATAAATTCATAAAAAATGTCATTTTAAAACTTTTTTCTAAAATTTTCCCATAAAAATCATTTATTTGACATGTCATTTTTAACCAAAAAAAATCTCAAAATGTGTGTGTTTTTATTATATCTATATTCAAAATGTTTATTTTTTTGTCAAATGTTTAATTTTTTTTTAGTAAAAATTATTTCATGTACATTGAAATAGTAATTAACGATACATATATATATATATATATATATATATATATATATATATATATATATATATAATCCCAAATTTAAAATATTGACTTTTTTTTTACTATGCAAAAAACCAAGATTTCATTACAAAAAAAATTGAAAAGAAAAACAAAAAAACACAAACCTGAAAAACAATTGGAAAAAAAACATCTCAGGGAAGAAGAAGAAGACAATGACTACTTCAAAAAATTTTAAATTTAAAAAATAGTTATCATACTTAAATTATTATTATTATTATTATTAGGTAGTTTATACTAATCCTAAACCCATGGGTTTCGAACCAGTGACCTTGCAGCTAGAGTTCCTTAACAATGCACACCATCACCGACTGCTCTACACCACATGGGCTTATCATACTTAATACATTAGAAAATTCAAATTTTAAAAAATAATCCCCGTAAAAAGGGGTTGATGAAAATCAACATGAAAAACACTAACATTTAAAAAAAAAAAAGTTGACTAAGAAAATTTATAGTGTCAAAATATGCTCCCAAAAAAAGGTGTATTTTGAATCAGTACTTTTCAAAATTAGATTATTTTTTTCTACCTCTAAAAAAGTGAGAACTTGGTCAGGTTATAGTTTGATTGGTAACTATGTTGTCTCTGCTCATGTGATAAACTCTCTCAAATCTAAAGAAGAATAATTATCATAGGGGAGATAAATTTTCCGACTTATATCAAAAAAAAATAGGAGAAATGTGGCATATCATTAGAGGTAAGGATCATGCAAACACATTATTTGATGATCTTCCCATGTCGACCCTCAAGAATTAAGTGGTATAACACTGAGAGAAATTACACTTACCATAAAAGGTAAAGATCACATAAACTCAAGTCTCTTCACCCATTAGCTAGATGGGTGGTGATCCCTACAAGTCCATCTTGACGGTAGGATGCATACTCAGGTATACTCTATCATGTCCCAAAAATGGTAGGTAGAGATACAAATTGTCATTAATGACAAGGATCACACACATCATATAGTGAAAACATGAGAGATACAACTTACCGCAGGGGGTAAGGGTCACACACACCTATTGCACAAAGGTCCTTAAACCTCGGGAGCTCTATGCCTCAATTACTCTTCCTATGAGCTCAAATAGGGGGGAAGAGCATAGCTCAATGTCCTTGATCAACCATGACACTTTCCTAGGAGGGTCACATCCATAGTTCCAAGCTACTCTCTGAATACCAAGAACTTCCATTTTGACAAATCCTTTATAATAATATCTTCTATCTGCTCATTAGTCGAAATTTGATGGAGCCTTATGGCTCCTCTTTGCACCATATCTCAAATGTAGTGGTATATAATCTTAATGTGCTTGTAATTTTTGTGGAACATGGGATTATCTACCATTCGAATCCAAATATTCTTGTCACAATATATCATTGTCATATCCATAACATGATGAAGCAACTATTCAAAGAGATTCCTCAGCCATACTGCCTCACATCTAGCTATGCTAGCATCAATTTACTCAGCCTTAGTCGTGCTAAGGATAGAAAAATTAATTTTTCTACTCATCTAAGATATCATGGTAGATTCCAGGCTAAAACAAAACCTTGATTTTCTCTTCTTGTCAATAACATTTATGGACTAGTCAACATCAGTGTATCCATGTAGCCTCACATCTTCAGTGGTATATCTCAGTCCAAAATTAATTGTCCCAAGAATGTATCTTAGCACATGATTAACTCTAACCCAGTGCGCATGTAGAGGCTCAGTCATGAATTGACTTAGATTGTTAACTTCGAAACATATGTTTGGTCAAGTGTTCACAAGGAACATCAATGCCCCAACCAACTGTTGATCCTCAGAGGGATTCAGTAGTTAGGGTCTTACAACTTTTTGACATAGCTTCTTGAGCTTAGTATCCATCGGTGTGGCCATGGAATTATATTCCACTATACCAAATATTTATAGTAGTTTCACAACATATTTTCCTTGTGAAAGGAAAATATCACTAAGTATCTACCACACCTCTAATCCGAGGAAGTAGTGCATAAATCCAATTTATTTCATTTTGACCTTAGAGGCCAAATCCCTCTTGCACTCAAGAATAAGAGGCTCTCCACCTATCAAGAATAAGTCATTAACATACAATACCAAAATAAGGGGAATAGCTTTGAAAACTTTGAAGCAGAACATTATATCGACATTAATTCTTGTGAATCCAAGCTTCATTAGGTAGCTATCACTGTCTGGCATACCAAGCCCTATGGGTCATCTTCAATCCACTGAGTGCCTTATTTAGCCTACACACATGAGTCTCCTGGTCTTGTATTTAAAATCCTTGTGGTTGCTCAACACACACTTCTTCTTGGAGTATTCCATGTAGAAATGTGGTCTTCACATTCATTTGGTGAAAATTCCATCCTTGGATAGCAACTAGGTCAACAATATATCTAAAGGTAGTGTAGCAGGAAACTGGTGCAAAAATGTCATCAAAATATTCTTCCTAGGGGAAACCTATAGCCACAAACCTTGCCTTATATTTCTCAATACTTCCTTTTTCTCCATACTTGAGAAAACAAGCTAGAAGGAGCCTCCAACTATAGAGTATGGAATAAGAGGATATATCTCATCCTTGCTAAACACAAAGTAATGGATATTTTTCTAGGGAATTTTTAGAAACCAAAATATGATGCAGGAAAAGAAAAGTACAAGGAAATTGACATCTTGTCCATGAATATCATTGTGGATGGATTAAAGGAAAATCTAATCCCCTACATATCCAACATAGATACTACACAAGGGATGTATAAATATCTCTCCAAATTATTCACCATCAAGAAAATTGGACAAAGAGCCAGTATCAAGAATAAACTAAGAACAATAAAGATGATGAAAGATGACATGCCCTCCTATTTTGTAAGAATATCTAAAATAAGAGATGAACTCCAATCCATTGATGAATTTGTGGTAGAGAATTAACTTGCAATTGTAGCACTATTAGGTTTACAAAAATTATGGAGATATTTTGCTTCAAGTATTAGAAGTTGGAAAGATTCACCATTATTTGAAAAAATGTGGAATGCATGTAGTAAAGAAGAAGCCCACATCTCATTAGTAGTAGACAAGAAAGAATAAGAAGAGAAAAACACCTCCAATGCTTACTCTGCTCATCACAACAACAAGAAAGGATTCAAGAAGTTTAAGGGACCAAGGAAGAAGATTGACATATCAAATATTGAATGTTACAATCATCACAAGATGGGACATTACAAGGGTCAATGTCCTTAATATCCAAGGAATAATAAAATAAAAAGAGAACATGCAACTATTGTTGATGAATCTCCACTTAAGAAGAACAAGACTAAATAATATGAAGTTAAAGACTTATTTTATTAAGTCTATTAGGGATACTGTCCCTTGCATATCCTTCTACATTAGGTTTTGTAACATTTTCTTTTATTTTTTGATTTCTAGAGTTTATAGATCTAATATGTCTTAGAAATTCTTGAATTGTTTTTGATAAGTTTTAGGTATCCCCTTTCATGTTTTATTTCCTTCACACATCGACATTTATTTATATTTCATACTCATAATCCTTTCTTTGTATTTTTACAGCTTGGTAGGAAATCTTGCAGGAATACTAAAGGTTATGGAAGAAAATTCAAGAAAGGACATGTGTCATGAGAATAGGATTTTTTCTTAAGAAACTTTATAAGGTTTGTTAAATAACAATTCAAGGTATGTTTGATTTTATTTAACTTGTTGTAGAAGAAGGTATGGATATTCTTCATTTTGAAATTTGCTTCATATTATTAACTCTCTCATGTCTAGGGTTTTGAATCATAAATATTCTTGTTAGGGTGATTAAGTGCTATATTGAATGTACCCTTATTATACTCTCTTTTAATTTTGTCTTGATAAAACCCTAATCTTATGGTTGATCCAGGTGGATCTAGGCACCCTTAGGAGACTAAGAGGGTTGATGATAGGTCAAAATTCAAAGTGGTCAGATGACTCTTGAACCAGGTTTAGGTTGAAGTACTCGTCGTATTGATTCCAACAGTGCGAACGAATCTCCAATTCGAGCCTGTATGGAGAAGTTAGAGCAAGTCAAAGTTTTGGTCAAAGTTGGGCAAAGGCCATATTTAATTGTCCCAAAAATTCACCATCAACTGGCAGGGAACCCAACTCCCGAAAACGGGTGAAATTGTTGCCTCCTTAATTTTCCCAATGACCCTTATTTTTGTTAAAACAAAAAATGACCATTTTTATTTAAATATATATATATATATATATATATATATATATATATATATATATATATATATATATATATATATATATATATATAATGGGGGGTGGCGGGCATCCACCCCCGCCACCCCATCGCAACATATCATATTACAGTAAAATATTAGACAAACGTATTAATACTTTGGGGGGGCGAGCTATCAACCCCGCCACCCCCGTTGTCGGGACCACTGTAACCAACGATGCACACAAATAATCCCACACCACATACATAATGGAACCCATGGTGTATACCATTTCAAAGGGTTGGGTTGGGATCGCGTGGAGAAAACCTAGCCCACCACACTTACATATGTTGCTGACAGTTGACCGGGGCCACTGGGGCTCGAACCCGCCTGACCCATGTGGGCTGGCCGCATTCCAAACTACATCATATCAAATATTGCAATGGTTATTTTTCCACACCCAAAATAAATCAAACCAAAACATATTAAAAAAAATTATGTTCAACAGTCTAGAAAAATATACGTATGTGGATTTTCAAGGGAGGCGGAATTTTATCCCTCGACCTCCCCTTAACAATTTACCTTATTTACCATTCTGCTAGCCCATGGGGCTTTGAGAACTCTTCCATGCAAATGATATTTAAAATCTCTTATTTTCCATTCGACCCAAGAGAACGAAGAACGAAGGCAGAATGAAATGGGACGGAGGAGCTTGAGAATGTAATGGAGGATGAGGTTCCATATAGTGGAACCATGACACAGTTCCAGGAGGCAGAGTGATGGCATGCAGTTCGAGATAGAGAATATTCCTTTGATGCCCAAATATCCCTTGGGTGGTAAAATTTATGTTTGTCAAAATGCATTCAAGTTTAGAGTCATTTTTCTCGGATTTTCACAGGGAATGCAATGGCGAGGTCAGATTCGCCTTTTGAGCAGCATATTTGTAGATTCCCAGTGAAAGAGAATATTTTAGAATATCTAGGGAATATTCCAGATTCCTTAGAGGCCGAAATTCCCCGGAGTTGGAATGAGGTCAACTTTATACTCATTCTTCTCAGAATTTTGTAAGGATCCCAATGGTGAGATCAGATTCCTATTTTGAGTTGCATATTTTCTAGTCAATCGTGGAGCATCATATTGGAGGAATCTACGGAGAATATAAAAGATTCCCTACGACCCAAATTTCGATAGTGTAAAAATTCAAAAAATTGACAGTCAATCCCACACCTCTCGGCGACAAAAATCCAACGGTGCAGTCAGATTTTCCATATGAGCCATATAATTTTTTTCCATTTCCCAGATTTGGATAATGGTGTCATATTTTAGAGTGTGGACAGTTGATTTCATGCCATTCAATGCCATGACGTCGATGGTACATTCAGATCCAGCAGCTGAGCAGCCTATTATTCAACCAGAAACAGAGTTGACGATATCAAGTTTTGTTTCCATGTACTACATTGATTATTGTTGAGAGGTGTTTTATCTCGTGTCGATTCATGCTTGATGTATGATGCTAAATATTGATGTTTATGTCATGTGATATGTATTATCATGGATGGTCATTTATGTTCTAAGATCCCTTTTTTGCCTTAATGGTAGGATACTCTTTGTCACCATGTGTGAGGTTGTCATGCTGATAGGAGTTTTGTTATGAGTGATAGTTCCTTGTAGCGAAACATCTCTTGAAGAGAATTTTCCACTCATGTCGAGGACACACTTCCTTGTATGAAAAATAAAAAATCATCCATGTACATCATCACATTCTTTAGCACCAAATGAAGCGACCAACAAAATCGAGACACCAAGGCCCGGAGACGTAGTCCACACTGGACGAACTTCGTTATTAAACGTCTTGCATTTTTTTGTGTGATTGTTGACATGTTTTCCTCTTAATTATATCAATATATGTGTTCTTTTATGCACTTTTAAAATGAAATTCTAAAAAAATCAAAAAATTAAAAGATCATGGATAAATCGGGTAGCTGACAGACCCCAATAAAGTGGTATCAGAGTGGTCTTATTACTGATGTAAATTGAGAGCATGAAAAACCGTTGAACGTGCAGCAATGGAAAATGTCAAAGACATGTACCAAGCAATGTTGAGGACATCCAAAAGGATAGACATGTTGTATGAATATTATAAGAAACATGCGGTAGATAAAACTGAGTTGGAAACACACCTACAAGAGGAGAAGGAGGACAAGAAACGAATGCATCTTTAGTTGCAAGCCTGTTGGAAGGATAAGTCGTTCTTATGGACAAGACATACCTCCCAAGTGTCCTACGGATAGCTAGCAACAAACGGACAAATAGAACTATCTTTCTCTAGATATATTGCATTTCATAATTAAATGCTATAAAGGTTTAATGATTCTACCTTTGATCCAACGCTTGTTTGTAGTAATAGTCCTTCAGTCGCCCGAAAGAGTTGTCTTCGAAGATCTGCAATCACAAAAAAACAAACATCAAATAGCACCTGCATAGCATATATTCATAAATCATATCCATTATGGTGATCAAGGAATCCATAAAATAAACCAATCAATTGACAGCTTATTGAGAAAAACAGATTTACTTATATTAACTTAAATAAGAAGAGCCTTACAACCGTGTCCACCTTGATGTTGTACAGGTCTTCCTGGGGTCTGGAATAGGCGTTTCCTTTACTCAGATCATCCTTGCACTCTTCCAACCAAGATACATACAAGTATGTAATCCTTCCCACATGAAATCTCAGCTAAAAGGGTCTAAGTTTCAACAGCACTTCACCTCCAACAATACTAAAACTTCAACTCATCCATTGTAACCCCTTGAGGCTGCCCTATGCCTCTTTTTATAGTGGAGAAGAGGAGGTTACAGCTCCATACAAGAAGGGATAGAATCCTCCTTCAAAGGGGTTAGTTCCTTACATCAAGGGGTTAGCTCCTTATTGGATGGGATGCATGAACATGAAAGGAGCGTACTTTCCACCGCAGGAATGTTTCTAGAAGCTTCCAAAAATGACTTAAACTGAGCTTCTATATTTTACTTGTGCCTTTTCTAACCTTTTACAGGGGTCTGCACTTTTAATAAACAGAAAGTGCACTTGGCTATGCATGATAGCCAAAAAGTGCGAGACCGTAGGAAAAACTAGGAGAAAGTACGGTACCATAGTTTTAAGGCTTTTATGAGATTTTCTCTTAATTTCAAGGCCTGACTTTGGGAACTTTGATATTGTAGAATTCTAAGGGAGACTAAAATGTCATGGTGACAAATTTCAGTGTAACAAATTTCCCCCTAAAGTGCGAAGTCTGAGAATATTCGAAGAGTGATGTGCTTTATCATTTCAAGGATCAGCCTGTGGACACCCCAGTTGGAACCCTGTAAAAACATTCAACGCAACACACATACATATATATCATCGCTGAGGTAGGCATTCCCATACTCAGATCAAAACTAACTAAACTTGTTCTGATACAGAAATGATTTTAATATTACATTAATAGTGTAGACACAACATGGGCACAACCATCTGTAATGAATCGTCTACTGCATAATGAATAATAAAAATCCTCGTAGCCTGGATGGTGGAAACTAGATCCAGGGTCTTGATTTCTGCTTCCTAAACTAGTATGATTATGTCCATGCGATTAAATGTGTTGAAGTCGAACATGGCAGAAACCACTTGATTACGAGTCAATGATGTGAATTGTTAACAAGTGTGAGAGAAACCACCAATAATGATAATGGCTCTCAAAGTACTTAGTACAATCCACGAAATGCGAATAAGTGATCTGAAGTCGAACATTTCACGAAATCATTCGATCGAAGGTCAATGATGTAACCTATTGTCGAAGGCAAGAAACCTGCCATTAAGGCATGCAGATTCCAAGGTACTGACAGATTCTAGATCAACTTCCTAGATGATGAGCTGCCGTCAATAGAAAGTGATTCGTCGTAAGCAAGCTCATGACACGAAACCATAGATCAAGTTTTGAAGAAATTTTTTGCAAGGACTAACTCAAGGATGGTCAACGTGAATGGAGACAAGTGTTTGTAGATGAATGGTTTGTTTGACTGTCCTCTTGAACACATAACGACATTGCAGATGGTTTGGTGACAGTTGCCCTAAGCTAATACCCAGAAACTGGCTGAAGACTTTCAATGTGGTTTGACTAACTGATAGGCAAAGGATTTCCCAACCCAAGTGGAAGTGTGACAAAAAATTTCATGTTCAAGAGTGGTGTAATGCTTTTTACAAATCAAAGTGTAACAAATGAATTTGCTTTTCTCTCTTTTCCCCCACCATTTCTGGCAAGTACCTCTTTATTTTTGACAAGCTTGAGGAGGATTAAATTTTCTTGTTTATAAGCTCATCCTTTGGATGAGTCCAACTTAGTTTAAAATCAAACCCTAAGAAGGAGTGGCCCGTTCCTGTTTGTAATCGACAGGTCCTTTACTGTTAAATTTTAACGAGTCCAGTATAGGAGAAACTCAGTGTTTTTCATTTTTAGGGAGTCAGAATAAAAAACTTAAGAAAACTACATAGGTATTATTTTTCGTAAATTTAGTCTCTCAGGCCTGAAAAAGGATAAAATAATGCAAGAGAGAACTCAATTGACCATGATTATTCAACGTATACCTTTTTTTTAAATATTCCATTTCAGTCTAGAAAAGGGGTAAACTTACACTAAAGGGACGACTGTTCATTTACTTTAACGAGTTCGAATAGTCAAATACTCGATGATCTTTTCATTTTTAGAGAGTCTGAAAAGGGCTTAAAAGAGGACTCCAAGGTTTTTCTTTTTCGTAATTTTCAAGAGTCCAAAAAATTAATAAAATTATACTCAGTAGTTTCGATTTTTCTGTAAATTTTAACGAGTTCGAAAAAGTGATAAAAATGTACTCATATGTCCAACTTTCAATTTAATTTATGAGCAGGAAAAGATGGAAAGAACTCAACATTTTCATGTGTTTTACGAGAATGAAAGATAGCAAAATAATCTTGGGATTTTCATGAGTTTAACGAGTCTTGACCGAAATGGACTCAAGATAGGTTGCATTTTCATACAAGCTTGAAACATAGGAAAAAATATGCTTGAAAAAGGGTTTGTTTCATTTTTACACAAGCTTGAAACGTAGGAAAACTATGCTTAAAAGTGTTGTGTTTCATTTTTACACAAGCTTGAAACAAAGAAAATTGTGCTTGAGATTGGTTTGTTTCATTTTTACACAAGCTTGAAACAAAGGAAAAAATTATCCTTGAGATAAGTTTTTAATGCCCCCCAAGCGTAACTGCTAGAGCGTATGCCCCCCCAGCTTCATTTAATTCAACTAAATAGACTATTGGTAATTAATAGCTGGATGGAATGAAGGTTTATTTACGAGAGAATATTAAAGACCCGACCTAAAACTGTAATAACTAACCTAAATATACAACTTAACATTTACGAGATCTAGTCAAAGACTCCATTCAATTAGGGGAGGATTTGTTTCATTTTTTAACGAGCTTGACACAGGAAAAGAACTATGCTCATGGCAACGTGTTTCATTTTTTTAATGAGTTTGACACGATAACAGGAACTATCCTCACTTACATGTTTCATTTTTTAACGAGGTTGACACAGTAAAAGAACTGTCCTCAAATCTACACTCTACAATCTACTTATATAACCTACTGATTCATTTTTTAATGTGGTTGACACAGGAAAGAACTGTCCTCATGTCCCACTGATTCATTCTTTAATGAGGTTGACACAGTAAAAGGAACTTTCCCCTTGATCTATTGATTCATTTTTAACGAGGTTGACACAGTAAAAGGAAATTTCCTCATACCTGATTCATTTTTTTACGAGGTTGACTTAGTAACAGGAACCATCCTCAGAAACTACTTATTTCTAATCTATCAATCTAATCTCTACAATATACCTACTGATTCATTTTTTAATGAGGTTGACATGGGAAAAAAACTGTCCTCATAAGAATATGTTTCATTTTTTTAACGAGGTTGACACAGGAAAAGAACTTTCCTCTTGGAAGCTTGTTTCATTTTTAACAAGCTTGACACAAGAAAAATAACTATGCTCTCGACTAACTGATTCATTTTTTAATGAGGTTGACACTGTAAAAGGAACCATCCTCACCTGGACCTTGTCATGGATTCCAAATGGAAGAAAGACGTGTCAAGTTACACTCCTCGATCATGGCTTCCAAAATATTTTCATCAAATGGAAGAACAGTTCTCTGAAAGGAACTATTTGGTCAATTTAGTGTGTCCTAAATTGCTACATTAATTTATCAATCCAGGATTCGTAAGCTGATGAAGTGTGGCGCACTATATGTGCAAGATAACCTATTTCTTACCTTTTTGTCGTTTTTGGTTTTCTAATGTGAGATGGAAATTCTAAAATAAAAACAAGTATGGTTATGATTGTTCAAGGCAATGATATCCTTTATAATGATTTACCAACTTCAAACTTAAAAAGGAATTTGAAACATACAATGACAAAACTGAAAGGAAATGAAAATGTGCCGCTAGCCTAATAAATCAAACAGTGAACTATTGAGCATGAAAATCAAACTATCCTTGCTGCTGTCTAAACATAAAAGAAACTATGCTCAAAGGAATCCAAAATTGCAACAAAGTAAATCTAAATCAAATTACATCAACTTATATTCTGATCCCTCGCCATTAGTCCAGCTATGGCTTTCGGAGGTAACCATAAACAACTGGAGCAATCTGATATCTATTTTGCAGAAAGTAAACTAATATCAAACTACACACTCATACTTCAATCCCTCACCATCAGTCCAGCTGTGGCTTTCGGAGGTAACTGAAAATGACATGAGCAATTTAATATATCTAACTTGAAGAAAGTAAACTAATATCAAGCTACACACTCATACTTCAATCCCTCACCATCAGTCCAGCTATGGCTTTCAGAGGTAACTGAAAATGACATGAGCAATTTAATATATCTAAATCTAACTATGGAAACAAATGTGTAAGACTGAAATAAACAAAGCAGTACTGAAATTAAACAGAAACTAAGAAAAGTAAATTAGCAGCAGAACAATATTGATTCCATGTCATTAGTCAAAAGATTATGCAAATGCCTGGGCTTCCTATTTGTAATATGAAACAAGAACACTGATCAGTTAACATAAAACATGAAAGATTATGGACAGAAGTAAGATGTAAAGCATAAAATATTATAAACAGAGATGAAGCATAAATACCATGAAAGATGCAATGTATAAACACATGAATGACTTATGGCACAATGAGCTTAAAGAAATAAAACAAGACACTATACAATAATGCACAAAACCTCAGCGTGTGCAGGGGCCCTCTGCACCAGCCTCGGGCAACAGCCTTCAAATACGAATTACGCTTGGAAACAGAGTCTTCTTATATATTAAAATGCAGTCATAACAGAGAGATGATATTACGGCACAGTGGCAACATAATTACATTACAGAGCTATCTGGAGGCTGATGGAGACTAACTATTATGTGTATGCAAACGCGTTATTTATAACTGAAGGTGATATAACTAATTCCCTAAAGTTTATGCTGATAGAAAACACGTAAACCATTACGTCCAGAGATCTAGGATCATGGCCGCGTTGAGGAGTAAATCTATGAAGAGTGGATGTTGGATTCGGCTTATGGAGCCGTGTACAGGTGTTGATGTGTCTCCCGTAAATTAGAAACGGTCATACAAATCTTCACGTGATGAGAAACAGAGTCCTATCACCGTGGGACTCTACGGTTGACTTCCACTTGGCCACCTTTGACCACAGCCTCCTTAGGTGAATTTTCCCAAGCCAATAGGACATGATCCATGTCCACATCATTTCTGACTTGCCCATGTGGCTCTATTTTCCTGAAGACACCTGCAACATAGACTTTCACAAAATGGTTGCGGAAAGTTGCAGCAGCTGCGGAAAGTGGCAAGATTCCGCAGCTAAATGAGCAAAAATCTAAATCAAACAGCAGACACAAAACATAGTTAAAAACCATTTTAGATGCTCTTTTACAATTAATATGCAATGATATTGACAACTTAGAAGGTTCAAGTGAATGAAAAAGGTCTAGAAAGGTGTATAGGAAAGATGCAGATTTGAGACTCAACATACCCCCACTGTGAAGGTGTTGCATGTCCTCATGCAACCAAAATTTTGATAATCCTTCTTCAGTTCATATGCCTTGATACTTCATCCAGTACATCCAATCCTCTGCTCCTCTTCCTTGGTGCAGCTAACATCCTGGGCTTCTTCATTAAGCATCTGAATTTGATATTAACCAATGCTCTATTTAACCTCTGGCATTTCTTTTTCAATTTCCTGTTCTTCTTCTGCCATATTCCCAGATGTAGCATGGTATTATCATGAATGATTTTGTCCAATTTGCTTTGTTCCTTCAATGCCTCATTTTCATTTTTAATGTGTTTATTTAAAAGCTCTAGCTCAAAGACTTCTTTTTTTAGTGATTGGACTAGATCATCTTGTACTGTGTGAGGCTGAGTGGACGAAGTACTGGGACCCGTAGCTGCTCTTTCTAAAGATTCTATATAATCATATACTTCTTATTGCTTTGGGTCTATATCAGGTGTCGTTTTTATTGGGTTGTCCCCAAAATGCCGTGGAGGAGAGTTGTCTTCAAAATCTGGCTGAGAAGGGCTTACATCAACATCTGGCTAAGAATGGGATGGACTATGTTCAATGTCTGACTGAGAATGAAATGAACCAGGTTCACTGACTGTCTGAGAGTGAGATGGACTATATTCAGCTGGGGATTTTTCAGATGTTTCTTCTCCCAAGTCAATAAAATGGGGTCCTTTCGTTTGCGTTTTCCTCAACTTCCCCTTAAGCCTAGAACTTCTTCTCACACGTTGTGGACCACTGTCTTTTTGCTTTTGTTTCCCTTTCTCTTTCTTCTTGGCTATAGATAATTGTTCTTGAAGATGAACCAATCTCTCAGATAACACTTGATGATCTTCTTCGGAAGAAGGGGTTTGATGCATAGCCTCAATACTTTTTCTCTCTTTTGATGTTAGTGGCTTTTTACCCTTGGTTTATTTCTTCTTCCTTTTTGACAGTCTCTCTTCCCTACTAGTTCTTTCAATTGTAGTAGTAGGAGTACTTTGAGTTTCATCATTTGTTCTTTTTCTCCTTCTCCTTCTTGATGTGCTACCTTCAGGAATTTCTTGAGGTTCCTCAAAGAAATTTCTAATCAAAAATTGTTCCCATGTGTCCTTCTTCTCCTTTAACTCTTTTTCAATCAAAATTTTTACAAGACCATGGTGATATAGATGTGGTTCTACATCCCCTAAATTCTTCTGAACAATCACAGACATCTTCTTCAAACTATTTAATAGAAAATATGGCAGATTGAGGGTATGGTTATCTATAAAATTCATCAGCAATCGGGTATGGTACATATACATTGACCCAAAACGGCCTTCACAGGTGATAAATTTTTGAACAACTAACAGCAAAGTAGCCCATTCCTCTTTCAAAGCATGAATAGGAATTCCTCTTTTAAAAATAGTTATGTCCATACCTAGGTTATGTAGAATTACTCTCCAGGCTTCATCACTAATGCTTTTGTTCTTAAACCATCGTTCACCCTCTTGAAGAAGTTTTGTGGCAGATGCTATAGATGCCTCATTCACCGTAAACTTAAGGTCTCCAATCTCTACCTCCAGGCCATTGAAAGATCTTGAAAACGATTTTGTCACCTCTTTATGGTAGCCTCTAAACTTTTGGATAAACCGCAGACACTTTGCCTTCTTCAATATATCCCTGACTTGCGGGTATCCTTCCATGAATTTAGGTCCCTCTGGTTCTGCTCTCAACAATTTACCCATCCTTCTTTCTGCTCTTTAAAAACTTGCCTGCGTGAAGTGGTTCAATGGAAGTAGGACGGCTGAATGAACAGAGATGAGCACGATGACTGTAGGTAGATATCAGAGAGTGGGTATACAGACTGTAGCGTAACAAAGAATGAAATGGAGAGAAGCAGAACAGAGAAGGGTTACGTGAGCACGACGGAAATGCGTCTGTGAGAACAATAGGAGGAGTATAACACATCCGGCAGTGTTTTAAAATTTGGTGGCTGCAAAATAAATGTAAGCATGTTTAAACAACGGCTACGGATTTTATGCAGCTGAAAGAAGTCGTAGTCAAATCAACTATGTGTCATTGTCACAGGTGGAATATCGGAATATGAGTGAAGATCGGAGGTTTAATTATGGGACCGTTTGAGAATGAATGCGAGGATTGTGGGAGGATTGTACAGAGATCATGGAGTGATTACAGAGTTTGTCAATATAATCATTGCACATAATGGATGGAGCTTATGGTTTATAACTATATAAAAATGTGTTTTAAATGCTATTTGAAATAAATTTTACTCATACCTTGGAATTCTTGCCATTTTCCTTGGTCTTCAATTAGTTGCTCTTCATTCATATCTTGAATGCTCCATGTCTTCATTTTTGGTCCTCATACCTGCATTTTATTTCATGATTATAGAAATAACATCTGGTTGTACATTCTTTTGAAAAACAGAGTGGTAGCTGCGGAATCTGCTTCTGGTTGCGGAAACCGGTGTCAGCTACGGAAACAGATGTCAGCTGCGGAAACTGACATAGCTATTATTTGGGTGAATGGAAATGAACGGATGACAAATGACTAGATGGAAATGGTCATGAAAAAGAATTTTATTGATGAAATGGAATGAAACAGATAAAATGAAGTGGAATGGAGTGAAGTGGAGTGAAATGAAGTGGAATGAAGTGGAATGGAATGGAGTGGGTGGTCACAAAACTTGTGAAATGAAAGAGAGATTTTTTTTTGGAAAATATAGGGTGTCAGGTGTTCCTGATTTTCACCCAATATTTTCTGTATAAGACTGCCAATCAGTGATTGGTTTTCAGGCTTATATAATTTATTTATTTATTTATTTTTATTTTTTGTTAACTGAAAAGAACAAAAGCTAGGCTGGTGGAGAAGAAGAATTCTTCTGTACCAGCCTAATTGCAGAATTTTCTTGAAACATTTTGACAAATTCCTCTTTTCAGAGTGGCTTATGATAAACTTTCAATCTGTGGCCATTCACAATAAGAGGAGTTTGAAACTCATCAATGGTCTTGATTCTTACCGCTCCATTGCTAAAGATCTTGTCAATCTCATATGGCCCAAGCTAATGAGTCTGAAATTTTCCTTGAAAATATTTAAACTTGGAATCAAATAACAATGCCCAATCTCCTTCTTGAAACTTCTTCTCTTTGAAGTACTTGTCATGCCATTTAGTTCTTTGATATTGAACTAGATTAGCTCTTAAAATTGCTTCTTGTCTGATCTCATCTAGCTCATTCAACTGCTCCATTCTATGCTTTTGGGCTTCTGATAAGTCCATCCCCAACTGAACTGCTATCTTGAAGGTCTTGACTTGGAACTCAATGGGGAGAAGGACTTCCTTCCCATAAACAAGTTCATAGGGAGAATGTCCTGTTGTATTTCTCCATGTAGTTTTGTAGGCCCACAAGGCTTCAGGAAGCCTTTCTGCCCAATCTCTTCTATGTAGATGAACAATTTTGGTGATGATACTTTCGAGAAATTTGTTGGTAGACTCCACTTGACCATTTTCTTGCAGATGGTAAGGAGTAGATCTTCTATGCTTGATTTTTTATTCTTCCATCAACTTCTCCACCAGGTTGGATGTGAATTGGCTTCCTTGATCTGTCACAATTTCTCTTGGAACACCAAAGCGAGTAAAAATATCCTCATAAAGAAAATGAACAACTGAATTTTCAGTAGCAGATACTAATGCTTTGGATTCTACCCATTTAGTAACATAATCAAAACAAACCAGTATATACTTTTTTTTCTTAGATGGTGGATTAATAGGTCCAATGAAATCTAAAGCCCATTTTTCAAAGGGTTCAATGAGTACCTGTGGTTGCAATGGCATTTCATTTGAAAGGGTAGGTTTCCCTACTCTTTGGCAGCTGTCACACCTTGTGACATATTGTTTTGCATCTTTGAAGAGGGAAGGCCAATAATATCCTAAAGAGAGGATTTTATAGGCCGTCCTTTTTTCTGCAGAGTGTCCGCCGCATGGTTCATCATGACATGCCTTAAGAATATCAGGCATTTCATCCTCCCTAACACATCTTCTAATCACAAGATCTGGCCCTGTTTTAAACAATTTGTTAGAAATCCATGAATATTTTGAACTCTCCTGAATAATTTTTCGTTTTTCACTTGGAAATAAATGTGAAGGAAGTTTCCCTGTAACCAAATAGTTAGCAATATCTACATACCAAGGAGTCTTAATAGTTACTGCAAACAAGTATTCATCAGGAAACTTATCCTCTACAAGAGAATCTTCTTTAGTATTCTGAATCCTAGACAAGAAATCAGCTACTATATTTTGTTTTCCTGGTCTATCCAACACAGTAATATTGAATTCTTGCAAAAGTAAGAGCCATCTTGTCACTCTGCCATTAGTAACAGGTTTGTTCATTAAATATCTAATTGCAGAATGGTAAGTATGAATAAAAGTTTCATAGCCTGTTATGTAATGTCTAAACTTATTAATTGCATGAACAACAGCTAAAAACTCTTTTTCAGTCACAGTATAGTTTAACTCTATGGGAGTCAAATTTTTACTGGTATAATAAATGGCATAAGGAACTAAATCTTTTTGACCCAACACAGCTCCCAGAGCTATATCTGAAGCATCCGTAGAAATATGGAAAGGGAGTTTCCAATTTGGTCCTCTCAAGATAGGTGCTTCAGATATTCTTGTTTTCAAAGTTTCAAAGGCTAATTGACAATCAGGATCCCATTTGAATTCACAATATTTTGTAAGCAATTTGAAGAGTGGAGATGCTATTTTAGTGAAGTTTTCTATAAATCTTCTATAGTAACCAGTAAATCCTAGAAAACTTCTAACATCTCTTTGACAATTTGGAATAGGCAACTTGGAGATGACTTCAACTTTGATCTATCAACCTTAATTCCATCTCCTGAAATATGATGTCCTAAAAAAATCCCTTCAATAAACATCATAAAGCATTTTTCATGGCTTAATGAAAGGTTTGTTTCTTTACATCTTATAAGAACTTTTTCCAAATTTTCTAATGCCTCTTCAAATGAATTACCATAAACCGTAAAATCATCCATATAAACCTCTACACAATCATGGATTAGATCAGAAAAAATTCCTAGTACTGCTCTTTGGAATGTTGCAGGTGCATTACATAACCCAAAAGGAAGCACTCGGTAGGCAAAAGTTCCCCATGGACAAGTAAATGTAGTCTTATCTTGATCTTCAGGTGCTACCTGAATTTGATTATAGCCACTAAAACCATCCAAAAATGAAAAGTACTTTTTGCCTGCTAATGTATCTAATACTTGATCGATAAAGGGCAAAGGAAAGTGATCCTTCAAAGTTGCTTTGTTCAATTCCCCGTAATCAATGCATACCCTCCATTTACCATTCTTTTTAGGTACTATAACCAAAGGAGAAACCCATCGGCTATCTGAAATTGGATAAATGAAGTTTACATTGAGTAGTTTTTTGAGCTCTTCTTTCACTATCTCCCTAAGATTTGGATTCATCCTTCTTTGAGGTTGTCTGATTGGTCTATTGTTTTCCTCAATATAGATATGATGGATGCAAGTCTTAGGATCAATACCTTTCATGTCAGTATACTCCCATGCAAATGCAGTAGAATGTTTTTGTAAGATTTTGGTTAGTTCTTCTTGTTGTGACTTTTCCAAATGTTTGTTGATATTCAATGTTTTTCCTGGAAAAATCTCAATAGTAGAACTACTAAACTCTTCCATAGAGTAAAGAGACATTTGTCTTGATGATAAATATTCTATGTCAGATTCCAACTGAAATTGTGTGGGGTCATATTCTGAAGATGTCTCAAAATTTTCTAATGTGTTCAGAATTTGACTATCCTCACTTATTTCAGAAATGGTAAGAACAGGTTGTATAATATCCTCATCATCAACCCATTCATTGTCTCCTACTTCTGTGATTGCTTTTGCTGGAGGATACAAATTTAATTTCTTTGTCGAATTACCATTAGAAATGTACATATCCCCAGATCTACAACTAATGAAAGCATCAACTGTGGCTAGCCAAGGTCTTCCTAAGATAAGTGGGTGCCCTCCTAGATTACTCTTGGGAGTCAAAATCATAAAATCTACTGGATATTCCCAAGAATCTAAGGAGACCGAAATATCTTCTAATACACCATCTGGTTTAATAATTGATCGATCTGCAAGTTGCAGTAAAGTAGGTGTAAAAAGAAGGTTAGGAAGTTTTAGCCGGTCCATAGTCTGTCTACTCATAATGTTGATAGCAGCCCCTAAGTCAATCAATGTGTTTGGAATTTCTATCCCATTTATATGTGTCTTGACAATTGGACTTCCTGGATCTACATACTTATGCATGGTAATTTTTCCCATCATAATATCTGCAATCTTTCCTACCAGGTGGATTCTTCTTGTATCTTTTAGTTTCCTTCCTGGTCTTTTGAAACTCAACTCCTTTATTGTTTTTGCTAGAATAGGAATCTCTCGAATGGCTTGTAGCAAGGGAATATTGATACAAACATTCTTTAATTCATCTAAAAAATCATAGTTAGGCAACAAGATTTGTTTTTCCACCCCTTTATCAATTTGTAATCTTTCAGGGAAAGGAGGTGTGGATGAAGATGCAGGTTGCTCAACTATAGGAGTTGTGGGGGATAAATTTTCTTTCTCTTTTTGAATGTTTGAGTTTTGAAGAGATGCTTCCTCAGAACCCTTATTGACTTTAAGAGAGTCCTCCTTAGAGGTATCTTGCTCTTGGACATCTATAGAAGGTTTTTCTAAAACTCTACCAGGCCTAAGTTGTACATCATTGAGAGGAACAATCATATAGGTAGGAAATCGTTGTCCTTCTATCATGTAAGTATTCTGAGGATTTTTATTGTTAGGATTTGGCAATGGCTGAGCTGGAAGTTGATTTGTCTTTTGTTGGAATGGAAGCATGAGTTGAGGATTTGGATTTTTTTGAGAAGGTTGTTGTTGTGGAAATGGCAATGAAAGTTGTGGATTTGGGTTTGGAAGTTGTGGAGCTTGTTGATTTTGAAAAGATGGAAGATATTGATAAAATTGAGCAAATATCCCATAAGGATTTTGCATCCCTTGTACCCATGGCTGATATGGATTTTGATGTTGGGGCCAAGGTTGTTGCCAAGGATTCCAATTTGGTGGGATTTGAAGATTCATAGGGTTGTTAAACCCTTGAGTTTGTTGTCCCTGCCAAGGTCTTCTTGCAACAAAACAGAGAGATTCTACTGAATTTGGGTCTTCTTGAAAAACAGCTTTGAGTCCAGGAATTGAAGGACAATCCTTGATCTCATGATTCTCTGAGAAAATCATACATGTTTCTACAACTTTTGCATCCAAGGGACATTCCCTAAAGCATGTTTCTTCCTACATTTCGGACAAAAGATGGCTAAAGCGTCTGTTTCTGCTTTCTGCTTGTTTTGGATTTTAAGGGTGTCTAGTTGTTCACTAAGGCTCCCTAAGATATCAGTTTTGAACTCATCAAGCATATTACCAATCTCTGCCCTACTTACTGATCCATTTGCAGATTTGTTAGCCCTAATAAGAGAAGGATCCCTAGGCCCTTTTCCTGTTTTAGATTTTCCTCTTGAGAGATGGACACATAGTTCTGTTATGTCACGAAGTGGAAGTTGAGAAATGTCTCCTTTCCCATCATGTTTAAAATATCTATCCATTCATCTCTAATGGCTTTTAATATGAGGGCTTTCAAGGTTTCATCATCTAAGTTGCTCATCTTTGCTCTTTTTAAGTTGTATTGAAATCTTTCAAGTAAATCTTCCAAGTTTTCATCTTCTTTTTGCATCATTTTGAATACCTCATCCTTGTGATTGGTGGGCATACAATAGTCCAAGTATATATCCAAAAAATTTTGTTTCATATCATTCCAAGTCCTAATAGATTGAGTGGCTAATCCCATGAACCATTTCAAAGCAGCTCCCTTCAATGTTGAAGGAAACAGTTTGAGTTTTTGAGAGTCTTCCATATAGTCATAGGTTCGGCACACGACTTCAAACTCAAACAGAAATGTTTCAGGATCCTCACTTCACAATCCATAAAATTTGGGGAGGACAGATGGTGAGATATTTTTCATTGTTGTATGATTTTCCTCATCAACTATAGGGAATCCAAACAAGTTGTCTCCTTCCCTATTTCTTCCATTATTATCTTCACCATTGTTGTCTCCATTGTTTCCTCCTCCTCTACCTCTACCTCTACCTCCAAATCCATCTATTATTTCCTCTGCCATGATAGTTTATTTAGAGTCCTTAAATTCCTCTGGTTCTTCTATCAAGGGAGGATGAGAGGGAGTCTCTTCCTTTTCTAAATGAGATTTAGTAGGTGGTATAGGAGAATCCTCTAATTCATCTGCTCCTTGAATTCCAAAAATCTTAAGGCTAGGGGTAGATGGTGGTGAATCTTGTCTATGCCTTGAAGAAGATGGAGTTGTGAAAATTGAACTCTTGGCTTTAGCTATAAACCTTCCCCTAGAATCTCTTGCTCTATGCATCTCATTTTTTTTTTTTTTTAATTTTTTTTTTTTTAAAGTTGGGCTAATAATTCTCTTTCTGATCTTCCAGGTCACACAAGGTGCAAGAAGAGAGCATACTTAAGAAATTACTAAACCAATAATTCTCTTTTCTGAACCTCCAGATCACACTAGGTGCAAGAGGAGAGCATACTTCAAGAAATTATCAAGTTTTCCCTTCTTTTATTATTTTGTTTTTTTTATAAGAAATTGGCTACCTAGTTACACTTCTCCGGCAACGACACCAAAATGTTTGGTCAATTTAGTGTGTCCTAAATTTCTACATTAATTTATCAATCCGGGATTCGTAAGTTGATGAAGTGTGGCGCACTATATGTGCAAGATAACCTATTTCTTAACTTTTTGTCGTTTTTGGTTTTCTAATGTGAGATGGAAATTCTAAAATAAAAACAAGTATGGTTATGATTGTTCAAGGCAATGATATCCTTTATAATGATTTACCAACTTCAAACTTAAAAAGGAATTTGAAACATACAATGACAAAACTTGAAAGGAAATGAAAATGTGTTGCTAGCCTAATAAATCAAACAGTGAACTATTGAGCATGAAAACCAAACTATCCTTGCTGCTGTCTAAACACAAAAGAAACTATGCTTAAAGAAATCCAAAATTGCAAAAAAGTAAATCTAAATCAAATTACATCAACTTATATTCTGATCCCTCGCCATTAGTCCAGCTATGGCTTTCGGAGGTAACCATAAACAACTTGGGCAATCTGATATCTAATTTGCAGAAAAAGAAACTAATATCAAACTACACACTCATACTTCAATCCCTCACCATCAGTCCAGCTGTGGCTTTCGGAGGTAACTGAAAATGACATGAGCAATTTAATATATCTAACTTGCAAAAACTAATATCAAACTACACACTCATACTTCAATCCCTCACCATCAGTCCAGCTGTGGCTTTCGGAGGTAACTAAAAATGACATGAGCAATTTAATATATCTAACTTGCAGAAAGTAAACTAATATCAAACTACACACTCATACTTCAATCCCTCACCATCAGTCCAGTTGTGGCTTTCGGAGGTAACTGAAAATGACATGAGCAATTTAATATGTCTAAATCTAACTACTGAAACAAATGTGCAAGACTGAAATAAACAAAGCAGTACTGAAATTAAAAATGAACTAAGAAAAATAAATTAGCAGCAGAACAATATTGATTCCATGTCATTAGTCAAAAGATATGCAAATGCCCGGGCTTCCTATTTGAAATCTGAAACAAGAACACTGATCAGTTAACATAAAACATGAAAGATTATGGACAGAAGTAAGATGTAAAGCATGAAATATTATAAACAGAGATGAAGCATAAATACCATGAAAGATGCAATGTATAAACACATGAATGACTTATGGCACAATGAGCTTAAAGAAATAAAACAAGAAACTATACAATAATGCACAAAACCTCAGCGTGTGCAGGGACCCTCTGCACCAGCCTCGGGCAACAGCCTTCAAATACGAATTACGCTTGGAAACAGAGTCTTCTTATATATTAAAATGCAGTCATAATAGAGAGATGATATTACGGCACAGTGGCAACGTAATTACATTACAAAGCTATCTGGAGGCTAATGGAGACTAACTATTATGCGTATGCAAACGCATTATTTATAATTGAAGGTGATATAACTAATTCCCTAAAGTTTATGCTGATAGAAAACACGTAAACCATTACGTCCAGAGATCTAGGATCATGGCTGCGTTGAGGAATAAATATATGAAGAGTGGATGTTGGATTCGGCTTATGGAGCCGTGTACAGGTGTTGATGTGTCTCCCGTAACTCAGAAATGGCCATACAAATCTTCACGTGATGAGAAACAGAGTCCTGTCACCGTGGGACTCTACGATTGACTTCCACTTGGCCACCTTTGACCATATCCTCCTTAAGTGAATTTGCTCGAGCCAATAGGACACGATCCATGTCCACATCATTTATGACTTGCCCATGTGGCTCGTTTTTCCTAAAGACACTTGTAACATAGACTTTCACAAAATGGTTGCGGAAAGTTGCAGCAGCTGCGGAAAGTGGCAGAATTCCGCAACTAAATGAGAAAAAATCTAAATCAAACAGAAGACACAAAATATAGTTAAAAATCATTTTAGATACTCTTTTACAATTAATATACAATGATATTGACAACTTGGAAGGTTCAGGTGAATGAAAAAGGTCTAGAAAGGTGTATAGGAAAGATGCAAATTTGAGACTCAACAGGAACACATGTCAAGGGACTCAAAAGGGATAAGAACATCACGTTAAAATAATCCCATAGAGTTTACCATGTCAATTACTTGATCTAAGTCAAAGGAAGTCAAGCAAACAATGAGAGGCTCGCTTGCATCGGTAACTGAAAACATGGGACTGGTTGCCACATAATTGACCCATGGCGGGGTAGATACCACTTCTGTATGAGGAACATTTAGGGATGTTGGATTATTGGTAGTCGAATCAAGACTAGGGAATGAAATTTGGTCTACAGTCACAATATTTCCATTGTGAGGGAAATACATCATGTGAAAGAGTGTCGATACGACAGCTTTCATTGCATATACATAGTCTCTCCCAAGGAGTAAATTGAAATCCAAGGGGCCTCGAACTACCATAAGATCAATATAGACAATTTTACCTTCCAAAGTAATAGAAAACTTAGGAAGGATCCCTAAAGGTTCACTAATGGTTCTGTTAAAATCTTTCAGATTCTACGTAATATGCACGAGCTTAGGGGAACCCAAATCTTTCCAAGTAGTTGAGGATAAAATACTAACAGAAGCACCTTCATCTACATTTGTGTGGTGGATGTTCGTACCACCAGCCTTCACAATGATTTGGAAAGGGATGGAGGAAGGAAGACGAGGTTCTGTCAGTCTATTACAATCAAAGGAAAAGACCTCTGTACTTGGAGGGGGTTCTGTAGGAACAGATGTAATGCCCCCCGACATAGAAGAAATTGATGTAATAAGAAGAACCAGAGCGGTATGAAGTTCACTCTCTTCAGGGAGAGTGGGATTGACCGAATGTAAAATTGAGTCGACCACTTAATCAACTAATGGATCATCAACCCGAGTGATATGAGTTTCACTCTCCAATGGAAGAGTGGGATTGACTGTACTTGGAATTGGATCAATCACTTCGTCAATTGACGGTAGGTTGGGAGAAAGTTGACGGTAACCAATTGGAATTTCTTGTTGTGGAATAGTAAGGTTTTCCAATAATTTTGAGGCTTCATCCATGTGAGGGAAAATGTGAGTTTTATGACTCCCTTTGCATAACCTACATGGAAACCTAACTTTACCCTTTTTCCCAGGAACCTGACAATCACTGGTTGATGGATCAATAGTAAGTTGATGGGATTTTTCTGACCATACTTCCAAGACCTTTGGAATATCGGGACAATTGATAAGGAAGTGGTCACCCTTACAAATCCTGCAAGGGTATTTGGGTTTACGATGCATGTTGGAGGTTTTCTCAACATTAATAACACTTACAGCTACGGTTGACTGGTTGACTTCTTTCTTATCTTGCTTCTTCTTCTTCTTCTTCCCTTTCTTCTTCTTCTTAGTCACCTAGTTACTAGCGTCAAGGCTTTTACAAAGCGAAGAGGAATAAAGGGAGGAAGAAATATTGGGCGAAGAAGGTAAAGGGTCAACAGAAGGTTGGTGATGTTGAGATGGTGAACTCTGTTGAGGTGAAGCATTCGGTTGCGGTGGAAAAATTGGAGTATTCGGGGCCAACGAAGTTGAAAATAACCATATCGGTAAACCTATTGTAAATCCAGGTAATGACAATGTAGCTATATAAGGAGGACCAACATTTCCAAAGCAAGGAAAAGTACTTGGATTCTTGTTAAGAGGGGTTCCTTGGTTGGTAAATTCCAGAATAGTTGCCATTATATTCAACTTAAATGAATTTTATTAACAATTTTAAAACTAAAATTAACAATTCACAATTCACACCTATGGTCTCTAAAAAGTAAAAACAAACAAATGAACACGCGCTATCAAATATAGGATTCAAACCACAAACAAACAATAGATTCCCGCACTAAAAACACTAGTTGGTGATGAAATCCAACATCGTAGAATTTTAATGTAGAAAGGGAAGTTGGAACAGTTACCCCGACAACTTGCTTAGTGAAACATACTGGTGCAAGTTCCGCCACTATACCATCTCGAGTGAAGATAACCCTTCAGAGAGTCCAAATGAGTCTAGCTGACGTCTGCTCTAGGTACAGTGGGATTTTCCCTCCATCGTCACCTTGGGAAAGAATCCTATAGATTATGGCCACTAAGGTTACCAACAGAAACAAATATACTTGGGGGAACAGTCTACGATCCGACACACACGCAAGGGCAGAGTAGAAAAGCTCAATCCCCTTGAAGGCTCCTTGACATAATCCAAGGTATATCGACAAGTGACCCCAGGCTCCTCGACAATGGTCAAATCCGAGGTTTACCATTTTTAATACGTGTATATCTTCTATCGTTCCCAATGAGGAAGGATTGATTACCTCACTGGTTCGGATATGATCTCGTGCTTGACTCCTTTAAGAGGAGATTCCCATAGCATACATGCAACAATTGAAATTTTTCCTACCACAAGATTGACTACTTGTTTGCTTTAGTTGCTTTGGAAAGTTAACTACAACCTATTCCAAAGCACTAATCCTGAGCTAGATTGGTGGAAAGAGCCCTAAAAATGTAAAAATTACAAGATGAATTTTAATTAAGCGCTGTGTTATTTAGGTTGTTATTACTCAAAAGGTAAATGGATATGAAACCAATGGTGTTATGACCCAACCCAAAACTGAATGCAATCGAATATGATAATGTAATCTTTTCAATTCGATGGATCCTAACTAAAGTAAGGAAATAGTTTCCATTCACTTCCAACAGTGCAAAAAATTGATCAATAAGAGAAAATATAACAAATTATCTAATGCACTAATTTCATCAAGAAAAACTAATGCTAATCAATTCCATATTTTTTTATTTTTGTGTTTTTAAAACAAGCATAAAAACATGTAAATTAAAATCAAAGAAAGTTGATCTAAACATCAGAATGTAAACTATGCATTTGTAATCTATGCACAATTCACTTGAAAAGTATGCAAATGTATCTATGCACATTTTTCATTCATATCTTGAAAATGAGAATTCTAATTAAGAAAATTTGATCTATGCAAGAGAATTCTCAAACACAAGATGATTCTGATGTAATCTCAGAACCAATCAAGTGTAAGTATAGAAAATTGGGTGAGAGTTCCAAAGATCAAAAAATAAAACACTCAAAGGCTATTAACATTCATACACAATTTAGCAAAATTGTGAAAATACTGAGACAAACCTCCAAGTAATGACCAAAGGAAATCAAATTAAGAATTTCTCAAAAAAGAGACTCAAAACACCCAATTAACTTTACGGAGATTGATGAGATGAAATTTTTTTTGAAAGAAACTCATAACAAAGGATTTTTGATAGAAAAATACAAATCTAGGTAGATGCTAAGAATCCTAAATTAAATCTAGACTAAGCCTGAAAAGGAAGTTTTAAGTTTTCATAAAAGTTTCCCAGGGTCTGCAGACTCTAGAGTAAACAGGTGCGGTACCGCACTCGTTACTCAAGAAAATTGCGGAGATGACCGCACTGTGCATGAATGCAAAGTGCGGAGATCAGAAAACTCTAAGAAAACAAAACTTTTCAAAACTTTTCAAAGTACAGAAAAATTAAACTAAGCCACCCAAACCAGTATACATCAATCAAGAACTAGAAAAATCATTTTCTCAAGTCAAAACAAAAGGAAAACCAAAATCCAATCATCCCCAGCGGAGTCGCCAATTTGTTCGATGGATAAGTCATTCTTGTGGAAAAGATAGACCTCCCAAGTGTCCTACGATAATCTAGCAACAAATGGACAAATAGAAGTATCTTTCTCTAGATATATTGTGATTCATAATTAAATGCTATAAAGGTTTAACGATTCTACCTTTGATTCAACGCTTGTTTGTAGTAATAGTCCTTCAGTCGCCCGAAAGATTTTTCTTCAAAGATCTACAATCACAAAAAAAAAACATAAAATAGCACCTGCATAGCATATATTCATAAATCATATCCATTATGGTGATCAAGGAATCCATAAAATAAACCAATCAATTGACAGCTTATTGAGAAAAACAGATTTATTTGTATTAACTTAAATAAGAAGAGCGTTACAACCATGTCCACCTTGATGTTGTACAGGTCTTCCTAGGGTCCGAAATAGACGTTTCCTTCACTCAGATCAGCCTTTCACTTTTCCAATCGAGATACATACAGGTATGTAATCCTTCCCACATGAAATCTCAGCTAAAAGGCTCTAAGTTTCAACAGCACTTCACCTCCAACAATACTAAAACTTCAACTCAACCATTGTAACCCCTTGAGGCTTCCCTATGCCTCTTTTTATAGTGGATAAGAGGAGGTTACAACTCCATACAAGAAGGGATAGAATTCTCCTTCAAAGGGATTAGTTCCTTACATCAAGGGGTTAGCTCCTTATTGGATGGGATGCATGAACATGAAAGGAGTGTACTTTCCACCACAGTAATGTTTCTAGAAGCTTCCAAAAATGACTTAAACTGAGCTTCTATATTTTACTTGTGCCTTTTCTAACCTTTTACAGGGGTCCGGACTTTTAATAAACAGAAAGTGCACTTGGCTACGCATGATTTATAGCCAAAAAGTGCAAGACCGCAGGCAAAACTAGGAGAAAGTGCGGTACCAGAGTTTTAAGGCTTTTATGAGCTTTTATCTTAATTTCAAGGCTTGAATTTGGGAACTTTGATATTGTAGAATTCTAAGGGAGACTAAAATGTCATGGTGACAAATTTCAGTGTAACAAAGCCACAAAGGAAACCTTGGAAGAATTGAAGCGCAAGGACTAGAGCCTTCAAGCAAAGGATGTTGAATTAAGGAGGCTTCTCCAAGAGGAGAAAGAAGAGAAGCAGAGATTTCATCTTCAGTCGCGAGTTGCAGAAGATATTTTGGAGTAATTGAAGTGCAATAAAGGCTTGAAGCAGCCGTCATCACCTATTTCTACATCGACATCTGAGGTAAAAAAATGTTGATGTTTCTTCAGTTTCATCTTCACATGCTATCATTTCTATGGGAAATGTGGAGATACCCATTACAGGAACTGGCATGTGACTCTTCACCAAGATGGGATATAAGGGAGGAGGACTTGCCATTAATGGTGAAGGCATGAGTCAGCCATTTGAGGTCATGCAGAGACCTCAATTAGAAAGTTTGGGGTACACTGAAGGAGATAGTTCGAAGGTGTCAGAAGTTCCTAATGCATGGTTGAAACCATTGGGTAAATATATTGATGGGAACACTTCCCCATCATCCTATGACAACACACATGATAATGAAAGAGATGAGGCAAGCTCTTGTCACCATGATCACACCAGAAACCACCAAGAAAGGTATAACAAGTCTCAATTTTCTCAAGTTCATTTTGATTATAAGCATGTTGATAATCATGGAAAAAATTCATGGCATAGAAAAACTTGTCAGTTTTGTGGTTTACATAACCATGTCATTGCTAAGTTTTGGAAATGAATGGCAGCAAAAAAGAGGATGAGGTGTGAAAGGCCTTCTCCATTGTAGAAAAAGAAGAAGGTAAGGCAGGTCTAGAGGATGAAGACTCATTGCAGTCATTGCGACAGAAGTGGCCATTAGAGAGCCATGTATTGGAGGCTCCATCCAAAGCAGCGCCTTAAGGACAAAGCATCAGTGTAGGAACCAATTGAAATAAATGTTCGACAAGAAAAAACACTACAAATATATGACCCATTAAATTTGATAAATGGGAGATGGTTTTTCTAGTTTGGTAGTGTTAGCCATCAGTAAATTTTTGTTAGAGAAAATGATGGCTAAAAATAAGTCCTAAGCCTTCAAGAGATTGTTTTCATGCAAAACTACTCATTCTTGAATTCTTCTTGTGCTACCTAAATTTAGCAAGTAATCATCACTGCTGTTTCATTAAGAAAACCCACCAAGAGGATATGATGATATCCAAAATACTGTTTTTTAAAACTTTCTCCATCATTATCTAAACCTATTTTTCACTCATTTTTCATCCCACATTCACCCTCCATTTTACTCTGAAAAATCCCATTTTTCTCTTCATTCTATCCTCATTATCCCAAGGGAACCTTCAAATCCCTTTTAAACCCTTAAAAACCCCTCTTTCTTCCTAAGAAATGCTCTTTTATATAACACAGGCTTTAGCCCTCGAGAGCTTAAAAATATTTGGTCCCTTCCCTCCATGTGTCCAAGCGTTATGACCAAGCGCCCAAACCACATCGCATCGGCTTTCCTCTAGAGGTCTTCCTTTTTCCTTAGGAAATCTCTCCTTGTTGATGTGATTAACACCCTACCCTTAAAACCCCTGGTCATATATTGCTATATAGGACCATGTCTTAGGCCTAACCTTAGCCCTCATCGCATCACTCCATCGGCTTATCCCTTCCCCTTTTCTTTTCCCCCTTCGCGGTGATATGCCGATGCGATAAGCCCCTGCTCTATCAGCCCATGATCACCTTATTCCTCCACATGACCATTGCCCAGCGCTAAGTTTTTAACCCCCTAGCCTTTCTTTTCTCTGCCCCCGGTCCTTCTTCTCCTATAAAAACCTTCTTTTTTCCCTTAAGTCGCTTTCCTCCAATCTTTATCTCCATGTTATATTTCTCTCTTGGGCGATCATGACCATCGATCTCATCGATCTGATAGTCATTTCACCTCCCCTCCCATCTTCCGATCACCCAAGCATACCTATCCATTTATCCCCACCATTAATTCAGCTCATCTGACGACCCGCATTTACCCAAAAACCTTTCTCACCGCCGATCGACCCCCCCGCTACACAACAAACGCTGTGATGTCACCTACCGGTCCCACATCCCACTATTCAACTACCCCTCCAACCATTTCATAACACCTGTCCCCCACTTCAAACTCCCGTCATGCAACTTGTTCATCATGCTCGACCCACACCGTCAGATATCCTCCCCCTCATCCGATGGTGTGCATCGCATATCGCGCAATTTATCTATCTGGAGTTTAACACTCCAAAGTCATGCAATACTAGCGGTATCAAAAATTTCACGTGGCACAATATCATTGGATCGCGCTTGATTCACCCAAAACCACTTACCACCTGAATCGCATGCGATAACCACTTGTGGTATTTCTAAACCTACTCTTGCCCAATTTCGTGCCAGAATCCATTTTAAAACTGCTTTTTTGCTTCTCCACCATAAAATCCATTTTCTGCCTGCTTATTCACCCTTCTGCACTGCTCCTCTACCTCCAATAATCTCTGAATGCAGTTTTTCACTCCCTCGCAGTATTTTATAATGAATTTGTGGTTTTTGCAAGTTTTTATAATAGTTTTCAAGGCCAAGAGCCTTCTCGTGGTTCAATAAAGAGCGCAGCTGAAAATTGCCCAACTCTAAAGCCTAAAGTGCTATTGAATAAAGCTTCCAAGTTGTACATTCAAGATTTTAATTCATGTTTCATCAACGTGGGTTATTCAAATAGAACCTTCACCACACCAAGGTACCTGTTCACAGCAGAGAAGAGATCATGCATAAAAGATGGAGGGATTAATGCATAAGATTGAAAAGTAAGGCATAATTAGTATTTAAAGCCACAGGTCATGACTAATCAATAAAGTAAGCCTCAGAATGCCACATCAGTGAGGAAACTAAAGCCAAAACTACCACCCACAGGCTTATTTCCTCAAAAGAGTGCATATTAATTGCACAGTCAAGGATATTTTTAAAAGACAGCTCAACATTAACTACCAACCTACCAAAAACCCTCAAAGTCAAAAAAAGTGACTAAAGGTAATAAAATTTAATGTAAAGTTGATTAAAAAAGATATGAGAATTCGAATTTTTCTCCCTTAGGCCTCCCAAAGGTCAATAAGCCATTACTCTGTATTAATTGAACAAATGAACCCTACCTACACTCCACCTCCTCATTCTTCTATAAATACTTCTGTAGAAGACAGTATAGTGGTTGGTCGTTGGATACTTGTTGAATGTAAATAGCTTTTGAAGCTATTGTAGCCCTGTTTTGTAATTGAAGACACATAAGCTGAGATGAGAAGTTTGAAGCTGTAAAGACCCACTAGACTTGAAGATTGTAATTAGTTTGAACATCAAATACAAATAGCTGATTTATGGGATCCTGATCTATTTCAATGGTGATGTGTTTCTCACTGAAATTGTCATTTTCTTTATGTTTTCATTCTGTTCACTATTCTCTGATAAAGAAAAAAAAATATAGATTAGGATTTACTTCTGAAGTACCCTAAATCTCACTGATAAATCTTTATCCTTTATGTTTTCTGCTGATTGTTAATTTGAAGGTAATTCAATAGAGTATACCCTGTGAAGTGTTGGTAAGCCCATATTTCCTGAGTACAACTTGAGAATTTGTCTTTAAATGTTCTTGAGAAGTCTGCTAATTAAAGTTGAGCTAGAGAAGTTTATGGGTAGCCCTGTCCTCTAGTTTATCTCCAACAGTCGCTTTGAAAATTTTCCTTAAGAGTATGTCAAAAGTAGGCTAGTTTAAAAGTACTTACCTAATCTTAGACTAATTTTTATGTTTATCATGAATGTTTTCCTTTGAGAATATGTTGAGAGCAGGCTAAGTTAAAAGTCTTTAATTGATCTTAAACTATTCTCTGTTTTTAAATTTTTTCTCTTTAAATTATATCAAAGTGGGTTAGTTTAAAATTACTTACCTGATCTTAGGTTTCTTTTGTGTTTTTCCCTTAAGTGCATGTCAAAAGCAGGCTAGTTTAAAAGTACTTACCTGATCTTAGACTGTCCTCTATTTCTTCATGTGTTTTACTTCCTTCACTTCATTTCTTACTGTTTCATTCCATAAAATCAACTTAAAGAGATCCTTTGACATATATGACTTGCCCCATGGACCACTCTTGAAACTTTTTGTGCAATTAAATCCTATTATGACTCCATAGCCCAATGGATTAATGTTGGTCCTTGCTTGTCTTATCAACTGAAACATTCTTTCACTTACTTACACCTTCACCCTTCATATAGACTTCCTTCATCTTCATACTATCCTGCCCAACCAAAACAAAAAAAGCAACCTTGTTCTTCATAACTAGCCTAAAATCATACTTGAATCCTTAAAGATCATATTTTTGAACACATACATAGAGAGATCCCTCTTTGAATCTAGGATGGATAGGTCCTCAGATTCCAAAGTGGTTTGATGTAGGCTCTACAACGTTTGTACTTTCCAATCTTGCAAACTACGGAGACCTAACAGGTAGTGTGTCTGACCTTACTTTGTAAATCATATTTTTCATGTTAAAATGTAAAAGTGATGATGTGTTTTCCATCACTTGTTAAGAAACAATGATATTTTGGCCTTGTATTGATAGCTGGGGTATTGATTCCATTTGATGTAAACTTGACCACCGAGTATGTGTTATAAAATCATGGCAAGTGTGGAGAATTCTTCGTCATATATTGGTCTCTTATTTAAGCATGTAATTTGCAAAATATTATGCTATAGGTTTGCAAAGGATGTAGGTGTTGGCTCATGGCTTATGGCTCCTAAGGACAAAGGTGAAGGAGAATGAAGGGTGACCTTTTCGGACACTTGTGGTGCAAATAAGGTACAAAGTAGTTGCAAAATATGATTCATGATTTTGGAGGACCAAATATCCTCACTGGGGAGGATTGATCCAAGTGGCTCCAAAAACTCTTAGGAGACCAAGAGGGCTGATGATAGGTCAAAATTCAAAGTTGTTGGATGACTCTCGAACTAGGTTTAGGTTGAATTACTCGTCGTCCTGATTCCAATGGTGCGAATGAATATCCAATCTGAGCTTGTATGGAGAAGTTAGATAAATTCAAAGTTTTGGTCAAAGTTGGGCAGGTGCTAGGATTAACTATCCCAGAAATTCACTGTCAACTAGCAGGGAACCCAGCTCCCAAAAATGGGTGAAATTGTGGCCTTGTAAATTTTCCTAATGACCCTTATTTTCATTAAAACAAAAAATGACACCACCCCCGCCACCCCACTGCAACATATCATATTACAATAAAATATTAGAAAAACGTATTAATAGTTTGGGGGATGGGTTTTCAACCCCGCCACCCCTGTCGCCACGACCACTATAACCAACATCGCACACAAATAATCCCACACTGCATACATAACGGAACCCACAATGTATACCGTTTCAAAGGGTTGGGTCGGGGCTACGTGGAGCGGACTTCGCTCACAACACTTACATATGTTGTTGACGGTTGATCGGGATTGGCAGGGCTCAAACCTGCTCAACCCACATGGGTCGGCCCCCCACTGGGACGGCCCCATTCCAAACTATATCATATCATATTGCAACGATTATTTTGCGGCACCCAAAATAAATCAAACCAAAACATATTCAAACAATATTATGTTCAACCGTCTAGAAAAATATACGTATGCGGACTTTTGGGGGAGGTGGGACTTGATCCCCTGACCTCCCCTTAACAATTTACCTTATTTACCATTACGCCAACCCATGGGAATTTGAGAACTCCGCCACGCAAATGAAATTTAAACTCTCTTATTTTCCATTTGACCCAAGAGAACCGAGAACTGAGGCAGAACAGAACGGGACAGAGGAGCCCGAGAATAGAATGAAAGATAGGGTTCCATACAGTGGAACCATGACGCAATTCCAGGAGGTAGAATGATGGCACATAGTTCGAGACAAAGAATATTCCTTTGATACCCAAACATTCCTTGGGAGGTAAAATTTCTCTTTGTCAAAATGCATTCAAGTTTAGAGTCATTTTTTTTCAGATTTTCTCAGGGAATGCAATGGTGAGGCTAGATTCACCTTTTGAGTAGTAGATATTAATATTCATAGTGGAAGAGAATATTTGAGAATCTTGAGGGAATCTTCTAGATTTGTTAGAGGCCGAAATTCACCGGAGTCAGAATGAGGCCGACTTTATACTAATTCTTCTCAGAATTTCATAAGGATTCCAATGGTGAGATCAGATTCCTGTTTTGAGTTGCATATTTTCTAGTCAGTCGTGGAGAAACATATTGGAGGAATCTAGGGGGAATCTAAAAGATTTCCTACGGCCCAAATTTCGACAGTGTTAGAATTCCGAAAATTGACAGTCAATCCTACACCTCTCGGTGACACAAATGCAGTGGTGCAATTAGATTTTCCATATGATCCATATATTTTTTGTCCGTTTCCTAGATTGGGATAATGGTGTCGGATTTTAGAGTGTGGACAATTGATTTCATGCCATTCTACGCCACGAATTTTATGGTGCATTCAGATCCAGTAGCTCAATAGCCTATTCTTTAGCCATCAACATAGTTGAGGTATATAAAGTTTTGTTTCCAAGTACTTCATTGATTATTGTTTAGAGGTGTTTTATCTCATGTCGATTCCTGCTTGATATATGATGCAAAATCTTGATGTTTATTTCATGTGATATGTATTATCATGGATGTTCAGTTATGTTATGAGATCCCTTTGTTGCCTTAATGGCGGGACACTCTTTGTCACCAAATGTGAGGTTGTCATGCTTATAGGAGTTTTGCTATGAGTGAGAGTTCCTTGTAGCGAAACGTCTTATGGAGTGACTTTGCCACTCATGTCGAGAGCACACTTCCTTGTATGAAAAAGAAAACAACGTCCATGTACATCATTACATTATTCACCACCAAATGAAGCTACCAACAACATCGAGTCACCGAGCCCCGGAGACGTAGTTCACACTGGAAAAAAGCTGCTATTAAGTGTCTTGTGTTTTGTTGTGTGATTTTTGACATGTTTTCCTCTTAATTATATCTAAATATGTGTTCTTTTATGCACTTTTAAAATTAAAAGGTAAAAATATCACATAAGTAAGGGTAAATCCGGTATCTGACGGACCCAAATCAATGGTGCACTGTAAAACCCTAACCTTTTGGTGCTTAGGGTATGCTAACAATAATAATGAAACCCTAGTCCACTTAGGTTTTAGTGATAAAGCCTAGAACTTATGATGAAATACTACTCTCTTGATGTTTAAGATTTTTTTATGTTATGAAATCCTAACCTTTTAGGGTTTTTTGATGATATCTAGGCTATAAAGCCCTAGTTTTTAGGGTTTGGTGAATTAGGGTTTATGAAAAAACCCTTGCAATAGTAAATCCTAGGAATGGAAACCCTGAGCGTATGTGCTTCCGTATGATTAAAACCCGAGCTTGGTTAAAATTTGTTGTATATACAATTTTTGGAGTTTTATGTTTGTATCTAGGGTTTACAATAAAACCCTAGTATGGAACTGGTATAAGTTTCTAGGAAATGATGATGGAACCCTAAAGATGAAATTCTGGTACGCTAACTTAATTGTTGATATTCATGATTTAGTTTTTGAAATCTAGGGTTTGTAACTAAAACCTAGTATATTTTAATATTATAGGGCATGCTAATGAAACCCTAGAAGTATAATGTTTTCTATTATTGATATAATTTAGTTTTGATGATGAAATATAGGGTCTATGAAAAAACCCTAGTAAATGTTGTTGTAGGAAGTTGAATGGATGAAACTCTTGATTGATTATAACTAGGTTTAGGTCTTGAATGTCTAAAATTTGATTTATTGTGATCCTATTATAATGACATACTAACCCCATATTTGGTTATACTTGTTTTTTAAAGTTTAGAGGTACATAGTATTCAAGATGATGAAAACACTTGCCTCATATTTGATGATAATTTGATGATTTTTTTGAGAATGATGGAAAGAGGGAGTTGTGAGAAACTTGATGATATTAAAGTTTGAAATACGATATTGTTTCTATGTGAAGGAATGATGAAGTTTTGGAAGGTCGAAATTCTCTGATGAATTGTTGATGCAAAAAGGAACAGACTATGTGACTGGAAGAATAAAATAGTTGATAAACTTGTCCCCTAGTTACTTAGATAAAGGAAAGTGTATGTCTCCCTAGTTGAGAGGGAGCTTGAAGAGAAGTGAAAAACTGGATAAAAAGGCCATGAGCATGTTTGAAATCAAATAATATCTTAAGAAATACTGGCGGTTATCCATGATTGATAAAGTTTTAAACAAGACTTGGATGTTTTTGGAAGAAGTGTTGAAGTTGAGTTTAGTATTGTTGGGAAAGTTGAAGAAGTAAAACTTTTGAATAGATGTGTTTGATATGATGACAATCCAAGTAGTATCAAAATGATTAACACCTGTGAAGGTTTTTGTTAAATATTTATAGTGAAAGTTTATTACTATTGGGGTTGTGTTTGTTCAAATATTTCCATAAGAAGGTTGAATGTTTGAAGCATGCTTGGATTGGTGGATATATCTATTTTAGTTGATAAGGAGATATGAAGCATCTTAGGGTGAAAATATGCTTGGGAGGAAATCTAGCTGACCTGTGATGATGTTTAGATCCCAAAGTAGGGAGGGTGGCATTGGTATTGGAGCTCAGACCTTGGATACACACCTAGATCCATGGGTTGGTGTTAGAGCTAAATCCTGATGGTACCTAGAGTTTCTAAACCTTAGAATATACCTTAGTATCACTTGATTTGAATAGCTTGTTCAGGATTCTGATTTGTAGCATTGAGTTTTCCGTGACTCTTCAGAGGTCATATTATTTTGAGATCTTCCATGTGCCTATTTATATATGTAATTATGAATACATCCCTAGTTAAGAGGGAATATTGAAGAATGTAACTAAGTGTTGGTATTCATAATTGTGTTTGAGTCATGATGTAATGTATTTATTAAAAGAAAGAAAAATGATTTTATTTATAAAAGAAAATTATTTATTAATCATGAGTTTCATGATATTTTATTTTATTTCTAGGTAAAAGCCTCCATTGTAGGATTCTAGGGTTTATGTCAAGAGTCCTTGTCCATGTCATCTTGTAATTAACCCTTGTTGGGAGTTTGTATTGTGTAAATCAAATTATTTTTTATTCTAAATAGTCATTTTATCCCTCCTCACCAAGTTGGCCCTATTCTAGAGAAGTCGACCCAGATAAAGGGAAAGAGGTAGCTCGACTCATTTGAAACACACACTCAACAAGTTTGATCTACAAGTGAAAGAGGCAGAAAAATAAGAGCGAAGTAAAGGAGAAGGAAGAAAGAAGCTGAGAAAGGAAAAATCAAAGTTTTGGGCATCTCTCTCTATTGGCTTGGAGGGGTTAGACCATGGCTTGGAAGGGTTAGACCTAGGTTCAGAGTTGCTATGCAACCAAAAAAGCCCTCTATTACTGGACCTTTCAGCAACAACCTGTAGCAAATATCCCAGTCTCACCTGAGACAATATTAGGGGATGTCAAAACCAAGTTTATGCATAGAGAGGGAAAACAGGACATATATTTATTACTATGCTTCTTTCTTATGCTTTTATGAACTGTGTGAATGCAATTATCTACATTCAAAATATATTCCCTATTCATCACTTAATACTATTATGAACTGCACCTTTATCAATATTATGCAACATTCAACACAATATAACACATATAAACAACATAAAATACTTCTTGATGCATGCATAGCTTAAAGTGCAGATAATGCGAAAAGTACACAGATATGCTTCAAACTTACTTTTCTTTATTAATGATATGTCTTATTCATTACAATACTTCTCTAACCCGTGCACACAGCTGCGGGTGGTCTGCACAGATAGTTGCAGACTCTTCAAGGCCTCTGTGTACAAAGCCTTCCCCTAAGACCCAAAATAGAAGAAAACACAAATATTTCATAGTTTGCACTCATGCAATGATGGATCTATATCTTTGATTAAATATGACATTGCTTTATATACCCTTTACATCTTACAAAAACCATGGACCACATACCATGGGCAAGCTCAAAAATAACAAAATAACCCAATCCCTTTACAAAAAGAGGGGATTTGACCTACCCCAAAGCCCTTAAAAATTTGTGTGGTTAATTTCTTTTCACTGGACCGCGCACTCTGATCCTTGAGTTGCAGAGTTTTTGACTCAAAATTTGACCAATTTGGGCCCTTCCCAACAGGCCCCCAAGACTCACATGTGACTCATCCCGAGTCACTCAGCTAGTGTGCCCTGAACCTTTTCGGTGATGTTAGTGTATTTTGTCTTCCAAGGCTGAATCGTTACTACAAACTAATTCTCTTCTTGGCGCACTTCCTTTAGAAGCTTATCTGATGTTGGCTCGACGATCTTCTGAAGCATGTATTTTTTCTTTCAGCACATCTCTTTCAACTTCTTATCAACTGTTTGAGATAGTTGAATGACTTCATCCTACTAGGGTTGAGTCGTTGTTGAAATCATCTTCTCTTTTCTATGCAGATCCTCGATCTTTCTATGTAGATATTCCCCTTATTTAATCTGAGCAATCTATTTTTTGTGTGCTAAAGTCCTCGCAGTGGGCTTGATATTGTCAAACTACTTTTACCTCTGTAGTACTTCTTGTTCGATCTTTTGAATGTTAGGATCCTCCTACAGTGAGGTCAAAATCTCCATGGTGTCATCTAACAGCTTTCCACAGTCCTTGATTGTGGTGGAAATTCCTTCCAATGAAGTCTTAAGATCTGCTTCAGGCTGCTCTCTGACCTCTGGTGGTGTAGTTGGTTGCAGCCTCATCTACAGTTGAGTGATCTACATTTGATACTTGAACTTGATTTTGTTCATGTTTTTCTTATTCTCCTTAATGGTGAGGGTGGGCTTTGCAACCTTCTCTATTGGGGCTTCTTCTACGTGGACCTTCATGTCCGGGATCTCGCTGCAAGTTTAGGCTACAACATCTTTAAATTTTCTGTGTTGTCACTGCTCCTTGTATCTCTCCTTGATTATCAGATTCATTTTTGAAATTATGTTTGCATTGTATTTTCTCATGATTCAGTTATCTGCTAGGTGTATTTTTCTCGCACCTTCAATTCGTCTGTGACACTTTGGTGGAAGTCATGCATTGTCTATATGGGTAGTGCAACAAGATTAAAAATAATTTTGTCCCATTAATATTCTCATTCTCAATATTATATAGCTTCAAACTATAGTGCTCCTCCAGGTACCTGCAAAAATATAACATAAGAAGTTATTACTAATTAGTTCTATGGTTTTGCCTGCTGGATCGCTTGCTCTAGCTGGCTATTCCTATGATCACGCGACATTCTATAGTACCTTCAGTTCTTGCATTCCCTGCCACACCTTTGTCAATAAAAACTTGTACTGATCTTTGATCCTACTCCATGTATATTCGGTGATATTCTGCACCTTATCACCAATCTCATCAAGGTCCCCCCTTAGTGAGGCTTATTGGCTCTGTGCTCATTGATCAATCATCCTTGTGATTTTTCCCTACACCTACTATTTTTGGTATCCTTCTATTCAAAATGAATGGTGAATAAACCTGCTTTGTATCAGTAAAAGGGTCCTAACCACCCTGCTCATGCCCTGTGCCTTCTGCTTCATCCCTGGCCTTTTCTATTTATTTTTCTACGTCTGTTCCTACGTATTTCCATGTGCATTGATCTGAAATTGTGAGAACAAAGTATTTCTCATACAGAGATTGACTGTAGGGGCATTCACCGAATATTTCACCTTTACTAGAAAGGATGAATCCGGAGGCTACCTGGCCCTTCTACAGACTCTGCCTAAAGAAATAAAATGTAATCACTGAGATCCGATCAATGAAAGTATTTTTTTTAACTGTAAAGTATTCATTGATCCAACTTTAATGTGTGAATAGGCAAGTATACATATTCTGCAAATGAAGTGTAGTGGTTTGAAGATGAACTAACAAGTTTTGTTCACTGTTTAAACCTGTTTGGGAAAAGTTTTCTTATAAAAATTTACTGTTTAAAGGATCAGAATCTGAAAATATGCAGCAAAATTATACAATATGACAGCAAATAATTGTTTAAGCAGTTCACCCCTCTCTTGGGCTACCTTCGCTGGGTCCAAAAGCCTCTAATTAGGCTTTTACCTCTTTGATTAAATTGCTCAAAATGTGAATACAACTATATAGAAGCCTCAAAGGGAAAAATAAACTGCAAAATAAGATTCAGAAGGCTCAAATCAGTATAAAATGACTAAAAAATCACCTCCATTGGATGAAGGTAGACCAAAATAGCTCTTCTTCCCTTAGGCCCTCGTGGCTCCACGACCAAAAATGCTGGTAAATTCTCTGTTAGAGCGCCCTGATGGCTCTAAAAACACTCCCAGCAGCTCTAGAATGTCGAAGAGACCCAAAATCAAAAACAAATTCGTATCAAAAGGCCTCTCCTAGCCAAAGTTATGGCTCTTTTACTCCAACTGCAGTTTAACAAAAAAAACTCCAGTTAAATCTGGCTGACTGCCAAATAACCCAACTAAAATGGTGGTTGGCGCCAAAATTGGACGGACCGCCGAAATCCCCACCAAAACTAAAGGGCTAAGGTGATAAGCCCATACGGCCAGGCCCGTCGGAGAGGAACGCAGATATAATAAAGTTTTGAACCAAATATTAATAACCTCCACGCATGGGTGCTAACCCCACGGGACCACGTCCCATGGAGTTAAAACGCGCCATCCAAACAGTGAGTTTTAAACACAAAAACTGTGCCATGTTTCAAAAACTAAACATGTGGGCCAACGGTAAAGTCTATCCGCTATTATCCCGCCGACCCATGTTCAAATCCTGTCGAGTGCATAAAAAATTTTTTTTAACACGCCACTCCATTTGACCTTGGGGCCACGTGGCGGCCTCTGGGCTGGCCACGTGGTGCCCTTTTATTGGCTGCACCTGGAATATTCTGTAGAATATTCTGTGGAATATTCCATGGAATATTCCTAGAATATTCTATGGAATATTATTTTTTTAATAAATATAAATTTTTTCCAAAGTCAAATTTTGACCATTTTTAATTGAAACTGGCGAACTTCAAAGCTGAATATCTTCTTCATACGGCGTCAGATTTGAGTGTCGTTCATGACGTTGGGATCATATTGACGAGCTCTTTCCAGTCGATCTATTTTGGAGCAATTCTGAGCAACTTCATTTTTGAGCATTTTTCCATGGCTTGGACTTGAGCACCTGATCACACCTCCCAAATGAGAAGCTTTTGGACCCCAAAATCTCACTGAAATTCTGAAACTGAATTGTAGAACAGAAAATGAGATAATAACAACATCCTCTTCTCTTTAGCCTCCAAAAATTTTCCTGAATTGCCAACTGTTCACATGGCGAATTTTGCTGAATGAGCCATGTACTTGTGCCGAATCCCGACCAAGTTTTCTCGCCATACCAATCTGCCACAATGAAACCAGCAATTACACTTGCTGAAATTTGTGCCCTCTTTGCTTGCATGCCTTTCCAACTCATGGAATCTTGCACTGCTTTGCACTGACGCTTCGTTCTCTGCACCAAACGACACCAAAGGCATCTTGTGCAACATACGACATCAACAACAAGTTGACAATGAAATGTGCTATACAAATGACACACAAACTCTGTAACAAGTGTGCACACAACTGACACAAGTCGATAAACAACAAGATACATCTTGACAAACATATGTGTATGTATCATGTACAATGAACTATATACAGTTCGCTAATTACACATACAACCTCTATGTACATGTGCAACTTCAACTCTTCTTTTCAAATACCAACAAGTACATCATCCCAAAAACATGTGGGTGATCAAGAGCTAAACCAAAAGACATTGCTGCAACATAAGTGAGTATCATACTCATCTTTTACACCTCCATGGCAAAATTTTGCAACAACAAAGAAATTCCTTCAACTGAAACTTCTTATACATGCAATCTTGCATCAACTTTTCAACTGAAATACATGCATACCAATCTGAAATTTGCATGTACAAAATGAAGATGAATTACTGCAATAAGAAGTTAATCCACTTCTTACCAAGCCACCTCCATGGCGTCTTTTGCTGCAACTGCAATTCTTCATGTGAATCTTCCATTTCAACATCGATAATGGACTCCATAGATCCACTTGCGCCAAACTGTTTGTCCCTTAGCTGCATGCGCTTTGGACGATTTGTTGGATGCAAAGTCCAACAATGAGAGACATCATGTCCCTTCCTTTGACAAACTGGACAAATCTTAAGCACTTTCTGAGAAAGTTCTCTTTGCCTCTTCTGCTTCCTGTGTGCTTTCTTTTTCAACCAGCATCTTGAAGCAACATGGTTAACTCCACCACAAAATGTGCAACAAAATTTTCTTTCATTTGAACAAGAAAATTTATCATTCTTTATTGAAACATAACCAAATTGATCATGTGAATGATTATACCTCTTTTGCTGCAATGAAGGCTTCAAACAATGGTAAGGAAGATTGCTATCATGACATTGATGTAATTTAGAACTTGGAACAAAGGTTCTCTTTAAATTTGCATCACATTCTTGAATGCATGTGCTCAAAGCTTCTCCATTAAGCTGCTCATAGCCAAGACCCATATTCTTGGGACGCTCCACAACACAAATAGTCTCAACAATGCCTTGTGCATGCTTGCCCAAACCTTTGCCTTCTTCATAGCCCATTTCCAACATCAGTTTGGACCCAATACCTCTTGTATGTTTTTCAAAAGAACCTACATACTTTTCAATGAAGGAACTTGAAGACAAGTTGGAACGATTATCCTATTCCTCAAGAATTTTCTTGGACAAAGCTTCTTGAGCTTGAAGAAGATGCAACTCCATATCATGCAGTCTTTGAAGAATGGCTTCTTTCTCTTCCTGCATAGCTAGCAATTGTGCATGAAGCTTAACGCTTTCTCTTTGATCCTCAATGAGAATCTGTACCATGTCCTTCACCTTAAAAAAGTCATTCTTCATGTCATCATTGAAGAATCTCGTGAAGGAGGAAACTTCACTTGTAGAAGAAGATGACATTATGTAAATTTTCAAACAACCACAAAACACAAACTATTGGAGTTTGTTTTCCAAATATAATCCTTTGCAACCAAATAAACAGTAAATCTCTTATACTGTTTTAAAAACTTTCACAATAAGGAATGCTCAACCTGAGCTCCAATACCAACCTTATCCGAAATTGTGAGAACAAAATATTTCTCATACAGAGATTGACTGTAGGGGCATTCACCGGATCTTTCACCTTTCAAAGAAAGGATGAATCCGGAGGCTACCTGGCCCTTCTACAGACTCTGCCTAAAGAAATAAAATGTAATCACTGAGATCCGATCAATGAAAGTATTTTTTTTAACTGTAAAGTATTCATTGATCCAACTTTAATGTGTGAATAGGCAAGTATACATATTCTGCAAATGAAGTGTAGTGGTTTGAAGATGAACTAACAAGTTTTGTTCACTGTTTAAACCTGTTTGGGAAAATTTTTCTTATAAAAATTTACTGTTTAAAGGATCAGAATCTAAAAATGTGCAGCAAAATTATACAGTGTGATAGCAAATAATTGTTTAAGTGGTTCACCTCTCTCTTGGGCTACCTCCACTGGGTCCAAAAGCCTCTAATTAGGCTTTTACCTCTTTGATTAAATTTCTCAAAATGTGAATACAACTGTATAGAAGCCTCAAAAGGAAAAATACGCTGCAAAATAATATTTAGAAGGCTCAAATCAGTATAAACTGACTAAAAAATCACCTCCATTGGATGAAGGTAGACCAAAACAGCTCTTCTTCCCTTAGGCCCTCGTGGCTCCACGACCAAAAATGCTGGTAAATTCTCTGTTAGAGCACCCTGATGGCTCTGAAAACACTCCCAGTAGCTCCAAAATGTAGAAGAGACCCAAAATAATAAAAAAATTCGTATCAAAAGGCCTCTCCTAGCCAAAGTTATGGCTCTTTTACTCCAACTACAGTTTAACAAAAAAAACTCCAGTTAAATCTGGCTGACTGCCAGATAACCCGACTAAAATGGTGGTTGGCGCAAAAATTGGACGGACCGCCGAAATCCCTGCCAAAATTAAAGGGCTAAGGTGATAAGCCCATACGACCAGGCCCGTCGGAGAGGAACGCAGATATAATAAATTTTTGAACCAAATATTAATAACCTCCGCGCATGGGTGCTAACCCCACGGGACCACGTCCCACGGAGTTAAAACGCGCCATCCAAACAGTGAGTTTTAAACACAAAAACCGCGCAATGTTTCAACAACTGAACATGTGGGCCAACGGTAAAGTCTATCCGCTATTATCCCGCCGACCCATGTTCAAATCCTGCCGAGTGCATAAAACAAATTTTTTAACACGCCACTCCATTTGACCGTGGGGCCACGTAGCGGCCTCCAGGCTGGCCACGTGGCGCCCTTTTATTGGCTGCGCCTGGAATATTCTGTAGAATATTCTGTGGAATATTTCATGGAATATTCCCAGAATATTCTGTGGAATATTCTTTTTTTTAATAAAAATATATTTTTTCCAAAGTTAAATTTTGACCATTTTTAATTGAAACTGGCGAACTTCAAAGCTGAATATCTTCTTCATACGGCGTCGGATTTGAGTGCCGTTCACGGTGTTGGGATCGTATTGATGAGTTCTTTCCAGACGATCTGTTTTGGAGCAATTCTGAGCAACTTCATTTTTGAGCATTTTTCCATGGCTTGGACTTGAGCTCCTGATCATGGATTTTCCTATTTTTGTATCTTTCTTCAGTTATTTTTCTACTACAGTGTCTTTCCCACTGGTCCTTGCATGTTCTGTGTCAGTGCCTTCAGTGGATGGGGCTAGCCATTCTATCGACCAGGTCTTTGTGACTTTCACAATGTCAAGTTTGGTAAACAAGTATGGAAACGAGTACCATACTTCATCTACATCCTTTTTCACCTTGATATATATTCTGTGAAATAAAACTTTGACGTCTACAACTCCGTAGTAATCTTCGAACAAAGTTAGTGAGATTATGGGATTCTAACTCACCATTGTGTGCAGATCCATTTCCATTAACACCCAAAACTTTTTGTTCTCCTTCGCGCGCTTTGGATTCTTAGAAAACCAGAGCGAGGCATACCTTGCAGCTTCACAAAAATTTGGGTTGACAATAGAGAACTATTACTCTTATGGCTCCTTCCATGCCATTAATGCAATGAGTAGTAATAACCATGCATAGTGGAACGGTTTCCCTTCCTCTTGTGCTTCACGGAAATCGACAAGAAATGCTTTGCACAAGTAACCAACCCAGTTATATTGTACCCCTTTCCGGCACTGTGAATCCAAAGAGAACATGGGTTTTGGTACCTCATTTACGTGACATTTCTGCACGATATTTCTGGCAAGGATGTGCATGTAAAAGTGCACATATGGATCATTGATGGAGCTAATGTCATAGCCCCTCGTCTTCTTGACTATACCAAATTGTTTCTTCTTTCCATCAATGACTGCCTTTTCCTGACTCTTCCCCATGAACTCCTCAATGGGATTCTTTCCTTGGTAGAGTAGCAATGTGATATTCCTAATCAACATATCATCTATGGGTATCCTTCCTCCCACCCAGAGGGAGCCATCATTCATTAATGCCAACAACTGACAGACACATATGGTATTTATAATACTTTGCCAAAAATGTGGACTTTACAACATGTTGAGAAACCCTGCTTATTATATCCCTACAGCCCACCTTTGTAGCTCCAATCTGGTAACATCATTCTCTAGGTAATGTATTGGTTTCAGGTGCATACTAGGCTGAAACTGAGGATATTTTCTTTTGTCGTTGAAGTCTTAGTCCTCCATCCTTAGGTGCGGTACTTTTGCCAAAGGTTCACCCCAAAATAGTACATCATTAGGCAACAACGGTGTGAATACAATGAAATTCGTAGCATTAGGGTCCTTCACTAACTTCACACCCGACTTCTTGGGTAGTACATATGGCGGTAACCTAGAAATAGGTGCTACTTCTTCCGCTTCAATATCCTCTAGAATTTTTTCTGCAATATATTCTTTGTCATTGTGTTGGACGTCCATAGGTTTATTATTCTTGTCTAACTATTGATTAGATCTTTTCTCCTTAGTAATATTCTTCTAGGGTGACTGTCTCACACTAGGGGACACATCTGGTCTTGTGACCTTCTTCTATTTTGGGTGCGATGTGTCTCTTACAATCGATTACTTCCTTAGTGGTCTAGGACCTGTAATGGTTGATGTTGTGGCTATTATGGTTCCTGCTACTCCCCTTCAGATCAATTCTCTGGAAATTTCTTCCTAGCTCTTCACAAACATACATTTCGACACACTGCTCACACTTAGGCACCATTTCCCAATTCTAATTCTCAGGAAGAAAAGTTGCTAAATGTGGAGAAAAATGTGATATTTATAAAAAATTTGAATTTCATAGCCCATGATTGTCTTCAGATTCAACTCATTAATGTGGATTTTGCGGCAGATGTTCCTCGCTATGCCCAATAAATTTGTTTTCCCTGTTCTGTTTAATGAAAACTTCCCTGTCAAATCAAAATTTTCACTTCCAACGGTCATATTTTTGGTGGACTTCGATGGTTCCTTCCTTTCATCGCAACAATTCCTTCTTCATCACAAATCGCTTGGACTTTTACACCCTCCTGAGCTTTGCGCAGCAATCCATCTTCGGCGAAGTCCTTCTTTGGTAGAGTAGTTTATAGTCCCGTGCCCACTTTCAACTGCATGTGAGACTAAGACTGTCTGTATTTCATATAGTCATCACGAAGTTCCAGGGATAGATTCGTCCCTATATATATTTAATCTACTCCCATTCACTCTTCTTGGCATCAGCTGACCATCAAACTTTGTGAGCTAAACTGCGCCTCCCACAGAGACATATCTGATGATATATGGTCCCAACCAATTAGTCTGAAACTTTCATGGGAACTTCACGAACTTGCTATCTTACAATAGTACAAGGTCTCCTTTCTTGAATTTTTTCTTCTTGATGTGACTGTCATGATAAGAGTTTTCCCTTGCTTTTTGTACTTGCCTATGATAAACGACGATGAACCTATCTTCCTTCAAACCAAGAAATTTATCCACCCTTTCTTACATTGTGCCATGGTCTTCCATGTATATGAATGTTTTAATTCTTAAACTAGGTACAATATACTCTAGAGGCATGAATTCTTCTTGTCCATAGACTAACCTAAAAGGTTTTTGTCATGTCTATTTCTTGCAAGTTGTCCTATATACCCATAACACCATTGGAATCCTCACATCCCAATTATTTATGTTGACATTGCATACCTTTGTGAGTGCATTCTCCAAAATATTTTTAAAGCTTTGAATGCTCCATTTTCCTGGGGATGATGGGGTGTAACCTTCTAATAATGCACTTGAAGTGTGCTCCTTTGTCACTCATTAAGATATTCAGACACCCAAATCTAGACATAATGTACTCAAAGATGAACTCCACAACAGTATTTGCACTGCAATCCTTCATTGGCTGTGCTTCGCCCCACCTAGTCAAATAAATTGTTGCAGTGATTATATACCCCACGCTAGTCTTTTTCCTTAGTGGATTAATAGGTCCAAAAAAGTATATTACCCACTTATGAAAGACCTAAAACATCACTTGGGTATTCAGGGGAATTTCATCCCTCCTATATGGTCTTCTTGTTCTTTGGCGTGCATCAAAATATCTACAATACTCCTTTTGATCCTTACGAACTATGGGCCATCATAACCTAGCACTCAAAATCTTCTTCATAGTGGCCTTTTTGACATAACTTCCTCCTGCAACTCCGCCATGAGCTTCTTCTAAAATTCTCTGCCTTTCATGCTTAGATAGATATCGGTGAAGTATTTCATCTGGTACCATATTATACAAATGTCCCGCAACCAATGAAAACTCAACAACCCTAACTACCAGCTCCTTTTTCTGCTACGTAATGTACTCTGTGGGCACTATTCCTGTAGTCAAAAAGTGAATAATATCCATGACGTGATCATTTGCAACCCTTATTTCAAATAACTACACATATAGAAGGTTCTCTTCAAGGCTCGTAGGTTCTTCGCATGTCTCTATCATTAATAGCTGATCAAGTCCCACGTTCAATCTTCCTAGCTTGAAATGACTTCAAAATCATACTCTTGAAATGATAAAAACCATCTAAAAATGTTCCCTCCTAGAACAGGGTTATTCACCAAATACTTCAGCGCGGAGTGATCAGTGAACATCTTGAAGTGCACTCCCAACAAATACTACCTAAACTTTTGTAATGCATAAACCATGGCCAACCCTTCTCTTTCTGTCATGGAATAGTTCTTCTCTACCTTAGAAAACTTCCTACTTGCAAAAGCTATGGGGTGATCAATGTCCCCATCACTCGATTGTGCTATTACTGACCCCAACATTATGAAAGAAGCATCGACATGTACGTGAAGCTCATTCCAGTTCGAGAAAACTAGAATCAACATAGTTACCATCTTCTCCTTCAGTATGTCGAGGATCTTTTTGCATTCATCATCCCAACAAAAATTAACATTCTTATTAAATATATTTTCCATTGGCATAGTTATCTATGCATATGACTTTATAAAATTCCTGTAGTAGCCAGTATGTCGTAGTGTTGTGCACAGTTTCTTCACTATCTTAGGTGGTTCCAGGTTCACAATAGTAGAAATCTTCGCAGGGTATACCATCATTCCCTGTCTACAAATAACATGCCCCAACAGTGTACCAAAAGGTACAACATGGAGATTTGGACCTTGCTACAGGAGGATCCTAACATTCAAAAGATGGAATAGGAAGTAATACAAAGGTAGAAGCAGTTGGACAAGATCAATACCACTGCGAGGAATTTAGCACCTGTGCAAAAACTTGCTAGGATTATAGAAGGGAAAGCTTTGTAGAGCCAAATCGAGAATCTGTGTAGAAAAGCGTAGTTGATTATAGCAAGGACTCAGCCCCGGTAGGATGAAGCCATTCAACTGTCTCAGACATTTGATGATAAGTTGAAAGAGATGCGCCAAAATTTGAAATGCGTGCTTCAAAATATCGACGGGCCAACATTGGAGAAACTGTTCGAGGAAGTGTGCCAAGAAAATAATCATTTTGTAGAAATGATTTAGCCTTTCAAGATATCCTACACCAGCATCAACGAAAAGGTTCATGGTGAACCATCTGAGTGATTCAGGATGAGTCACATGTGAGTGTTGGGGGCCTATTTGGCAAGGCCCAACTTGGTCAAAATTTGAGTCAAAGACTCTATAACTCAAGGAGCAGAGTGTGTGGTCCAGTGAAGAGAAATAAATCACACATATTTTTAGGGGATTTTGGGCTTTGGGGATTTGAGGCAAAGTCTCCCAACCTAATATAATCCTTCACTCTACTTGATCAAACCCAAAATTTCATCTTTGTTGTCCGAATATTAGAATTTTGACTCCTAATAACTACCTAGAAATTTCATCCCCTACAAAAAAAAATTCCTAAAAAATTGTGAACTACAGAGATATATACTATACACACATGTGATCTAGAGAGAGAGAGAGAGAGAGAGAGATCAAATTCATCCTTCTTGTCCTTCTTGATCTTCATTAGGATGCCCAAACATTATCTTCTTGAGAGAGTGCCAATTAGCGGTGAGAGAATGAGGTCAAGTTACCTTTATATAGTGATATTCTCAGTTGAATAGGTGTGTCCTTTTCCTAGGCCAAATTGATTAGGAGGGAGGTCGAATTGACAAAATTTGAGCCAAAAATTTCAAATTCAAAAATTCAAATTTTCTTCTTTCAAAAGTATAAATGGGACTTGACTATATATATATATATATAGATATATATTTATTTATTTATTTATTTATTTATTTTAACTCTAGCATTTAAAATATGCTTTACAATAAAAAAATATAAATACATCAAGTGGCCAAATATACATTATAAAGAATGAGCATAGTTACAAAACTCAACACTCCTTAACTAGGGAAGTATTCATAGATGTTTTATGTTGAAAATTTTCTCTAAGAAAATATTATATCCAATCATCACAAACATCATCATCTACCATCAACATCTACTAGTGGCCATATCCTAGTTGGTACCTTACCCATGGCTTATCATCAACATATCAAGACTCACTCCTCGAGAGTGATCGGTCCTCAAATCCCAGGGCATCTCACAGAGCCAATATGCTAAGGTACTTACTCAACTAACATGCACTCACTCACCCTTCTTGGTGATCATTTTGGACCAATAACTCACTCAACCTTCCCTTGGTTAGTGATCAAGTCTAGATGTTGAAAATACGTCACTACACCCTTCCATGATGTGTGATTGAGTCCAATTGTTGAAATACATCACTATACCCTTCCTTGGTGTGTGATTGGGTCCCTTTACTGGTGTGTGAGTGGGTCCAAATACTCAAATATCTCACTCCACCCTTTCTTGGTGTGTGATCAAGTCCAGACTTAAATCAGTCCTTCATGGTGAGTAATCGGGTCTCCTCACCAAGAGGCACTCACTCCATCCTATCTGGTGAGAAATTTGGTCCTCTCAGAAATTTCTCCCTATGAGGAGAATTTCCATCCATGTTGGTATCAAATCAACAATCATACTCAACGAGAAGTGTAATCTCCACAAGCCCCAACTTGTATCTAAATTACATGAACTTCTCTCTCGTAAATGACTTTGTCAAAACATCAATTGTCTACTCAACAATGGAGATGAGCTTGAGCCTTATTTCTCTCCTCTACACCATTTCAAGAATGTATTTGTACTTGATCTCAATATGCTTCAACCTGTCATGGAACAAACAAGTCTCTGGAAGCTTTACATAACTTTGGTTATCACAGTGTATCACGATTGGTTCCAACTCTTGGTATAATAGTCTTATAAACAACTTTTTAAGCCATACTGCTTTTTTACATGCTTCATTGGCTATAATATATTCAAATTTTGTAATGAGTGTAACAAATCTCTACTTCCTTCCCATCCAAGATATCATAATGAAGCCCATGGTGAATCATACCCTTGAAGTGCTCTTCCTATCATCATCACTTCCTTCCCAATTAGCATATGTATATCCCTAAAGTTGTACATCCTTGTTTCCAACATATCTCAAGCTATAGTTCACAGTACCACGTATATATATTAGAATATGCTTTGAAAAAATCCAATTTTCATGTCTTGGTTCCACTTGGAACTAACTCAATGTGTACACTACAAATTGAATGTCTCACTTCATGTTAACCACATACATCAATGAGATAATCAATAATTGGTACATATATGGATCTAATAATCTGGATTTAGAGACTCTTAACTTCTTCAAGTTAGTTACCATGGGAGTAGCCATGGATTTACAATCCATCATGCTAAATTTCTGAAGGATATCAATAACATACTTCCCTTGATCAAAGAATATTTCGTTAGGTTTCTTCCATACTTCCAATCCCAAGTAATGTATAAAACCAAGATACTTCATATGAAAGTCATAAGCCAATTTCAATTTACATTGAATAATGAGAGCCTCGACACCTGTTAGAAATAAATCATCATGGCATATAGTAGTAGGATCACAAATTCATTCTTCACAACCTTAAAATAAAGGTGTGTATTAACATCGCTCTCAATAAATCCTAGTCTAATTAGAAAACTATCAATTTGAGCATACCAATCTCTTGGACCTTGCTTGACTCCATGCATGGCCTTATTTAACCTACAAACATGAGATTCATTTCCATGCACCTCAAAACCTTGAGGATGCTCTATGTACACCTCTTCCTCAATCACACCATTGAGTAAAATTGTTGTCACATCCATCTGATGTAATTCCATCCCAACAAAGAAACAAGAGAAATAATAGATCTAATAGAGGAGTACCTAGCAATTGGATCAAAGGCCTTATCATAATATTATCTCTCTTTCTAGGATAACCCTATATCCAAAAACCACACCTTTTATTTTTCAATTCTTGCATCTACAGCATTCTTGATATTGTATATCCACTTGGAAGTCACCATTGAGTTCCCTTCCAACCTTGGCACTGTCAGTGTAATTTTTTTCTGCAAGTGAGATAAAATACCTTACTTAAGTTATAGGTGAATTATAACCCTAACAACAAAATGTGGATGTGTGTATGCTTCATATATGCAACAAAACATAAGAAAAACCCTGCAACAAAAGATAATATGAAAATAGAAACATATAATAGAAGAAATAAAGTGTAGCAACCCAATGGATAATATGAATATGAAATTTTATTAATCAAAATGGTATACTTGGTGATGAGAACTTTAAACATGGGTCTATATATCCCCCTCCCTGGGATGGGTCCTTCTTGACCTTGTGCTTTAGAAATGTACTTCTGTCTCTCTCTCTCAATATGTGGTATGCAATGGGCAGAAAAGATGTTTGAACTCAAGTGGGAGCTCAAATGCTATGAGATGTTAATGGGGACGATGAAAATGGGCATGGTGAAGAATGAAGAGAAAACCCTCTATTTATAACAAAAAATTGGAATAGATTGAGAATTAGAAAATAATAAAATATTATTGACTAAATCAAAATCTAACCATCTTGGATATTTTATTATATTTTTTGAGAGGGAAAATATATTCGAACTGGTCAAATATCTTTATTTAGAAATTGGTTGAAGTAATTAAAAAATAAAAATTATTTATTAATCCCTTTGTGAGAAATAAAAAAAATATGAATTTAAATTATTATTAAATAATTATTTAACAATTATCTCAAAGTAGAAATAGGGAATAAATAAGGAATAATAAATAGATAATGATTTATTTAATTATTCCAAGGTAATTAAGTCATAAGTGATAAGAAATAATTATGTAATAATGGTTTAATAATTATTTCTAGAGAATATTAAATAAATAATACATTTTTAATTATTCTTATGGAGTTTTTGGATTTTAATGAGAAATAATTTAGAAAAAAGGTTTACTAAATTATTTCCTATGGTGAAAATGGGTTTTACCATGGTAAAATTAATTCTACACGCTGTATTTCAATCCACCTAGTAAGAAATGACTAGGTGAACATTTTTAGGGTGATAATCGATTCCCCCCCAACATAAGAGTGTAAGGAGTAAACTGTATGACAAAAATACGTTGTAGGTTGCACTTTCACAAGACATCGAAGAGGTGTCAGAGAGAGAGAGAGAGAGAGAAGAATCAAGGCAGGGAAGGGCTGAAAATGGAGTGGGAAAGACCTACTTAGTTGACAGAAGTATCCTTTTATTGGTAAGTACATAATCTCAAATGAGGCAGGGGAGGCATACCCATATGTGCTGATATAACTAAGTACAAGTAATAATGATGTACCCAAAAATGTGGGTCTGAGCAATAGAGTACATGATACATGATATGCTAACATCAATGTGTCAAACAGTGATACAGTGATATAATGAGTCCCATATACATAATGTGCAAGGAAAACAAAGGCCAGGTTTGGATACAATAAAATCCATTGAGCTGAGTACATGAGACATAATTCCTTCCCCATACTAAGAGGACGAAAGAGATCACAAAAAAAGAAACCTTGATGAATAGGAAAGGGATCTGAATATCTAAATGAAGTATCCAAAGGAGACATGCATGTTTTGGGCTCTGCAAGTGGTGGAAACCGAGCCAGTCAAATCATTATAACTGCATCTAAGGTTGGATCATAATGCGTTGTCATTTGGGTATGTGGGAGGATACCTAAAGGGCCACACCCTCATGAGTTTTGAAAGATCTCACACATACTTGGGGAATGTTGATACAATGTTTTAGATCACTAGATCATCAAGTGTATCATTTTCAATCATGGGATAATGAGTTGGAGTCGAGCACACGAGAAACTACCAATTCAAAGGGAAATGATGATTCCCTTTGCTTGATCCAAGGCGTCAAACAATGATGAAGGGTGGAATTAAGGTACACTTCCCTATAGACCACTCTCCTGTAAAATATGTGTTGAAGTTGACATAAGTGGGTTTGCCAAAGTTGAGGCAATGAGGATTCCTCAACAAAGACACAAGGATCATAGTAATGTGATAAATATAATGACACTGGGGATGATGATGGAGGAGTAAAGTGAGTGGTGTAATTATGACGCCCCTTGTAAAAGAATAATATGCATGGTTTAACTAGAAATGACTGACTCGATTCTAGAGGGGATGGTCAATAACTCAGGCAAAGGCTTTTCAAAGACAAATCAGGATAGTTGGAGGCCAAATGTATGAGAAAATGGGATGAATGCGACACAAATATGTATGATGTACTATAACAGGACTCGATGGGACTCTGAATAGACTCCATGAAAGCAAGGGAGAATCACCTATGATGCTCTAAATAAGGGTGACTTGATGATGCTACCACATGGGAAAGGCTAAAAGGGGACCATAAAAAACATGAGTAAATAATGGTTACTCATGACTAAACTTGAAACCTAAGTTGACAAGTGAAAAGGCAAGGTGATTCCATAGTACATGTTACTCATATGAATATATTTTATTTGAATAGGTAGCAAAGTGAGACCTCATGGAAAAAATGGCTTCCTAGAAAACTTTCAAATTACCAAAAAAAAGAGAGACTCGTTATAGTGCTCAGTGAGATATTTCAAATGTTGTTGATGATTTGTCAAACCGAAATACTATTTTCTCATAATGGTCAACAAAAAACTAGGGTTTTCCTATAAAATGGATTCCCCCCCACAAAATACAATTCATTTTCACATTGAGTTGTTGAATAATTTGGAGAGGAGAAGGAGGCCCTCAATCTTGGTGAGCCCGTATTAGAAAACCGACTGTTGGAATCTGGATCAACGAATTTTAGGTAGGTGTCCTAACTCTACTCATCATTTTCTGCAGATTAGATTTTCATATTTGGGATTCATTGGATTGAGGGAAACTATTACTCTTCCTCATGATCTCAATGCACATATTGAGCATTTTTATACACCTTGGGGCACAAGAAAGAGGCAAAAAAGTGTGCCCAACTCAGTTTTTGGAGGAACCAGTGCACCCGGGACCTATGGGAAAAAAGTGATGTGGGTTTCCTAGAAGCTAATTCTAAGGTCTAAAAATGTATGTGATGGCTCTAAACTATCAAAATATAATGGTATTTTGTAGGTGTAATGTTCCAAATTTTTGGAACATTAATTTTTGTTGAGGAGATGAATAAAATGCATATGGGACCCATTCTTTGCATCATTAGAGAATAAAAAATCCTCTAAGTATGAAAGAGGATCATATTGGAGTTGGATTTCACACCTCCGTGTGTGAAAGGAGTTTTTTGCATACATGCTTGGCCAAGGTTGACCGAGTCAAACTACATTGGCATGAGTTGGAAAGCACTATGTGGGACAACATAGGAGGGAAGATTCTAGATGTAGGAAACCCTAATTCAAAGTAGGGCCCATGGAGGGAAGGCTCACTTGTTCAAAAGAGGAGCAAGGCAGCCATTGAATTATCTTTGATCATTTTTACATTTAAGTCTTAGAGACTTGTTGCTGCCTCTTGCTGTTCAGCATAGCTGCAGTGCCTTCGGGCACGAGGGAGTCCTGTTGAGGATTTCCTATCCTTCTTTAGTAGCTCATGAAGTATTGCACTCATCCTCCATATTCAGGCATTCAGGCCATAGCTTTAGCCATCTACATCAGCATAGTTTCTGCAGCAGATATTGTGCAGTGTTGTTGGGGAGGTTTCCACACACCATCTGGAGATTTTTCTTTAGTGGAGAGAGGTTATATTCATTAGGAGATTAGAAAAGGTGGTTATTGAGCATATCCCACCATATTTTGCATCAGGCCAACCACTTTCCATCAGAGGCAATGCAATCCCTCTCTTAGACAACATTCTCATTGGTGATTATTTGTTGTGAGGGATTGACATTCATTTGGAGGAGAAGTCTTGGGTGAAAGGATCAGCCTTTACTTTCATATTTATATTGGAGGAGGATTCTTCAATTGTTACATCCATTTCAGCCTTCTCCATCCATTTCCATTTCTTGAGTTGCTACTACCCAGCAACTCCGGCATTTTTGCAAAGTGCCATTTTTGTATAGATTTCAGCCAATTCTTTTAGAGGATTGATGTATTGTATTTTCAGGGGTTGAGATCATGCTCCCACACTTTATTTGAGCTTCATATTGCTATATCCATGTATCATTATATTTTATGCAGCAGTACCTCTATAAACTGCGCATTCATGGCCTAGGGCATTCTATATGCAGCAGTATTTCTCATGTTTCCTTGTACAGCTTTCTTGAGGCTTGTTGTGCCTTTCTTGAGTGATCATTTCCTCAAGAGGATATATATTTTGTGCTGATATGTCTTAATATGATGGCCATTTTATTCTCTAGCATTTCAGGTGTATATGATTCACTTCTATTTCCCATTTGATGTATTTTCTTATTGTTGTAGCTGCAATGTTGGGGTTATCTTAAGAGATTCCCAATATTGTTGTATTTCCCTATTGGGGATATTGTCCTTTGACAATCACTCTATAAACAGAGTCTACTAGTGGTCCAGGTAGCCTCTGGAGCTCATCCTTTGTTTAAAGGTGACAAATCCAGTAAATTCCCCTGCAGTCTATCTCTAGAATAGATTTTCCTTGTCGATTGACAATGTTTCTGAAAAAGGGACATTACAGTGGTATCAGAGCATCGAGCTGGCACAGCCTGTGAGTTCGATTTCAGAGGAGAATGATGAATAAGATGAGACTGATCTCATCTAATTTTGGAATAAATAAAATCCTCCCTGAGGAGGAGGGGAAGAAAATGGGAGAAGAGGAAGATCCATGCACTTCCTATTCTCTTGAAGACCAGCATGGGAGATGCTTGGATTTCTAGATCTTATGCAAGTACTTGGGTGACTATAAACCCAATTCTGCAGCATTCAGGGGAGCTACAGTGTTCCCATAGTCTATTCAGTAGATGGAGGAGAGAAGGCCCTATGAAAAAGGAAAAATCAGAGGCAATGGGCTTCTATTGTCTACATTTGATGGGGTTACTTCAGCTAGAGCTTGGGAGAAGAAGTTGGAGGCATTTTTATTACTGCATCCAGTGGCACAGAAAGAAGTAGTGGAAATGGCAGTGCTGCACATGGAGGATAAAACCTCTGTTTGGTGGTTCAAACCCTTGTTCCATTCAAGGGTGAGTTCTTTTGGAGACTTTTCTCAAGGGTTGATCCAAACCTTTGATGGAGGGAGGACAAAGGAAGAGAAATCCATTCCACCATGGGAGGAAAATTGCACCAACGCTGCTACATCTTTGGAGGAGCAGCCTTCTACATCTATGGATGAGTAAGCCATTGGAGGAAAAGCCATTTCAGCCACACAAGAAGGTCCCAAGATCCACCAAGGTATGAGTAAAGTTTCACTTTCTATTTCAGCAAATAATCTTAAGGATGGTGGAATTTCATATGAGGAGGTCCCAGGATTGAATCACATGGCCACTTTAGGGCCTCATGTTTGCACTGCACTGTGCAAAGGGTTTAAGGAGGAGAAGAACCCTCATCTTCATACATCTTTGATGATTTTCATTCAGCCTTCAAGGTGGGAGTGTAAACTTTTGGAGGATGAAGTAAACCATGACACCTCCATGGAGAATCATGAAACAATTTGTGAACCGGAGGAGGAGACAACTGCTACATCATTGGAGGAACCAACAGCACTACTGAACATGGGTGGAGAGGAGACATCACCTCCATCACATTTGGATCTTCATAGGTCCAACATAGTCATGGGAGAGAGGCCTTTCTTAAGGGGTCTCCAAGGAGTTGCATTTAAAAATCTCTTGAAATGCAAGGAACAAGAATTGGTTTGGGAGGATGGTAGCCCTCAAGGGAGGAGTACCAAAAGAATGGAAAAGAGATGGTAGGATACTTGCATCATTGAGAAGCAGAGAGTATGGATGCATGATGTTGATGTGATACTCATATCATCCATTGTGTCTTTATCACATGAGTTGTATGATGGAAGTATGGGAGGGCAGCAAAATAATTTGTTGCTTTTCTTGAGGGAGCAAGGGCAGAATTGCTCTCATACTTTGCATGATGTTGCAGGAGGAGGAGATGGAATTATCTCCTTGGCCTTTGATGATAGAGAGGTACTTCCATCTTGGGAGGGGCTTCTTATGTATTACAACATTATGAGAAATATCTTTGACAAAAATCATGCCAAAGAATGGAGCTTGGTATTGATGAGAGCCTATGAGTATAGGCCAATAGCGTTGTCTCTTTGGAGCAGTAACTTATTTATGAAGTGTGCCCAGAAGAAGTATGGTGGATCCATAACCCACAGGTCCCAGGAACATTTCATATTTGTTGCACTTGATGGAAAAAGAGGAGGTGAGATGGATGAGGTAGTAGATATATTACTATGCTACATTCTTCTTGACTTGCAGGATCTTCTTGCAACACCTAGTCCATTCCTCTTCATGGGAGCATTCCAAAAAACTATGGAGGGTTCATTCATGGATCCATATATCATCTTAATCCTGATATATGGTAATAAATCTGTTCTTACATTGGCTGATTTGTATACTCTTACCATTATTTTGCAGTGCATGGCTCTACAAGAGGGCAAGCTTTTCAGATTGCTCCATGAACAAAATTGGGCCAATTTGTATGATGGAGACAACCATCCTTTATATGGCCTTAGGAAAGTGTTTTCTTTCATGTATTATCATTTTACACATTCAGCCATTTTCTATTCATTAGTATCTATCATGACATACATAGCTATTCATGTAACACAAAACAACTTTCCATGTGATTTTTCTAAAGCAGCAATTTGGGAAACTGCGTTGTCACTTTTGGGAAAACTGCTGGTACACTCTTGCAACACATGAAACCTTTAGAATTTTCCTCATTGTATTGCTGATCATGACTTCCCTTGATGATATGGATTATATTTGTGTAAGAAGCATGATTATGAAAAAGGCACATGAGTTGGATGTGTCTTTGAGTGAGAAAAACTCTCACATTTTCTGCAGTGCATGTTCTAAAGGGAACATGAGAGGAGGCATGGCTACAGCCACATATTTGATCATTTGTGGGAAGAGCCATGGTTTTGGTGCTGTTATCCATCCATTTTATGTATATGGGTAGGTGTTTGACCTTATGTTGCTGATTCACTCGTCTATTTACTATTTAGTAGTAGAAGTGATATTTGTTGTACAATACTTGCCATGTTATTTTCTGTAGCTGCAGTGGATGAGGTTGCATTATAAACCTATGAGGAATTTTTTGCACTTGCTACACATGGTATAACCTAAAAAAAACATGTCATGGGGGAATTCTATGGTGAACTTGTCCTATTCATCATATATGACATGTCTTGGGCCAGCTGATTTTTCATTGATGGAGGGGAGATTCTTGGGGAATTACTCTTCATTTTGCCATTTGAGGGCAATACATTTGCAGCCTAGGATCAGCATACATTACAAAATTGTCATAAGTGGGAGAGAGGACAGCTTGGGGCAAGTTATAGTGCTTGCCATGATCAGATTTCAGCCCACCTTCATTTCCAGAGCTCAAGGTGGAGGGAGATTTTCCATGAGTTGTCTTGTTGGGAGGCAACTTATTTTTATGATTGATGGCTTGGGGATGAGAGATTCATATCGGGAATGATAAGTCCCATTATAAATCAGATATCATGCCTCAAGGATGCCCTTATATATCTCTATGTTCCTTCATGGATAGTTACTTCTACATGATAGTTGTTTGGGAAAGATCACCCAAAGGCTAGATTGCATATGTTGGAGGGACAGTTTGAAGACTTGATTGCTGATATGGCATCATTTTCTTGAAGATATCATCACATAAGGATGCTACAGGAGGAAGGGAAGAAAGAAACTCAGTTCATCCTTGCAATTGGTTGAGGAAAAGCAATATTTTGAGAGGGGAGGACTGTAATGTTCCAAATTTTATGGAACATTAACTTTTGTTGAGGAGATGAATAAAATGGGTATGGGACCATTCTTTGCATCACTAGAGAATAAAAAATCCTCTAATTATGAAAGAGGATCATATTGGAGCTGGATTTCACACCTCCGTGTGTGAAAGAAGGTTTTTGCATACATTCTTGGCCAAGGTTGACCAAATCGAACTGCGTTGGCATGAGTTGGAAAGCACTATGTGGGACAATGTAGGAGGGAATATTCTAGATGGAGGAAACCCTAATTTGAAGTAGGGCCTATGGAGGGAAGTATAACTTGTTTAAAAGAGGATCAAGGCAGCCATTGAGATTATCTTTTATCATTTTTACATTTTATTCTTAGAGACTTGTTGCTGCCTCTTGCTTTTCAGTAGAGCTGCAGTGCCTTCGGGCACGAGGGAGTCCTGTTGAGGATTTCCTCTCCTTATTGAGTAGCTCATGAAGGATTGCAATCATCCTCCATATTCAGGCATTTATGCCATAGCTTCAGCCATCTACATCAGCGCATCTTCTGCAGCAGATATTGTGCAGTGTTACTGGGTGTTGCTGGGGAGGTTTCCACACACCATCCAGAGCTTGTTCTTTAGTGGAGAGAGGTTCTATTCATTGGGAGATTGGAAAAGGTGGTTATTGAGCATACCCCACCATATTTTACATCAGGCCAACCACTTTCCATCAGAGGCAACACAGTCCCTCTCTTAGACAACATTCTCATTGGTGATTATTTGTTGTGAGGGATTGACATTCATTTGGAGGAGAAGTCTTGGGTGAAAGGATCAGCCTTTCACTTCAGATTTCTATTGGAGGAGGATTCTTCAATTTTTGCAGCCATTTCAGCCTTCTCCATCCATTTCTAGTTCTTGAGTTGCTACTGCCTAGCAACTCCGGCATCTCTTCAAAGTGCCATTTTTGTATATATTTTAGCCAATCCTTTTAGAGGATTGATGTATTATATTTTCATGGGTTGAGATCATGCTCCCCCACTTTATTTGAGCTTCATATTTCTATATCCATGTATCATTATATTTTATGCATCAGTATCTCTATAAACTGCGCAGTCATGGCCTAGGGCATTCTATATGCAGCATTATTTCTCATGTTTCCTTGTACAGCTTTCTTGAGGCTTGTTGTGCCTTTCTTGAGTGATCATTTCCTCAAGAGGATGTATATTTTATGCTCCTATGTCTTAATGTGATGGCCATTGTATTCTCTGGCATTTCAGGTGTATATTATTCACTACTATTTCCCATTTGATGTATTTTCTTATTGTTGTAGCTGCAATGTTGGGGTTATCTTAAGAGATTCCCAATCTTGTTGTATTTCCAGATTGGGGATATTATCCTTTGAAAATCACTCTATATACAGAGTCTGCAAGTGGGCCAAGTAGCCTATGGAGCTCATCCTTTGTTTAAAGGTGAAAAATCCAGTAAATGCCCCTGCAGTCTATCTCTGGAATAGATTTTCCTTGTCGGTTGACAATGTTTCTGAAAAAGGGACATTACAGTAGGCATGGTAGACCTAAATCTGATATGGGGAGAATGAAAATTTATGATATTCATACTAAGATTCAGGGGAATCAAGCTATCAAAGGGGATTTGACGTGAAATGGGTTGCTCAAGTTCTTTGAGAACCAATTAATGAGGGTTGGTTAACCAATTTTATCTTTGATTGTGAGCTATTGGGACCAAGATCAAGAGGCCTTTGTGATACAAGGGCATGTGATCGATATCACTATCTAGGACATATAATTTTGGCAAATTTTCCTCCCTTGGGGGTGGTGGGAGAGATACATCCAGTGCTACCTTGTGGGAGGCATATTGGAGAGTTTGTGGATCATCACTTTGTACCAGGTACTCGGGTAAAGGACACAAGTATACAAATACATGACTTGGAGAGACTTGAGACACGAGCTATGGTTGCAAAAGTGGTGTGGATCTTGGGTTCCCATGCCTTCCACCTCATTACTTGAGGGAATATGATGCCAGTGGAGAGTGTAATGAGAGGGACCTACTATGGCTAGGCCTAGATGTTGTTGACATCATTGAAAAATCACTTGGGTCTATGAAGGTAGCATACCAATGATAACTATTCATTTGGGACAATTTTGTGATAATTATTCTTTGATAATATCCCCACCATTTGACCACAAGTGTAGATCCATGACGGGGGCCCACATGAGCCCATGATGCATCGCTGGAAGCATCCACTGATGGGCTGGAGGGGGAGGATCCAGGTTTTTTTTTTGACTTGAGTCTTTTAGTCATTGGGATCTGATGCCACTCTACATAGATGAATATCCATATAATGGTATGAACTTACAGGGGGGTCCTGATCTACCACTTCCACTAGGGAGAGCATGAGGAACAGATGGTAAGTGATAGGTGTTATATTTTGATTGCATGTATATTTTATAAAATATATGTATGTGTTACTAATTTTAAAAATTTTGGCATGCAGATATAGAACCACTGAAACTAGAAAGATATGTGGGATGAGGAGCAACACCAATGTATATAGATCAGAGGGGAACAACATCATAACAAAGTTAAGATAGTGACGCATTATTTTGGGATCTCTGTCGTAGGCTCGACCTTGTGCTGACTGATGTGATAGAGTGTGGATGACATGAGATGGAAGATCAATACTCAAATTTGTGTACAAGTCTTCCCTCTGAGTTGAAAGCTATTATGAGGCACACAGATATGGTTGGTTAGGCGGTCAGAGACTTGCAAGCTAGGGGAGAAACCTCATTGGCATGGGACCCAAAAAAGGATAGTGATTAGACTTAGGGGCATAGGTGCCCCCATTTTTATATGTAGCATGCTATGGGCATGCACGATGTATTTATAGTAGTGGACTGAAACAATATATGATGGATATTATGATATGGTTATGCATATTTTTGTGATGATGTGGCTCTCCATTTGTTTATTTTATGGATGCCTTCTTGTATATGCATGTGATAAAAGCCAATATATAATTTTTTTTTCAATGATATCTACATAGTTATTTTGTGCTCTAGGAACGAGATTCAAAATCACATGCCAAAATATTAACTCATAGATAATTTCTAGATAGGACAAGGTTACACACATGATAAACACCATTGAATTCCATGATGAGTAGCAAGGAATCAAGACAAACATGGAGGTGAAGGATGTGATGATCAAGGGCATCAGATAAAAAACCTATCACTACATCATATTCGGATTGTTTATTGGTGTGATATACGATGCAGACGTTGTTGGAGTGGACTAATGAATGAAAAGGGGAGAAAATAGCCCAAGTTGTCGAGGCTGTATTCTTAGAGAAGAGACTTGCACCATCGACGTAACCAATATATGGTGTGGATGATGGATTTATATGAAAGGCACAAAAAGGCAATGAATGAGATGATGGGATATGCAAGCTATCTAACTATGAAAAATAAAATTTAATACACATTTCAATGGGAAGTGATATGGGTAGAATTTATTTAGGTATATTGCATTGTGAGGGTTGGGAATAATTTCTCCTTCTAGACTCTCTACAAGGGATTCCCCTTTTCTGAAATGCTTATGAATGATATAAGGACTATTCCATAATGGATCAAATTTCCCATTACCCAAGACATCATGAGTGTGGTCTTAGACAAGAACAAGGTCACCGTCATTAAAGGTATGAGGATGGAATTTATGGTCATACTGAGCTTTGGTGCACTTTTTAGCCGCTTCAATGGTTTGTAAGGAAACACGATGGTCTTCATTAGCACACTCTAGCAAGATGAGTATTTGTTCTAAAGGTTGGGTGTTTGACAGTAGTTTGAAAAAAAGGTGGAGGGAGGGGATTTCACACTCGATTAGTAAGATTTCATCCTATCCATAAAAAAAATATGGAAAGGAGTGAAACTGGTGGAGGTTTTGACATAATTTATATAGGCCCACAACATATGAAAGAGAATTATATGCCAGTTGGTCTTGTGTTTATTCATTGTTTGATGAAGCATGGTTTTTAAAATCTTGTTGACAACCTAAACTTGTCATTTTCTTGGGGTTAATATGATGATGAATATTAGTGTTCAAAACCCAACAATCAGGATTACTCATGCGAAATCTCATCTTCAAAGTGTCGACCATGGTAAAAGAAAATTGTTTCGGAACCCCAAATTGAGTGATGACGGGGTTGAATAAGAACGAGGTTGTGGTAGCCACGGTGTTATTGAACGTGGGCATGGATTTAGCCCATTTGTTGAAATATTCAATGACCACGATAATATACTTATGGTTATTAGTAGATGGGGGTTGACACTCCATAAAATTGATGGCCCATTTACAATTTGGACTATTTGCAATGAAAGGATGGAGGTGAGGAGGTGGAGATAATGCATTTAGGGCGTATAATTGACAATTGACGCAATGTTTAATTGCCTAAATTAAATCTCTAAAAGGAGAAGGCCAAAAGTATCTGACACACATGATTTTATAGGTAGTGGCCATTCTAGAGATATGACCACAAAAATTTCCATAGTGACAGGCATTGAGTAGTTGCTCAACTTCAACATTGGTGAGAAAAAAAAGAAGTACAATGTCGACATTGTTACCACTCAAACTAGAGTGGTTCCTAGGAGGGGATCCTATGGAGAAACTACTAGATCAAGAGAAACAATGGATAAATAACCAACTTCCACCTAAGTTAAAGCTCTCTACTATTTATGGGCTTTCACTGATGGGAGGAGACCCAGTATAAGGGGAATCATAAGATGAATGGAGAAATAATAAGATAAGAAATTATTTACAAAGCCTATTCTCAAGATAGGATCAGAAAAATGGCTTACATGCTTGAAAATCAAGGTGATAGGATCTCTATTAAGGGATACAAGGATACTTGAGTTTAAGTTTAGGGAATATTCCTTCACAAGAGGGTTCCTAGACTCAAGGATATTAATGAAAAAATGGCTTCTAAGTAATCATTGTGGAATTTGAGTTGTAGATTTGTGGGACCACAAAGAATACAAGTGAACCCAAACTAGGTTAAGGGTTTGGAATTGATCACTGAAGGAGGGGCTTGACCTAATTTGGGAGGAGAATATGATTGAAGGGCTTATTTTATTTTTAGATTTGAATTCAATGATCAAAATGAGGGCACTAACCTAAATCAACCTAGGGAAAGAATTGGTCTTGTGGCTAGGGCTTACTATATCTTGGGATTCCACCATTAGATTTGCCTCAAACTTGGAGGACCTCTAGAGAAAACCTCAATGTATTAATGGAACAATTCTTGAGGGTTTGAAATGGCCAGAATGTTTTTTTCTTGATGCCCTAAGTGACCCTTTAAAGTTAGGAATATAATTCCAAAAAGTGAAGAAAATAGAGGTAAACCTGACCACCAAAGGGATACAAGGATAAATGCCTTATTTCTTGGGATTACTGGAGTCAATATACACATAGATTGAGAATTTACGTGAGCGAATGAGTCTTAATTGATCTTCGCTAGCCTCTCCAAGGGAGACAACTAGGTCAATGGGGATTTATACTTCAAATTTACAAAGGAGACAAATTTTTTTGGTCTTTAACCTAATATGTACCTCTAGGAACATTCACGCAATCCCTCAAATATCAATGCATGCATTTAGTCACTTATTTAAGGACCTAGAAGGATTCTGCATTACATTAACCCATACAAGAATAATGATAATGAGATACATGCATTTGACAAGTAAGATAATAATAATATCATCAAAATTTGACTTACATGAGAGAGAGAGAGAGAGTAAATACATTCATAAATTTCACATTATAAATAAGATCCAAATACAATATCAAAATTCAAACATCACACTGCATCAAAAAAGCTCCAAAAAATTTGTTGGACCTCGATTTTGGTCAATTTTGCTTATAAAAAATCCACATAATTACCATCATATTCCACCTTATATCATCCATATATGCCTCATTTTTACCTTATTATGCATATTCAGGTAATTAAATTAAGTTTTTCAATTTTTAGAGATTTTTGTAAAAATTGGATTTTACGAGTATTTTTGGATTGACTGAAAATTATCGTAATAGCTTCATGGAAGTCATATGTGCAGGACACCTGGGCGCGAGCTGAGCATATATTTTGAAATATTGGGAACCATGGATGGAAAAAAACGTATTGGTTTGGTCAAAATCATCTAAAACATGCCCGGTCAACGCTGGTCAAACTTGACCTATTTTTCATAAATCCCTAAAAAAAGGGCAGAATTAGTATTTTTTGGGATTTTCCTGATTTCGTGAAAATTAATGTATGAGTTCAACCTATGTGGATGGGATTAGGATGGATAGTACTTTTAGATATATTATATCTCATTTTGTTTATTATTAATATTTTTAAACCAAGCTTATGAACCATTCCAACATGTAGAATTTGTATAATTTTGTATTGAGACTTTGAAGACTTGAAGATAATTTGAAGAACCGGTTCCATTTTCTATTTGTTTTTTATGCTGTGGATGATTGATTAATTTTTTTGTAGCTGATAATTTCGTCAAGTGTGCAAGCCAAGGGTGGAGGCCCCCCACACTAAGCTAAGTACACTTTTTGGTTAATTTATCATAATTTTCATGAACTAGTTTTGCTTCAGATTTATTCAGTCATTTAGATGTGTGAAGATAATTTATGGTTGCTGGATGATTATTGGTTCAATTATAATCTTCATATGAAGGTAAAAACAAGAATTTAAGTAAAATTATCCTTCTATCTAATCATGAACAACAACTAAAATTCATCCTCTTTTCCTTTCTTGAGTTATTTCCTGAATTTCCAGTTTTAATGCAATGGTAAAAATAATGGAATAGAATTGTAAAGAAGGAAAAGCTGGACCTCCTATGTTAGGAGCCTCTTCTCCTATTTTTTATACATCATAAACTATTTTTAATCAGTTATTTTGTTTCTCTTCATGAAGGTAGTACTGTGGGGAAGGACAAATAGGATCTCCTAAATTAGGAGCCTCTTCCCTCGCTAATTACATATTGAATAAAAATTGTCTTAGTTAGATTTTATATTTGTAATATGAATTTCCATAAATCTTATAATTTAGAATATATTTGTAATATGCATTTCCTTCAAACTTTGTCTTCTAAAATTAACTACATCTGAAATTCATATATTTTGGACATGCTTCCAAGTCTACAAACCTGGATTGATAAGTAGAATATATTTGTTAGTTTACTTAGTAAATTGACCAAAAATTTTTTGGCGCCGTTGCCGGGGAAGCATACTTCAATATAGTCAATTAGGAATATTCTTAAAAATAAATACAACAAAAACAACAACAAAATTGAGTTTTTCTTTCAATTATGTTTCTTCATGCCTAGAGAAAGAGATCAAAAAGGTAGATTTACTAAAAAAAACCCCCCAACAATTCAACCACCCATATGAGCAGGACCATCGGGACTAATAACACCAGTTGTTGGGCGACCAACTTCAGAGGATTTTGAAGAAAAACAAAGATCGGGACAAATATTGACTCTTATTGAAAGACAAACCTTATTAGCCTATGAAATAAAAAGGAAACAAACACCAAAAGAAAAGCCTTTCATATATAAAAAAAAGGATACAAGGAAATCAATTTTTAAACAAGTAGAGCAACCAGTTCTTGAAAAAATAAAGAAAGTTGAGGAAACACCAATTCAGCCTCTTATTGAAACCTTACAAACAACTGAAAATAAAATGAAGGAGGAACGAGAAGGGTATAATATACCAATAATGACTCCGGAACAAAGAATTCAGTATGAGAGGCAACAAAAAGAATGGAAGAGAAAAAGAGAGGAAGAAATGAGAATAGAAGCAGAGAGAAAAAGAGAAGAAGATGCAAAAAGAGAATATGATATAGAACCAGAAAATGATCAAGAATCTACCTTTGGCTTCCCAATTCTAGACACAAGAGAAATTCTTGGATAGGAGGTAAAAATGAAGAATATTCCACCTTCTGTTTTGCCCAATTTTTATGGAATTACTACTGAAGATCTTGTTTCATTTATGTTTGAGTTTGATATCTTATGTGGTACTTATGGATAGATAGATGACACACATAAACTTCGTCTATTTCCTGCTACTGTTAAAGAAACTGCACTAAAATGGTTTATGGAATTAGGAGAACAAAATATTGTCTCTTGGGATGGCATGAAGAGAAATTTTCTTAAGAAATGTCAAGCCTATTGCAGGCCTAGAGATTCAAAGGAAGATATTTTCAGGATGTATCAACAAGAAGATGAGATTTTGAAAGAATACTTAGAATGATTCCTGCTACCAGTTCGCCAGATTTCTAAGGTTGAGGAAGAAATCTCAACAGAGGTAAGCACGTGCCAACCTTTTAACTTGGTAGCTATTCCTACCAAGTCGGAGAGGGCTCTCTCCACAAAACACAACCTACAAGGCTGAATGGATTATGATTTTAGGCTAGGTGTGAGTTCAGGGGTTTTTATAATTGATTTTTGGTTGGGTTGCTGGATGAAAGTATGGTCAAGGGAGCTAGGTTAGGGAAAATGAGATAGGGTTGTAGAGATTTAACGGGGCAAGGTAGGCATAAGGTTTAACACTTTAAGATGATTGTGATGAGATGGTTTTAAGACTGATGAGGATATAGGAAGAGCGTGAGATATCTATTCTTCCTAAACAAAGGAAAATGGAAAAATTATGATAACTTTCCCTAAATAGAGCATGAGAAAGCATGTATTCTGCTTATGAAATTTCAAGAGATCATACAATAGAGATTTAATTAACATGAATACAACGCATTATAACATATGAAACTGAAGGAAAAATAATGATAAACATCATACCACATGTATCCCAAAAAATAGTTGTAACTCTTATTTATTAATTGGCCAAACTGAGTACAATAGTCCTTGATAAATGATATAGCATCCAAAATGATTCCAAACCTTTCTAAGAGTGAAGAAAAGGACTAAATAAACATCAAAAAAACATTCAATCATCCTCAGGGCTTGAATCCATGAGGTGAGGAATAGATCCACAAAATTATGAACTAAAAGCTAGAGTATAGGGAGCTCTAAGTGACTCCTCCCTAAATACATTCAAACTGATTCATTTGACTTAATGAAAAAATTTACCTGATGAATCTACCCCTAGGTAACTTACCATAACATAATTACATTTACCATGTGTTATCACTCCGCAAGATTCCCAAGGCTGAGGAAGGAATCCCAACAGAGGTAACCACAAACCAAGCTTTTGACTTGATAGCTAGCCCTATCAAGCCGGAGAGGGCTCTCTCCAAAAGGGTCACAACCAAGAGGGTTGGATAAATTAGGATTTTTAGGCTAGATATATAGTTCAGAGGGTTTTTTTGAATTGTTTTGGTTGGGAAATCACTGAATAAATGAATTAGGTCGAGGAAATCTAGGTCATGGAAATTGAGTTAGGGTTACAGGGATCAATGGGGGCAAGGTAGGTACAATACAAATCATTTGAAGGGAATGGTTATGGAATGGTTTTGAAATTGTAAGAAAGCTGAGAAAAGCATAAGAGATTTATTTTTCTGAGACAGAAGATAATGAAAAAAATATGATCATTTACCCAAAACAGAGCATGGCAGACATGTATTCTGAATTTATAACTTGTAAAGGATCATAATATAGAAATGAAAGTGATCATGAAAACAATACTTTCAAATAGATGATACTGAAGAAGAAATAATGAAATACATACAATACCATAGGTATCCCATAAATGTAGCTACAACTCCTCTTTATTAGCTTGGTCAAAACTGAGCACAAGTTTCCTTGATCAACTAACAAAAATCAAACGAATTCTGACCCTTCAATAGTGTGAAGAAATGAGCTAAATAGACATGAAAAAAACCTTCCCTTATCCTCATGGGTTGAATCCATGAGGTGAGGAAGATATGACACAAAAATATGAACTTATAGCTAGAGTATAGGATGGTCCAAGTGACTCATTCCTATCTCAAGTGAACTGATTCATTACACCTCATTTTCTTGATTTACCTAATGTATTTACCCTAGTAAATTGTAAAATCATGATAATTACATTTAGTTTCATCATTTACATAAGTAAAATCAACATCTCCTAAGACAAAAATCAAAACTGGAGTGAAACTCACAAAATTTCAGAAGACTGCCAAACGCGCCCTTTCCTAGTCAAATGTGCCCTTTTCCTTTCAAACACACCCTCTCTGTTAAAGGATGAATTTGGGTGCCTTCCCGGTGTCCGAATTTGCTCCAAGATGGCTTGTTGGAAATCCCTTTAAGTCTAATTTATAGAAATACATTCATTTTGAAAAATTAAGCCCATTTTCATTTTCAAAAATCACTTCTCCCAAGAATGGTAAACGCGCAGTGACCAAGCCAAAAATGAGGCAGAAACATGGTTTTTTTTATTGTTTTTTGGATTTTTCACTGACCATTTTTCCTCCAAATGCTTAGAAAATTCACAGGGTTGATGCACTCATCATTTTCAATCTAATAATTGTGGAAATTATTCATTATATTCCCTAAAAAAGAGCGCAACATCCTAGGTGCTACACATTTGACACTTTGACTGTGCTAAAAATATCCTCAAAAACACAGAATTTCAAAAACATGCAAAATTTATCCAAAACTTGTCAAAATTGGTGGGAAAATGGATGATCATGTGTTTGAGGCATGGATTTTCACCTCAACAAGTATTTATAGCCTCCGTTTCTCCTCTTTCTTGGTCAAGGCTTCAATTTTTTCATGGGCTCGTTTGAGCTTGGCCCTTGCAATTTTGTTCCTCATGGAATAATGCTTTGCCATCTTTATTTGAATGTCATTTTCCTTTTGAGCCTTGGCCAAGAGTTTATCCAAGTGTTGATTGACTCTATCAAGCCATGGTTCTCTTTTCTCATTTATTTCTATGGAAAGCTATTCATTTAGGGTAAGTTGGTCTACTAGCTCAGCTTCCCTTTGTCTCTCTATGGATAGAGCTCTTTTCAGCCCTCTAGTCCTAGGTCTCTGTCTTGGAGGCTTATCCTCCTCATCATCAAGTTCACCAAACTTTTCTAATGTCTCTTCAATCAAGGCTTTAGCCTTCTCTGCCTCTCTTTGTGCTTTGATGCATCTCACTTCATAAATGGTTTGTTTGGTCTTTAGCTGTTGGTTCTCTTGTTTGAGAAAGTTAATGAAAAACTTGGACCTTTCAAGATTAGATTGGAGGTTTCTAATATTGGACTCTTTTTCTTGGATTATCAAGGAAGGATAATCATCAATTGTGTCCAAGTTTATAAGTTAAATATCTGCCTCTTTCTCATGGAGGCCTTCCTCTTCATGTATGTCCACCTCTGCCATCTTTTACTTTCCTTTGTGTACCTTCTTTGTTGGTGAAGAAGGCAGGGTTCCTCCCACAATATGCGGGGTAAACACCTACCTATGACCTCTTTGATAGGTATGTGCCAATGTGTCCAAATCAGCCCTTTTAGGCTTTCTAATTTCACCTCTACTAGGTGACCCAGTCTCTATGTGAAATGGAGATGAATGTGGTGAGGTGGATGAAGGAGACTAAATGGTGATGATGTATGAACAGTAGGCTAAGATGGAGGTATGGATGTGGAAGGATGAGATGATGAAGGTGCATCTTTGCCATGATGAATAGGTGGGACAATGAAAATCTCATTGGATATGAAGGTGTCCCATGTAATGTTTAACTAATCAAGGTGATGAAGGACTATCATCTTGATGAGGGAATGGTGAAAGACACTTTGCATTCGATGATCATAATCTTTATTTTGGGAAATGAATGACATATTATCAATTCTTCGGTAAATATAGTAATGTATATTAATCATTCTGACTCTTGTAAATTGCATGAGTAGCCAAATATGATAGGAGTAGAGTCTAGAAAACCTACCCCCACAAATAAAGTACCTCATAATAATTGCCATCATAGGGACATATCTGTCTAGGAGATAAGATAAATGAAAAATCTTCTTTCTCTCATTCCGGTACCTTGGTTTAACATATGGCCCATAATAAAATTGATTCAAATCTCCTTGCTTAAACCATTTTCTCCAATGTTTTGGATCTCAGTAGCAACTGATATGATGGTAGGGGACACAGTGAAAGTAATACTAGCAAGGGTTACATGGTTGTCATGGAGGTTTGAAATGAATAATATGGACAACATATGATGGTATTGTACCCTTTGTACTTTCTCAAAGAACTCAAAACAACCCACATACTTAAATAATGTCACGGTGATGAGAGATTCCATAAGTTCTCTAGTATTTGATGGTTCATGTCTAATGACTCTCCCTCATTTTTTACATGACCTTCTCTCCTGTATTTCTTCCTCCTCACTATGACTTCTATTCTCCTCTTCTGCCATAATATTTTTGGTGTTAAAACCCTCGGGAGATGATGGAATGGAATGTGAGTATATGAAATGAGGGCTGGTGTGATAAAAGTGGAGGAGTTTGGGAATAGGGATTTGTGATATGAGGGAGGTGATAGGGGTAGTGGTTATAAGGGGTTTTAGGATAGGGGATTTAATTTTAGGTAGGGTGAAGGGGGGCTAGGTGAATGAAAACCTAGGACTTAGAGTTTTGAAGGATATGATATTTTAGGTGATGCATGAGCATCAAGCTTAATTTTCATTATTTATTTGTGTGATTTAGGGGTTGAGGTTTTATTTATTTATTTTATAGATTATGTACATTTTAAAAATAATTTAAGAAAAAAAAATTGAGTGTGAGGGTTATTGTAAATATTCTCTCAATTAATTGAGAATATGAGTGGAATTGAGTTGGATAGATATTTTAGGGATTAGGAATTCCTTAAGTGGAACTTATTTGAGTAAAAAAAGGGATAAATCTATTTTAGAGTTTGGTTGAGATACTTGTGGAGGAAATCATGGATTGGAATTAATTATGTATAAATGTGAACCTTTGTGTGAGGATAGAGAGACATAGAGAATATAATAGGATAGAGATATTTAGATAGAAATGGTGTGAGAGTTCATGTGAAGGGCGAGAGCCGAGAGGCCCAAAAATGTAATATTCGGGCAAAATGGTTTGAATCTGAATTTTCTTGTTATTATTATATGCAAGTATTTTGTTTATTGTTTGGGTCTCTCTTCATATGTATTTTTTGAGATGAATTTAATGTGGTGTTAATGAAGAATTTGACGAGGATTCCATATTAAGGAAACACACACTCCATTATGCGCAAGGATTTGTTTTATAGTAGAATCCCTACATCATTTGGTATCTGAGCCTAGGAGAGAGTCAATTGAATTATGTAAAAGATTGTGACACGTTGAAATCTGGTAAATTAATATTCGGCCTTGAAAGGAATTTTTGGGTGTTGGAGGTATTGCTCTATTTTTGCATCTAAGAAGCACCTGTGTGGAGCCGACCATCCAATTAAATTACATGGCTTCACTTTCATTCTTAGTGGTGGCATAGTAAGCAGTCAATTGGTTGCGTTGATTAGTGAGAGTCAACATTTTGCTTCTATTAATTGAGAAACTTGTTGAATTAATACAGGCTTACTGGTTGGACTTACGGGTAGAATATATGTGTATACCTAAGCCATTGATGTGTTGGTGACATTTTCGAGTGGACTAGGTGGAAAGATCGATACAACTGTGCATGGAGTAAAACATCATGCTGAATTAGCTTGCAGAATTGCATTGAAATTTGATTGGGAAACAGAGAAACATGCATAGTTCAATAGATCAGGAAATTAATTAGCCATTTATAGATAAGACTCTAATGTTGTTGATTTCCATCATTCTCTTCTACAGTTGGTATGCAAAGATATGAGATGTCTACTGCTATGTGTGGCAGAGCGTAGAAGTCGATCACTGTAGACTGGAGTCCTGAAGACAACCAACATAGAATTTGATCACTGTAGACTGGATAATTCATCAGAGTGCAAAGGCAGTCGAACGTTGAATGTGGCATTGGATAATCCTGGAGTTAATGTCGTAAACGAAAATCGAGAACTAAATATTGCAACAGGTTCGACGTGCAGAGCTTTACTGTGAAACTGTGTTATGGATTATGAGGTTGTAACTGCACAAATCTGGTGTTAATTCCTTTGTGCACCATTTCCTAGAGTATGGAATGTAAACTATTATGCGTGGAGAGCGTATCTGGTGTTGCATGCCCATTGAGGATTTTCAGCTATTAACTATCCAGGTGTTGAGAAACTCTCGCGACAACAGATGTTGTTAGGTCCCTATATTACTAGTTTAGTCCCTTATTGTTATTAGTGTAGCCCCCCTATTGTTATTATTGTACCCCTATAACCCAAATATTGTTATTATTATGCCCTTACATTGTTATTGTTAGGTCGGCCAGGATTATATTGTGGGCTCATGGACTCCTATATATAGAAGGAGGTTTTGGTCATTTGTATCATCCAAGAATTGTTCATTCATATAATGTATTAGAGGTTTCCCCCTCAAAGTGTCTTATTTATAAGGCGTTGATATCTCTTTTCTTCTATTTTTGGAGCTTGTTTCACAACATTTGGTATCAGAGCTTTGGATTCTAGGGTTTCGCTGCTCCAAATATGTCATCGTGGCATTTTTGTTATAAATTTTATTCTACAAAGGTTCAGAAGCTGAAATTTTTAGAACGCGAAGCCCGGATCTTGAGGAAAATTGTCGCAAAATTTCAGAGCTTGGTTTGCAATATTTTCGGAGATATGATATGTGGAAGTTAGGTCATTGTGCAGGCTCCTGAATTTAACCTAAACAGATCATTGAGGAGTTTTCGCTATAAATTATTTTCTATGAGGGTTCAAAAGTTGAAATTTTCACAAAGAGAAGCTGCAATCGTGAGAAACATCGTCACAAAATTTCAGATCTTGGTTCATAATATTTTCGGAGATATGGTTTGTGGAAGTTCGGAATTTTTCAGGCTCCCGAATTTCATCTCAAAGAGGTCATCATGAGAAAAACATCTTAACTCTCTCTCTGACCTTTGGATTAGGATTATGTAAAAATTGGTCGTAATTACACGGATTGTAGTTTTCGGAATATCAATTTCAGAGCCAAAAGAGGAAACAATGACATGTGGCAAGTTGTACAAGTTTGCTCTACTGAACAAGTCCATAATTAGGTCATCGTGGGAGATTTGGCATAAATTTTCCTTGAAGAATATAAATCGGGTTAGACCTATGGAATTCAAAAGAAGATTCAGAGGAATACTTTAGTGCCAAATTTCAGATATTGAAGATCCGAAATCGAAGGGATAATTCAGTTTCAATATCGATCTCCTCAAAAGAAAGAAAAAGGTGTGTATTTTTTTTGAATTACATAAGTCTCTTAGTTGGAATTTATTCCAAGGGCATATTGAAGAATATATATCAATATTGGGTTCTAAAATTCCCCCTAAAAATAATTCATCACCCATTAAGCCTTCAGAAGGCTCTACTATGACTCATGAAGATGAATAAACACAACATGAGATATCAAAATTACAAGAGAAAGTGCACCAAATTTCGCTATCACAAAGAGCAACAAAAAATGAAATGAAAGTTCTGAAGAAAGGTGTGGAAACTAAGATGGATGATTTGAAGAAAGGCGTGGAAGCTAAGATGAATGGTTTGGAAGCTAAGATAGATGGCATGGAAGTGGGAATAGAAGCTAAGATGGATGGCATGGAAGCTGGCATGGAATCTAAGATGGATGACATGGAAGCTAAGATGGAAAACATGAAGAATGATCTAAAAGCAGACATGGAAGGTTTGACAAAGTTGATACAAGAAATGTTTCCTAATGGTGAAAAGATAGTAGAGGAAACTCATGATGGGAACAAAATAAATGTTAATCGTGATTTCATAAACTCTAATGTTGGAGGGAAGAACCACCATATTCCAAAAATGGATATGAGGAAGTTTGATGGAAAGGATCCTGTAACATGGATACTACAGATGGAGCAATATTTTGATCTCCATAACGTGCAAAACACACAAAAGGTACACATTGTAACTTTACATTTAGAACAAAATACATTTGTATGGTATCGATGGCTTTGCTCCCGTAAAAAAATTGTCACTTGGTCAATTTTTACGGAGGAAATGATAGTACATTATGAGGATACAAAGAGCAACACCTTCTTTAGCCAATTGATAAATCTCAAACAAAAGGGTTTAGTGGGGGAGCACATTGAGGACTTCCAAAAATTGAATATAAGGGTAACTCATATTCCAGAGGAACACAAGATTGATCTCTACATAGGTACTTTAAAGGATAACATCCAACATGAAGTTTGTGTTTTGGAACCTGATTCATTGGAGAAGGCATTCAGGTTGGCAAGAAAAATTGAATGTAAAATTATGGCGACAAGGAAGCCTACCACTCACTTCTATAAAGAGGGAAGTGTTGCTACTCCTAGATTTCCACAACCTACAAGGTTGACACTACAACAATTGGAAGAAAAAAGAGCAAAAGGGCTTTGCTACAGTTGTGATAGAAAATACACTAAAGGTCATAAGTGTGCTGAGAAGAAATTATTTTACATAGATTGTGAAGAGGAAGAAGAAAATGAACAAGAATATTCAAAAGAAGAGGATATACACCAGGAACCAGCCCTAGAAGAGGAAGAAATGAGTCCGACCATATCGTGTAATGCATTGGCAGGAATTACCACTCCTCAAACTCTCAAGATAGAAGGACATATCAAGAAGAAAAAGGTAATAGTGTTGATTGATTCAGTAGCACCCATAATTTTATTCATTGTAAGGTAGCCAAGGAATTAAATTGTTTCCTATACCCAGCACCAGAATGTCAAGTGATGGTTGCAAATGGAGGAACTATAAATTTCTCTGGAAAATGCCATAATATCAAGCCAACCATGGGGGAATATGTATTGACTAGTCCAATGCTTTCCATTCCTATGGGAGGTGCTGATGTTGTACTAGGAGTACAATGGTTACAATCTTTGGGGACGGTAGCTTTTAATTTCAAGAACTTTTCTTGAAATTTTTTTCAGAAGGAAAGGAAGTTGAATTACGGGGTATTGCGGGGAAGCCAGGAAGGATAATAAGCTCTAATGTCATGACAAAGCTTCTAAAGAAAGAACAGCGATGCGTAATTGCACAATTATGCTCACTAGAAGTTCCAACATCAAAATCATCTATTTCTGCAGATCTCCAACAAGTCTTGGACAATCATTCCAAGGTGTTTGAAACTCCCAAGGGACTCCCACCTATTCGTGATCATGATCATGCTATTCATTTGATTCCAGGAAGTGTTCCTCCAAACATCCGGCCTTATAGATATCCTTACTTCCAAAAGAGCGAAATTGAACGCATGATTGCAGAAATGTTAGAGGCGGGTGTAATTCAACCTAGTCAAAGTTCTTTCTCTGCTCCTGTAGTATTGGTACACAAGAAGGATGGATCATGGCGAATGTGTCCGGATTATAGGGAGCTCAATAAGCTCACCATTAAAGACAAATTTCCCATTCCTGTGATTGATGAATTACTGGATGAATTACATGGAGCAATTTATTTTACCAAGTTGGATCTTCGTTCAGGATATCATCAAATTAGAATGAAGACTGAAGATATTCCAAAAACAGCATTTCGAACTCATGAGGCTCATTATGAATTTTTGGTCATGCCTTTTGGCCTTACCAATGCACCTTCTACATTTCAAGGGTTGATGAATTCAATTTTCAAACCCTTCCTTAGAAAATTTATGCTAGTATTTTTTGATGATATACTAATCTATAGCAGGTCTTGGAAGGATCATGTTCAACATATTGACAAGGTGCTCAAACTATTGTAGGAGGAACAATTATATGAAAAAACATCCAAATTTTTCTTTGGAGTACAAGAGGTGGAATATCTGGGTCATGTTTTATCTCACGAGGGTGTTAAGGTAGACCCTAAAAAAATTAAATCCATTAAGGAATGGAAATACCCCACAACCATAAAACAGTTGCGAGGATTTCTCAGGTTAACAGGGTATTATCGCAAGTTTGTTAAGAATTATGAGAGAATAGCAGCACCACTAACAACATTATTGAAGAAAGATGAATTTTCATAGACTCCTGAAGCAACTAAGGCCTTTGAACATCTTAAAGAGGCAATGTGCCTAGCACCAGTCTTAGCTACGCCATACTTCATAAAAACCTTTATTGTGGAATGTGATGCCTCAGGAAATGGAATTGGTGTTGTTTTAATGCAAGAAGGAAGACCCATTGCTTTTGAAAGTTGTCCAATCAAAGGAAAGTATTTATTTATGAGAAGGAAATGTTAGCAATACTACATGCACTAAAGAAATGGCGACCTTACCTAATGGGAAGAAACTTCAATGTAGAAACTAATCATGATAGTCTTAAACACTTTTTGGAACAAAGACCATCTTCAGAACATCAGCAAAAATGGGTCACAAAGATGTTGGGTTATGACTTTGAAATAATCGACAAAAAAGGGAAGCTAGTTGCAGATGGACTCTCTAGAAAGAATGAAGAGGTGGAAGTATTGCTTTGTTCCATTTCTATTATCCAACCAGATTGGATAACTAAAGCAAGGGATGAATGGAAGAAGGACGAAGAAGTGTGGACACTCATACAAGAGATTCAACAAGATCCTAGTACATCTGATACATTTAGTTGGAAAAATGATTCCTTATGGTACAAAGATCGCTTATATCTTTGTAAGAATTCCCAACTAAAACAAAAGATTCTTTTGGAATCGCACACTTCTCCTTTATGAGGACACTCAAGATTTTTAAAAACTTACCACAGGGTGAAGAAAGAACTTTTTTGGGATGGACTTAAATCTGATATTCAAAATTTTGTGGCGGAAATTTTGGTTTTCCAACGAAATAAAGTTGAGACAATTAAGACCCCGGGTCTTCTACAACCTTTATCCATTCCAAGTCAACGTTGGGAGGAGATTTCAATGGATTTTATCACAGGTTTACCTAAGTCCGAAGGAAAGAGTGTCATCATGGTGGTAGTTGATAGACTTACCAAGTCTGCACACTTTTGTGCATTATGTCATCCATTTAAAGCAAGTATAGTTGCTACTACATTTATGGACACAATTCAAAATCTACATGGAAACCCAAAGGTAATTGTGAGCGACAGAGATCCCATTTTTACAAGAAATTTTTGAATGGAGTTATTTTCTTGTTTGGGTACTCAATTAGCTCATAGCTCATCTTATCATCCTCAATCCGATGGTCAAACTGAGATAGTGAATAAATGTTTGGAAGGATATCTTTTTTGTTTTGTATCTGATAAAAAAACACAATGGATCAAGTGGTTACCTCTCGCTACTTGGCGGTATAACACTTCCTTCCATACTGCAGCAAAAATGACCCCATTTATGGCACTTTATGGATATCATCCACCTTCCATCACATCATCCTTAAGAGAAAATTCTAAGGTTCAAGCATTGGAAGATCAAATCGAGCATCAACAAAAAGTTCTCCAACTCTTAAAGGATAACCTAAATTTGGCACAAAATCGAATGAAACAACAGCCAGATCAACATCACAACGAGAGAATTTTTGATGTAGGAGGATGGGTATTTTTATGGCTACAACCATACAAACAAATTTCCCTCAAGCAAGCTAAGAAGGATAATAAATTATCGCCAAAGTACTATGGTCCTTACAAGGTGTTGCAAAAGATTAGTACCATGGCATACAAATTGGAGCTTCCTGCATCTTCACGAGTGCATCCAATTTTCCATGTTTCATGCTTAAAGAAGGTTATAGGTGAAAATCTTCTAGTTCAAACGATATTACCAGAACTTGATGAGGAAGGAAAAATCATATTGGAACCTAAAGCGGTCAACGAAACAAGAACTCGACAACTACGAAATCGATCAATTTCAGAGTATCTCATAAATTGGAAGAACTTACCCACTGAAGATTCTACATGGGAGGATGAGAATTTTATACAGAAGCACCCATAGCTACTCAAGCATTGAGGACAACACTTTTTTGAAGGAGAGGGGCATGTTAGGTCCCTATATTACTAGTTTAGTCCCTTTGTTATTAGTGTAGCCCCTTTATTGTCATTATTGTACCCCTGTAACCCCAATATTGTTATTATTGTGCCCTTACATTTTTATTGTTAGGTCAGGTAGGATTATATTGTGGGCCCATGGACTCCTATATATAGAAGGAGGTTTTGGTCATTTGTATCATCCAAGAATTGTTCATTCATTTCATGTATTGGAGGTTGTCCTCTCGAAGTGGCTTATTTCTATGGCGTTGATATCTCTTTTCTTCTATTTTTGGAGTTGGTTTTACAATAGATGCTAGCCTTTGTTACTTAATGATGGTATGACGGACTCGATGTATAATGGCTTTGATGCTGCAATGCAAGTGTTGCATCATTTCTCGGTCTTGTGAAACTGGGGTAGTAGTTTATGCAAGTCGTGGCGTAAATTCTAAGCAAAAATGAGAGCCAAATCTCCTCACTGCTAATTATGAACAAGCGCTATACATTTTTCGGCTAATTTACCACCTGGAAAAAACGAATTTGATTATTGTTAAAGTCTTCCACTGACTGTATGGAGTCCGGATCCATTGCTGGTGAGTGGGTTTTACTGCGATGCTGTTGAGTTCCATCTAAATACCAGGTCACACTTTTGTTTAATTCATTATATGCTCAGATTTGAATAGGAGAATTTTGTTGTGGGTTAATCTATTATTATAGACTTGTTAATATTTTAAAGTTCCTTGGCATAGACGAGTTAAATGCGTATTTGAACAAATGTCGAATTGAGCTGGATCCTTATCTAGAAGCACTTGTTGGAAGGCATAGAAGATAGCGTGGTCAAAATTCATTAATGATAATAGACAACATCTAGTTGTTCTGGAAGCAGTTGATTTCTGGACAAATTGCTTAGATGTGATCACCAGGAAAACTACAAAAGAAGTAGTGGTCCACCTTTATTTTATTATGTGAGATCGACGGATTTTTTTTAATTTTTTTAATTTTGCAGATGAATATGTGAGCAAATACATAGCAAGAGCATTAGAAACTATTCCTCTTGGAACCAAGAGAAAGATAAATAAGGAACCATGAGTCAGTAGTGCAGCTAAACCGTAAATGGTTTTGCAACCCAAACAACGGAGTTTGCACAGGTTCAAGTGGTAAGAGGATACGATAAAAGTCTGAGTGTGACACAATAAGTAATATGCCATCAAGCGGACATTTTTTATATGGTTACAAAAGGGAAATGAATTCTGCATATTCTGATTCCATTGTTGAGTTATATATATATATATATATATATATATATATATATATATATATATATCCATGAAATTATATCTTTTCATTAGTTAAAAATCATGATTGATCATTGCTTGTAGCGCATGTGGAAGTGTTCAAATTGTTCTGTTCAGAAGATAATGCTATTGTGTTTGTTGCTGCCGGAGAAATATGTTAATGCCACCATGTTAAAAGAAAGTTTTGGGAAATTCTTGTGAATGAATTTTTTTGTGCACTGAGAAGAGACGATGTTCCATGAGAAATGTCACTGTAAAGAATGAGCTACGTAGAAGTGCAGGAAAACTATCTATGCTAAGATGATGAGTGTGTTGAAGAGGTTATGGTATGAAGGGCATGCAAATATTCACAGTGATAAGAATGACACAGAAGAGTGAAATCCGGAGAGTTGAAATTGAAAAGAGGAGGTTTATTAAATAACCTTGACGGGAGCATAAGATATGATAATTCATTTCAAAAAGGTATTTTTGAATGTTGAAAATTAAATGGTTTATTTATTTTCATCATAAAATAAATCTTGGAAAAAATGGATTTCATTTTGATTTAAAGGCTTAAAGGAAGGTGATAATGGGAGATGATATAATTAGGGACTTATGATATTTTCATAAGAATGGAGTATGAGAGAGAGTGAAGATTTTACATCATGAATGTATTAAAGGTGGATGTTCATTGGTATACTGTATAACTTGAATTTACACTATTGTAATTATTGGGTCAAGATTTGAAGTCAAATAAGATGTCAAGGTCAATGAAGAAATTTGTATAACTTGAGTCAAGTTAAATCATTGAGTTATTGTACAAGAGGGTGGATTTTTCATCCAAGATGAAGAGTTGATGTCAATTCTGGAGTCAAAAAGTCTTAAGTTAAGTCAAAGGTTTGAATGTAATTGGGTGCATGATCGATGGAGCCCGACACCCAAAGAGTTGGTCATTGTAACACAAGCATTACTGAAGTTGTTGTTTGTAGCAAAGAGGAGCAAGAGAGTTTCCATAAATGATTCCAAGACAGAGAACCGCAAGAGGTCAAGTGCAGGAAGAGAGCTTGTATTGTTGGATGGAAAGTATGGAGGCTTTCTGAAAAGTGGATTGAATGAAATCCACACGTGAACAGATGAAGTTCACAAAGGAGGAGAAGATGACTGGTGATAGTCATTTCAGAGGTTCTGAGAAAGACCTCAATAGAAGAAAGAAGAAGGAATATGCCAAGGAAAATGGCATATGTAAGCAGTTGAATGATGAAGAATATGAGAGGGAGAAGACTGAGATAAAATCTCACCTTGAGTTATTGATGGAATTTTTGTAGAGAAATATGAAAGACCAGAGACATGGTTGTACCATGAGGAAGAAAGTGAAGTGGCATAGGATGTACGCAAAGAGGGAACAATAGGTAAACATACATTTGACAGAAGAGCTTAGGAAGCTTGAGAAGATGATGAGTGTGCAATTGAGATGTGAACAAATCAGAGAGGCTGAGTTTAAAATGGAAGTTTCCATTTGTGGCCCAAAACAGGGTGAAATTTTGGGTGACAAGATCAATGAGAAAGATCTCATGGAATATTGGAATAGTTCAGAAGAATTGGAATATATGTTGACAAGAGAAGTAGATGAGGCTATGAAGCCTTGTATTTTTAAAACTCGTAGTTTGTGTATGTTTGCAGGATGTGCAGAAGATGATGGGCAGTCTGGTGAAATTGTCACAGAGATGAATGAAACTCTTGAGGTGAAGTATGATGGAGAATGCCTTTCAAAGGAGGAAGGTACTGATTTGTTGCAGCAGAAATAAATAATAGATGAATTCATGTTTGGTGTAAGATAGCTAGTTGAAACCGTTATGGAGCTGAAGCATAATGAAAATGCCAAAGTGATATTCCAAGGAGGTAAACAAATGAATTTTTTTAATGAAATTGATGACAGAATTTTGCAATGTGATGATACAGAAACCAGGATAACTGAGGAGGATTTCCAAAAGAAGAATTAAAATAAGAATGAAGGTTGTGATGAATAGCTGGAAATATTTCACACGGAAATAGAATTCCTGGAAAGATGGCTCAAGAAACCTGAAGGAGATATGAAACTTGCAGAACTTGATACAGAAGAGATTGCAGTTGTCGTGCATGATAGGGATGAAATGTTTCTAACATTTATAGATTTGAATCAATGTTATAAATTTTCAAATAAAAATGTGGTTGTAGGTACAAAAGGCAACATTAATAAATATAGTTTTGAAATCAAAGAAATTGAGCAGAAAGTATTTGGAGATGAGATGAAAGATCAGGATCAGCAAGAAATTTATGTCCTTAGAGACATAAAGGAAACTGAAGTATTGAACCAATAGGATAAAGATTAAAGAAGCCAGCAATTCAAAATAGGATCTGCTGAAATCCAAAAGGACTATGATGGGAGATTGGTGCTTGAAGCATCAAAAAATGCCAACAGATCTTATTTTCTTAAAACTAATAGTTTGTTGATGAATGTAGGTACAACACCGGATGAGAAATTTGTTACTATAGGAGAAATCAATCATTATAGTTGTGATCAAGTTCTTGATTATTCTTCATTTCAGAAAGTTGAGTGTTCAACGCAACTGGAGACGAAAGCATCAAACAAAGAGGAATTACTCCAAGGAATTGGAGAAAGAAATTGTTGGAGAGGCCGATGGAATGCGATTGATAGAATGAGTGATGTTGATGTACAACCAGTTTGAGATTCTTTCAGAGTTTAGAGACCAGAAGAATGGGTATCATTGATTCTACACAAGTATGTAATTCCCGAAATAAAGATGATGTGGTATGGAAAAGTGAGAGTTACATTCAATAGTATTCTGAAAATAATATTCTGGAAATTCTATGCAAATTTACAAAATAGAGTTGATACTTTAAAAGACCAGTGGCAGAACAGAGTTTGGAATCCTGGAGGAAGAAAGTCATTGATACTTGTGGCTATCGCATTATTACCGAAAAATGACAGACCTCATAGACAGGAGTCTATGTAAACTTCTCTACATGGGGAGTCTGGTGCAGGAGCATCAAGCTTAATTTTCATTATTTATTTGTGTGATTTAGGGGGTGAGGTTTTATTTATTTATTTTATAAATTATGTACATTTTAAAAATAATTTAAGAAAAAAATATGAGTGTGAGGATTATTGTAAATAATCTCTTAATTAATTGATAATATGAGTGGAATTGAGTTGGATAGATATTTTAGGGATTAGGAATTCCTTAAGTGGAACTTAGTTGAGTAAAAAAAGGGATAAATCTATTTTAGAGTTTGGTTGAGATACTTGTGGAGGAAATCATGGATTGGAATTAATCCACAATTATGTATAAATGTGAATCTTTGTGTGAGGATAGAGAGACACAGAGAATATAATAGGATAGAGATATTTAGAGAGAAATAGTGTGAGAGTTCATATGAAGGGCGAGAGCTGAGAGGCCCACAAATGTAATATTCGGGAAAAATGGTTTGAATCTGAATTTTCTTTTTATTATTATAAGAAAGTATTTTTTTTATTGTTTGGATGTCTCTTCATATGTATTTTTTGAGCTCAATTGAATGTGGTGTTAACGAAGAATTTGATGAGGAGTCCATGTTAAGGAAACACACACTCCATTATGCGCAAGGATTTATTTTATAGCAGAATCCTTACATCATTAGGGAAAGGGGGTATCAGTGTAGGGATTTTGAGAAAGTGTTGTGTGATATGAGGAAATGTATGCGAAGGCTAAGGGACTAAGATCAAAGTGTAAATTAGGTTTTAATGAAAACTAGGGTTTTAAAATAGGAGAGACAAAATTCCCTTAGGAAAACTTAACACATCAAAATGACATTTGATAAAATGGAGTGAATCAAATTTTTACTCACTAGCTTTTTGAAGGCATGAAGAATTGCTATTTGAAGGTTTGGAAATGAACTTGTGAGATTTTGAGGTCTGACAGAGAATTTTTGAAGCAACTGGGAAAATGCACAACGTCCCTGGAAAACACACAATGTCATTGAGAAATACACTACAATTTCAGCCAAACGTGCAACATCCCTGGAAAACACGCAACGTCCAGGCCAAATGCACCCTCTGACCCTGTTTTGCACAATTTCACCCTAAAACTTGAAAATTTGACCTTTGATGAATTTTCTTGAGGCTGTATGAAGCAAATGAAATTTGATTTCATGTGTTGAGGGCTTTTATACTTAAGTGGATTTGATTTATGCTTTGAAAATCCAATTTCCTTATGTTTCACTTTACCTTTCAAATTTTCAGACTAATGCTCTTTGACTTCTGACTTTTTGTTTTGCAAGTTGATCAGTTGATGGAGTTTGGAAATTCTTTGCTTCATTTTGGCATGAGTGCTTTGATTTGACAACTAGGGAGTGAAAATATTACATATATAAAACAAAAAATTACATAGGAAATAAATATTAAATTACATCTTAGTTTTCATATCAAAATGACATTTTGATATGAAAATCATATAAAATTAAAATTTAAAATTTAAAATATAATGTTTACATATTGATGATATTTTGTAGATAGAAATAAAATTTCATTGATTCAATCTCATATTTGTTTGCTGACTTTATTAGGATGGGATGATGTATTTTTGGACCTTGAAAAATAAAACCCTAATGCCCTAATGGAACTTTGAATACACTGACTTGCATGGATGACTTTAACTCAAAAAAGACATGATGAAATGAGATTTTAATAGGTATTATTATGCTTATAAAGAAATGAAGGTGAGTCAGAAAATGTGATTTTATGAGGGAGAGTGAAGTTTTATTGAGTAGGGCTACCATCAGTGAAATTTTTTTTAGCATGACCTAATGGAATGATATAAAAAATTCAGAGTGGGACACCTAAAATGAGAATGAAAAGAGAGATATTGATCACTGATGGCAGAATGCATGTTCTGACACTAACACCATGCTAAATTACATAGGTGGAAACATCAATTTCTAAGATAAAGTTAGAATTACAGTGAAATTAAAAAAAAAAAATCAGCAAATGGTCAAGTGCACCATTTTTCTGTCGAGTGTGCCCTTGTTGTGTCAAGTGCGCCCTACTTGTTCAAGACTGATTTTGACTAACTTTTATGTGTCCAAATAAAGTCCAAAATGTATTGTTGGAAATATCTTCAAGTATACTTTATGAATATGTCTCCAGTTTTCAAAATCAAGGTGATTTGATCCCTCAAAACTTAATTCTCCCAAAACTGCTCTATGCACAGCAACTAGGCCAAAATAGGGGTACAAACATGATTTTTAGCTATTTTTTTGACCTTTTGACCTATCAAATCTACAAACCAGGGCTAGAAGAGTGTCTTTATTAGAGTTATTTGTCCTTAGGAATCCACTGGTGGTCTCCTTTTCCTCAAAAAGTGCCTTAAAAAAGTGCGCAACGCCTAGAGCACTGGACATATGACCAATTTTTTGATATGTACTTGTTTAGGAATACACAGAAAAACACAAATTTTACAAAAATGGGTCAAATGGCTTCAAAATTAGTGGAGAGGGTGATGGTGAGGTGGCTAGGCTTGGATTGAAGCCTCTTCAAGTATATCCAATTTCTTCTTCTCTTCTTGGTGAGTTAGGGCGTCAATCTTTTCATTTGCTGCCTTAAGTTTTTCCCTTGTATTTCTTTCTCTTTTGGAATAATGTTTGTCCATTCTCCTTTTAATATTGTTGTCCTTTTTAACCTTCTCTAACAACTTTTCCAAGTGGTCATTGATGTCTTGAAGCCATCCTTCCTTGTCTTATTTGATCATCTCCAATAATTTATCATCAAGGATGGCTTCATAAACTGTCTCTCTTTACCTTTGTCTTTCAAGATCCAAGGCTCCTTTTAAGCCTCTGGTTCTAGGCCTGCCTCTTGGTGATTGTTCTTCTTGTTCTTCAATAAAACCATTATTCTCTAGGTTCTCATCAAGTAAAGCTTTATCTTTATATGCCTCCCTTTGAGCTGTGATATACTTAACCTCATCAATCAATTTTTTAGTTTTCGACTGCTTATTCTCCTGCTCAAGGAAATTTATGACAAACTTGGCACTGTGAAGATTAGTCTAGAACTCCCTAATCTTGGCATCCTTTCATTTGATGGCTATTCTGATTTTTTCATCATCATCCTCCTCACCTAGGTCAACAAGCTCAAAATAATTCACAGACTCATGGAGGGTCTCTTCATGTCTAACCTCTGGCTGAATTACTGCCTCAATCACCTTTTATTTGCCTTTGTCCACCTGATTTGTTGATGTAGAAGGCATGGCCCCTTCCACTATTTGTGGATCAAACACATGCATGTAACCTCTCTGGTATGTTTTTAGCAATGGCTCAGCCTCAACCACATTAGCCCTCTTAGGCTCACTAACCTCAATCTTGCTAGGTGATCTAATGTCATGATGAAAGGGAGATGAAGGAGGGAAAATTGGTGAAGGGGACTATTCTGATGATGATGAATGTTCTATGAGATGAGATGGAGGGATGGAAGTGTATAAATGAGATGATTAAGGCACATTTTGTGTATGCTGAGTATATGGTTCTCTGAATATATCATTGGCTATGAAGGTACTCCATGCAATGTTTAGTTCATTGAGATGATAGAGGACTATGGTTTTGATAAGGGAATGATGGAAAAGACTTCTCATTTTATTTCATACTCCCTTTTCTAGACAATAAATTCCATCTGATCAATGATCCAAAAGAAGTAGTAGGGTATGTTGAGCATATTTACCCTAGTGAAATGCATTAAGAGATAGATGTGATAGGTATAAAGTATTGAAAATATACCTTCGCATGAAAAGTATTTCATGATTATCTTCATCATTGGTGCATATCTGTCCAGGAGGTAGGAAAAAGGAAAGAACCTCTTTTTATCATTGTTATATCTTGGTTTCATGAAAGGCTCATAGTAGTGTTCCTCGAATTCACTGTGCCTGAACCATTTATCCCCAACATTTGGGATCCTGGTGGTAGCTGAAATGATGGAAATTGACACAGTAAAGGTGACACCAGCTAGATTAACTTGGTTGTCATGGAGGTTCAATATGAAAATCCTGGTCAACATGGCATGGTGTTGTACCCTCTTAATTTTATCACAAAACTAAAAAAACCCAACAAGTTTGAAACATGTCACTGTCATAGGAGATGCCACAAGTTCTCTAGTACTTGTTGGCTCAAGTCTGAGTATTATTCCCCCTTTATGTGGCCTTCGAGCCTCTGTTTATTCTCCCTCACTGTGTGGTATGTTCTCCTCTTCTTCCATGATGTTTTAAATTCAAAACCCTAGGGAAGTGTGATGATGGTGGAAAGTGGTCTTAGGAATGAGGAATGAGAAATGAAAATTGAGGGAGATGGTGCTAGGGATTTGTGAAATGGGAAAGGGGATATGGAGTAGTGATATGGTGGAATTTTAGGATGGGGAAATTTTTTACAGGTTTGGGGTTAGGAGCCTAGGTAGTAGTAGCACCTAGGACTTAGGGTATTGGGAAAAAGGGTTAGGGAAAGGGGATTTATAATGCATAGGTTTAGGAATGGGTATTTTGAAATGTAGGAAGGATATGAAGTTGTAGGGAGATGAAATTTGGGGAATTAAGAGTGCAATGGGAGATACTAGGGTTTTAAAATGATTTAAACACCAAATTCTAAAACAAATTTCACAACACCCAACAAATGAACTTGATGGAGAGGATAATTGATGGAATTAGCTTTCAGTCCTTTGTTGGAGGTTGATGAGAATGTTTTTGAAGCTTAGGAAACGATGGTTTTGCGATTTGAATGAGTGTTTGGATTTTCTGGTCAAGTGCGCCCTCACAGAAGCAAGTGCACCCTTGTAGAAGGAAGTGCTCCATCGCTGAAGTAAATGTGCCCTCGCAGAAGAAAGTGTGCCCTTTGCTCTGTTTTTTGCAAATTTACACCTAGAAACTCGAAAATTTTCCCTCTTGGAGTGTTCTCAATGATGGTAGGAGACAAATGAGTTTGAATTTGATGTCATGAAGGCTTTAACACTTGAATGAAATTGATCTTTTAATTTAAAACCCACTTTTCTAATGTTTCATTTCAACTTTCAAAACTTTGTTTAATAACTTTTTCACTTTGATTTTCTTCTTTGCAGGTTGATGTGCTAGAGTTTTGCACTCTTTACATTTTGACTTTGCTTATCTTCAGTTTGGAATATGAGTTTGAGTTGACAGTTTGGTACATTACTTATTACATATAATGAGTATAAAATTACATAAAAAATAAAATAAATTACATCTCTATTTTGAATAAAATTACACTTTGGTATGAAAATCATACTTTGAAACCATAATTACAACCTTTAAAAATCATATTTACATGTTGAAAAATATTATTCAAATGATAAAGAAGTATTATTCAATCACTCTCACACTTTTGCTGACCTTATTTAGATGAAATGGAGTATTAATGAACCTTGGAAAATGAAACATAGTGACCTAAATGTACCTTAAATGATGGACTCCATGTTGACTTTAGTTGACATAATGACATAGTGAAATGAGCATTCAAGGCTGATTTATGCTCAGAAAGACATGAAGTTGGGCCAGCAAATGTGAAATTTTGAGGGAGAGTGAGGTTTTATGACTAGAGCTACCATCATTGATTGAAATTTTTGCATGACCTAGTGGAATGATAAAAAAAATTTCTAAGTGAGACCCCAAAATGAATATGAAAAGAGTGATTTTGATCACTGATGGCAAAATCCAAATTTTGACACTAACATTCCTTTACAATATGAAAAAATCCAAACAATACTCTTTGAATCTTGATACCGTTGCACAATTTTTCTCAAAGGTATAAGAGATGAATACCTTGATATTATAAATGTAATGGGAAAAGGAAACATTCAAATTTTCCCTTTGATGACATTTTTGAACTATGTCAAAAATATTCTGGAGGAAGAGAAAAGAGTGGAAAAAGATATGTTAATTCAAGAGCTTCCAAATCAACAGCAGGAGGAGTAACAAGAGCGGAAATAGGGAGTTTGTTAGAAAAATTTTAAGCTAATATTTTGAGCACTTTAGGAACATGAGTTGATGTTTTGAAATACAATATTTTGTCCTAAGTGTAGAAAGAAGCATCCACTAAGAGAATGTCCTTTGGATAATATTCAAGTGTGTGGACTTTGTACAAAAAACAATTCAATTGCAAATTTTCCAAAGCTTAAATAATTTCAAGTAAATTCAATGGAAGAAGCACAAGGTATTGATTCTCTTTACTATATGGCACCAAGAAGACCTTGGCAGCCAAGGATTCCTCGACAATTTTCTCAACAAATCCCTTAGAATTATTAATATCCTCCTCAAAATTCATGGAATGCTCCGATTCCATGGCAGGCTTGGCCTCCATAACAATACCAAAACCAACCACGACAAGGTTGGTGAGGATATAGTTATGGAACCCAACCACCTCAACAAATATATCCTCAACAAAAATACCAACAACCATATCAACAAGCATATCCTCAACAACCATTTCAATATCAACAATACCAGCAACATTCTCAACCAATGCCATTTCCACAAAAACATCCTGCACCCTTACTAACTCTATCACAATAGCTTCAACTGCCTTCTAACCAACCCCCACCTAGACCAACCCAGCCAATAGAAAATTTGAGTAACAAGGTGGAAATACCAGCATATAATGTGGAAGAAGAAACATATTTTCCTACATATTCTATTATTCCTATACAAGATGTACACTTAAGGTCTGGGAAAGTATTGCACAAATATTCTCCACCAATCATAGAAGAGAAAACTGATCAAGGAAAAAAATTGAAAAATCTAATCCATAAAATCAAATTTAGAAAGGAAAAGCTATTATGACTCAAACACCACCTTATCCAGAGAGGTTAGTAGAGCAGAAAACTCCAATTTCTCTTCCTGAATTCGATATTATGGATGAATTAAAAAAATTCTTATGTCAAAATTCCTTTGATTCAAGCCATCAAAGATATTCCAATCTATAAAAAAACAATAAAGGAATTATGTATTAAGAAAACTGGAAGAAAGAAAAGAGATCCACCCACAATCCAAGTCATTGGAAAATTAGCTACTCTCATGTCTGCAAAAATGAAAATTGAAAAGTACATTGATCCTGGGATACTATGGTTACCATTTCAATCAATTTTTTTCCAATTCCAAACACTTAAATATATTTTGGATCTGCTATAAATGTCATGACAAAAGAGACTATGAAATATTTAAAATTTCCCAATATTTGACCTACTACTACAATTTTGGAGCTAGCAGATAGATCCAAAGTTGTACCAAAGGGAATATTTGAAGACATCAATGTTTCTTTGGATTCATGGGAATATCCTATATAATTTCTAATCTTGCAACCAAAAAAAACTATGAGGCCATCCTTTAATTTTAGGTAGACCATGGTTAGCCACAACAGATGCCTTCATTGGATGCAGATCAGGAAGTATAATCATAGCACATGGAGATGAAAGGAAACATGTTACACTCTATCCTCAAACACAATCTCCTTCTTTGTTATCATGGATTTATGACCAACAACAACAAGAAACTCAATTTTTTCTAAGTATTAATCAAGTCTTTAATTTTAGAGAAGAGGAAGAAAATGAGGATCTAATAGACCTTTTCATCTCAGAACCTGATATTTCTAAGAAACTAAGAATAATACAATATGAAGCTGCAAATAATATTTTGAATCAATATTTTCAGGAAAATTGTACTATTCAATCATTGCAAAATCTATTTGAAAGCATTTTTCCTGTTAACTCAATTACCAATTCACAAAGAAAAATCATTGAAATCAATCCTGGAAAAAGTCTGAATATTAGTAATAATCTACAATCGTTACAAAAACATGTAATTGCATTATTACACAAATATTCAAAATATTTGGCCTGAAATTATACAGACATGCAAGGAATTCATCCAAAAACAAGTATTCACCATATCTATGTTAATGATCATATCAAACCAGTTAGACAACCAAAAAGAAGAATGAATCCTATTATGAAAGAAATAGTCAAAGAAGAACTATAAAAATGATCCAGGTGGATATTGGTGGTCACCTACCTATTCTACTTGGGGCCCCACCATTGTCTCTTTCAATTTTTCAGTTTCGGCACAACTTACTATTTTTAGCAGTTTTTCAGGTCCTGAACTTCCGGAGACATTTTGAGGCCCTAAACGACATTTTTTGGGAAAACTAGGAGCTATATCTTTCAAAAGAGCTATTGAGCGCGTCAAACGGAGATCAGATTCCAAAGTTACGTCCCCGGGAAGTTGAAACACCAATTTACCCAAACAGGACCCACAATTTTGGCGCTTCATCTCCTAGAGTTAGGTTTTTGGACGTTTCAGTTTTTTTCCATTGTTTCTCAATAATAAATAGGCCCTTGAGCCTCATTGTAACACAGTTCAGAGGTCTGTAGCCACCACATCTCTTCTCAGAGATTCGCTACCAGCACCCTAGCTATTTTATTTCCATTATTTCTGTAAGCATATTTATGTTATTTGATATTAATGAAATGACATATTATTTCCACTGCATCTCTATGTTTATGGTTATTTCTATATCCTGTTGTGTTCCTGCATAAATCCGGATTAGTGGTATCAGAGCGGTATGCTCTTTATTTTTTTTCTTTGCATGTCCCCAATGCGATCAGGGTATAAGGAGTTAGGGCTCGATATGGTTGAACCCTTGTAAGATCAGTGTCACAAACCCCGATGACCTCCCATGGAGGAAGAAAAGAAAGACGAGGGAGCAGGAGATCCTATCAAAAAATTTCTCAAGGAGGCTCTCGAGAAACAAAGGAATGCGATGATGGATAAATTTGCTCAGATCCTTCAACGACTGCCTACCTATGACGCATCTGCATCCAATGGCCACTCTGGAGGCACCACTCCCTTCAAGGTATAGGTAAATTTTGATATTCTTGTATTTGAAGGCTAAATAGATGCAGACACTGTAGATATATGGTTGAATTTGCTGGAAGGGTATTTCTCGGTCCATGATTTCTCTAACCAAGAAAAGATTATTTTTTCACTCCTCAAAGCTACCCCCCATGTCAAAGACTAGTGGGAAACCTATCGTGAGCAAGAGGACGAAGGTGAACCCTATCTGTTCTTGGCCACACCCACTTGGAATTTGTTCGGAGACAACATCAAGGAACAATATTACCCCATGGGGAGCTATAAGGACAAATACATCCAATGGACCATGATGTGGCAACAAAGGGATCAAGATGTGCATGAACTGACGAATCTATTCCATATCCTGCGCATAAAGTTGGGTATTAAATATTTAGAGAGACATTTGGTGCTCAAGTACCGCAGATTTCTACAATAACCAGATAGAGAAAAAATTTAAGCAAAAGAAGCGAGACTTTGGATTTGCGAATCCGAAAGGTGCCCCCGAACCGAAGAATAAGGGGAAAGGCCAAAGCAGTGCGACTCAGAACAACACCACAAATCAAAAGAAGGACACAGGGAAGTGGTGTGAATTTCATAATAGCCCCACTCATAGCATAAACGAGTGTTGGGCCAAACAGTCATTGGTGGTCGAACAAAAGGCAACCCAATCAGATGCATTTTCTGATCCTGAGTCAGAACTAGACAAAGGAAATGAAAAAGGGAAGCATATCACTGATGCGGATCCCAGTGCCATTGTTGCCACCACCAAGATCCAGAGGGAGGACCCAGAGGATCCAGAGGAGGGGGAGCACCTCTTCGATAGAAGAAGCCAAAAGAACCTCATTTTAGCAGAGGTCCTGAAGCGGCTCGGCCTACCAACCATAGCACACTTGCAGCCATATACCATCGGGTGGCTTCACCCAAGGAGAGATATCCGCATCCGCCAACAGTGCCGCCTTCCGTACAACATCAATCCATTCACGGATGAGGTATTATGTGATGTTGCTCCTCTTGATGTAGCTGATGTATTATTGGGCCAACCATACTTGTGGAGGCGACATGCTATGTATGAGTATAGGCCTCGTGCTGTTATTATTACTTTGGGAAATAACTCGTACAGGATACCGGAGGTAGTACCACCTCCTATCATCTCTTTGACTAATGAAAAACAATGCAGTAAGATTGTTTCCCAAACCAAGAAATTTATTTTCCTTACAACTGGCTCACAGGGAAAGAAGAATATTGTGGCCACAACCTCGAAATAGGGCTCCCCTACATGGCTGCAACAGATGGACAAATTCATGGAGGAATACGAGGACATTTTCTCCTCACTCACAGAGGGTCCTCTACACTGTGAGGACAAGCACTCCATTGATCTGACCCCCAACACACTGCCATCTGATGTTGCCATACTTCCTACAAATACACATACAAAATCCACACATGTACTATCTGAGGCTGATAAAGAAACCAAATTTACTAAACGCATCCAGCATGTATGCCCATAGGTCCATGACATCTTCAACAAATCTAATACCCAGTTCAACAGAATTTGCTTCATCTAAGGGAGGATCTCAACGCAATGGGGACCATTGCTTCTTAAGGAGGGAGGAATGATCTAGGTGGATATTGGTGGTCACATGCCTATTCCACTTGGGGCCCCACCATTGTCTCTTTCAGTTTTTCAATTTTGGCACAACTTACTATTTTTAGCAGTTTTTCGGGTCCTAAACTTCCGGAGCCGTTTTGAGGCCCTAAACGATGTTTTTTGGGAAAACCGAGAGCAACATGGGTCCATGGACCGATGTTGCTCACATCGAAAGTTGTACTCCTCGGATATTTATTTCTAATGAGCTATTGAGCACGTCAAAAGGATATCGGATGCCAAAGTTACGTCCCCGGGAAGTTGAAACACCAATTTAACCAAACATGACCCACAGTTTTGGCGCTTCATCTCCTAGAGTTAGGTTTTTGGACATTTCAGTTTTTACCATTGTTTCTCAATAATAAATAGGCCCTCGAGCCTCATTGTAACACAATTCAGAGGTCTATAGCCACCACATCTCTTCTCAGAGATTCGCTACCAGCACCCTAGCTATTTTATTTCCATTATGTCTGTAAGCATACTTATGTTCTTTGATATTAATGAAATGATGCATTATTTTCACTACATCTCTATGTTTATGGTTATTTATGTATTATATTTCATTCCTGCATAAATTCAGATTAAAAAATTGCTACAAGTAGGATTCATCTATCCTATTTCAGATAGTCAATGGGTTTCTCCCTTAGTTGTGGTACCAAATAAAAATGGAAAATGGAGAATATGTGTAGACTATAGGGAACTGAATAAAGCCACATTGAAAGATAATTTCCCACTACCATTTATTAACCAAGTACTAGTTTCACTAGCTGGAAAGAAAATCTTTTATTTTCTTGATGGATTTAGCAGATACAATCAGATTAAGATAGCATTGGAGGATCAGGATAAAACCAATTTAATTTTCCATGGGGAACATATGCATTTAATGTTTTTCCTTTTGGATTATGTAATGCACCTGCTACTTTTCAAAGAGAAATTCTAGCCATATTTGATGACCTAATTCATGAATGTGTAGAGGTATACATGGATTATTTTACTATCTATGGAGGTACATTTGATGATTGTTTGAATAATCCTGAATTTTTTTTAAATAGATGCATAGAGACAAACTTATCCCTCGAAAATGAAAAATGATTTATGATGTTAATTGAAGGGATAGTGTTGGAACACCACATTTATTCTTCAGGAATCAAGGTGGACCCAGAAAAGATATAATTCATTGTAAACTTAATGCCACCGACAACACAGAAATAAGTAAGAATTTTCTAGGGATATGCAACCTATTACAGAAGATTCATTGAAAATTTTAGTAAAAATCTCCACCTCTGTTCAAGTTACTTGCAAAAGACATTGAGTTTCAACGGACAACAAATTTTTAAAAAGAATTTGAAATACTAAAAGCAAAATTGTCAATAGCACCCATTCTTCGAGGACCAAAATGGTCATTGCCATTTCACATATCTAATGATGCATCTGATATAGCTCTAGGATCATCACTTGGACAAAAAAAAATCGGTTTAATTATGCCATATACTTCATAAGAAAAAATTTAACTCCAACAGAATTGAAATATACAGTAACTGAAAAAGAAATTTTAGTTGTAGTGCATGAAATCAATAAAGTTAGGAATTATATAACATGTCATAAAGTGTTTAATCATACAGACCATTCAACCATTAAATACTTAATCAACAAAGAAATTACCAATGGAATAATTACTAGATGGTTGTTATTAATGCAAGAATTCAATCTCACTGTTCTAGATCAGCTAGGTAAAGACAATCAAGTAGCAGATTTCTTGCCAAGACTTCATTCACCTGGTGATCCTATTCCTGTTTCAGACAATTTTCCAGATGAACATTTATTTTCCATAACAGCTAAAACCCCATGGTGTGCATATGTAGCTAATTATTTATCATTCGGAATATTACCATCTCATTTCACTAACATGCATAAAACAAAAATAATCAAAGAAAGTGTTAGATATATTTTGGTCAATTGTGATCTCTTTATACTTGTTCTGATATTTTGATAATAAAATGTGTTAGATAAGATGAAATTCTTGATATTTTGAAAGCATGTCATGAAGAGCCATGTCGTGGCCATTTTGCAGACAAGAAAAAAGCATATAAGGTGCTCAAACGTGGCTACTGCTGGCTAGCAACCTTCAAGGACTCAAAATCCTATGTTAGACGATGTGATAACTGCCAAAGAACAGGAAGACCTGTAATATCAGATGAAATTCCATTGAAACTCAAGTACTTATAGAGAGATTTGAACAATGGGCTCTTGACTTTGTGGGACCAATTAACTCGCCTTCAAATGGAAATACGTACATTCTAGTATGTAAAAATTATGTTACAAAGTGGGTAGAAGAAAAAGCAGTGGCAAGAGAAACAGAAGAAACAATGGTTTCATTCCTCTTTGAAGAAATATTTGTAAGATTTGGAGTTCCGAGACAGTTTTTTACAGACCAAGGAGTACAATTCACCTCTAAACTTGTCCGTGATCTTACGGAAAAGTATAAAATCAAACATAGAAGGCTACTCCATACCATCACCATGAAAATGGAAAAGTAGAATCCAATAATAAATACTTGGAAAGCATCATGACAAAGATAGTGCAAATGAACAGAAAGGATTGGTCAGAAAAGTTAAGAGATGCATTATGGGCATACAAAATTACATGGAAGAATACAACTGGATTTAGCCTGTATCAATTGTTATATGGTAAGGAAGTTCTGTTACCGATTGAATTTCAAGTTTCTACATTCAAACTTGCAGTAGAATTTGGATTGGACCTATCAAAAGAAAAACAACAAAGAATCATGCAATTAAATGAACTAGATGAAATCAAACAACAAGCAGTTGAGCATACATCACTAGTGCAACAACATAGAATCAAATGGCATGACAGATTTAATAAAAATAAAAATTTTTAGAAAGGAGATTGGGCATTACCTTTTGACTCCAAGTTCAAATATTTCGAAGCAAAGTTTACAACTCATTGGCTTGGGCCATATGAGAGAGAAAAAGTATTTGACAATGGAGCAGTTAAAATAAAGACAATTGATGAAGCAACAATTTCATTTCTAGTTAATGGACATAGGCTCAAAGTCTATAATAAGCCTATCAATAAAGAGGAATTTATAAAATGAGTCTCAACATAAAATTATATGGAAATAATGGAAAAACATAGTGATATGCCTTCCTTACTTCTAGAACAAAAATAAAAATATAAAATATTAAAAATATAAAAAACAATAAAGGAGTTTAGTTGTAAAAATACAGGAAACTAGCATAATACAAACTCAAATTCATATCAGAAAACCAAATTTTTTGGCCAATATGAATTCCCCATTTTGTTTTATTTTTTATTCAATTTTATTTTTCATAAATCATCCTCCAGAATTCCAAGACTTGAGGACATGTCTCAAAATAAGCAAGGGGGAACATTCATAATAAAAATGTGAAAATAGTTTAAGCAACTGTATTGTGTAAGGGACCTGAAACATTATTTAAATATAATTGCATAAGGGACCTAAAACAACATTCAAATATCATAGCAAAAGAAACTTGAACAAAATTAGATATCATATGATTGCAGAAGGGTCCTGAGACATCAATATTCATCAGAAGGGACCTGAATCAATATTAGATGCAAAAATAACATAAAATATCATAATCTACATCAAGAGGATCCAATAAGCAAATACAAGTGTCTACATTCCATCAGAATTCATCTTTGGAGAACTATTATCATTAAAAAATTCAAGTGTTGACTAACTAACAAAGTTCATCATCAACAAGCATTGACATTGAGCTATTAAGCGCAGAAGGAAAGTACTGTAAGTGTAAAAAGTGTTCTTAAAACCTTTGATTTTGAAAATTTTTCTATGATTGTTAAGATAATTTAACTTGGATATGCAATACTCATTTCATGAATTCATCATCATGTTACATTTATCATCCTACATCCTACATCATATTACATTTATCCTACCTACATCCTACATCATATTACATTATCCTACCTACATCCTACATTAAAAACATTACATTAACCCCATCTTACCCTCATCATAATCCACATTCATTATCCTACATCCTACATTAAAATTTATTTCATCAGAATCCTACAATAACCTCATATACTTCTACATTTATCCTCGTACATGAGCATTTTTTACCAAAAATTGTGGTTCAAATTTTTGCCTCGTAAGGAATTGCCTTGCTTGCCTACAAAACCAAAAAGGAGTTAGCGTCATTATAAGATAAATTTCATTTGAAATTACCTATGTATATGGTCAGTTCAAAAACAAATTAATGATAATCATATAAAAATGACAAATAAAGGAATCGAAAGGAAAAACATATAAAATGAAACATGCGATATGAAAACATGCAAAAGGAATTAAAAGATAAACACATGATAATGCATGATTGAAAATACATGAAACAGTAGGCAAACAAATAAGTGAATGAAGATGAAAAAGACATGATGAAGAATGTACATGAGACGGAGCATGGGTAATACAAATATTATGGTGACGATACAAGCACGTAAACTCGTGGAAGGAAGGATGATCATGAAACAGAGAACGCAGTCAAACTGTGACAGATAGGCAACCACGAGTACAAAAGTTAGGTATGAGTTGGGAGCACAAGAGAAACGGTCAAAACACTTTAAGACAAACAAAATTTCTCTGTGCAATGTTGTCTTCCACCATCACAACAAAAACCAATCTCGGAAGATGAGAGAAACACTGTGCACTCACACAGCATAAGAACAACCCTCATGGAAGGAGAAAACATGCAAGATAAATGCAAAAATTAAAGAGAGGTCTACATAAGTCAGAAAAACCATGAGAAAATAAGAAATTGCATAAGAGTTAGGCAAGGAAATTGTGAAGTTTGTGTGGAGAAATAAGGAGAGACACATCGGTTTTAATGAGGAGATTGAAGGCCAAGATTTCCTTTGCACCAAGTTGACCATGTTTTCCAAAAAAATCCAAACATTCCGCAAGTGAAGAGGTAAGAATCAATCCTGGATTTCTATCAACAATTAAAATAATTCAAAGGGTAGTTAAGCTCAAGATGTTGGTCAAGATGTGTCATTATATGAGGGAACAAGACTTCAGTTATGGATTTGTAAAACCCTGCCACCATTAAACATACCTTGCCACCTGTGTCATTTATGAATCTTCGAAGATGTTGAGAGGAGTTTTAATTAAAATGGTATTGTTTAGCAGAGGAAAATAAGCCATTAATAAGAAACCTCTACAAGTCTTCTTCTACTTAATCAAAGATTGGGTATTCTAGCTCAATTTTATTCATGCATAATTGTCAAAATTGTTGCATATGAAAATGCAAAGGGTCCTATTTCATATACATAGTGAGAAATGTTTAAAACATAGAAGGGATTTACTTGAACAAATGTTGCAAACATAGATTGAGGCACGACGTTGAAGAGAAATAATACAATGTAAAGATGTTTTATGGTCTTTTACACTGTGAATTTTTTTTCTCTATCAGTTTTATAAACAAAGGACTTGTTTTTTTTATCGTTTACAAAAAAAGAGAGGAAATCGAAGAATTTTTAAACAGTGGAATAATCTCATTTTTTTCAAAGAACTTCAGAAATCGGGTAAGTCTATTTACCATGATAATTATCCTAGAAATACATGAATAAAAAGATCAAGGGTATCTATATATTTTTGTTTATTCACGATGAGGACTTTAATTGTACAATGATATATTAATTGGTATACAAAGCACAAAAAAATGGGAACAAAAATTGAGCCAAAATAATTTAAGTTAGATAAATGGGGGAAGGAAACTATTGAAAGACTATATCAAGCAAGATTGATAGCATTTCTTCATAAGTTTAATGGAAATAGTGACAAAATAACACATGAATTTATAAATCATTATGAACATGGGCAAACAAGAGTGGGTGAGCTCTCCATACCACAAAACCCAAAATTTCTCTCCCAAGCACTAGATCTTCCCTTGACAGGAGATGAATATCACAAAGGATTACACTTCAAAGAGAAAGGATGGACATTCTTCCTAGAAAAAGAGAGAAAGGAATCCTTTGACATGGGAAAAGGAATTCCAATGAACTAGTTAGGTGAACCATGGTATGAATTAGTCTTGATTATCCAGAGATATTTTACCTGTGACAATTGGTATAGTGTGGTTTATCTTTATCACATTAGGTTGCTTCAACACATGAATGGAGAGTCCAAGATCAATCTACCCTATTTATTTTCAAGGAGCTTGATAAAAATGATAGAAAGTGTTAAAAACAAAACTGAAGAAAAAGAAGCAAATATTTATCATCAAGGGATCATTAAAATACTTGTGGATCAACATCAGGGGAGAAACAAGGGATTGGTTTGGAAATAATTTTTGGTTTAGAATCATCTTGAGGAGAAAACAACAAAATAAAAAATTGAACAAGTGGATGTGACAAGGAGCATTATGAATTCTCCTATGTATCCTAGGACTAGATCAAAGAAAAAGCAAGAGAGTATCATGGTTGAAAATTAAATATCCTTCCTATCTGTTCCTAGGAAGCCTAGGAGGAAAATACAAGAAGAGCCAAGTGAGAAAGAAAAAGACCCAGAGATAGAAATTATTGAACCTCCAACAACATCAAAACAAATTAATGAGATATTACAAAGGACGGAAAGAGATTTCCAAGAAGAACCTTTGGAGAGGGACTCATACTTGGAGAATGCTTGGGTAGGAGCTACGTCATAACATTCATTTTCTAAGGAGACTATAGGAGAAGAAAGAGAGCTGCATAAAGAAGAACACCTTAAGAATATAGAAGAGATGACAAGAGAGTTGGAGGTCAACAAGATCTTGGAAAGACATTTGAAGAAAGAGAATAAGATGTACAAAGAAAACAATAAAAATATAATCAAAGAAAATGAGAAATTTACCAAGAAACTTGGTAAGATTGAAACAAATAACATCCTTATCTCTAAACAATCTTATATATGGCTCAATGAGAAGAAGACATTTCAATACAAATATGAGAGGAAGAAGACAAAGGCTACCATCTACAAGGAAGGAAAGTATGAAGGTATTGATTGTCTTCTTCAGGCTGAATAATAAGAGACTACAAGATCAGAGATAGTAGGGACATCATCACTCATAAGATCAAAGAGGAGAAAGCAAGCATGAGGACATGCTTGAAGATCAACAAGGGAGAGATGTTGGTCCTCAATTTTGGTCAATTTTGCTTATAAAAAATCCAACTAATTACCATCGTATTCCACCTTATATCATCCATATATGCCTCATTTTGACATTATTATGCATATTCAAGTAATTAAATTAAGTTTTTCAATTTTTAGAGATCTTTGTAAAAATTGGGTTTTAAGAGTATTTTTGGACTACATTGAAACTTCCCTTAATAGCTTCATGGAATTCATATGTGTAGGACACCTGGGCGTGAGTTAAGAATAGATTTTCAAATATTGGGAACCATAGATGTAAAAACACCTATTGGTTCGGTCAAACTGAGCTAAAATAGGCCCGGTCAACGTTGGTCAAACTTGACATGTTTTTCAGAAATCCCTAGGAAAAGGGGCATAATTAGTGTTTTTGGGGATTTTCTTGATTTTTTGAAACTGAATGGATGATTTCGACCTATATATATGGGATTAGGATGGATATGATTGTTAGAGACATTATATATTAGTTTTTTTATTATTTGACTGTATAAATTAAGCTTATGAACCATTCAAGCATGTAGAATTTGTATAATTTTGTATTGAGACTTTTAAAGACTTGAAGATAATTTGAAGAACCAGTTCCATTTTCTATTTTCTATTTCTGTTTTGGTTGATTGATTAAGTTTTTTGTAGCTGATAATTTCTTCAAGTGTGAAAGGCAAGGGTGGAGGGCCCCCACACCAAGCTAAGTACACTTTTTTAGTTAAATTAGCATAATTTTCATGAATTAGTTTTGCTTCAGATTTATTCAGTCATTTAGATGTGTAGAGATTTATTATGGTTTCTGGATGATTATTGGTTTAATTATAATTTTCATATGAAGGGACACAATAATTTAAGATAAATTCTCCTTCTATCTAATCATGAAAAACAACTAAAATTCATCCTCTTTTCCTTTCTTGAGTTATTTTCTGAATTTCCAGTTTTAATGCAATGGTAACAATGATGGAATATAATTTTAAAGAAGGAAAACCTAGAACTCCTAAGTTAGGAGCCTCTTCTTCTACTTTTTATACATCATAAACTATTTTTAATCAGTTATTTGGTTTCTTTTCATGAAGGTAGTACTGTGGGGAAGGACAATGAAGATCTCCTAAGTTAGGAGTCTCTTCCCTCACTTATTACATATTGAATCAGAAATTTCTTAGTTAGAATTTATATTTATAATATGCATTTCCATAAATCATATAATTTAGAATATATTTTTAGTATCCATTTCTTTCAAACACTTTGTATTCTAAAATTGACTACATCTGAAATCCATATATTTTGGACATGCTTCCAAGTCTACAAACCTAGATAGATAAGTAAAATATATGTGTTAGTTTATTTAGTAAATTGACCCAAAAAAGTTCATCCTAGAAAAGGTGTGAAAATATCTCAAGAGATACCAATCCAATCCTGTTGGATATGTGTTATATTGTTTCCACGACTAGCCCCACGCACTGTATGTTGCGTCGGGCACAACAGGGGGGTCACAGGGGGGGCAGTAGCCCCCCCTGTTGGGGTTCGGGGCAGTGCGCCGGCGAAATTTTTTTTTGGTATTTGGTCCCACTCATATGCGGACCCACCCATGTTTTGTGCATGATTTTTCACATGGTTTTGGGGTATGATGGTTTTCAGCCCCTGGTATTTTGTAGATCCGGTCAAGGGAACTACGGTTATGTTCTAATCCAGGGTTAATGGATTGGGGTTTATGTATGCTTCGGCATGTATATATATGTGTTGTAGCACTAAAAGGAATATAATGAAAAATCAAGATGGTTGTCCCAATTTGGGATCCAGGGGAAAATCTCCGTTTTTATCTGTTTTATGTTTTATGCTCTCGCTATTGTTTATTTTCTATTATAAGATTCGTGTGTAGATAATTTCTATTCAGGGTTAAAACCTACATTTGGTATCAAAGCTATTTCGGCTTCAAGGGGACGCCTTTGCTGCTGAGAGTTTTTTGTTCGGGCCTGAGGTAGACCCTGTTCAGTGGGAGATCTGCGGGATCGACTCTTGCGATGAAAGAAGATGGCGAGCGGTGGAAAGATAGAGATCGAGAAATTTAATGGTCAAAGTTTTGATTTGTGGAAGCTCAAGATGGAGGATCTGCTGGTGGATAAAGATCAGTGGATCATGGTAGATCCAGGTACTAAACCAACGGAAATGTCAGATGAAGACTGGAAGAAACTGGATCGGAAGGCTAAAAGCATAATACAGTTGTGTGTATCAGATTCAGTATTGTTGAATGTATCTGGGGAAGCTACGGTGAAGAATTTTTGGGAAAAAATTGGGACTTTGTACCAATCTAAGTCTCTGGTGAATAAGTTGTTCCTGCGGAAAAATTTGTATAACCTGAGGATGAAGGATGGAGACTCGGTGACAGAGCATCTGAATGCCTTCAATACTATGGTAAGTCAGTTGTCATCTGTTGATATTAAAATCTCAGATGAAGATAAGTGCATCAGTTTGTTGTGCTCTCTACCAGACTCATGGGACAGTCTGGTTATTGCAATAGGTAGCAATACAACTACCTTGAATTTTGATGACATTGTCTCAGCCTTGCTATCAGAGGAAATGAGACAGAGAAATATGGAGGGTTAGAATGGAGATGCCTTATATATACGAGGAAGGTCCCAGAACAGAAACAAGAATAAGGTTTCGAGTGGGAGATCTAAATCTAGAGGGAGATCTAAATCTCCTGGAAAGTTTGTAAAGGTGTGCTGGAAATGCGAAAAGGAAGGACACTACAAAAAGGAATGTAGATCTAAAGCTCCTGAGAAAGGAAAGGGATCTGATGAAGCTCCTTCTGCAGAGGCAAAAACCACCTCAGATGAAGGTAGAGATGTGTATTTGGCTTCTTCTTCAAATACACATGTAGATCATGATTCATGGTTGATTGACTCAGGTGCATCCTTTCACTTCACTCCCCATAGGGAGTGGTTCTGCGAGTATGAGAAATATGATGGTGGTGATGTCTTCCTAGGGGATGATAGGAAGGCCAGAATCGTCGGACGTGGAAAAGTCAAGCTGAAGCTGCAAGGTGGAAGGATTAGAACACTTCCTGGTGTTCTGCATATACCTGCATTGGCTAGAAATCTTATTTCTGTAAGCAAGATGGATGATGCAGGTGTAAAAACAGTGTTCGAGAAAGATGCCTGCAAGATGGTTCGGGGAGCACTGGTATTAATGCGAGGAGTTCGGACTGGAACTCTATACAAGCTACAAGGTAGCACAATTATTGATGGGTGTAACAGTTCCGTGGTTCCTGAAAGTGGGACGGAAAGCCTAGCTGTGTCTGGAGAAAAGACCATGCTATGGCATCAAAGGCTTGGACATATTGGAGAGAAGGGCCTTCGGATACTGCATAGAAATGGTATGGTAGAAGGTATGTCTAATTGCTCTTTGGATTTCGATTTATGTGAACATTGTGTATATGGGAAGCAGAATCGGGTGAGTTTTCCTTCTGGTGTTAAGAGGGCAAACAAGATATTAGAACTTGTGCACAGTGATGTGTTTGGACCTGTGTCAGTTCCATCACTAGGAAAATCTGTGTACTATGTTTCATTCATAGATGACTTCTCAAGGAACACATGGATATATTTCTTGAGGAAGAAATCTGAATTCTTTGACAAATTTAAAGAATTTAAGGCTCTGGTGGAAAATCAGACAGAGAAGAAGATAAAGGCACTGAGGACAGATAATGGTGGGGAGTTCTGCAAGAAGGAATTTGAAGAGTTCTGTAAGAAGTGTGGTATAGCACGGCAGAAGACTACTCCATACACACCTCAGCAAAATGGAGTTGCAGAAAGAATGAATAGAACACTGATGGAAAAGGCAAGAAGCATGCTCAGTGGTACCGGGTTAGGACAAGAATTCTGGGCAGAGGCAGTGGAGACTGCATGTTACTTAGTTAATAGATCACCTTCATCAGCGTTGGAGGATAAGACTCCACATGAGGTATGGACCGGTAAGAAACCCTCTCTTTCACATCTAAGGGTATTTGGATGTGATGCATATGTACATGTTCCAAAGGAGAAAAGGACCAAGTTGGATAATAAATCTGAAAGGTGCATCTTTATTGGGTATAAGGATGGTTTAAAGGGTTACAAGCTTTGGAACCCAGAAACAAGGAAGGTTTTGTACATCCAAAATTTGGTGTTTAGAGAGGTGAAAGATGTTGTTACACATGAAGTCCTACCAAAGGAACCTGAGAAGATAGAGTTTGAGCTAAAGGAGGATGAATCAGACTCTACAATAGAAGAAGATTCAAAAGAGGAAGAGCCACAAACCCCAGCTTTGAGAAGATCAGTTCGGGAAAGAAGGCAACCAGAAAGGTATAGTCCATCTGCTTTCTGTTCAGGTTTTTCCTTAAATATAACTGATGACGATCCCAAAACTATCAGGGAGGCAGTAGAATCAGAGGATGGAAAACTCTAGAAGGAGGCCATGGTTGATGAAATGGCATCCTTGCACAAAAATGAGGCATGGGATCTGGTGGAGTTGCCGGCTGGAAGGAAGCCCATAGGGAGCAAATGGGTGTTTAAAAGGAAGATGAATGTAGAAGGCAAGGTGGAGAAATACAAAGCTCGGTTGGGAGCAAAAGGTTATTCCCAAGTGCCAGGAATTGATTTTGGTGATATTTTCTCTCCTGTTGCCAAAGTTACTTCTATTAGATTACTTTTATCTGTTGCTGCTGCATTTGATTTTGAGATAGAACAGATGGATGTGAAGACAACATTTATTCACGGGGATCTAGAAGAGGAGATCTACATGAAGCAACCTGAAGGCTTTATGGTGAAGGGTAAGAAAGAACTGGTGTGCAGGTTGAAGAAGTCTCTGTATGGGTTAAAACAGTCACCAAGGATGTGGTATCAGAAATTTGATACCTATATACGGGGACTTGGCTTCAACAGAAGCAAGGAGGATCACTGTGTTTATTTTAAATTAATTGGTGACCATGTTATTTATTTGGTCTTGTATGTGGATGATATGTTGTTGATTGGAAATGACAAAGAAATTATCCAAGATTTGAAGACCCAACTGTTCTTCAAATTTGACATGAAGGATCTGGGTGCTGCAAACTATATTTTGGGCATGGAAATTAAGAGATATTGGGCAAAGAGGAAGCTCTGGTTAAACCAGAGGAAGTATGTCGAGACTATATTGCAGAGGTTCAATATGCAGGATAGTAAACCAGTGAATGTTCCTATTCCTGTAGGTGTAAAGCTATCTGCTGAACAGTGTCCCAAGACACAAGAAGAAGAGGAGGATATGTCCAGTGTTCCATATGCAAGTGCATTGGCTAGTTTGATGTATGCAATGGTTTGTACTAGACCAGACATTGCACATGCAGTGGGAGTATTCAGCAGGTTTATGTCAAACCCAGGGAAGGAGCATTGGACAGTAGTGAAGCGGGTTTTCAGATATTTACGTGGCACTAGTGATTATGGCTTGTGCTACCAGGGAAGACCAGGATTGGAAAGAATGTTGGACATTCATGTTTTTGTTGATGCAGACTGGGCTGGAGATCTGGACCAAAGAAGATCTACAAGTGGGTATGTGTTTAGCCTATTTGGAGGCGCAGTCAGTTGGATGAGTAAAAGAGAGTTTGTAGTGGCTCTTTCAACTACAGAGGCAGAATACATAGCAGCCACTCATGCAAGCAAGGAAGCAGTTTGGTTGCAGAGATTGTGTTCAAGTATGGGGTTAGTACAACAAGCTATAAGGATAGACTGTGATAGCCAAAGTGCAATTTTCTTGGCTAAGAACCCTGCTTATCATTCAAAGACAAAGCACATTGATGTTCAATGTCACTTTGTTAGAGATATGGTTGAGGCTAAAAGGGTGTTGCTGGTAAAGGTGGACACTTTGAAGAATGTTGCAGATGCATTGACGAAGTCTGTGAGCACTCAGAAGTTCTCTTGGTGTAGAGAAACAATGGGAGTTGAAGAATTGGCCAAATGAGTAAGCTCTCATGTGGCCCCCGTGGAAAGAAAACAACAAGTGGGAGAATGTTGGGTATGTATTATATTCTTTCCATGACTAGCCCCACGTCTTGTATGTTGCGTCGGGTGCGGTAGGGGGTCACGGGGGCGGCGGCGCCCGGCGAAAAAAATTTGGTATCTTGAGTCCCACTCATATGCGGACCCACCCATGTTTTGTGCATGAGTTTGCACATGGTTTTGGGGTACGATGGTTTTCGGATCACAGTATTTTGTAGATCCATTAAGGAACTACGGTTATGTTCTAATCCGGGGTTAATGGATTGGGGTTGCCACTTCCTTCGGCATGCTACTTATATGCGTGTTGTAACACTAAAATGAATATAATGAAAAATCAAGCTGGTCGTCCCAATTTGGGATCCAGGGGAAAATCTCTGTGTTTATCTGTTTTATGTTTTATGCTCTCGCTATTATTTATTTTCTGTTATAAGATTTGTGTGTAGATAATTTCTTTTCAGGGTTAAAACCTACAAATCCAAGTGATTATGAGAGGAATGAATGAGCCTTTCATCAACTTATATTATCTCTAAAGAGTTCAATTTTCCTAATTAGGCCTAATTAAGCCCTAAATAATAAAATAATGTGCAACAATAACTTCCCTTGGTGAAAATTCCACCAATAATATAGCTCCATAACATAAAAATAAGCCTCTCAAGAAGGCATAATAATCAACATAATGAGTTGTTGGTCCATCGAGAAGGCCTGATTAAGTCCAAAGTGTGCCATAGTGGAAGGATGGATTCCAAACATAGTTGACAAGGGGTTGGCCCCTTAACATATAATAAAATCGTATGTGGTGCCCCAAGTGGGTGTGGGGGAAATATGACATCCTCATAGATCTCCAAATGGATTGATAATGTATGTAAACCATATGTAAGGGATAGGATGATGACATAATCCCTCCCCTTTGTCTCATGTAGTGAGGCACATCCTCATTTGTACCCTGGAACACATGCCAAGTGTGTGGTACAAGTGTGAAGACGAATGGGCATGGTGATATAGGCACATCAACCTCTTCTAAAAGGTATAAAGAAGTCATTGAATGGTGTTGGGGGTCCATGAAGTACTCTTTGTTATGGTGGAGGCCCATGTCTCTCAATGATCACCCTAAAAGTGACAATGTGGCCCTCTTGAGGGCTTGGACCTCTTATTGGGAGACCAAACCCTAAATGGAGACCCACCTACAATCCTACATAAGATCCAATGTGTCCCCTTGCCTTCCAATACAAAAAATAATTAGAATAATCAAGTAAAAGAGTTTCAAATCATGGAATCAATTAGGCACTTCATGGTGGAATTCCCTTCCATAGTGGGATTTGGCATGTACAAGTGTCTCCAAGCTCAATAAGTGGTTTAACAAAGGACCCTATTAGGTTTTTTCAACCTTTAAAGGGGGTGACATGTCCATGGTATGAAGTGGCCATCTGCAGAAAGGTCCAACATACACGGAATGGTGAAAGGTTAGCTATAACAAATAAATCCCACACTTAGGGGTTTATGAGTGTAGGATGGGGAAAATTGTGGTACATGAGTTGTTACCTTGACCTTTTTTTCCACCCTTATTCAAATTCCTTTTGCCTTTGATTGATTTTTTTCATAACTTCTCAAGGCTCCAGGGGATGAGAGCACGATATGCGGGATAGAGCAATAGATACCAACTTTGAGGTGGGGTAGTTCATTTCCCACTAGGGGTTGGGACTATCACCGGTTCCTTGATGTGGAGGGGGCTCCTCTAGGGCCCATATGAACCAGGGTGATGGCCATAGATAAGTTGTAGAGCTCATGTCTGGATTTTTCCCATGTGCTAAATTTGTATGTCCCAGCCATGTTTTGCATTTTGTGGTACATTTTATATTGATAGTGGCAAATTTATGTTTTTTAATTTTATTTTTAGCTGCAACAAGCTCCGAGGAATAATTCTAGGCTCAACCCAAATTGCGTACATGATTAGAGGCTCAATATTTAGCTCAAAAATGAAAGTGCTAAAAAATTCTCCATACAAGAATGACTGGATAGAGCTCGTCACTATGAATCCAACGCAACTCATTTCGTCAAAATCCGAGTTCCTATGAGTAAGTTATCACTTGTTATTCACTTTCTCAAACAGCTAAAAAATGTGCAGAACAGTGACACAATGATGACTTGGTAGTCCAGTTAGCATCTCAGGAATATGCACTAAGTTATTTAAATAATTCCATGATGTTTTTGCCTGGTCTTATTATTTGATGCCTAAACTTGATCTTGCAGTTGATTAACATAATATCACCACATGGCTCGGTGTCATTCATGTCTTCCAAAAGAAAATTCTTATCCATCCTTCTAAGAGGGATGTTGTTATCCCATATTGGATTCATTTAGCCCATTGAGTACACCACATGGGTGTGCAACCCTGTTCCCATTCTAAAGAAAAAAGGAACCATTCATGTATGTATGAAATTTCATGATCTGAACAAAGCTTGTCCTAAAGACAATTTACCCACACCTTTCATTGACAAAATCATTAATGAGTGTGCAGAACATGAGGTCCTTTCCTTTATGGATGGATTCTCAGGGTAAAACTAGATATGCATATGCTTTTCCAATCAACTTAAAACTAATTTTACTAGTGTGTGAGGAAATTTTACTTATAGGGCCCTGCCTTTCGATTGAAAGAATGCTAGGGCCACATTTCAACATGCCATGGCCTATTGTTTTCATTACCTAGCTCACATTATATTTTCATATCTTGATGATATTACTGCTCATTCCAAACTTTGATCACAACACCTTGTTTATTTGTGTGCCATCTTTTTCTAATGTTGCAAGTATAACATTAACCTCAATTCCCTTAAGTGTGTCTTTTGTGTTCCTACCGGATATCATTTCGGATTCATTGTGTCAAAATATGGTATCACCCTTGACCCTTTTAGTGTTCAAGATATTCTTGAAATTACTCCTCCTCGCACCATTCTCTAGCTACAGAGCCTCCAAGGCAGAGCCAACTTTCTTTGTTTCTTTTTTCCTGACTACGCTACCATTGCTATGGGTCTCTTATACTCCTTCGATCTAACATTCCATTTGTTTGAGATGATCAAGCTCAACATTATTTTTATGCCCTAAAATGCATTTTCACTTACGCTCCCTTTATCAACCAACCTAACTTCTAGAGGGACTTCATCTTGTATGTTTCGGCTTCCACCTATTTGGTTGTCGAGGTCTTAATACATGAAGATGGAACTAGAAATGAGATTTTCATATATTATGTCAATAAGAACCTTAGTGGAACCCTTGTGTCCTACTCCCATGAATAAAATTTGTCTCTATATGTTCTGTTCTATGTTCAAAAACTCTGTCATTATATCCTTATACGTACCACCAAGATTGTGACTAATTCCAATCCCATGGATTTCGTGTTGAGTCGTAAAATCATCAATGGAAATTATTCCCGCTGGATCATTATCCTCTTGGAATTTTATTTGGAATTTTTCATGCATAATAGTAAGAAATGTTTAGCCCTTGTTGAATTCATCTTTGAATCTCCTACTAGTGTGCGAGATCTACTAATAAATGATGACCTTCCAGATGAAAACTTGTTTACCTGAACCTTTGATGATTCTTGGTATGGAGACATCCTCACTTATTTGCGAGCCCATAAATTTTCCCCCTTGCTCACTCATGGTGATTGATGATGTATTTGACATCAATACCCTTTCTACCTCCTCGTCGGTGACGGTATTTATCGCCATGGTGTCTGTTACCCACTACTTGTGGGTAGTATGCATAAAAGAAATGTTTCTCCTAGATGGTCCCCAGTCAGCAGCCAACAACCCCTTGTAGCCACCAGATAGCTCAATGTGCCACTATATCTTCCACCTAAGGCATCCATGTGCCCCTCGATCATCTATTATGATCATATGTTAGAAGGTGGGCCTCCCGACCTCGAAGGTATGGCTTCAAATTACTATAGTTGAGTAATTTCGCTTACTTATCATGGATACTTTTGGGAATGGATTAGTGGGGGGGATTTTGTGGAAAGAGTGGGATAGGTATATATTGTTGTCTCCTCTGCCCGATTTGGTGGTTAGCCTTGTGTCCTAGTCCTATGGGATCCCCTCCACTTACTTTAACCCCATTTCATCACTATTCCCATTCAGATCCACATTTTTCCATTTGGGTTCATAAAGGGTTATTCCCCCTCCCCTTGTACTAATCTAAATTTGATTGTTAGTTATTGTTGTGCTAATATCACTTTCAGATTTAATCTGAAAGTGCTTATGTTTGCTTCTTGTACAAGGGTTTATAGATGTGCTTATGATTGATAAACAAACAAAATTGTTGAGATTAAGTTGATTTCATGAACATAACAACATGGAAACTAAACGTTGAAAAGAAACGTATAAAAACACAACAAACCATTAAAATTGATTCAAATACACATGTTTTTGATGAAGGAGTTCACCCCTCCTGGGTTGCATCTCCTTGGTCCAGATTCCATGGCATGGGATTTTGTATTAGATTCAATTGTGAAAAAATGTTGTTTACAGTCTCATGTTGCCTCTGCAACCTACTCCAATGGCTCTAAAACATCAAAATCTACCATGAATAACTCTTCCTGAGCCAAAAATGGTCGAAAATTTCCTCAGTTATGGCAAAAAGAAATATTCCTACATTTCTCCACCAAATCTAGAAATTGTCATGCTAACTCCAATAAATTTGGATCTCCGCCGCAATTGGTGGACTCCACCAACTCTGTTTCCAAACTAATCCTGTCATTAACTAGAGATAAGCATGGATTAAATGTAATTAATTAAATTTTAACGCTAATAGCGTTGTAAGCCCTCAGCCCTCTGGCACGGTCACAAGGTAAGGTCTCATGGTGATGGGGTTGGCCCCCTCCTCCGCCTGACAGTGCGATGTATAAAACATAAATAAGTGTGCAACCCCATACATTTTAAGTAAGAATTTATGGTGTAATTATATTCAAGGGCGCTAGCATGGGGGAGGTTGCGGGGTCGACCGTGACCTCCGCCCTTCCTCCGACATATAAATTTTACCATAAGAAATATTCGACATTCGATCTTTGAAATAAAATTTGGTTAAAAAATATGTATGCACCAACCTTCCTTGCCATGGGAAAGGGCACGTAGCAGCCCCTGGCTACAACACATTTCCCTTCCCCATTGGCCACAATTCTGCCATATTTAAAAAAATAACAATGCACCATGATTAAAAATTTGACCTTTGAAAGTCATTGGAAAATTTCCAATTCCACAATAAAAAATGGCGAATATGGTCACGACACTTGTCATAGTGTCATTGGGCTAAACCTAGATAATTCCATGATGTTTTCGCCTAGAGCCAAATTTTATTCACGGGAGTAGGACACAAGGGTTCCGCTAAGGTTCTTACTAACATAATATATGACATTCTCATTTCCAGTTCCATCTTCCTGCATTAAGACCCCAACAACCGAAAAAGTGGAAGCCAAAACAAGATGAAGTCCCTCTCGAAGTTAGGTTGGTTGATCGAGGGAGCGTAAGTGACAACACATTTAAGGGCATAAAAATAATGTTGAGATTGATCATCTCAAACATATGGAATGTTAGATCGAAGGAGTATAAGAGACCTATATTAATGGTGGCGTGGTCAGGAAATTAGAAACAAAGAAAGTTGGCTTTGCCTTGGAGGCTCTATAGCTAGAGAATGGTGCATGGAGGAGGAAGTTCAAGAATAGCTTGAACACTAAGAGGGTCAAGGGTGATGCCATCTTTGGACACAATGAATTTGAAAGGAACACAAAAGACACACTTAAGGGGATTGAGGTTAATGTTATACTTGCAACATTGGAGGAAGATGGCACACAAATAAACAAGGTGTTATGATTAAAGTTTGGAATGAACAGTAATATCATCAAGATATGAAAAGATAATTTGAGCTAGATAATGAAAAAAATAGGTCATGGCACACTGAAATGTGGCCCTAGCATTCTTTCAATCGAAAGGAAGGGCCCTATAAGTAAAATTTCCTCACACACTAGTAAAAGTAGTTTTAAGTTGATTGGAAAAGCATATGCATATGTAGTTGTACCCTGAGAATCCATCCATAAAGGAAAGGACCTCGTGTCTTGCACACTATTTAATGATTTTTTCAATTAAAGGTGTGGGTAAATTGTCTTTAGGACAAGCTTTGTTTAGATCATGAAATTTCATACATACATGAATGGTTCCTTTTTTCTTTAGAATGGGAACATGGCTGCACACCCATGTGGTGTACTCAATGGGCTAAATGAATCCAATATGGGATAATAACATCTCGCTTAGAAGGATGGATAAGAATTTTCTTTTGGAAGACATGAGTGACACCAGGCCATGTGGCGATATTATGTTAAACAATTGCAGGATCAAGTTTAGGCATCAAATAGTAAGACCAGGCGAAAAAATCATGGAATTATTTAAATAACTTACTGTAAGCCTCAATTTCTTCTGGGGTAAATTGTGCCCCCAAGGTGACATTTTATTTAACTGCTAGTTTGTTTGAAATGTTAATCTTGATGGTAGGTGAAATGTTGGCCATATTACCTTCTTCGAAACCATCTAGTGCAAGAATGATATTTTTGAACCAATCGACCTCACCATGGATTAAATCTTTGGATTATGCAACCTATTGATAACGGGATTTCTACAAAAGGAAATACACATGATGGTGCATATCATCTCAAGGATAATCAAGGGTGGTCATAGCTTCCATGATGTCTTCATCAGAATGAAATATGGTAGGACAGGAGGAAGAGGGACCACATGATGAAGATGAACTACCAGAGGCATCGTCATGAGAGACAAGGTTCACATACATATCATCATAAAGGCTGGAAAGATTACTAGTAGATGTGACATATACTGATGTTGTGTTAGGTCCCTATATTACTAGTATAGTTCCTTATTGTTGTTAGTGTAACCCCCTTATTGTTATTGTTGTACCCTTGGAACCCCCATATAGTTATTATTGTGCCCTTACATTATTATTGTTATGTTGGCTAGGATTAAATTGTGGCCCTATGGACTCCTATATATAGAAAGGAGGTTTTGGTCATTTAAATCATCCAAGAATTGTTCATTTATGTAATGTATTGGAGGTTCCCCCCTGGAAGTGGTTGATTTCTAAGGCGTTGATCTCTCTTTTCTTCTATTTTAGGAGCTGGTTTCACAACATTTGGTATCAGAGCTTTGGATTCTAGGGTTTCACTGCTCCAAATAGGTCATCGTGGAATTTTCACTATAAATTTTTTGTCTATGAAGTTTTAGAAGCTGAAAATTTTATAGAGCAAAGCTGAAATATTGAGGAATGTCGTGTAAAAATTTCAGATCTTGGTTCACAATATTTTCGGCGATATGATCTGTGGAAGTTAGGTTTTTTTCAAGCTCCCGAATTTCAACTAAACCAGGTCATCGTGGAATTTGCGATATAAATTTTCATATACTAAATTTTAGAAGCTGAAATGTATATGGAGAGAAGAAGAAATCCTGAGGAACCTCTTGTAAAAATTTCAAATCTTGGTTCGCAATATTTTTGGAGATATGATCTTTGGAAGTTAGGATTGTTTCAGGCTCCCGAATTTCATCTCAAAGAGGTGACCGTGGGAAAAACATCATAACTCTCTCTGAGCGTCGGATTAGAATTTTGTAAAAAGTAGCCGCTATTACACAAACTGTAGTTTCTTATGTATCAATTTTAGAGCTAAAGGAGGAAATAATGACACGTGGCAAGTCATACAAGTTTTCTCTACTGAACCAGTCCATAATTAGGTCATCGTAGGAGATTGGGCATAAATTTTCCTTCAAGAATCCAAATCGGGTCAGACCTGTGGAATTTGAAAGAATATTCAGAGGGCTACTTCAGGGCTGAATTTCAGATATTTAATATCCTCAAAATCAAGAAAAAGGTGTGTATTTTTTTTTCAAATTCCATAAGTCTTGTTTGAAAAGTCAGTTTTAAGTGATTCCAAAGGCCTATTGAGCATATGTATCAGTATTGGGTTCTAAAATTACTCCTAAAAAGAATTCAACACCCATTAAGCCCTCAGATAACTCTACTATGACTCATGAAGATGAATAATTGCAACATGATCTATCAAAATTACAAGAGCAAGTGCAACAAATTCCGCTCTCGCAAAGAGAAACAAAAAATGAAATGGAAGTTTTGAAGAAAGGCGTGGAAGCGAAGATGGATGGCTTGAAGAATAATATGGATGGTTTGAAGAAATGCGTGGAAGCTAAGATGGATGGCATGGAAGATGGCATGGAAGCTAAGATGGATGACATGGAACAAAAAGTGAAAGGCAACATGGAAAACATGAAGAATGATATAAAAGCAGAAATGGAAGGTTTGACAAAGTTGATACAATAAATGTTTCCCAATGGCGAAAATATAGTAGAGGAAACTCATGATGAGAAAAAAATAAATTTAATCTTGATTTCATAAAATCTAATGTTGGATGGAAGAACCACCATATTCCAAAGATGGATATGAGGAAGTTTTATGGCAAGGATCCCATATTATGGATACTACAGATGGAGCAATATTTTGATCTCAATAATGTGCAAAACACACAAAAGATACACATTGCAACTTTACATTTAGAACAAAATACATTTGTATGGTATCGATGGCTTTGCTCCCATAAAAAAAATTTCAGTTGGTCAATTTTTACAGAGGAAATGATGGCACATTATGAGGATACAAAGAGAAACACCTTCTTTATCCAATTGATAAATCTCAAACAAGAGGGTTCAATGGGGGAGCACATTGAGGACTTCCAAAAATTGAATATAAGGGTAACTGATATTCCAGAGGAACACAGGATCGATGTATTCATAGGGACTTTAAAGGATAACATCCAACATGAAGTTTGCATTTGGGAACTTGATTCATTGGAGAAGGCATTCAGGTTGGCAAGAAAAATTGAATTTAAAATTATGGCGACAAGGAAGCCTACCACTCACATCTATAAAGATGGAAGTGTTGCTACTTCTAGAATTCCGCAACCTACAAGGTTGACACCACAACAATTGGAAGAAAAAAGAGAAAAAGGGCTTTGCTACAGTTGTGATAGCAAATACACTTAAGGTCATAAGTGTGCTGAGAAGAAATTATTTTACATAGATTGTGAAGAGGAGAAAGAAAATGAACAAGAAACTTCAAAATAAGAGGATATACACCAGTAACCAACCTTAGAAGAAGAATAAATGAGTCTGACCATATCATTTAATGCATTGGCAGGAATTACCACTCCTCAAACTCTCAATATAGAAGGAAATATCAGGAAGAAAAAGGTAATAGTGTTGATTGATTCGAGTAGTACCCATAATTTTATTCATTGTAAGGTAGCCAAGGAATTAAATTGTTTCCTATACCCAGCACCAAAATGTCAAGTGATGGTTGAAAATGGAGGAACTATAAATTTCTATGGAAAATGCCATAATATCAAGCTATCCATGGGGGAATATGTATTGAATATTCCAATGCTTTCCATTCCAATGGGAGGTGATGATGTTGTACTAGGAGTACAATGGTTACAATCTTTGGGGACGATAGTTTTTAATTTTCAAGAACTTTTCTTGAATTTTTTTTCGGAAGGAAAGGAAATCGAATTATGGGGTATTGCAGGGAAGCCAGGAAAGATAATAAGCTCTAATGTCATGACAAAGCTTCTGAATAAAGAACAATGAGGCATAATTACACAATTATGCTCACTAGAAGTTCCAACATAAAAATCATATATTTTTCTAGATCTCCAAAAAGTCTTGGACAATCATTCCAAGGTGTTTGAAACTCCTAAAGGACTCCCACCTATTCGTGATGATGATCATGCTATTCATTTGATTGCAAGAATTTTTCCTCCAAACATCAGGCCTTACAAATATCCTTATGTCCAAAAGAGCGAAATTGAACGTATGATTGAAGAAATGTTAGAGGTTGGTATAACTTGCTATTCTTTCTCTGCTCCAGTAGCATTGGTGCAAAAGAAGGATGGATCATGGGAGATGTGTCCCGATTATAGGGAGCTCAATAAGCTCACTATTAAAGATAAATTTCCCATTCCTATGATTGATGAATTATCGGATGAATTACATGGAGAAATTTATTTTACTAAGTTATATCTTCGCTTAGGATATCATAAAATTAGAATGAAGACTGAAGATATTCTAAAAACAACATTTCAAACTCATGAGGGTCATTATGAGTTTTTGGTCATGCCCTTTGGCCTTACCAATGCACCTTCTACATTTCAAGGGTTGATGAATTCCATTTTAAAAACCTTCCTTAGAAAATTTGTGCTATTATTTTTTGATGATATACTAATCTACAATAGGTCTTGGAAGGATCATGTTCAACATGTTGACAGGGTGCTCAAACTAGTGGAGGAGAAACAATTATATGAAAAAAAATCCAAATTTTTCTTTGGAGTACAAGAGGTGGAATATATGGGTCATATTGTATCCCAAGAGGGTGTTAAAGTAGACCCTCGCAAAATTAAAGCCATTAAGGAATGGAAATTCCCCACAACCATAAAACAGTTGCACGGATTTCTCGGGTTAACAAGGTATTATTGCAAGTTTTTTAAGAATTATGGGAGAATAGAAACACCTCTAACAACATTATTGAAGAAAGATGCATTTTCATGGACTCCTGAAGAAACTAAGGCCTTTGAACATCTTAAAGAGGCAATGTGCCTAGCACCAGTATTAGGTACGCCAGACTTTACAAAAACCTTTATTATGGAATGTGATGCCTCAGGAAATGGAATTGGTGTTGTTTTAATGCAAGAAGGAAGACCCATTGCTTTTTAATGTCGTCCAATCAAAGGAAAGTATTTAAAAAAGGCTATTTATGAGAGGGAAATGTTGGAAATACTACATGCACTAAAGAAATGGCGACCTTACTTAATGGGAAGACTCTTCAAGGTAAAAAATGATCATGATAGTCTTAAAGACTTTTTGGAACAAATAATATCTTCAGAAGAGTAGCAAAAAGGGGTCACAAAGATGTTGGGTTATGACTTTGAAATCATCTAAAAAAAAGGGAAGCTAAATGTTGTTGTAGATGCACTCTCAAGAAAGGATGAAGAGCTAGAAGCATTTCTTTGTGACATTTATATTATCCAACCAGATTGGATAACCAAAGCAAGGGATGAATGGAATAATGAAGAAGAAGTGTGGAAACTCATTCAAAAGCTACAGAAATATCCTAGTACATCGGATACATTTAGTTGGAAAAATTATTCCTTATGGTACAAAGATCACTTATATATTTGCAAGAATTCCCAACTAAAACAAAATATTCTTTTGGAATTTCACACTTCTCCTTTAGGAGGACACTCGGGATTTTTAAAAACTTACCACAAGGTGAAGAAAGAATTTTTTTGGGATGGCCTTAAATCTGATATTCAAAATTTTGTGGTGGAATGTTTGGTTTTCCAGCAAAATAAAGTTGAGACAATTAAGACCCCAAGTCTTCTACAACCTTTATCCATTCCAAGTCAACATTGGGAGGAGATTTCAATGGATTTTATCACAAGTTTACCTAAGCCTGAAGGAAAGAGTGTCATCATGGTGGTAGTTGATAGACTTACCAAGTATGCACACTTTTGTGCATTACCTCATCCATTTAAAGAAAGTATATTTGCTACTGCATTTATGGAAACAATTCAAACGCTACATGGAAACCCGAAGCTTATTGTAAGTGACAAAGATCCCATTTTTACAGGAAATTTTTAGAAAAAATTATTTTCATGTTTGGGTACTCAACTAGCTCATAGGTCATCTTATCATCCTCAATCCGATGGTTAGACTAAGTAGTGCATAAATATTTGAAAGGATATCTTCATTTTTTTGTATCTGATAAGCAAGCACAATGGGTCAAGTGGTTACCTCTCCCTGAATGGTGGTATAACACTTCCTTCCATACTGCAGCAAAATGACCCCATTTATGGCACTTTATGGATATCATCCACCATCCATCACATCTTATTTAAGGGAGAATTCTAGGGTTCAAGCAGTAGAATATCACATAGAGTATCAACAAGAATTTCTCCAACTCTTAAAGGATAATCTAAATTTGGGACAAAATCAAATGAAACAATAGACAGATCAACATCACAGCAAGAGAAGTTTTGATATAGGAGACTGGGTGTTTTTATGACTACAACCATACAAATAAATTTCCCTCAAGCAAGCTAAGAATGATAATAAATTATCGTATGGTCCTTACAAGGTGTTGCAAAATATTAATACTATGACATACAAATTGGAGCTTCCTGCTTCTTCGTGAGTGCATCCAGTTTTCCATTTTTCATGCTTAAAGAAGGTTATAGCGGACAAACTCCCAGTTCAAATAATATTTCTAGAACTTGATGAGGAAGGAAAAACCATACTGGAACCTGAAGAAGTCATGGAAACAAGAACTCGACAGCTACGAAATCGATCAATTTCAGAGTATCTCATCAAATGGAAGAACTTACCCACTGAAGGTTCTACATGGGAGGATGAGAATTTTATACAGAAGCACCCAGAGCTACTCAAGCATTGAGGACAAAACTTTTTTGAAGGATAGGAGCATGTTAGGTCCCTATATCACTAGTATAGTCCCTTATTATTGTTAGTGTAACCCCCTTATTGTTATTGTTGTACCCTTGTAACCCCCATATTGTTATTATTGTGCCCTTACATTATTATCGTTAGGTCGGCTAGGATTACATTGTGTCCCCATGGACTCTATATATATAAAGGAGGTTTTGGTCATTTGAATCATCCAAGAATTGTTTATTTATGTAATGTATTGGAGGTTTCCCCCTCGAAGTGGCTGATTTCTAAGGTGTTGATCTCTCTTTTCTTCTATTTTTGGAGCTGGTTTCATAACATGTTGAGACTGAAGTACTCTCCGAAGAAGTTTGAATGAAGCACAATAGGAAAATACTAAATATTCTGAACATATCAATACCCCAAATGACGAGAGGAAGACAATAGGATCTGAACTATTCGTCTCCTTGACATCAGGGGGGGAATCGTGATGGTGGGTTGAGAAACCTCCTATCTCGATGAATTAGTGGGGCCAGAACTCAAAGGTAGAGGGGAATTAGATTCAATACGAGTGACATCTTACTCGTTAAGCACTTGAAGTGTATCACAAAAATATTCGAGATGAGAACAATAATGGGAATAATGTCCATACTTATCACACAAAGAAAAAGGGTGGTTTGTGCATAAGGTTTCTTTCTTCTTGGTGGAATTGGGTAAGGTAACATGGACCTCAATAATTTAAGGTCGGGGAAAGTATCAGAGACCACATTCTTAAAATGGGAAATCTCGGGACAATTATTTATGGCATGCCCAACAACATCAAACAAAGAACACGGAGGAGAAGGTTTTGGAGGTTTAAGAGGAGTGGGAGTTTCTTGGGTTACCTTGTCTTTGTTTCCATTTTTTTGGGATTCACCCCTCTACTAGTTTATTTTTCTATATGAGTGGCTTCCTATTAAGGTTGTTGTGGAATTGAAGCAAAGGAAGGGGTGGTAGGAACTGGTTAGACTGGGTTCAAATATGTATAAGGTTTGATTTGGTTGGGAGGAATGTTTGCAAGGTGATTAATGTACCATACTAGGATTCCCAAGGTTATGTTAATAAGACTCAATGTAGCCATTACATGACTATAAAATATTCCCAGTGGTGGGAATAAGAAAGGTATATGACTGGAGGGTACTGACTTGGAGGAACTATTCCTGGATGGGAAAGGCCTAGAGGAACGATTCTTGGTTGGAAAGGACAGAGAGAGAGACCACAGGAAGGGAATTATCCTAGAGAAATTGTACCTGAGCGACAGGTTGAATCTTGAGTAGGTGGTTGCAGAGGAGTTGGTTGCAAGAAAGACATACCAGACCCCTTGTCAACAACCCGTGACTCTTGAAACATGGAAACACTCAAAGAGATAGGGTTAGAAGGAGTAGGTGGTGGGCCAAAGTATGCCCTAAGAACCATAAAATATTTATATAATCCAAGGGAAACATTGATAAATAGGGGAGTGGTATTATTTCTAGTCATCAATGAAATAGTGGTATGAGGAGAGGTCTAAGACTGAGGGTCATAGTAAGTAAATCGATCGATAGTGATGATCCTTCCATTATGAGGGAAGCACATCATGCAAAAGATTTATGATGTGACAATTGACATAGTGTATGTGTAACTATGACCAATAATATGTTATAATATAAAGGGGCATCGATGACTTCAATATCAATTAATATTGTTTTGTCAACAACGATGATGGGGAAATTCAGATACAAATCGAGGGGTTGTGAGGGGTGACCGTCCCAAGCATGAAGAGGGATAGTGGATGGTGACATTTCAAGGGAACTAAGTTGCTTCCAAAAACTAGCTACCATCACACAGGTGGTGGCACCTTTGTCTATTATACATTGCTAGATAATGGAGTTTTTTATGGAGATTGATATCTGAAAAGGCAACGGATGAAGGAAGGTCAAGTTGTCCTCTTTTATCAACATCAAAGGTAATAAAATGATCATCAGAGAGATCCATAATGCCAAAATTATATATTAGATCTCTCTATTTGGATGGACATGTTTGTAGGACTTCTAATGTTGGCATGGCAACAAGAGGTCATCTACTATATTATATGTATGGGAGGCTTTAGAAGAAGGAACATTTCAACGTAATGGACCTTTGGTGATATTAAGGTAAACCTCTACCTTAGGATGAGGGATCTATAAGGTACCATTTGGTGATGACAGGGACCTAATGGAACTTTTACGTTGGGAATCAGTCACTGACTTATCAATAGGATTTCCATACTAGCGCAATTGAATCTGCAGGTTTATTTCTTCAGGATTAATCATGAGGATCTGGTTTTTAAAATTTCTAGATTGTGAATATTGAGGAGCTAAAGGATTCTATATGGGTTTGGAAGCCACATATCCTTAATGAGGGAATGGGTTGGTAAGCACTACTAGTTGCGAAGAAGAGGGAGGGTGGGGTGGAGCCATGGGTTGAGGTCCTCTAGAAGAAATTTTTTTGAGCTTCCAAAGCCTGGTGCATTTTAGGTAAAAGGGGACACTCATGTTTATAATGGCCAAATTCCTACAACAAGCACAAGGTTTATTATTTATAAGAGCCTTGTTTTGCTCTGGTTTTCTACCCTATTTTTGGGTTGTAGGATTAGGCTGATTACACCTTATTGGCATTAGGTTGTCTACCTTGTTTACCTTGAGGTTGTTGGTTTAGGTTAACCTTCTGCTTATTCCTTCTCTCAGGGTTATGGGAATTGTTATCACTCCATTGAGCATACACTTGACTCTATGGAGGTTGTTGTTGTTGAGGAAAATGAGGTGGAGGCATGGAAGATTAAGGAATTGGCGTTGATGGGTTTGGAGAACTAGGTGATGCATAGGGATAAATAAGATTCACGACATCATTTTGATAACTAGGTGGAGAAACAACTGTCCCTAGCATCGACTTATGTAGATGGGGAAATTCATATGATGTTCTTGTACATTGGTAAGAGTTGACATGTGAAGGATTAGGAGAGGTTAAGTGTAAGGGGAACCGGTCCCCCCTGGGGTTGACCATAACTCATAAGAGGTTGAGGATACGGTAATGGGTGAAGTTGGGAAATATAACCAACAATACCATTAACGACATGAGATTTCCCTGGTGCAGAAGCGGCACCAGGTCGAGGAAGATGAGGGAGGAAAGTATAAACATAACCTGAATGTGCGTAGATAAGATCATATTTAAATGCTATATAGAGGTATTATTACTTAGTGTGAGGGAAATGAGAGGCGAAATTTTCATCTATGGGGACCAACAAGATTCTCAAGAACCAATCCATATACACATGGTCTTCAGACTCATGGATTTACAAATTCTCCTCCTTATACACCATCCTTGTACATCGTTAGAGATACAAGTAGCAGAAGTCTGACGAAAAGCGGTCAATAGTTCGATACCAATGTCATATCGAAGAGGTAATTATAAATATGAAATAAATGCGTTAGAGAGAGTTACAAAGGTGGAATGAGAGGCATGCAGTTGGTCCTCATACTATTTCACAACAACTCTAGTGAGGGTGTGTTGGAAGAGACGAAGATGAATGGAGTATTTAGTAATGGAATTCGATGAAAAACACATTTGGAAAGAGAAAAAATGATTGGTGCGGTCTTCTCTAGGATTAACTTCAAACTTGTGAATTTCTGATGGAAGTTTGGTATGCATGGGAGGCAAATTCTGGTTATGGATAAGACGATCATTGATTACTTGGCTTAAATAAGGGAGGATCAAACCAACCATATAGGGGAGCAAGGGTGAATTGGTGGCCATGGCTGAAGAGGTTCCACCAATGGGGTTACCTTGGTTAGGACCTTGGATACCACATGGGTTTCCACCAGCCACATTAGTGCCTGATATGGTGGCGATGTGAGATTGGAAAGATGCAGATTCAGAGGAAGAATTGGAGGAATCAAAAGAACTAGATTCAATATGTGGAATCAATAAAGGAATATAAGGGTGGGTCCTAACTCGACAAACGGGAGTAAGAAAATGTCCTAAAGGAAAATGGGGGCAAAAGCCACCAATTATCCACTACAAATGCCTAGGGGGAACTTTGGTGTCAAGAAAACTATAACTCAAGAGGCTAAAGGGTGATGATAGGAGAAAATATCAACAAAAAATAAGTAAACACATAGTGCAGCGGTGCCAAGTGTAAACTAGCTATAATGATATTTTACTCTAATTCAATCAAACACATCTTATCAAAGAAAAAACAACCTCTAACCTAAAGGTGATCTAAATCCTCAAACAAGTCTTAGTTCCAATATTTTAGATGGCCTTCCAAGGGACTTGTTACTTAATGAAATATGATCCCTGCAAGCAGAGATGTCTAGAGAAACTTGGGGTAAACGAATAACTTCATTTCCCATAGCTAGTCTTATAGGGTTTTTTACTAATATTTTCCTCTAAGGTTACCTTCGTCCCACGGGGGCGTTCGAGTCTTGAGCTTCTTGGTGATAATTCACGATATGGGATTCCTTTCCACAAGTTGGGTAGCCTTGTGGAGAAAAAATCACACCAATACCTATCATAATCCCCTCTAAATTGGGTTTCTGATGCGCTCCAATATTGGACTGTGGGATGGTGGAGGATTTTAAGCTCCTTAAAACGTCAACTTTCTATGTCTCAATGTAAGTGATGAATAGGTATTATTGGAAGCCTATCCAACTGATCCTACACCTAACTACAAATATTTTTTTCCCTCGTTCCCAAGTGGGTATAATCTATATGAGTTAAGTTATTATTATGGTGGAGTTTTTCAAGTCTTGGCTTGGCGATGATAACTAAATTCACATTCTCTGAGGGTGTGTGAGTGTGAAAAATGTGTCAAGTGGATGAGTTAATTAAACATGTTTTGATGATGTCAATGTTGCTGAAAATAAGCTACATAAACTATAAATAGTACTAAAAATGAATATCAACATAAACAAAAATTAAAGAAAAAAAAACCCCACGCAGGAAGGTGATCAATTAGCAAGAAAAATGATGAAAAAAAAGAAAATCAAAGACACAAAAATTCCCCAAATATCTATTGCCTAAGGGATTGGGATCAAAAGGAAAACGTATGTTGAAAGTGGCGTAGAAAACCAGAAAAAAATGGAGGTGAAAATGTTGGAAAAAGGCAGGCGATAAACTACAAAAAAAGGATGCACAAGGGGATCCTACGAAGGGAAGACAACATATGATTCTAAAGGGAATAAAGTGTTGTAAAAACTTGTCTAAAATTACTGCAAAATAGTGGGAAAAGTATTGAAACACAATGGCTGAAATTGTTGCACACTGGACTCCTCAACTCAACAATTATCTTCCTAAATGATAGAAATGTATTCCAAACTTAGAGTGTATCTAGGCCTAGAGGTGACTAAAAATGCGCCATAAGTGCACTTTGTTCTTGATTCTATGGCTCAACAGACCTAACCCATATTATACTATCTCATGTTGGGGTACCTATGACCTGCAAAAATATGTGAAACCCCAATAAAAACAAATAATTTTCCAGAAAATAGAATAAATCTAAAAATTGAAATTGAAAGGAACAAAAATTATGGGAAAACACTGAAACAACAATCACCAAGATTCTGAATCACTACACCAGTGTAGTTTCCATTTTTTAGTGTAAAATTTTTCTGCAAGTGAGTGAAAGTCCCTTAATTTATAGGTGACTTATATCCCTAACAACAAAAGTTACATGTGTTTATGCTTTAGATATGCAACAAAATATAATGTGCAAATAGAAACATATAACAACATAAATAAAAGTGTAGAAACCCAATGGATAATATGAATAAGCAATTTCCCCGGTTGTGGGTGATTAAACACAGTTGTACGTTGTTGGGGATATGGGTTGGCGCGTGGATTCACCACACTTCCACCCATACTCACGCGATGTTATACATAAATATACCCACCGTCAACTACAACGCTACATTAATGCAACACAGTAGACAAGACCAGCCAGCGTCCATAAAAGGCATGGCTTTCTTTGGAAGCTTCATGCCCACTCTGTCTCCCTTGCGCTCAAGTTGCTCCCCTGCTATTGCAGAGTCCAGCTCTCGAACCAGCATGGGGAGACGCTGTTCCATTGTTTTTGTATTGAATTGGTGCCCGATCTTCACATTTCGTAGAGCCCCCTCTGCAATCTGTGGCTCTGCTCGCCCAATGTGAATTCCCCTGCTCTGCGAGAAAGCCCACCCCTGTTCTCTGATACTTCCACCGTTAACGCCCATTCCATCCCCAGTCATTCTGTTGTTCGAACCCGTCACACTGCACAGAGAATCATGCCGTGCCTTCTACAGCGTATGCGCTACCGAAGAGGCAGCAGTCGTGGACAATTCACTTGCTATCCCTCCACATCCATTACTGACTCTTCGTCCCCCTCCTCTGATAATTTCACCTGTCACTATCCTAAAACTAGAAGTGGTCGTGGTCGTGGGCGTGGGCGTGGGCAATCTCAATTCGAGATGGGCTCTCCCCACATCCCTGCCTCCCCAATCATCATCCCTGTGCATCTCCACACTGCCCAAATTCATTTTCCCTACACTTTGAATAGGCCTACAATCATAGCCACCATCACCATCGAGCTCAAGGAGGAGCCACCCGGTTCGGATGCTGAGAAAACTGTTGTTGGGATGGAGAAAAGCGTTGTCGACAAGCAATGTACTCCACAAAGTGACGGCTTGAAGAGAAAGGCTCCTAGCTGTAGTGATACCTAGGACATAGGCCAAGAAGACAACCCGGGCGACATCAAGCGAGGCTGCTCCAGCGACAAAGAAGACAAGCAGGCGGAGGAAGATGACTTGTATGCTTATGGATGTCGTGTTTTTGAGGAACCCCCTCCATTTCTCATGACACCTAATTTGGTCAGAATTCGTATTTTTTTTCTAGACAGTCTTTCAGTTGGGTTTACTTCTATGCTCTTCGTGATAACTAGTGCATCATTTCAGATTTTTGATAATATGTTAATGTTCCAAGGCCGGTTTACCCTGCGTGGGCGACATGTTTCATTTTGTTTAGAATGGGTTAGCAGTCTAGATTTTGTATGTCTAGGATGTCTGGTAAAAAATTTTAAACCAATTTTGCAGTGCAAGAATGCCGCTACTATGGGCAAGCTCTGCTAAAGTCGGTGCCTCTTTGTAAAACATTTTTGTATTATTAATAGAATAGTTAAATTCAGAAGAAAAAAATATGAATAAGCAATTTTAGTAATCAAAATGATACACCTAGTGAGGAGAACTTATAAACTTGGGTATATAGACCCCCTTTCGTGGGTTAGATCCTTCTTTACCTTGTGCTTCAGGAATGTGCTTCTCTCTCTCAATATGTCTTATGATATGGGCAAAAAATATGTTTGAACTCAAGTGGGAGATCAAATACTATGAGACGATAATGGGGACGATGAAAATTATCATGGTGAAGAATGGAGATAAAACCCTCTATGGATAACGAAATATTGGAATATATTGAGAATTAGAAAATAATAAAATATTATTGACTAAATAAAAATCTAACCATTTTGGCTATTTTATTATATTTTTTGAGAGGGAAAAGATATTGAAAATGGTCAAATATATTTATTTAGAAAGTGGTTAAAGTAATTAACAAATAAAAATGATTTATTAATCACTTTGTAAGAATTACGAAAAATATGAATTTGAAATCATTATTAAATAAAAATTTAGCAATTATCTCAAAATAAAAATGAGGAATAAATAAGGAATAATAAATAAATAATGATTTATTTAATTATTCCAAGGTGATTAAGTCAAAAGTGATAAGAAATAATGATCAAATAATGGTTTAATAATTATTTATTAAATAAATAATGATTTATTTAATTATTCCCATGGGGTTTTTGGATTTTAATGAGAAAAAATTTAGAAAAATGGTTTACTAAATTATTTCCTATGGTGAAAGTGGTTTTTACCATGGTAAAATTAATCCTACATGGTGTATTTCAATCCACATAGTAATAAATGAATAGGTGAACATTTTTTGGATAATAAAAAGAAATCTCCCAGACATCATTCCTCATGATGGATTGGTATTATTCATTAATGACCTCCTTCCAATATACTTAATGGCTAATTTCTTCTTCATAAATGGAAGGCCTTGCATCAGTAAGGTTAGTCATAAGAGCTACATAGATAGAAAACCTCTTAGGTTTCTTAATTTCTTTAGATATTCCATAAGGATTTGCATGTTGTTCTACTTATTCGAATGTAGATCTAAGCCATGTTGGTCCCTTTATGATCTTTGGAACAACAATTGGTTCCACAGGTTTACAAGGACCTTATAGCTCTTTAGGATATTTTATAGAACTCAAATTTTCTTTCTTTGAAACCTCCTACTTTACTTTACTTCATTAGACTTCCAATATGAAAATTTATCATCAAAAGTGACATCCCAAATGACCTCGATCCATCGCTACTTTAGAATGTAGATTCTATAGGCCTTTGATGATTCACTATAACCAATAAATATTCCTTTCCTTCCTGAAGGTTCAAGATTGTTCCTTTTATCCTTAGGAACATGGATGCATACATGGAAACCAAAGGTTCTCATATATCCAAACTTTGGCTTTTGTCTATAGAACACTTCTTTGGGAGTCATATCTTCCAGAATTCAATGAGGACTTCCATTTTGAATATATACATTTTTCGGTGACACTTCTCTCCATAAGAACATCACAAGTACTAACCATGCATCATATCCTTGCTAGATTCTTCAATGGACCTATTATTTTGTTCTGCCACACCATTTTGTTGTGGATTATAGGGAACAGTCAACTCCCTCTTAATCCCAACTTCCTTATAGAAACCAATAAGTTCTTTTCAGGTTTTCTCCCCTACTTTTTTTAGGTGTCTAAATCTTAATCTTCTTATATGTCAAGTTTTCCACTTCAACTTTGAATTCTTCAAATTTAATGAAGACGTCATCCTCATTTTTCAAGAGATAGATCCATGTCTTACGAGAGAATTCATCAATAAATTACACATTGTCTAATAAAACTCTAAGTGATCTCAGAGGCATCCAACAAAGTACATGAGAGTGAATCAGATATAAAACTTATTTGGATTTATTGTCACTACTTGAAAATAATTTCTTGATGTTCTTTCCAATAGCACAACCTTTTCATATAACTTCATGGTATATTTTCAATTCAAGAATGCCTAAAAGTATTTGATTCAATTTAGGTAGTGCTCTATAATGAAGGTGACCATATATTTTATGCCATATCTCACTTGTATTGATTTCATCATGGACCATGGATTGAGTCAGTTGAACCATAAGCCATTACAATATTCTGAAGTGAACAATGTTCCTTCTCAAACTAAATACTCCAGAAGACTTGGAATATCAAAATATCCATGAGGATACAATTATTATATTAAATAGTAAGATGAATAAGATGATTGAATGTTACAAATGAGGCATTCTTATATACCTAGGTAGATGCCTCTTCACGAAAGGTCATGTCTCATCAGACATGCCTCTTCAACCTAATTACTAATTAACTAATTAATAATTATTTATATTATTTTATTCATTACATTTCCATCCTCCTCAAAAAGCTTTGACCTCAAAGCTTGTTGATGAAAGGCCTTGATTTATTTTCTTGCTACGAATGTCTTCTCGTCTCGGGGTAGACATCCTTTTCGATAAAAGTTGATATGATCATCTAAGTGACAAAAAGAACTGTAACACTGAGAATGGATCAGACCATCCTAAGTAAATATTATGTGGAATCTTACGATTACTGGAAACATGTGACGACTTGTTATCACATGAGTGGATTGCACCAACATTAGTATTCTTTGGAATATCAGCTTTTTGATTCTGTTCTGAATACGTAGGTTGATCGAGTTGTATACTCCCGTGATTCGGATGTTGATAGGGAATTTTACTGATTTGAGTTTCCCTTATCTTGTTTGTGTCATTTTCTGGGTTTGTGTTACTGACTGGATCACTATTTGATGTCTTTGATGGTTTCGATGATTCCTTTCCGACAAGCTGTTGCGCCTTGTTTTCTAATGACTTCTTGTCCTTCTTCAATTTCTTATTTTGCAATAGTAATTTTTCATTGTGGTCCTTGAGGTGAGAAAATTCTTCATTCTTGTTAGTGGTGATTTTGTCAATTTCTTTTTTCATATTTTGGATCACCTTTTTACTTTCTTGAAGAATTACTTTTGAGTTTTCTTATTTGTCTTCAGGCGTCACTGAATTTGGCTTCATGGTAACATCATGTAGCGTTATTTATTTCTTTTTGTGCAAAAATGTCAAAAAAATATTTTTTGTATTTAGTATAAAGGATCCTAGAGTTTCCATCCAGGGTGAACCGAACACAATGTCACTATCATTAAAAAATAAGGATTTCACGGTAAATTGCGAGATAAAAGTATAATCCCCAATACTTAGTTGTAGATTATTTATGTCGTATTGTTTGTTTCTTGTGTCAACAAAGTTTGTTTCAATTATATTTGATTCAGGAATCACTAATTGGTTAGCACATTTAGGACTAACATAATTACTCCCTTCAGTAGGACTGATAGAGATTATAATATCTCTTCCCGCAAGTGATCCTTTAATTTTAAATAGTGTATCAACACATTTACTAATGGTTTTAGGAAATATTTCATTATTGGTCTCCATTTTTCTTTTTTAGGATGAGCCTTAGGGTTTTTAAAAATATTCCTCCTTTATACTTTCAACAATATCCCTTATGACCTTATAAATATAATAATTATTTCCTTTGATTTTATAATAACTTTTATTTCACTAGGTATCTTTTGACTTCCAAAATATGATATTGTATTCCTTTTTTTTCTTATATATATATATATATATATATATATATATATATATATATATATATATATATATATAATTTTTCAAAGCCTAATTGTATGTAATTTTTGTAACATGTGGACAAGGATTATGTCACGGTCATGCTAGTTAGGAAGGGTTGGTGGAGAAGACGTGATGGTCTGGATGTAGTTGACGAAGTTTGGATAACATTTATCAATGGTGATACCAAATGATACCAAATGAAGAACATTTGTGGTTCCTTTTCTGCACGTATGACCTGTGTAGCGGGTTGAGAATGGGTAGGGGTGACACGGGTTAGGCTAAACAGGTGTTGGATGGCGTTAGACGTGGTTGTGTTTGGATGATGTGGTCGACTGAATGTGAAATGGATGATGGAGGACATAGAAAAAAGGAGTTGGAAGCCTTAGTTAATGAAAAACGTAAATGATGTGTACTTGTAGTCGGTTGAGCGGCAGTGGTTGTTGTGGAAATGGTGTATGGTTGGCGATATTCTGGCAGCGATTCAAACAAGGCTTCATTGAGTGTGCCACTACAACATTGGTTTGAAACAAGACATCAGCGACACGTAATGGTCAGCGTGAGATACTGCAGCTCGATGAGTTCGACGAAGATGTGTTGGTGGTGGAGCAAGACTCTTGCAGTGGGTTCGATTGGTGGTTGTGCTAGTAGTCAGGGGATTCAGATGTCATAGGTTTGGACCTGTGTTCACAGGTGGCAGAAACGAAGATGGATGGCAGGGAGCTAATGGAAATGGCCACAGAGACAAAAGTAGTAATCAGATCAATTATGCTCGACGTGCAAGGTGTAAAATTACCAGTCGGCGGTGGAAATATTGATTTCGTTTGGAATCTGGAAGCGATTGCTCGGCAGTGCAATTTTGTGGGTTGCTCAAGCAACTATTCGTTGCTGCAGTTGTCACAACAATAGATAGGGTTATTGTTTTTATTTTTTAGTTTTTTAACTGACTCCGTATATATATATATATATATATATATATATATATATATATATATATATATATATATATATATATATATATATATATATATATATATATAAATATAAATATAAATATAAATATAAATATATATATATATATATATATATAGATATATATATATATATATATATTTATTTATTTATTTATTTATTTATTTTTAATGGTCCTTTTCCCTTTTTTTTCTTCATTTTTTTTCCTTTTTTATTATGGCAAAGGGCCTACTGGCGAAAAATTGAGAAACTCCAATATTGGTATCAAAACACTTCGATGACAATGACGTTGACGAATTTGATGGTCAAGGACCTAGATTGGAGAGCGTGGCTCTGTGCAATGTGGAGCAACCATAAGATCAAACTGCTCTGATACCAAATGAAGTGAACAAAGTTCCTTCTCAAACTAAATACTCTATAAGACTTGGAATATCAAAATATCCAAGAGGATACAAATATTATATTAAATAGTAAGATGAATGAGATGATTGAATGTTACAAATGAGGTATGCTTATATACCTAGGTAGGTGCCTCTTCACGAAAGGTTATTTCTCATCAGACATGCCTCTTAAACCTAATTACTAATTAACTAATTAATCATTATTTATATTATTTTATCCATTACATATTCCTTCATGAATCATAATAACCCTAGCATCATCTATACTAGAGCCCTTTGACCATACAAGTATTTTTTCATCCACTAAAGATATTATATCTCCTTTATCTTCTAAACATGAAATACATACTAGATTCTTTTTCAAACCTCGTAAATAGAAAACCGTTGAGACAAACAAAGTTACCAAATTTCAGCTCAATGGATGCCTTTCCAACTCCTTTCACTGCATAGCTGTGGTTGTCTCAAAGATATACCCTTTGGGATAGCCTCTTTTCCATCATGCTAGTAATATTTTCATGATATCTGGTCATATGTCTTACTGCATCACTATCTACCAACCACATATCATCATCATCTACAATAGAACCTGTTAGAGTAGAAAATTTTAAGAAATATTTTTCACCTTTAGCCTTATTTGGATGTTCATGTTCAACATCAATTGTGGAAGCATGTTTTCCATTTCTCTTTTTCTTATTAGCCATATCAGGATAAACTCTTTTATAATTTCCAATTTTTTTACAACCATAACATTGAATTTTCGACATATCCTTTTTCTTTGGGGAGGAGGTGATTTTCTTCTTGAATTTTTGTTTCTAAAGCCATAATTTTTCTTTCCTTTTTTCTTGAAATGTGTTGCAAATTCTTGATAAACTTATTCATTTTTATCTCTTGATATAAGCCTTGATTCTTCTTGAGCACATGAGTTCCATAGTTGTCTAAATGAAGGAGATTCATTCCAACTACTTATACTTCCTCCAAATGTATCCCATGATCTATGAAGACCATTGAGTGTTGTAGTCACAAGTTCATTCTCAAAAATAATTTCTCCAATTTCTTGAATTGGGTATTTTATTCGTGAAATCCTTGCGAAATATGAAGCCACTATGTCATCATTCATCATCCTTACATCACAAAGCTCATTCTTCAAGCTCATGGCTTGACCAACACTCTTAATAGTAACTAGATTAGTTAGGGAATCATACATTTCCTTGGAAGTATCAATATTTGCAATATAGTGGATTAGATGATCTCTAATGGAGTCCAAAATAATGAGTTCATCCTCCTTAAACTTCTCCTTTCTTGCAGTATCTGCTATTTCTACAACCTTCCCTATCACAATATCCAAAACCTTGTTCTTTGTAGTTATAATATTAATTCTAAGCTTCCAAGCTCCAAAGTTTGAGGCTCCTTCCAATTTTTTCTCAAATTTCATAGAAGAAGCAATGGAAGAAAATGAATAAGAATGAATTCAAAAATAGTGACATTAATGTATGGTTTTTTTAAACGTTATCTCAATGTTCCTTCCTTCACCAAATCTCTAATATCATGTTGATTTTATAAGTGCAATAAAGACTAAGACACTATTTCTAAAAAAAAAATGATAATTAAATTTGATGTTGATCTTCTTTTAAATTATTCCAATATATCATTAAATAATTATAATTCATAAATTAAAACATACAAGAACACTACAACAATAAATATGACAATGCACAAAGAGAGGGAAATATTTACCCTAGGAAAACCCACTAAGGGGGAAACCCCAACAACACCTTCAATAGAGAAATTATTTTTTTCAACAAGAGACACACCTATACCTATGGTCAAACTTGGCAAAGCCTTCCAAGTCAAGTCTCCCAACCTGATCCAAAACTTTTCTCTACATTATTTGACCTAGAATTTTATCCAACCTGCAACTTCCAAAATCCCAAAATTTATCTCCTAGTTACTGCCAAGAAATTTCGGCCCCTACAACAGAAAAAATTCCCAGAAATATGTGAACTATAGAGAGAGAGAGAGAGAGAATATCCACATGTTCAATAGAGAGAGAGAGAGAGAGAGAGAGAGAGAGAGAGAGAGAGAGAGAGAGAGAGAGATCAAATTTGTCATTCTTGTCCTTGTTAAACTTTACTAAGATTCCTAGAAATTGTCTTCTTGAGAGAGTGTGAATTGGTGGTGAGAGAATGATTTCAAGCTTCGTTTATATAGTGATCTACTTGGTTGGATGGATGTGTCCTTTTCCTGGGCCAAATTTACTCGAAGGGAGGCCGACTTGAAAAACTTGGAGCTAAAAATTTCAAATTCAAAAATTCAATATTTCTTCTTTCGAAAGTCCAAATGGGACTTGACTCAAAATATTATTTACTTTTGAATATATTATTTAAAATTTGTTTTCCAATAATCAATATAAGTACATCAAGTGTCCAAATATACACTATGAATACCAACCATAGCTACAAAATTGAACAAAGCATGGTGATTATTACACGTGGAAGTGAGGTGGCAAGAGAGGCCATATTTTGTAATAATTGAATGAATATTGAGTGACCATGATTAGGCATCACCAAAAATATCAACAACTATAATGTGTATTGGGTGCACAACATGTGTGGATTTTAGTGCACCTACCTACATGCAATGGATCCAACAACCGAGATGTACTTGATCCAATGACCTATATTGCCATCAGAAATTCTACATGTGTGATAATTAATGCATGAAACTCACCCAATTTGGTATTCAAATCAGACATGGAAACACACATGGATGATTGGTGGTTGTAACATGGCTCAGAGAATGATGTGGCACATTCTTGGAATTTGTGCCAAGGGACTATTTGGTGAGTGTTTGTGCCTTTAGAATTAAAGCATGGTTTAAACCTTTTGGCATATAACGCTAAGGAAACAAAGCTTAAGGGAATACAAGGTTTTTAAAACCATATTACACTAATTTCTCTCCACACTTAAGTCATCGATTCCAAGCCTCAATCATATGTGGCAAGAGCTAAAGGATAAACATGCAAAGGATTTAAACTAATGGTGAGGCTTAACACCTTCCATGCTTAAGTTGTTGGCCATGGCTCATGGTTACATGTTAGTGCTACATAGAAAGGATATCCACTACCCTATGATTCCTAGATCAAGGTTCTGAGGTCATAGTTCTATTCATAAGAGAACCAAAAGATAAGGGCACAAAAGAATAAAAATTTGGTGTTCTAGGCGCCAAATTTAGTTAAGAGCTAGTTAAAGGATTGATATGGTTGTGTGAATTTGGACTTATTGATTTGGTCTAAGAACAATTTTACTTGAGGTAAACATACAATTTAATGATCATGATATTTCAATGTTGAAGCTATTAAAGACATAGAAGTTGCGGAGAAATTGTGGGAAGTCATGTTGAAGATTGGAGGATGAGAGAGAATGAAAAGAGAATAAATATATAATTATATCCAAGTGCTTCTTAGTTAGATAAAGGAAGGAGGCTACTAAATTAGCGTGAGATTCGTAACCAAGAGCTTAGAGGGATCATAAACTGATATGAGAAGGAAAAGCATCTGAGAAGGCAAAGCGTATGAGAAGATCAAAGTGTTTGAGAAGGCCATTTTTCTAAGAAGGTTGAAAGTTGATAAGGCCAAGAGTCAAGAGATCTCGATGAGTTATAGAAAAGGAAAATTTGTAAAGAAGAACATGTATGAAGAGATAATGAGTTGATACTAATTAAAGGAGAAGAAAATCTGAGTATGAGAAGAGCTAAAAAGTATAGATAGAGGCTAAAGATGTTGATCTATATTATATGATATCGGGTTGAGTGAAAGTTGAAGAAAAGAGAGAAAAAAAAATCAATATAAAAAAAACTTGGGGATCTGATCTTGAAAATGGGATCTACATGATTCAATAGGTTATTGCCTACACATCATGGAGTCAGTGCTTCCTTTCGGCGGGTGACTAAGAAACAACTTGGGGGTTCATGCCTCCTTCAAGTAATGACTTGCAAATCAGGGAGTGGTTGCTTCCTTGTTGTTGGTTCCAAAAAACATAATGTAACAAGAATTTGGGGCTTGAATTTACATAAAGGACTAAAAATAATATTGGTGGTTTTATCCCTTATGGGTTTCCATGTACATCTAGTGTCTCTATGTGTTGCATTTGTGTATGTTTATTATAGTGCTATTGTGTCATTCATGTGTTGATTTAGGATAATTCTTACACAAATTTTTTCTTAATAAATTGTAAAGTATAAATTGACAATATTTTTTCAAATTGGTCATAATACTTATTCATCCCCCCTCTTAGTATCATCTTGTTTTACAACACAAGAAATGATGTCAATCCCTCCTTGATTGAATAATCCTTTCTCAAAAAAATTTAAGAGACTTATTGACAGTGTTGGAATTATGGCTAATATGTTTTGCTTGATGGCAACCTAGTTGATAAATATGTCAACATAATGGTTATGTAGATGCTATAAGTGATATGAATAAAGGAATTTTAGTTCAGACAGATAGATGGTAAAGGTGAAGGTTGAGAAAGTATACGCAAGTCTTGTAAAGCAAAGTCACGTACATATGCAGGTACTGCGAAGAAAACTCACGTACATAATCTGAACCATGGTAATTTGTATACCAGGGGTCTTTACCATGGTATTGGCCCATAGTAATGGGTGCATCAATGGTTATTTGATCCAGTTAAAGAATACCAATAAAATTTCTAAGGGATTAGCCTAAGGTATTTGCTAAGGCTAAAAATTATATAAGGAGATGGAGATCAAAGTGTTAAGTGTAAAAATATTGGGTTGTCTATGAATAATTTGATATAAATAGGTGTGTTCCAAGGAGTTGCTAATTTTTCATAGGGCTACATTGTTATTTCATTTGATAGTCTAATTTCTTCATTAACACATTAAGTTCACCCCATATCATTATATCATTATTCAGATTTACATAATTATCCATCAACGTACTAAAATATGTAGAAATAACAATAACTTCATCTTCATCTATACAACGTAACATAAAGGAACAAATAGAATAAAAGCATGCACACATAAAGACACTAGGATTGGTTTGAGGCAAGGGAAAAACTCACTATGGGTAAAACCCTTGCAAATTCTTCTTCTTAGATCGTCAACAAATGATTCAGAAAAAGAGAGTACAATGATCCATATCTTCATAATGCAACAAAAAAACTAGAACATCCATAATATGACCTTAAACATACTTCTACTCAAGGATCATGATTCTGAGGACTGTAATGCACTGTCATGGATTGTACTTAACTGCTAGATATTGTTATCAATGTGCTAAACACTCCTGAACACTTTTTTATATTGATAACTCATCTTTAGGTCCTGGACACATGAAAAGATATTTTGTGTGTGTGCATATAAGTCAGATATAGACACTACCATATCATTTTGTGCATGCATTTATGGCAGATATGGACTGCAAAAACCTTAGTCTCCCAGACACACTGATAAGGACTTTGTATGTGCATCTATGGCAGACCAGATGCACCCTAGAAAATTCTATGCCAATGTCTAGGGATGAAAAAATTCAGTCGCATATGAGCGTTTGAGACCTAGAAACCCTAGATACGTGCAAGTTTTGACCCTGTAATTTCATATCCTTTACGCGAGCTTTCCTCTGGCGAACTTATGTGAACTAAACAGTAGAAGAGAGAAGAGAGTTCTTGATGATTGTATCCAAATGAGCTTGAGGTATCTTCTATTTATAGGCTTCCATGAGGGTCCACTTGGGGTTGGGGATGACCTAACCTATTTCACATGTGCTTAGGGCCGACCCATTCCATTGTAAATGAATGAATAAAATAATTCAAAAATCTACTTCTACTTAACCAAATATGGTGATATTTAGGTCGATTTTGGTCCTCTCAAAAAGAGGAATCTTTTTCAATTATTATCTTCATCATATGAGCTATGAAAAGTGGAATTTGACAGTTTTTTCATAATTTTAACACTCCCTCTCAACTAGGGATAATTCCACATGCCAATATATGTTCATCGATATGCCATTTTGGTATTTTCAAGTGTCATCATGTATCATCACTGATCATATTTGTCACGTAGTCATCATGCTATGATTGTATCATCATATCCAATCATCAATTTAATTCTCTTTCTTATTCCTTCTTATCTCTTGATTATTTCTGCTTGAATGATGAACATTCTTGAATCTTAGAAGAATAATTTGTTACCGTAGAGGAGATTAGGATACCACCCTTTATCCATCAGGCTACTACTTAGAATCTCTACCAATGGGCTACTAATAAAAAAATCATCATCAATAATCATCAAAGAGCATATCATTAAGGAGCACATCTCAACCTGTAACCATGTCAGGGAGTACATATTGACCCGGAATCTCATGGGGGAGCTATACATCTACAACCCCATATTGAGCAATATACAACCCCATATTGAGCAATAGGATATCCAAAAACGTAGGGGAGTTTGTCTCGACCCTGGTATGACATTGGGAATCTCAATCTCATTCTAAAACTGCATTGGGTTATCTCAACCCATCATATTGTCTAATGATATTCCCATCAATGACCCTAAATAGTCATGTGGTAGAACACTTGAATCATAATCGACTTGGGTTTTACACCCCATGTACATTGGCAACCCATTGGCTAAATGGGGAGTGGTATTCTCAACAAGCCCTGCTTGTGTGTATGATGCCAACTGGGGTATAATGCAAAGAGAAAACAAGGGAGAAACATTCCCTAACCCTATGAATATAAGGGATAATCATATCTAACACTATGGGTAAAAGATAGGGGTCGTACCCTATTTTCTAGAGTTCCCTAAACCCCAAGATCCTTCTATTTCAATTCCTCACCCTGGGAGCTCAGTCAGGGAGAAAGAGTTGGCTCAGTGTCCTAGGCTTAGTGTCCTCAATCAAAAATGCTCTCATCACACTCAAATATGGTATATTCTTGTCTCAATAGTAGTTGATTCCTTTCATATAAGACATCAAATCAAATATTATGTTAGAACATAAAAAATCATATAAATAAAAAAAGGATACCATAATCATCCTCCCTCTCAAGGAGGTGTCAATTGCAAGCCTAATATTGTCTCGAAAAACTACACTGACTCAATATATAGAAGTATTTATGTCCCAAATATATATATGGGATTCTTTTTCATCATTATGTATCCATGTCATATTCAGATCTTGATCAGATAGATCTTAACATATAGCCATACAAGCAACATCATACTCAATCTTGGTGGTGCTATGGACCTCTCATCCAAGGTATCATGACATATCACATATTAAATAAACATCTCAAATGCGCTCTTCAATGATAATCTCAAATATCAACAATACATTCATGCAGTCACACACCATAGGAGAAATACATTAGCCTTAAAAATATAACGTTTCATGTAGATATTTCAAAGGATGTTTGGTGGAAACTCTATGTGATTGAAGAAACTCAATCATGAATTTATTCAGGTTCTATACACATCACATAAACACACACACACAGATATATATATATATGTGTGTGTGTGTGTGTGTGTGTGTGTGTGTGTGTGTTCAAAATGAAACATCAATGATTCAATCAACTATCAGATGCCAAAACAAGTTCAACAACATTTAAATCAGAGTGTCAAATGATTTACATTTCCATTATCCAAAATCATTTTTCAACAACTTTGCAATATATGATTTATTTCCCAAATTTCAAAAATCGATTCATCATTCCATGATACATCATTTCGAGCTACATAATCCATATCTCTCTTACTGTAATATTCCAAAATTGGAATAGCTACACTATTGGGAATATCTCAAGAGATTACCAATGTGGAGATCCAACAATACATAAACATGACTGGAAAGAGCAGTGAGTAACATCAACTTCAGAAAATGAAATAAGATCTCATAGCCATATTATTAATAATATGGTATCAGAAAGTGTACAAGATCTTTAGGAAATGATCACTCGGGCTTAGGCAAATCCATCATCAAAGACACAAGTACAATAATCATGAAATACACTGCTACATATGACAAGCCCAGCTATGACTGCGTAGTTTATGGAGAATTGCTGCAACATAATGTCAATACATAGATACAACAATGTATAGCTCAAATAGATAATTGGGAGCAAGATCTCAACCCCTGGAAACTAAAATACACAATCCTTAAAAGGATTGGCTGAAATATACACAAAATGGAAATTCTGCAGAAATGCCGGAGTTGCTGGGAAGCAGCTACAACTCAGAAAATAGAAATGGATGTAGATAGATGATGTTGCTGCAAATGATGGCTGAATATCATCCAAAGGATCTCTTAGGTGAAAGGCTGATCCAATCCCTGAATATCTCACCCTCCAAAATAGTGGAGCAAGTCCCCACTGCAGTTGCACACAAAAATAACGCAGTCTAGAGAAGGGACTGCACTGTTGGCGAAGAGAAGGGCTTGGATTGATTCCAATGATCTACAATATGCTCAGAAATATCCCTCACTAACCTCCCAAAGGAATAGAAGCTCCCTCCTCTGAAAGTTGAGCCAAGGAAATGGTGTTGTGGAGTCTCCACTGCAACACCCTACAACACAGAATTATGTTGCTGCAGCAATAACGCTGTCTTGGAGGAGGTGGTTTTGGCCTTGAGCCAAGAAATGTGGAGAATGAAGAACAATCCTTCAAGAGGCCTCTCAAGAAGGTGAAGAAATCCTAAACAGGAATTCCCCGAAAATTCTTGCTAAACAACAAAAGAATGCACAATGTCTGAATAGACAATGAAATCAATAAACCAAATCATGAATAACAATGGCTGCCTTTCCCTCCTTTTAAACAAGTGAAATCTCTCTCTCCATGGGCCCCATCCATTAGGGTTTCCTCCAAATATCCTCTTCCTCATTCACACTGTGCTGTCTCATAAAGTGATCCACTCCTCTTATGGCAGCGTTGTTGACTTCGTCAAACATGACCTTGTCTTCATGCATTTTCCCCTTTTCACATTTGAGGGTGCAAAATGAAGCTACTCCGATGATCCCTTTCACATTATGAGGGATTTTATTCATGTATTCAATAAGAATTGGTTATTTTACCCATTTATTTAGCTTCAATGTGATAAAAGAAATTTTTTAATATTCCATTTAGCCATGTCCTAAAATGGGAATATTACAGTCCTCCCCTCCCAAATGTTGCTTGTCCTCAAGCAACTGCAAGGATAGAACTGAAGAATCTCCACCCAAGGCATGGAGTCTGAAACATGTTGAGGAACATCTTCCCCATGTGGATCCTCCATCCCCCAAGCAATCATCCATACAAGATGAGTTACCTCCCAACATGGCAACTCCTGAAAATCATCTTCCACCATTGACTCCTGCAATGTGGGTGGGATACAAATCTGATGTTGGTAGACAAAATAGCCTACCCCACACTGTCCTCCTCTCCAATTAGGATAAGTATAGAGTATATGTTGATCTTTGGCTACAATAATGTTGTCTTCAAGTGGCAAGATGAAGACTAGACCTCCAAGGATCTCTTCTCCAACGTTATGAAACATGTTGTCCCAAAACATCTCATATGTGATGAGTTGGAAATCACCATCATATGGCATCCAATCAATCATATGGATCACCTCAAATGGAAACAAATTTTTTTTTGTAGTGGCCACATATCCTCTCATGCTCCCATTAGAACATGCAATGCAAATAATGTGGGAGACCTCTCCCCCAAGGGACACATCCAACCAAGATGCCATTCCCCCAATCATGCTCTCAACAAACATAAAGACAACAACAACATAATGAATCATAATGAGAACCATGCTGGTTGTCATGTGTGGCAAGGGAGAAGGACAATGGTCCCTCAATTGTAACCAATGCAGTTTGACCCTTAACTGCAAAAGAGTGTGACAAAATTTGTGGCCTCTCAACCACTTTTTTGTTGTCCTACTCTCCTCAAATGTATGGAGAAAGTGAATGATGTATGGTGCAAGGTGAGTATGTCAAAAATACATTTCCTCCCCAATTCCTCCTAGGGAGTGGTCACCAATAGTGCTTATGGCCTCAAGTAGACCATGGGGTCTAGAAAAAATAATTCTCCTCCTTGGAGCAACATCCTGTACATATATGGTTAAGGGATGAATATACAAATCATTATGAAAATAAATAATACCCTTACCATAAGTCTTTCTCATGCAAATGGAGTGGCTCAAAAATGAGTCTCCTCTCATCCTCAAAGAGGGAAGATGTGGTTGTGCTAACTCCTCCAAAGAGTTATGTATCTTCTCCATCTGCACATGATCTATGCATCTCCTCATATGTTGATCTGTAAATATCATGCAATCAAGATGATCTTGGGAGCACTCCACTCCTCTGAAATCAATGAATTGTGCCTCAAAATGTGAAGCATCCCTCCTCCTCTGCTGGTCCAGTGGTCTCCCTGGAAAAATGTCTCCATGCAATGAGACATCCTCAACAAGAGATGACTGAATATATGAATGAACAAGTCTTACCATGCTTCCACTGCGCAATCCAATCACCTTATTATGTGCATCAACCTCATAAAATAGATATGGATGTGTGCTCCTCATCTCATCATGATGGTCATCCTCCCTATCATGTCCTTGTGTCTCTATGGTTCCACACCTCCTCAACAATGGCACATGGATTGTGCCTTGATCTCCATACATGGGATACTGGGGACTTCCTTGCAAAGATGCAAGAATCCCTCTACCTGGAGCAAGAGCTCCTCCTTCCTCTACATGAGGCACTAGATAATCTATATGTGGCACAACGATGTTGCCCTCAGCCTCCTCAACATAAATGGGCAACCCTCCAACAATGTTGCTGCAAATATGGAATCTCTCCCAAGGTGGAAGTATTTCCTGATCATCAAAGGCCAAGGAGCATCCCCTTTGCACCATGATAGTGCCATCTCCTACTCCTACAACATCATACAAGAAATCAGAGAAAATCTGCCCTTTCTCTCCGAAGAATGACCCCAGCAACAAATTTTTTTGCTGCTTCCTCATGCTCTCATCATGCAAGATATGTGATGAAGACATAGCGAATGACATGAATGTTGCATCATCACTATGCACCCATACTCTTTGCAACTCCATGATGACATCATCCTACCTCATATTCTCCATCCTCATTCCCTTGGAAAGAGTGTATGACAAGTGATGGCCAAACTCCTTCAAAAGGAACTAGTGCAGCCAAGCCTCCTGTTGCCAAGTATCATAAATTTGCAAGTAGCTCACCCACTCCTTGCTCACCATCCACATCCACTCAACCAATTGTGGATGCCTTCTTCCACCCTTCATCTTGGTACTGCTCCCATGACGGATACCATCATCCCAAATCATATTCCTTCATTTCATGGGACCTTGAAATGCAATCTTCCCGACGATCAATTTGACCCTATAAGGATCCAAATAGGTGGTAGGAAAAAACCTCCCATCATGATGTGCAGGGCTCAAGGAATGTCCAACACATTCATGAGAGATGTTATCCATCCGAATATGTCCTCCATCTTCTATCTTCTCCCGTGAGAATGGAAGAACCTCCTCAAACTGTTGAAGAATCTTGCACTCCATGATGTGTGGGAGTGCATCTCCATTGAAATCTCTCCCGGAGATCTTCTCCTCATGCATGGTCCTCCAAAACCCAAGAGACCTTGGATCTGCTGCAAGTAGAAGTCTCTCTTTGAGCTGGGGCATGCTCACTATGAGAGTGTCATCTAGAGAGGAGAAAGAGTTTCTTATCTCCAGATGTCTACTCCTTCTCATTGCTTCCTCCATGGCTTCCTGAATGAAGTTGCTCTTTGAGTGCTCACATGAGGAATGGTCCATCTTTCCTTCATCACTGCTTTTATACAATGCAGTTCTATTCTTCTAATCTAGGTCAACTGCATGCAATGATGTAGACCCATCCAAAGTGTTTGTTGAAATGACAAGAGATGGATTTTCAATCATACCTTGGTGAAATCTGGAAGCTCCTTGCAGGGCTGCAAGAGTTCCCTCCTCATAATTTTTGGCCTCCCAAACTATTGAAGATGAAGGTTTCTCCTCCATGGTCTCAACAACGCTGGTACATGCCTCATCAATTGGTGGTGAGGGCTCCTCCCTCCTTTTTCCAAACCTTCTGATCAGTCTTTGAGAAAACTCAACAAGAGTAGAAACCCTTGTATGGCTTAGATGTTTGTTCCACCAATTCTTTGCTTTGCCTTCAAGGTGCAGTGCTGCAACTTCTACAGCCTCTTTTTCTACTATAGGATGTAGCAAGAAGAAATCCTCTATATTCTTCACCCAAACCTCTGTTGCACTTGTGAGTGATCCATCAAATGTGGACAATAGAAATATATTTCCTCTCATCATCCCATAGCTGTGGGGTCTTCTTTCTTCTTTTTGCTGAAAAATTTTTGGAAAAGCTAGAGTCTCTTGGAAGGCTCTAGGTTTAGCTCGGTATTTAGCAAGGTACTCACTTAGAATTTCAAATTCCAAGTGTTCTTCATGCTTCTGGTCTTCTTCTCTGTGAGAGTAGGAAGTGCATGGTCCTTCCTCTTCCCTTTCTTCAATCTTCTTGACCTCCTTGGAGAGGTCTCCTCTGGATCTAAAAATAGATGAAAGAAAACTCATCTTCTTCATCATATTGATCTTCTTTGGTTGAGACTCACAATTTGAGCCAGAGATCATGCTTTGATACCACTGTAATATTCAAAAATTGGAACAGCTACACTATTGGGAATATCTCAAGATATTACCAATGTGGAGATCCAACAACACATAAACATGATTGGAAATAGCAGTGAATAACATCAACTTCAGAAAATGAAATAAGATCTCATAGCCATCTTGTTAATAAGATGGTAGCAAAAATTGTACAAGATCTTGAGGAAATAATCACTCAAGCTTAGGCAAAACCATCATCAAAGACACAAGTACAATAATCATGAAATACACTGCTACATATGACAAGCCTAGTTATGACTGCGCAGTATATGAAGGAGAACTGCTGAAAAATAATGTCAATACATAGATACAACAATGTTTAGCTCAAATAGAGAAGGGGGAGCAAGATCTCAACCCCTGGAAACTACAATACACAATCCTTAAAAGGATTGGCTGAAATATACACAAAATGGCAATTTTTCAGAAATGCCGGAGTTGCTGGGCAGCAGCTGCAACTCAAAAAATAGAAATGGATGTAGATAGTTGATGATGCTGAAAATGATGGCTGAATCTCATCCAAAGAATCTCTAAGGTGAAAGGCTGATCCAATCCCTGAAGATCTCACCCTCCAAAATAGTGGAGCAAGTCCCCACTGCAGTTGCACACATAAATAACGCAGTCTAGAGAAGGGACTGTGTTGTTGGTGAAGAGAAGAGATTTTCATGATGCCAATGATCTGCAATATGCTTAGAAATCTCCCTCACTAACCTCCCAGAGGAATAGAAGTTCCCTCCTCTAAAAAATGAGCCAAGGAAATGGTGTTGTGGAGTCTCCACTGCAACACCCTGCAACATAGAATTATGCTACTACAGCAATAACGCTGTCCTGGAGGAGGTGGCTTTGGCCTTGAGCCAAGAAATGTGGAGAATGAATAAAAATCCCTCAAGAGGCCTCTCAAGAAGGTGAATAAATCCTAAATAGGAATTCCCCGAAAATTCTTGCTAAACAACAAAAGAATGCACAATGTCTGAATAAACAATGAAATCAATAAACCAAAGCATGAATAACAATGGCTTCCTTGCCCTCCTTTTAAACAAGTGAAAGCTCTCTCTCCATGGGCCCCATCCATTAGGGTTTCCTCTACCAAATATCCTCTTCCTCATTCACACTGTGCTGTCTCATAAAGTGGTCCACTCCTCCTATGGCAGCGTTGTTGACTTGGTCAAACATGACCTTGTCTTCATGCATTTTCCCCTTTTCACACTTGAGGGTGAAAAATGAAGCTACTCTAATGATCCCTTTCACATTATGAGGGATTTTTTTCATGTCTTCAATAAGAATGGGTTCCTTTACCCATTTATTTAGCTGCAAGGTGATAAAAGAAAAAAATTTAATATTCCATTTAACCATGTGCTCAAATGGGAATATTATACTTACTTAGATCATCAGAGGCTCATCACATGTAAAGAGAAGACCAATAGTATGAAAAACAAAAATTATAATCAAAATCAAGGCCATACCTTGGAACTCATCATCCTGACTTCATCAGATAACTGTCAAATATGGACATATATGGATCAGGAAGCTTTCTTCATGCAATTCTCTCTGCAATCATAATGCCTTACCAAGCCAACATAACCAGCCTTACATAAATCAATGTTGTATTAAAAACGTCATCTCACTAGAGTTTAGAACCCAGATCAAAACTATTATCAAAGTCATTAATATCATAGTATCAATTCTTTCAACTAGTTGACAGGTAGAGCTTATATCAAGTCTTCACTTATTTTATTATCATACCAACAAGACTATCATTGATCATGCCATTACAAGTCATTTATGTCACTAGATGAAAATTCATACATCAATGTTAAGTCATGCAAGTTCCATATTCATACTTAATCACAATTATCAATACTTAAACTATTGTGCTAGGAGAAAGGAGGCCAATAAAAACCTTTTTTTTTTTTTCTGAATACCCACATAAGTCACTGGAGGTCACTATGCCCACATAGTATTGACATAAGGAAAAATAAAAAATATTTAGATCAAATCATTAGTAATTAGGTCAAGTCCATTTTTTTTTATCATAGAGAGTTCTATAGTCCAAAAACATGTCTCAATCATCAATTCAAATTTCTAAAAAAATTTAAGCATCATGTCAAAGTTCCAAACACAACTTGTCTATATCAATTAGCCAAATCATATCAAACTTTTGTAGCGCTAAGTTCAAACATAATGACATATCCATATGAATGTCCCGGTCAATTGCGAATATAGGATCAATTCAAACATTCAATGTTTTCCTACGTACATACCTTATTGATATATACAACACATCTGCAGAAGTGAAATCTTTCAAGTGACCATTTGATTTCATGCACCATCCTTCATTTTACAGTAATCAACAATTTAACCCATCAACTTCAGAAATTAATTTAAAGTGACAAGACATGTAAGAAATCCCTTGATTCAAAGTTCAGACAACTTCAAGAAACCTTGGATTAGTCAAACCACTAGACACTCCCTTCAGGTTAGCATGAGAGTTTATTTAGCTTCATGGGCGCTACCTTAGCCTTATTATGCATGCATCTAAGGACGAAATATCCAAGTTCTGTGCTTGCGTCCAAAAAAATAACCCTAATTTGTGCGAGATTCCATTGGCATAATTTTTTTCAATTCAATATTCTTAGATGCACATAGATCATACTTCAACAGTACATAAATAAAATAGAAATATGAGTAATAATATTGAGAATATATTCTCCCTCTGATTAGGGATCCACTTCATCCATCATCAACCTGTCTCTTCTAGTGTTATGTAATAGCATTTCTATTAAATCATAAACATATATCTGTCATGGTCATTAACATCATGTCAAAAATATTTTATCAATGTTTAGACTTGAAATATTAGGGCAACAGATAGAGGTGACATAATGAACACAACAACACTTTATATCAAAACAATACATCAAGTTAGGGCATTCAGTTTCACCATATGCCCTCAAGACATGACCACAGGTATTAGGAGATCTAGAATATCAATCACATGGTTATGCTTCTATCATCATGGTTACCATGCTTATCATGATCAATAGGATCAAGTTAGGTCCTTCAATAAATATTTACTAAAAGAGTGGCAATATCACTTTCCATAAGTTTTCATCATGCTTATCACAAGAATTATCAATAATATCATGTAAAGGAATTAATGAGCTATCCTTATATGCAGAATCCATCATCAATAGTATCATCTACTAGAGTCAAGGTTCTATAATTATTCAAAATATCCAAGACATAGATGTTATCCATACATCAAGTATACCATTATGTCCAATATCAACAATAAGTAGCTTTCAAGAAGATCATCATGATCAAAATGTTCAATACAAGGAGTACCATTCATCATAGGAACCATATTTCCAAATCAATTTCATATGCATGCATGAGCTATATGAGGAGGAGACATTCTAAAGATATCATAGGGCTAATCTAGCCATCAATGTTACCGCTGAAATACAAGATACCATGCATGTCTTTTAGTATTCATATACCCCTGCACCTTCACATAGGAAGCTTGTAGTGCTTGTCATCTTTTCATCAGGTGCCTCTTTACCTTTTCCAAAGGGATCCAATTATTACATCTCATTAAGGAGGTCAGAAACATCCAAGTACTCAAAATATATTTGCATGAAGTATAAGCAATAATTATCATAATTAGATCCATGAGTATAAACAAGAGTAAATTCACAAATACACATCATTAGTTAAGGAATACTTATCTTCAATGAGAGATGATCCTCTCCCTCTTGAAATAACCTTCAAGATCCATCCATAGATCAAACAACTTTATCAACAACAAGGCCTGCTAGAGACTATTCTATGTCATAAGTATATGAACATATTGACTTTGACCATGCTAGGGTTCCATATCTTGAATATTTTTCATAAACCAGGGTTTCTCTCAAACCCTAACCATAAAACCATTATGCACTAACCACCTAGGGTTTTCTTCATGCCCTAGAATTATTTTTGGTCTCCACCATCTTCTTCTTGCTTGCATCAAAAGTGTCTCCATGGGGGTGATATCCATGGATTATTTTCAACCCAACTCTGATTCCATATTAATTTTTCATAGGGCTACATTATTCTTTGCTATGATTGTTGCATTTCTTCATTAACACATTAATTTCACCCCATATCATTATATCATTATTTATATTTACATAATTATCCATCATCATATGAAACTATGTAGAAAGAACAATAAATTCATATTAATCTATGCAGCTAGACATAAAGGAACAAATGGAAGTTAAGAATGCACATATAGAGACACCAGGATTGGTCCAAGACCAAGGAAAACCCCACTATGGGGAAAGCTCTTGCAAATTCTTCTTCTTATTTCATCATCAAATGATTTAAAAAAAAATATTACAATGATCCATATCTTCATAACACAACAAAACAACTAGAACATCCATAATATGACCTTAAACATACTTATACTCAAGAATCATGATTATGAGGACTATAATGCACTACTATCACTATTTTGAACACTACTGAACACTTATTTATACTATTAACTCATTTTTAGGTCCTAGATGTATGTAGAGATAATGTGTGTGTGCTTCTAAGTTAGATCTAGACGCTACTAGATCATTTTGTACATGTGTATATGGCATATTTAGACTATGAAAACCTCAGTCTCCCGAATGCACCCATAAGGACTATGTGCATGCATCTATGAAATCCAAAATTCACCCTAGACCATTATGTTCCAATGTCTAGGGACGAAAAACTTTAGTTATGTGTGAACGTCTGAGACTTAGAAACCCTAGATATGTGCAAGCTTCAACCCCTTAGTTTCAGACCCTTTTGCACGAGCTTTCCTCCGAAAAACCTGTGTGAACCAAAAAATAGAAGAGACAAGAGAGTGTTTGATGATTGTGTCCAAATGAGCTTGAGGTCTCTTATATTTATAGGCTTTCATGAGGGTCCACTTTTGGTTGGGGCCGACCTAAAAATTTCACATGGGCTTAAGGCTGACTCATTCCATTATATACGAATGAATAAAATAATTCAAAAATCAAATTATGCTTAACCAAATAGGGTTATATTTAGGTCAATTTTGGTCCTCTCGAAAAGAGGAATATATTGAAATTATTATCTTCATCATATGAGTTGTAAAAAGTGGAATTTTACCGTAGTTTCATAATTTGAACATGAGCAAGGAGAAGACTCAAATCTAAAAGATCTTAAATATGTTGACATATATGCCTGATCAATTTACTTGTTGAAAATGTACAAGTATCTAATATTGATGAGACTTTGATACTATGCTCTAAATTTTTTATTCAGAAGCCAATAATATTGGCAAAAAGGGTTGCTAAAAGTGAAATTTTGTTTGCAGTGAAATTTTTTCATATCTATATGTACTATGTGTGAAAATTTCTGAATATGCTCAAACATAAACCCTATTGTTATTTACTTCTCCTACTTACATTAAGTTATTAATGTAAAATATTCAGTATTAACATCAAAGTAAATACATTAACAACCTACACATAGAGATCTAAACTGAATAGATACATTAACAACCTACACATAGAGATCTAAACTGAATAGCACGCATAATGACAAAGTGACACACAACCATTTTCTAGACAACTTTCCTCGAAAAAACCCATTGTGGGAAAACCGGGCTTCTGGCTGCTGGAGGATTTTTTTATTATTAAGCATAATCTATGTACAACAGATCTCGGCACCAAACTAGTTAACCAGATAGAGAAATAAAAATTACAGCTATACCTCTATTCTGGAGACACAAAACTAACTGCTTCACACCCTCAATCAAGATTTACAGAACTCAATCTTTTCCGGTCTGTGAAAACCCCAACGCTGCTTTGAATCCCTCTGCATCAGCCCTTATGGCCTGTGTCAACCCTTGCGCTACTCAGGAAGGGTCTGTGTCACCCCACACTAGGTTACGCTACCCCTGCACTACCCTAGTTAGCTAGCACGAGTCCTCCTGGGACTGCGCCAACCCTCCTGGCCTCTTGTTGCCTTTGCACTGCCCCTACTGGGCTATGACTACTTTGCGTAGCTGCTGCTTCCTCTACGTTGCTCTGGTGCACTGCTTCTCTGCCTTTGTTTCACTCCTGACCTAGGATCAAACCACCCCCCTTGCAAATACTTCCCCTCACAGCAGCTGAAATTATTAGCAAACCACGCCCTATAATTCCAGCTTAGTTTCAGTGCTATGCCACTCTATGTGCTCTCCAACTGACCCCAAGCCCTATTCTTATACTTTTCTTGTTGAAAAATCAAGACCGTGGTCTAATATTGAATCGATGGCTAATATAAGAATATTCTTGTTCCGCGTGATTAGATTTAGGGTCCTTAATTAAAAATATTAATTAATTAAATATCTCATAAACAGGATAGAATTTCTTAAATCTCTTTCTAGGTCTTGGAGATCTCATGTACTCTAGTCCCTCCACAAATTTTGGGAGCTAGAGTACATGTGATGCTACCCTAGCACCCCAAAATCTCAACACTCCCTCTTAGTGAGAAATGTGCTCTAGCAACAATACTTCACCCTGAAGTTTTGCACTAATCTCTAGTGTGGGTCTCTGCACTAATGCTTGGCCTACTACCCTTCATCACTGCATTGTTTCTGTTCTCCTGTACTGCTACCCATGACGTTGCCACCGTCACTGCTACATATGTAATGGAACTCCCTCTCAATTTGTTGCATCGTGCTGCCAACTGCTACAGTGCAACTCCTTTTTTGAGAGTAAGCAACTGAAGTACTCCTGCCCAATATTTGACAAACAAGTTAGTTGGGCTACATATTCATCACTGAAGCTTCATAAGCTGCTTCTTTGGCTGTCCTACAGTGGTTTCTGCACTGTTGCAACTCTACACTACATAATAAGACCTCCTCTGTGATGCCTCATGTCCCCTATGTTGCTACTACGCTATGTTGTCCTCCTAAAGCCTCTACGATGCTACAGTTCTGCACTGTGTAAGCAAGATTTCTCTGTGCTTCTATCCCCTATGCACTGCTACTGCAATTCTTATGCAGAATCTTCACTATGCTACTCCCTTTCAGCATCCAGCTCTGCCTTTGCTCCATCCGTGATCTTCTGCACCCACTGCTCCACTTGTCTTGTTACCATCTTAAGGCTACCATAGCTCGTATGCGATCCAAGATTTTGGCTACTCAAGGATTTTGTCCTCACTCGCTAGCTGCTCTACAGATCAAGATCACCCCACTTTCGTGGTTCATGAGAGCTCATGGCTACGTCATCTTCGGAGCCATCATATGCCACAACAACCTTGGAACTAGAAGCTTCCTTATCCTTTTTCTTCTGAGGACAATTGCTGGTGAAATGTCCAAGTTCACCGCATTGGAAACATTTGATATTCGACAGTTCACACTTCCTTTTCCCTTGCTGCCTCTTTGATGCCAAGGCCACATATTCCTCTTCTTCCTTCTTAACTTTTCTCAAACCAATTTTGTATTGTCTTTTGGTCATCCGACAGATTTCCTCTTGTCAGAGAATAACCCACATGTTGTCCCAATTGGGAAGGTCTGCTCTGCCCAAGGGACTTTGGAAAAAAATTTCCCAATCCTCTATGACTATATTGAGAGAAGTCCTCACCATGACATTGTCATCTACCTTGACCCCCATGCCATTCAGTTGATCCCAAATCGATTTTAGTCTGGATAGAAAAGGGTCGATATCTTCTCCCTTGCACATCATGAATAACCTTATTTAGTTATCCAAGAGCATCTTTCTCTAGATGAATATTCCTTCATACAATGTGGCTAGGGCTACCCACAACTCATGAGTTGTTTCATTCTCGGCTATGTGAGGTACCACATGATCTTTGACCCCATCCATAATGAAGCGCTTCGCAAGTGCCACTGCTTCATTGTGCTTCTCTGGGAGTTTCACATCGGTCAGCGTAGCCAAGAATTTCTCTGCATGCTCACTTATGTCGTATGCCTCCATGACTACTAGGATTTTGGCCTTCCATATTTCAAAGTTGGACAGGCCGTCCAACCTATCCTGATCACACATTCCATGTGGCGCCATCTACTCAAAATTTTTTTAGAAATTATCCTCCTCTCTATACTAGATATTTAGATCTAGGGTCCTTGGCAAGAAAGGCATCCTCTGCTCCATCTCAAAATTGACTCCCTCTCTTGGAAGCCTGCCAATCGCAATGAATCATCTCTCTTCGATCCTTTGATCAATATTCATACTTCTTTTGCAGGAAATATTCTGAGATTTTTTTCTCCTCCAACTCTTTTTCAACTTATCTTAGGCTAAATTCTGCACCGGCATAATCTTCACCCCACCAACAACTATTGAAGGTCTGCAGCTTCAACTTACGGATCATGACACTCTACATAGTAATTAGCCTCTGGACTGTGTCACCCTGGCTGGCCTCTGCGTGAGAATACTAGCCCAACACAGCCTCTGTGCAATGCAAGCTACTCCTTCATCCCTCTAGGTGGATTTGTGCTGCCTCTTCGTCACCCAGTAAGGACTCTGTCAACCTTCTACATGTCTCTATTGATTTTGCATCCCTCTGCTACTATGCTACCCTCTCCGAGTTATTTGTTGTTTATGTTTCTTTCTCTGCTACTTTCTACAGCAAATATTCTTCAGACTTCTTATTAGAGATTCAACTATATCTGCATCTTGGCTCTGATACCATGTGAAAACTTCTTAATATGCTCAAATAGTAACCCTATTGTTAAATTTTTGATTTACTTCTCCTACTTACATTAAGTTATTAATGTTAAATATTCAACGTTAACATTGAATAAAATACATTTACATCCTACACATATTGTTGATTTGAGGCTTTTGCAACTTGTGTTGTTGTGTGTAGAATATTTCGGATTAATCACATCCATTTTTTATGTAATCGACATTTCGAACCAATCCTCTATGGTTCATCATCAGGATAGATCAATGGATTTTTGTCAGATCTCATCATAGGGTATAAATGAAGGAGAGTAAGTGACAATGAGCAGAAGGAAACTGGGAGGCCGACCTTAATTGGAGGAAAAATAATTAAATTACTTGGTATCTTTCTAATTGATATATTTTTAATAAAGACCCTAAAGTTAGTTTTTATTAAAGTGATATTATTATTTAATATCTTTCTTAATTTAAATAAATAATTAAATACCTAAAATTAAGTTCTTTCAGAACCATAATATTGTTTTAATTAATAATAAATATCTATGTTCTTTGTTATTGATGATTTATTAATTTTAAATAATGATTATTAAAATAATGTCTAATAATAGGCCTCATTTTAATTAATGACTCTAAAGTTATTTTTTAATTGAAGAGATTAATTAATATATATATATTTTTTTTTAAATAGATAATTAATTATCTAAAAATAAAGTTATTTAAATTCCCCAATTGTGAATTATTATTTTAATTAATGAATAACTATGTTTTTAATTATCACACAATGTCAAATAATAATATTATTTTAATACAAGATTAATAATTAAAGGGGATGTAGGTGAATATAATGAATTCTAATTCTTTATGGATTCAGAATATGGGGTTGATAAAAGAGCTAAATGAGATTAATAGATTAGATAACTAAGGGGAAGAATGAATGAAAAGAGAGGGGGGGGGGGGGGGGGTGGGGTTGTTTGGTGGGGTTGAGAAGAATCAATCGAAAAGGGGCGGAGGGGGGGTTGGTGGGGTTGAGAAGAATCAATCGAAAAGGGGCGGAGAGGGGGGGGGGGGGGCGCAAGGTAGAGGACCAAGGTAGAGGTTTAGAGAAATGAAAAGGTTAGAGGAGAAAAATATGAAAAAAGAGAAGCAAGGGGAGTTATTTTAGGGCGGGTTTGGGGTATAGAATAGGAATCCAATTGTCGTCTATTTTCCAGCCATCATCACAGTTGAGGTTGTTAGGGTGTTTTCCAATTTCAATGGCTTCCCTAAATTTCCTATGGTGATAATGGTTAATTTTGGCCACAACCTGAGAGTCCTCAACACAAATGTGGTGATTTGTTTTTCTGGAATGTTCGACTAGAGCTGATGTTTTGGAGCGGTTTTGTTTTATGTCAACAGCATGTTCTTGAATCTGAGTCATGATTGATCGACCAGTTTCACTAATGTAGGGTTTGCCACATGAACACAGAATTAAATAAACTCCTTTGTGGCATCTCGGATCAATGGGATCTTTGACTGATTTGAGACATTTGTTGATAGTGTTCATAGGTTTGAAGGTTGTTTTAATGTTATTATTTCTTAAAATGTGAGAAATTTTGTTAGTGGTGCCCAATATATAGGGGAGGTGAACTTTACCGGTTATATCTTCCGAAGTTTGCTTCTTTTTAGGGCCATTTTCAGCATTTTTGAAGGCTTTGATTCCTTGGATTCTCTTGTATCCATTCTTTATAAATGTCCCCAGGAGATGGTTTTTCTCTTTTTCAAAATGATCATGATCGGAGATGCGCACAGATCTGGTTGCCAGGGTGTTAAGGACACAAAATTTTTGCGTGGGATGATGGTGAGTGTTGGCATGAAGGTATTTCTCAGTGTGGGTTTTCTTTTGATATAATTGGTGGGATATGGAGCCATCAATGTTTTTGCTGATAAGGATGTCAAGAAAGGGAAGGATGCCATTTTCTTCCACCTCCATGGTAAACTTGATGGACTCAGAAAGACTATTCAAGTGGTTCAAGAAAATATCTAGATTTTCCCTTCCATGAGGCCAAATGATGAAGGTGTCGTCCATGTATCTTTTCCAAAGTTTGGGTTTTAGAGGGGAGGATTCAATGGAATTTTCTTCAAATTCTTCCATGAAAAGATTGGCAATGATGGGTGAAAGAGGTGATCCCATGGCAACCCCGCAAGTTTGTTCATAAATTTCATCTTTAAAACTGAAGAGGGTAGATCTGAGACAAATTTCTATTAATTTTGTTGTTTGCAGATCAGTAATATTTTGAAACACTTTCATGGTTTCATCAATAGGAATATTAGTGTATAGAGATTTGACATCAAAACTCACTAAGATATCATTTTTATGTAGATTTAATTCTTTGAATTGATTGATGAAATGGGAGGATTCCTTGAAAAAGGATTTGGTGTTATCAACAAGAGGCTTAAGTTTATTAGCAAGATGTTTAGCAAGATGGTAAGTCGGTCATCCAATGGTGTTGACAATGGGTCTAATCGGAATCCCTTCCTTTTGTATCTTAGGGGCTCCATATATACGAGGAGTGTACGGGTTATTTTCAACAATATTTTTAATGTTATGTTCATTGCTATTTTTAATTAAGCTCTGAATATTCTTAGAGATTCTTTTTATGGGGTTATTTTTTAAATTGATGTAGCACCCTGAGTTGTTAAGGTGGTCAAGAATTTTATTATTATATTCAATTGTGATCATGATGACAGTTGCTCCACCTTTATCAGCCTTCAAGACCACAATATTAGGGTTATTGTTTAGGGATTTGAGGGCCCAAAATTCGTGCTTGGAGATATTTCTTTTAGGAGGTTTGGCTTTTCTGAGGATGATGGATCAATATTGTCAGATTGTGATGCAGGGGCATTAGGCTCAAGACAAATTTTGTACATAAATAAATGTAAAGGGGGGTCTCATGTTTTGTTCCCCATGTAAATATTCATAGTTGGGTTATTTTAGTTAATTAGAAAGGAAAATATAACTGCCCGGATGATTAGTGGGCAAAGGAAGAGACAGTTTTTCTCTGTCTGTAATAGCGTTAGTCTAATTTGTAACTATAGGAAATTGAAGAGTTTGTGAATCATCAAAGAATCTGAATCGTTTCATTGGTGATAGTTGTATAAAAATAAACCTCTGTGACAGATTCGAGAGAGACCTGCATAGACCTGTAGAGAGAACTGCATAGGTTGCATAGGACTGTAGAATAGAGGAGAAGGGCCAATTGATCAAAGATCTGGCCAGCAAAAAGGTTCATAAGTAATTTCACTATGTAATGAAGATTTGTTTCAGTAATTATGTGCAATCGTTAGTTAATTCTGTGTGAAGAATGTCTGTACCCCGTGAGCAGGGTGTAATTAAGATATTGTGATTTGTTTAAAATTCTGTCTGCGCGTTCAGTGATGAGAATGTATGATAAATCCCATAATTAAGGATATGAGCGGAGTGATAGAAATATGTACAATCTATAATAGGAATCTATGTATAGAAAGATGGAACTAAAATCTTGTGTTCTGGTGATGCTCTGTCCCTAGGCATGCATGAGAGTTCTTTGACTCTGCAGTTAACGTACTCCGTCACTGTGTTAAGGCATATACTCCTGAATGCTTGTAGTTTTACGCTTATGTGTATATATTGAATATATATTAATTGTGTGTGAATAGATCGTGGAATGACTGATGTTCTTGTCTGGTTCATATTGATCAAGGCTAAGAGTCACGTATTATGATTCACTGAAGTTAACAGTGGCATGGTGTTGTAATTCCACATAAAGAACGAAGGAGAAAAGTTGTAATGTGAAAAAATAAATGTTGAGATGGCTCGAGGAGGAGAACCCTTTAAGTAGAACTGGCGAATCCTGAGCGTAACGGAGTAGAACGAAACTGTGTATTGATTGAAGTGAGAGAAAAAGAGAAGTAATTGGCGTGAAACTATACGATGGAACTTGGAGTAGGGAAGGTGGAACCTTGCAGGAGTGAACAATAAAGGCAGGTTTCTAGTTTTGATCGCACCGCCTTCGTAGGGTAAGCGGTATTCGAGAATTCGGAGCGATCCCATACACTGGGTGACGCGTGTCCCTGAGTGAATTGGGAAAACTGCTTTCATCGTGCTTTCATCACACATTATCGTTCGTGCATCTAAGCCAAGCGATATCCGTCGGATCGTATGGAGCAATGTGAAGTGCTCTCCGTCGTTGGATAAGAAGGCGAGATAAGCCAGGTATGAATCGGGTTGTGTGTTGATTCCACGTTTGTTGTATGTGTGGGCCCTGTTGCTTGTAATGGCATATTTTTAATAATATAAAGCCCTGGAGTGATAGACAATATTGAAGGTTTGAGCGGGGTTTTCATAAATCAATTGGAAGGCCTTGTAATGTTGATGCAAGAGCCATGCCATGGTTAGAGTTCTACAAAAGAGAATATGTATTGCGTGGGAGTTTATTATTTTGGGTTTTAATTGGACTCGCATTTTATGAAGAGGGTTTTCCATGGTTTGTAATCATGTATTACAAGTGAGGTAACTTCCTGGAAGACTAGATAAGAAGCTTCCACATTAGATGAACAAATTGCCAGATTTGAATTGTATCGTGCATAGAAATTTGGTGTATGCATTTTTTATATGCCATGAGAGTTGGGAATGTGGGTTTGGTGGGGTATGACCGTCATCAAGTGGTATCAGAGCTAGAATTTAATTAGCTCATTGAAAAGTTTATTTTGGAAATGCACATGTACTGAAACAGAAAAAAATAGTTGATGTTGAATCTGTTTAATAGAGAAAATTGCAAATTTGATTTGGCATGCAGTGAAGGTCTCCAGGTGTACAGAATCTGGAATTTAAGAAAGAAGATTGCAGCAGGTAGAAATGCAGTGCAGGTGAGAAAAGAAACAATATCATTCAGGGATCTTGAGAAGCAAGATGATGAGCCTTGTTTGAACTCTGGTTGGAAGGTATTGTTTGCAAAATACAAGGTGCAAGCAATTGAGGAAAGAATCTGAGCAGAAGCAGATCACAGTTTTGAGAGCAGTGATAGAAGAGTCCAACAAGGGGTTATGAGTGTAGGAAGAGTGTGGTAGAACCTGAAATATTCCCAACTGAGGTTTGATGACAAAAGAAAAGAGGTGTTCTTGAGAGAAGTTGCAGAGTGAAGCCTAGAGAGCATAAGAGAGTGCCTATAAGGTTCCAAAGAGAGGGGACCAGTACTTGCAAAAAATCGGATCCAGAGGAAAGGATTGGTGAGGTGAGTTGCAGCAAGAGAGCTTGATATTTCAGAGGCTTGGTGCAGCTTGTGAGTGAAGAAATCCTAGAGAAGAGAATGGCTACTGAGAGCCATAGCAGATATTGTAGATATTGCATAGGTTCTAAAAGAAGACACAACAGAAGAATGAGTGAAGATGCCAAAGAAATTGGCATGAGGAAGAGACTCACTGATGAAGAATATTGGAAAGAATTTGCTGAGATCAAGGAACAGTTTAACGAACTGAAGAAAAGGATAGAATAAAGCCAGAGAGTTGGTTGGCTCATGAAGAAGAAGATAAAGTGGCAGAGGCTACTAAGGAAGAAGGAGCAGATGATGAATGCTCAGAAGAAGAAGGAAATACTCAGAGTGATTGAGTATTTGGAGGACTTGGAGACTGAAGCTTCAAGTGGGACCAAGGGGTCCAAGAGCCTTACATCTGACATATTTTGTATGTTTGCAGGGGCAACAGGTGAGAGAGAGAAAACTGCTGATGTCGTCACTGAGGAAGAAATTGGAGCAACTACATGTTTTGAAGATGTCCATGCACGGTTAGAGAAAGATTCTGCTTTCCCACATATTGGAAGCAGAAGAGATTTAGGTTATGATATTGGCCAGAAGCTGGAATTTGGACAGCTTGAAGAAATTAAAGAAGAGACCATTGGAGAATCTCTGGAGCATGTGGAAGACTTGGAACAACAAGAAGATTTGGTGATCAAATCACGAAATGAGACCATGAGGTCTTATGTTTTTGCATCTGACGAGTTGTGTGTGAATGCAGGTGCTGATGAAGACAGTTCACCTGATGGGACTATGATGAATGAAGCTAATTGTTGCCAAGCAAGATATGATGAGTATCTTTCAGATGAAGATCAGATTGTGTTACTGCAGCAGAAGGAATTCATTAATTCCTTATTTGGTAGAAGAGATTGTTTCAATGGGGTTGATGATGATGAGTTTTTCATTAATGCTGATAATGACAGACTGATTTTATTAAATGGCCATGTGGAGAATGATGGACAGGTAGCTGGAGTCCTTGCAGGGATGGGAAATCAGAATTCCATTTTGAGAAAGGCTGATAAGATAGTGACAGTAGAAGATAGAGAAGATTATGATGAGATGCCAAGATTGTGGCATGAATTAAGAGTTCTGGAGCAGAGGACAGAACCACAGAGAGAAGGTGTTCAGATGGTAAGGACAGAGATTATTGAAGATGAGAAAGTTAATTTTTATGAACTAGAGGCGAAAGACATACTTGCAGAGGAGGATGCAGAAGAGAGACTAGCTAGTAGTCTCGAGAAATGTTTGAAGAATTGGAATCAGCATTCTGATGTGCTTATTAAAGAGGAAAGGATTGTAGGACAACATACGGAGATGCTGGCAGAGCAGAGAAAGGCTCTGAGGCCTTGTGAGCTTGATTCCGACTATTGTTTGATGAATGCAGATCCTGTTGATGATGGAGATAAGTTGATAGCATGGGGCAGTCAATTGAAAGAGAAGGAGAATTCTGTGGAAGATTTTAAACCATGGAATGGGGAAATTGAGTTGCTAGAGAGTATGCTAAATCAGCAAGATTCAATACAAAAGAGAAAACCTCAATTTCAGAATTGGGGGTTGCAGAATGTGAAGGAACTTGTTGTTCCTACAGATGACGAAGAAAAGGAGCTGTTGCTGAATGAAGATGAGCAGCTGGAAGAAGATGAGACAATCATGTCTCATATGCAGGAAATTGTTGCTATTGATAGCAAGGAAGAATTGGCTTGTTCAAATAGCTAAGAGAATATTGAAGAGAATTCTATATGGCAAACTGTTGGGGCTGCTACAGTAGTGGAGAACCAGAGTTTCACTCTGATATAAGATGAAGATACAGTGGCTAGAGAACTTGATTTTATTGCTGGAGTCAATCAAGAAGAAGGAAGGCAATTGCTGAAGATTGCCAAGGCAGAAGAAGAAGATGTTGAAACTGAGTTGCAGCATAGTGTAGACTTGTTTGGCCAAAGGAGATGGCGAGAATGTTTACTGAAGACATTTAGAAAATTGGTGAAATGACAGAGCAGCAGCTGATTAGAGTGTTGCTGGGAGAATTGCTGAAGACAGAGGATAGGGAAGTTGTCATAAATGACAACCAGGAAGAGTTTTACTATTGCAAAAAGCAAGAGGGTATGGATGATGGGGTGGCGAATAGGGCAGCAGTAAGAACTGAAGAAGTAAGTGTCCAGCATTCAGAAGAAATATTAGACAGAGAAATTGAATTGATAAGGAAACTGATGCAGAAAATGCTTCAGAAAAGGACAACAGCAAGAAAGATGAGAATCAACAACAGCAAGAAGAAGACAGTCACAGACTGTGAAGGCATAGCAAGTGCAAAGATACAGACCAAGATATGGAAGCTAGGAGGAATGAAAAAGAAGAACGCTGCAACAAATAACCAGTTGCAGAACAAAGTGTGGGATCCAGGCAGACAAAGATGAAAACCATGATCAGGAGCTCATGAACTATTTTAACCTAGGGAGTCTGATGCAGGGGCATTAGGCTCAAGACAACTTTTGTACATAAATAAATGTAAAGGGGGGTCTCATGTTTTGTTCCCCATGTAAATATTCATAGTTGGGTTATTTTAGTTAATTAGAAAGGAAAATATAACTGCCCGGATGATTAGTGGGAAAAGGAAGAGACAATCCATCTCTGTCTGTCATAGCGTTAGTCTAATTTGTAACTATAGGAAATTGAAGAGTTTGTGAATCATCAAAGAATCTAAATCGATTCATTGGTGATAGTTGTATAAAAATAAACCTCTGTGACAGAGTCAAGAGAGACGTGCACAAACCTATAGAGAGAACTGCATAGGCTGCATAGGACTGCAGAATAGAGGAGAAGGGCCAATTGATCGAAGATCTGGCCAGCAAAAAAGCTCGTAAGTAATTTCACTATGTAATGAAGATTTTTTTCAGTAATTATGTGCAATCGTTAGTTAATTATGTGTGAAGAATGTCTGTACCCCGTGAGCTGGATGTAATTAAGATATTGTGATTCGTTTAAAATTATGTCTGCGCATTCAGTGATGAGAATGTATGATAAATCCAATAAGTAAGGATATGAGCGAAGTGATAGAACTCTGTACAATCTATAATAGGAATCTCTATATAGAAAGATGGAACTGAAATCCTATGTTCTAGTGATGGTCTGTCCCGGGGCATGCGTGAGAGTGCTTTGAATTTGAATTTAATGTACTTCGTCCCTGTGTTAAGGCATATACCCCTGAATGCTCGTAGTTATACGCTTCTGTGTATATATTGAATATATATTAATCGTGTGCGAATAGATCGTGGAATGACTGATGCTCTTGTTTGGTTAATATTGATCAAGGCTAAGAGTCACGTATTATGATTCACTGAAGTTAACAGTGGCATGGTGTTGTAATTCCACATAAAGAACGGAGGAGCAAGGTTGTAATGTGAAGAAATAAATGTTGAGATGGCGCGAGGAGGAGAACCCTTTAAGTAGAACGGGCGAATCCTGAGTGTAACGGAGTAGAACGAAACTGTGTATTGATTGAAGCGAGAGCAAAAGTGAAGTAATTGGCGTGAAACTATACGACGGAACCTGGAGTAGGGAAGGTGGAACCTTGCAGGAGTGAACAGTAAAGGCGGGTTTTCGGTTTTGATCGCACCGCCTTTGTAGGGTAAGCGATATTAAAGAATTCAGAGCGATCCCATACACTGGGTGACGCATGTCCCTGAGTGAATTGGGAAAACCACTTTCATCGCACGCCATCGCGCATTATCTTTCATGCATCTAAGCCAAGCGATATCCGTCGAATCGTATGGAGAAATGCGACGTGCTCTCCGCCATTGTATAAGAAGGCGAGATAAGCCAGGTATCAATCAGGTTGTGTGTTGATTCCACGTTTGTTGTATATGTGGGCCCTGTTGCTTGTAATGGAACATGTTTAATAATATAAAGCCCTAGAGTGATAGACAATATTGAAGGTCTGAGACGGGTTTTCATAAATCAAGTGGAAGGCTTTGTAATGTTGATGCAAGAGTCGTGCCATGGTTAGAGTTCTACAAAAGAGAATATGTATTGCATGGGAGTTTATTATTTGGGGTTTTAATTGGACTCGCATTTTATGAAGTGGGTTTTCCATGGTTTGTAATCATGTATTACAAGTGAGGTAACTTCCTGGAAGACTAGATAAGAAGCTTCCACATTAGATGAACAAATTTCTAGATTTGAATTGTATCGCGCACAGAAATTTGGTGTATGCATTTTTTATATGCCATGAGAGTTGGGAATGTGGGTTTGGTGGGGTATGCCCGTCATCAGATTGTTTCTTTGATGTTATCTGGTAGTTCTTTAATACCATATTCAATGCTACATAGAATGTCATCATTGGGTATGGTGTGAGGGGAGATGGCAAAATTTAATTCTTTCCTGAGAAGATTGAGGGTGTGTTGATCAATTTGGGTGCTGGATAAATTGATAACACATTTGTTGTCATCGATTTGAGATGTGGAGGGATTGGAGGTGGTGATATCCTTGAGGCTATTATTAACGGTGTTAATAATTATATATTCCGAATCTGAATGAACCATATTGTTATTATTGATATCAGCTTGTTTATGTGTAAATAGAGAAGTTTTAGCAGAATGCATACCTGTTTGTGTGGCTTCAACTGACGTTTTGGATAGGATCCTTTCCTCTATTGCTACATTCTAGATCTATGTTTTCTGCTCATCGAGGTCATTGTCAATGATTTGAATGGTATCAGTATGTGGTGCATCAGAAGTCTGAATAGTAGGCATCGACGTGGACCTAGGTACATTTATCTCGTCGACCTCCACAAGTTTAGACCCAAAATTGTCATGGCTTTGAATTGGTGCAACAGATCTTGGTTTAGCCTGTGCATTAGGTATCGGCGAGGACCTGGGTACAGAGTTTCATATCGTTATTATTTCATTGATCTTCGCAGGTTTAGTCTCAGAAACGTGACTGATAGGAGTAGTCTCCACTGCCGTAGTAGTCAGAACCCTATCTTCTGTGCCACCGATCTTATTATGCATTGGAGTAGCATCTACACATACATATCTAAACTGAAAAACACACATAATGACAAAGTGACACACAAGTATTTTCTGGACAATTGTCCCCGAAAAACCCAATGCGGGAAAATCGATCTTCTGGCTGCGGGAGGAATTTTTTATTATTGAGTAGAATTTAAGTACAATAGATATAGGCACAAAACTGGTTAACCTGACATGGAAATAAAAACTGCATCTATACCTCTGTTCTGGAGACATAAAACTGAGTGATCAAACCCTCAAATGATATTTACACAACTTAGTCTTTTCTAGTCTACAGAAACCCTAGCGTTGCTCTGAAGCCCTCTGCGTTAACCTTTCTGGCATGCGTTAGCCCTGCTAGCCTGTGTCATCCCTTGCACTGCTTAGGAAGGGCATGCATCACCCTATACTAGGTTACACTGCCCTGGCTGGCCAGCGTCATTCCTTCTCAAACTGCTTTAGCCCTCCTGGCACTGCATCAACCCTCCTGGCCTCATGCTGCCTCTGCGCTGCCCCTGCCGGGCTATGGCTGCTCTGCGTAGTTACTGCTTCCTCTACGATTCCTATTCTATTGCTTCTTTTCCCTTGTTGCACTCTTGGCCTGGGATCAAACCATCCCCTTTTCCAATACTGCCCCTTGTTGCAGCTAAAACACTTCTGAAATTATTAGCAAACCACGCCCTAGAATTCCAACTTAGTTTCAGTGCTCTACCACTTTTTTTGTTCCCCAACTGACCCTAAGCCCTCTTCTTATAATTTTCTCATTGAAACATCAACGACTGTGATCTAATCTTGAATCAACATATAATATTAGAATATTCTTGATCCATTTGACTTAAGTCATTTTCATCACATGTTTAATTTAATTAAATTTAATCTTTTAATTTTCCTAAGTTATACCTAAGGTCCTTAATTAAAAATATTAATTAATTAAATATCTCTTAAACAAGATGGAATTTCTTAAATCTCTTTTTGGGTCTTGGAGATCTCATGTACTCTAGTCCCTCCACAACTTTTTGGAGCTAGAGCACATTGATGCTACCCCAATACCCCAAAATCTCAACAATATGTTCGGTTATAGTCACATACATATGCAGATCCATCTATGAAGGATCACATATGTATTCTGCAAAATAATTTCCAATATGTGCATATTTGTACACAGGTATTTTGCATGGTAAGCGCGTACATACACGAATGTTTGTTGTGGAAGTCACGTATACAAAATAGGGTTTGATATGATGATTGATGTTTATAGTTGTTGGTGTCTGGGTTACTTATTTTTGTATGTCAATGATGTATCTATCATGATGATCTATGTATGATAGTGAAAATTTGAGGTGAATTTATTGAATTTATCAATTTCTAATGGTACAAAAGTTTGACTACATGTATGATCTATGATCTGTAATTAGTTCAGTGACATGTGATTAATTTGTAAAATCTCTTTCGGTAATAATCACATATAATGGAACATTGTCGACGTGTTTCGAACCAACCAGTGTGGTTCATCATCAAGACTAGGTGAGAGATCAGATCAAATCAATAAGCTTAAATAGATGATGGCTCTTTCTCCCATCAAGTTTTTCGAAAGAAAACTCATACTCAGCAATACCTTCATGCTAGTTCACACCATTTCCCTGCTAAAAAATTAGGTGTCCTAAACACCTTGGCCACAAGGGCGTTGAGGATCTCTGATGAGTCTCACCTTGAAGGGGAAAAGTCTCATCTATTAAGTGTCTTTTGTAAAAATGGTTATAGTAGATCGCAAAGCCTTAAAGATTTTCTTAAAGCGGCAAAAGGTCCTCTATCTAAAAAGAATAAAGACCCTAGTCAATGGTCCCACAGTGTGCGTCTTCCATTCATTCAAGGAACCACTGATAAAATTGCGAGTGTCCTTAGGAAGCATAGGGTGTCTTCGTCTTTCAAGCCCCTTAACACGATTCGCAGCTCTCTCAAATTGGTTAAAGACCCGATTGACCCTAGGGATGGGAAAGGTGTCTACATCATTCCTTGTTCCTGTGGGATGCCTTACATTGGTGAAACTGGTCGATCTATAAATCAAATAATTTTTGAACATGCTGCTGACATTAAGCATGGAAGATCTCGTTCGTCTGCCCTAGCTGAACATGCAGAAAAGACTAACCATCATATTTGCATTGAAGAGGCGAAGGTCATTGCTAGGATTGACCATTTCCATCATCGTAAGTTGAGAGAGGCCTTAGAAATCTAAAAAAGACCTCTTAATATCAACAGAGATGATGGTTGGAACATCAGCAGGTGTTGGATACCTGCCTTATGTCCCTGATTTCTTTTTTTTTTTAATTTATTTATTTATTTTATCTTTTTATGTTTTATTTTTTTTATTTATTTATTTTTTATTCCTATTTTTTTCATTTTTCTTTCTTTTTTTTATTTTTTATTTTTTATTATTATTTTTATTTATTTTATTTATTTTTTATTTCATTTTATGTTTTATTTTTATTTTATTTTATTTTATTTTGTTTTATTCTTTTTATATATATATATATATATATATATATATATATATATATATATATATATATATATATATATATATATATATATATATATATATATATATATAATTTTTTAGTTTGAATGTTTGATATTTTATTTATTTATTTATTTTTTATATTTATTTATTATTTTTATTTTGCTATTTTTATTTTTATTTTATTTTATTTTATTTATTTATTTATTTATATTTATTTATTTATCTATTATTTATTTTTTTATTTTTATTTTTATTTTTTTATTTTACTTTATTTTTTAGCCTCTCGCTTTAATTAATAAATAAAATTGATATATAAAAATAAATAAATATAACTAATAAGTTTATTAATTTATTAAGTGAATAAATTTATTAAATGGTTTAATAGTAGGAGAGAACTAGCCGTTACTAATTAAAAACATTTTAAATTATTAAAAAGTCAAACTAGCCATTTTCTAAACGGCTAGTTTAACCATCTCTACATCTATTTAAGCTTATTGATTTGATCTGATCTCTCACCTAGTCCTGATGATGAACCACACTGGTTGGTTCAAAACGCGTCGACAACGTTCAATTATATATGATTATTACCGAAAGAGATTTTACAATTTTATATGGATCACAGAAGCATAGATTCTAAAGACATGTGATTAACTCAACACATGATTCAATGTTTGTTTTAGTATTACAATGATTCAAGTTTAGTTGTCAGTAATTTGATATCTATATGCAAGTCTTATATAGATGAAGCGTGTGTATACATGAGTGGGCTTTAGAAAAATACTTTATACATTCGTATGCATGTCTAACTAGTGTTTGCAATGACAAAAATTGGTTTCTGTAATGAACAGAGTATGGCCTAGTACATTTATGAATAGTTTTTCATTAGTATTACTTGGTTATGATTGGTTTGATTTGGTTGCAATAGTTGGCTGAGATTCAATAATTGGTTTGTTGATGTGATTCAATTGGTTTAGTGATTGAGTGATATGACTCAGTGATTGGTTTCAGAATTATTACTTGGTATCCAGTTTGAAAATATGATGAAATGTGGCCAACATATTTGATGTTTTGAGTCAGATGGATTCAATATGAAAAATTATGAAATTTGGTCCACAAGGGTACTGAGGGTTGGAACCTTCAGTAAGAGAGTCAAACTTTCCTTCTAGTGGTAGTTGGTAAACTTGTGTAGAGGGTCAGTTCTCCCTTCCGATAAGAGTCGATAAACAAGATCAGGGGGCTGGAGCCCCCTTCCAGTGGGTGCTATATAATGAGAGAGGGTTTTATCCTTCTGTAAGTGGGTTCATGCATACTGGTAAGATTCCACACCAGTACAATATTGTAAGAATATTTTATTTATTTAACAAGAAAGAATACAAAGATGACGACAATGGTGGTTTTCTCCCACATTGGGTTTCCACCTAAAAATCCTATTGTTCTTATGTATGCTTGTGTTGTTTATGTGTGATGATTTATTCTGCTCTTTACTGCATACTTATGTCTTATGAAATTAATAATGCACTAGTTAAAGATAAACATATGATGGAAATTATGAAGAATTGATTAACTGGATATACAAAGTTCACTTTCATTGAGGTCGCGTACATACACGGGTTGCTTGAATAACAATAGCGCACATAATTTAGAATAAGAAATTGAAAAGTTGAAGTGAGTTTGAAATACTGATTCACCCCCCCTCTCAATATTTTTCCCAACAATCGGTATCATATCAGGTCACTTCAACTGAAGCTTAACTACTTGGACTGGATCATGAACAATGGGAAAGAAGCAAAATAAGAAGAAGGAAAATCAAAGGAAGAAGTTAGTTCAAGAAATTTGAGGCAGTGAGAGTGATATATCGGATTCAGTTAATGTTATAGATGTCATAAATTATTCATCTTCAGGAACACCCTACTTTTTAGTGATCAAGAATCAAGAAGCTAGCAAAGATAATGATGAAGAATTACCATGTATTGATGCTTGTCTTAACTGTAGACGTGATGAACATTGTACAAATTATTGAAAATTTTCCATCTTATGTAGTGATGATGATAATGAATCAATTGATATTGCCTTCTTGGGTAAAATTGAATATAGTGATTATCTAGAAAAATCGAATGAAAAATTGATGGCCTTATAAGTAGAAATTAAAAGGATCATAAATGAGAATAGAGATAATCAAAAGTTACTACAACTATTTGATGAAATGGAATGTACCTACAAAGAAGAGATTATCATATTAAACAATATTTTGGGAGAAGGAATAAAAATTGAAGAAGGGATGAGGAAGCGGTATAAGGAAAAGGAAGATCAATTTCAAAGACTACAGGTTGAGGTAACATCATGAAAAAAATAAAGTGAATGAAGAGGATACAAAAACCAAGGAGCTTAAATAAATAACCAATGATCGTGAAGGAGTTTGAGAAAAAAAATCTCTCTCAAATATTATCTTTAAAAAATAAACAAACAATATGAGGAGATTCTTCAAATATTTGAAGAATAAGAAAACATGCTTAAGAAAGATATCATTGTGTTGAGAAATCAATTGGAAAATACAAAAGGAGAAAAAGAGTTTGAGGTAAATATTCTAGAAGGTAAGTTAGAAGAAAAGGATAAGCAATTGATATTCCAAGATAGCTCAAAGATATTGGACAATCTTCTTAGCAGTCAAAGGTTTCCCTCAATTAAATCTGGCCTTGGTTTTCATGAAAATGTTAAAGGAGAATCTAGTTCACAAGCTTGTGCAAGGAACTTAAAGCGTAACAATGCAAAACCTAAAATGCTCAATAAAGAGACAAGAATTAAACTAAACCAACAACCAAGGAATGTAGGTTTTACCTTGTACAAAAATTATCTGCAAACGAATCTTAAAGACAGAAAATAAACAATAGCAAAAGCATAAAACATAAAACAAATATACACAAATATTTTCCCTTGGATCCCAAATCAGGACTACCAACTTGATTTTTCATTATATTATTTTTAGTGTTACAACACGTATATATATATATATACATATCGAAGCATACATAAACCCCAATCCATTAACTATGGATCAGAACATAATTGTAGTTCCCTTGATCGAATCTACAAAATACCAGGGACCAAAAACCATCATTCCCTAAAACCATGTGCAAACCCATGCACAAAATCATGGGTGGGTCCGCCCACCGAAAAATAGGGTCCAAAAGGGGTGCTGCCTTGGACCCCAAACAGTAGCCCCCCCTATCACCCCCCTACTACGCCCGACGCAACATACATGGGGGAATTTCACCCCCCACCCCCCCAAGTGCATGTGACTAATCGTGGAAAGAATATAACACATACCCAACAAGGAAAGTGAATTTTCAAAGGAAATAATTTGTTCCTAACTATAGAAGTGTCAATTGATTCTCTCCTCTGAACAATGATGTTGAATGATTTATTTGTCATAACTTTGGAAAATTTGTAGCTAATTCTGGAAGCAGATTCATAGGAATATCATATAATCCCAGGTACTCAAGTTTCTTAAAGGGATAATATTTCTTTGCTTGCAACATATTTTGTCACAAATATATTTATTGCAATAGAAGGAATATGAGACAGAAATATTATGATTTGTTTGCTCCTTTTTCTTATCATAGAAGATGTTTTACATGTAACAGGTTTTGGCATGTAGCGAAATAATGTAGGAAAAATTCAATGCATCTCCATAAACAACATGGAAATAAAATAGACAAGAATATTGTTACCAAAAGACTTGACTCAAAGATGGATCCACCAACATTTCTCATATTAAGAAAAATGAAGAATAAAAAATAAGGTATGGCCTTTTTGTTTTCTCATTTGAAGATGAATATGAATGGTACATAGCCAAAGAATTCTCTCATCACATGACTGGAGATAAGAAAAAGTTTAAAAACAAAGATGGTAAAGTTATTCTTGGAAATTATGCTCCAACAAAAGTTCTAGGAAAAGGTAGAGCCAAACTTGATAATTATAGAAAAGAATATGATGCATTGTTAGTTCAAGGGATAAATAAAGATATTCGTGTAGGTTAATTAGCTAAGAAAGGACATATAATTGTGTTTACATCAACTATAGATGCAAGGTTATAGATGAAGAAACTGGAAAGGTTATAGCAAGAGGATACATAAAATAGATAAATTATATGTGCTAGTGAATAATAACTCATGCATAAATGAGAGAGACAATTCCTCTTCTTCTTATTTAGAATAAAATAATATGGTCCCCCCTAAGGTCTATTTTACTTAATGCATTTTTCTAAATGATTGCAGAAGTGAATGTGAGGAATATACCCTCATAAATAGTATGTGGTGATTATCAGCTCCACAAGATCATAGATGAATGATCTGAGGGGGAGCTATGCATATATTGGTGATGGTTCTCTATGTTGTTTTGATATCCTTTTAATGATGTGTATTACTGACACTACATGTGATGAAGTAACAATGAACAAGGACTTACAATATAGGTTCAGGGAGAGTTTTGACTATAAAGAATAAAAAATACACTTTCTGTATGCGGATCTCATGAAGGAAAATCACATATATACATGATTTTTAATCTATAAAGTCATGTACATTTCTATGAGATGGATAAATAGTGGATCAGATTCAGGGGGAGAATTTCATATGTTTGTATTAGTTGGTTATTGTAATTTTGGAACTGACATTGGTTTACTGTAGGCTGTTAATAATGGCCATATGATGCTTAGGAATAATGTTGTTGCATGATGAGGCTATGAGTTGTTACATGTCTTATGTTATTTCTGCTAATAAAATGGTTCTTTGATGGATTTTCTAATTTATGAGATAGATATGATCAAATTTGAAAGTAAATATTTGGGACAGGTTCAGTGAGAGCTTCTGTTATGCTTCTAAATGGGTCATTGTTGGCATTATGGTTTCTTGAGTACTTCCTACTAAATGGTGTTGTGATGAATTCATGGTGTACCCATTTCTCGTTGATATTGATGAGAAGATATATGTTTCTTAGATGTTGATGACATTTCCAATTAGTTCTATATGCATGGATTTCATAAGGAGGATGTTTATATGTTACTTGAGTTTCACTTATGCAAGATGTTAGTATTGCTCAATACAATTGATGAAGAGGATGTGTATGCTATGCCCATTGTTGGTATTGCTTTATGGTGATGAGTTTATGATTCACTCTCAATTTTTTAACATTTATATGTTGTTGTCATTATGTCATCATTGATGCAAGGGTTTCACGGGTAAAGTTATGAATTCTTCTTATATGTTCCTTGAGTTACATTCACTAAAATGACTAATGGTGTCCTATCCTTGCTAAATCTTGAAGATATGAATATGAAATTGGTTAATGACATTGCTGATCAGGTTTGTGATAACTAAAGGTTCTCTTTGTTGAAACACATGTTGTTGATGGATATGTTACCTATATGACACATATGATGATTGAGGATTGTGGCTCATTTTATGTGTGAAGAGAACTTGTTGATCATGATGACATGAGATCAAGATGATGCATTACTAACATAGCTTGATCACAAAATATTATGCTATGATTGGTTGGTGATGATAATTTCATGATATACTCACTGTTGTTGGCATCTTTCATTGATGAGAATATATATACATATTGTTGTCACTATGTCATGGGTTATCAATGATGGATGAGTTGCAGATAGTGATATTATGGATGATTTCTTGGGTTGCATGTGGTGAAGACATGGATGATGCCTATATATTGTTGAATTAAGTAAATATGTTGTTATGTATATTGAATATGTGATGTTGTTGATTAATTATATGGCTTGTAGTGTTGAGAGTAATTTTGGTTTGTGCATATTCATGCCGCCTGTGGTGTATGTTATTGTTTCTTAAGGATTGTGACTCTTCATGGTTATGAAGAGATTGTGCTGACCTTGATGACATAAGGTCAAGAGGATGAGTTGATGACAAATATTTATTGCACTATATTGTGTTTCTACTACATTTCCTTGGTGATTCTTGGAAGCATTTCATATTTGGTCACATGTTGATGATGATGGAAATATTGATGCTACATTTCCTTATCTTACATAGATTCTTGATGATGAGGTTATTCATGTTGCTTGTATGTTGCTGCTATTAGATTTTCATGTTGCAGGTTCCTATATGGTGTATGATAGTTGTTGATGACTATCATGGTCTTAATACCTCACTATTAAAGTCTCTATTTTTTGTTATAAATTCCATATCTTTCTCTTGATGTAAATATCATGTAAATATCCATGTTGTAAGTCATTGCAAAATTCAATCTTATATGGGATATTGGGGTCAAGTCATTTATGTATGTAATCCCATTATTTTGGGAAATTGATGTAATTTTGATTCAAATATGTAACCCCACTCTGTTGGGTGATTTATGTAATCATGATTCATTAATGATATAAAGGTAATTTTAGTTGAGTCATCAAGTATTGTACTCTACTAAATATCTTCAAAATATTTAGCATATGCTTAGGGGGAGCATGGAAAGTATACAATTTTCATATGAAACAGATCATGTTGGGTGTGGAGCCTGATTATCTTATTTATTTTGTATCACAGCGTTGAACCCATATTCTTAACGGGGCGACAACGCCACTCGTAATTTAATGTTGCTTGGGGGGTCCAGGGGAGCAGCGCCCCCAAAGCTAAAAACATATGTAAAATTACCTTGTAAAAGTATTGTAATTTCTAGTCAATCTAGGTCGTTCATTAGGTGGATTATCTGACGGTAGAAGTTATGTTTAATTTAGGGTTTTTTTTCCCTAGAAGGCAACCCCTCATTTTCTATGAGGGTTTTTTATTGGGGCTGTGTATTGCATGTGTATTCTCAGAGCGAGAAACAAATAGAGAGACTATGAGAGAGAATAGAGGATATTACAACGACTCTTATGTATTTTGTGTCTCTTAATTTTGCTGGTTAATATAAAGGAAGGAATGGTTTTTCGAGGTGGACGTAGCCCAAACTGGGTGAACAATCTATATCTGTGCTTCTCAAGTTTTATGTGTTTTCTGTGTTTGTGTTTCTTCATATTTTATGTGTTGCATTGCTTTGTAATATATACTTTTCTAATAACTGGTATCAGAGCCAAAGGTCTATTTGGCTGATAAAATCACAGGAAAGAAGGGTTCTTGGTTCAAGTGGGAGCAATGGAAGAAGATGTTAAGTTTAGGGTCAAGAAATTTAACAACCAAAACTTCCCGCTATGGAAGATGCAGATGGAAGATTATCTGTATCAAAAATATCTGTACCTACCATTGAGCAGAAAAACAAGCAAATGACTATGACAGAAGTAGAATGGGAGATTCTCAATAGAAAGACACTTGGAACAATACGGTTGTGCCTCGCGACATTGGTAGCCTTCAGTATTTCGAAGGAAACAACAACATAGCGTTTTATTAAGGCATTGGAAAAACTTTATGAAAAACCCTTGGCATCAAACAAGGTATTTCTTATGGAACGCCTATTTAATATGAATATGTTAGAAGGTGGATCTGTTTCAAACCATTTAAATGATTTTAATACAGTTACCAGTCAATTAATTTCTATAGGGGTAAAATTTGATGATGAAGTTAGGGCTCTGTTATTTCTGTGTTCATTGCCAGAAAGTTGGAATGGTTTAGTTATGGCCATTAGTAACTTTGTATCTGGATCTAGTACTTTAAAGTTTGATATTGTTGCCGGTGCTATGATTAGCAAGGAAATGTGATGGAAAATATCTGGTGAGACATCGACTAATTCTTTGAGTGCAGAGACTAGCAAAAGAAAAATGGAAAGAAGAAAGAGCTCAACATATTGCAGTAAATCAAGGAAAGGCATATCCAAGTCCAAATCGAGGATAGTGTGCTGGAAATGTAGAAAGAAAGGACACCTAAAGAAAGATTGTAGATCTCGAAAGGGAAAAGAAGGAGACACACAACAAGAAAATAATCATGAATCAAATGTGACAGGTGATGTGTTACAAGATGCTTTGATTCTTTATTTAGAAAATGTTACTGATTCCTGGGTGGTAGATTCAGGGGCCTCATTCCCTGCCACACTTGATAAGAAATATTTTCATGACTATGTTCAAGGAGATTTTGGACAAGTTCATTTGGGTGATGATAAAACCTGTAAAATTGTTGGAATGGGCAAAGTTCGTTTAAAAAAACAGAATGGAAACCAATGGCTATTAAAGGAGGTAAGGCATGTTCCAGATCTGAAGAAAAATTTGATTTCAAGAGGGCAGTTAGGCAGTGAAGGTTGTGTGACAAGTTTCACAGATAAAAATTTGAAGGTCACCAAAGGATCCCTAGTAATAGAAAAAGGCAAAAAGGTTGGTACATTGTATTTATGAAATGGTATTTCTAAATCTGTTAATGATTTAACTTCCAAAGGAGAAAATGCAACATTATGGCATCATAGGCAGGGACACATGAGTGAGAAGTGGATGAAGATTATTCACTCAATAATTTTGTTGCCGGTTTTGAAGAATATTGATTTGGATTTTTGTGAGAATTGTATTTATGGAAAACAGAAGAGAGTCAGATTTCTTAGAGTTGGGAAAGAAAAGAGGAGTGAAAAATTAGAGCTTGTGCATACAGATGTATGGGGACCTTCTTAGGTATCATATCTCAGTGTCTCTCGTTATTATGTTACTTTTATTGATGATGCAACTAGAAAAACTTGGATTTATTGTATTCGAAATAAATCTGATGTATTTGATACTTTCAAGAAATGGAAAGCTTTGGTTGAGATTGAGACAGGAAAGAAGTTGAAGTGTCTGAGATTAGAAAATGGAGGTGAATATTGCAGCAAAGAGTTTGATAGGTACTATTCAAAGCATGAAATTCGCAAAGAGAAGACATTTCCAAAAACAATGGTGTGTTAGAAAGGATGAACAGAACAATCATGGAGCATGCAAGGTGCATGAGATTGCATGGAAGATTTCCTTTAAAAATTTGGGAAAATGCTATAGATACTACTATTTATTCAATAAACAGAGGGCCTTCAAGTTCCTTGGATGGTGGTATTATAGAGGAGGCATGGACAGGTAAAAAGGAAACAACACTTTTTTAAATCCTTTTGGTTGTGAGGCCTTTGTCCATGTTAATAAAGAAAATAGAAAAAATCTTGAGGAAAAATCAAATAAATGTAGCTTTATTGGATATGGTGTTAATGATTTTAGTTATCACTTATATGATTACGAAAATCACAAAATCATTAGGAGCAAAGATGTAATATTCAGTGAAAAGGTGTTGTATAAGAATCAATTGTAGGAAAAGAAACAGGTAAAAGAAAACAAAGAATACACCGTTCTTGATGAGATCACAAAAAAAATAAAGGTTCCTAAAAATAATAATAATCAACAACCACCACAATAGCAACAGACACCTCAAACACCTAAAAGTGTTGTCAAAATATCTACCAGGATAAGTAGACCCCCTAAACGATACTCTCCTTCATTATATTATTTATTGTTGATTGATTCTGGTGAACCCGAATGTTATGAAGAAGCAATGCAGGTTGAAACCAGGAAGAAGTGGGAGCTAGCCATGAAAGAAGAGATGGAATCCTTAATACATAACTAGACTTGGGACTTAGTCAGGTTACCTACAGGTTAAACAACATTGTAGAATAAATGGGTTTACAGGATAAGCCTTCGTCCAGCAGTATTCAACCCTTTCCCCTTGATGTCAAAGGGGGAGAGAAGCTTGGTGTTTGAAGAAGAATTCTTGGAGAAAAACTTGGTGTGTTTAAAATGTGTTTGCAGTTTTTTTTAAAGAAGAATGTGCGTAGAAAAACTTGGTGTCTTTACAGATGTGTTTGCAGGTATTTACAGGTGGTGACCAAATACTAAAGTTATTTCTATTGAGTCCAAAGTGGGAGATTTTTGGCATTATGACTAATATGTTGTCCATGATGGAAACCTTCTTGATAAATATGTCAACATAATGGTTATGAAAATGCTATAGGTGATATGAATAAAGGAATGTCAGTTCAGGGATAGATGGATGGTAAAGGTAAGGGGTGAGAAAGTATATGCGGGTCCTACAAATGATCTAGGTGGCTCCAGAGACAGACACGGGACAAAGAGGGCTTAAAAATAAAAGTGTTTGGATTGTTCTCGAACCAAGTTTGGGTTGTAGATCTTTTCGTCTTGATCGCAACGGTGTGAATAATTCATCAAAATGAGCTTGTATGCGAAAGTTAGGAGCGGTCAAAGTTTTGGGTTGACTTGGATTACTAGGCAGGTTAAGGAGGCCGCAATTTGGACGAAACCTGGCCACCGGATTCCAGCCATCTCAGGCCGGATTCCAAGTGAATTTGTGGGACCATTAATTTGTCTCCTACAGTCAAAACTGAATTTTTAAAAATTGCATAGTTTGTTTTTAAAAAATAAAAAAAATATATAGTTTGGTCACATGCCACCGCCCTCCCAAGTCAACGTCATAACAAAACATAATTAAAAATGGGGCCTATGGCCATGACCTCGCCGAACCCCTTGCCCACATTACCGCCACCCCCATCGCAAAATTGTATCAATTATAAGGTTAGGGGATGGGTGGTCAACCCCACCACCCTATACCCATTTCTCATACAACGGACCTGTGGGTATTGAACTCGCACTAGCCACGGGGCTGGCCTGCCTCCATGCGGCAGTCCCATCTCAAATATGGTGACCCATATATACACCGCCACCACAACTATATTGCCACAACTCCATATGGATCATAACAGTGCCAAAGGGGATTAAGGGGCAAGCCTCCCAATGTGGACCCGACCCCCCTCCATTTAAATGTGCGCGGATTTAAAAAGAATTAACGCGGCCATTTTAGGAGGGTCGAGATTTGAACCCCCGACCTCTCCTCCAACAAACTCAGCGTTTAGCCAACTGCACCAACGACCTTTTTGTAAACTTTGCCAACAAATCTATTACATAAACCTTCATTTCAATAGTGCGCCAGGGCCAGGGGGGAGAAAAGAATGCATGTAGTTAGAGGTAGGCAAAAAATTCGATGCAAGTGGAACCATGAGCAGGCCCAAAAAAAGAGGGCGGAACCATGAGCCTTGAAATTTTCCTTGGGAGGTAATTTTTCTCCATGTCGGAATATAGTCAAGTTTACAGTCATTTTTCACGATTTTTCGCAGGGAACACAATAGATAGGTCAGATTTGCCTTTTTATTTGCATATTTCCAGTCCACCCATGGAGAAAATACGTGGAGGAATCTAGGGGGAATCTAAAAGATTCCCTTTTGCCGTAGATTTTCACTTTCTCATAATTCAACAAAGGGACAGTTGATTTTGCACTATTCGATGTCACGAATCTGATGGCATATTCAGATTTTCCATTTGATCTTTATATTTCTCAGTCACTTTTTGAAGTGAAGTTGCAAGTGTCAGCTTTCAGTGGGTGAGAAGTCGATTTCACACCTTTTAATGCCACGATTGTGATGGTGATTTCAGATCCAACAGCGAAACAACCCATTCTTCAATCATCTTCAGCGTGAGGTATATGATGAGATGCTTTCATGTACTTCTTTTTCCCTAAGATGCATAGTGTTGTATAGATCCTTGTTGATGTATGAGTCATGGGATCTTGTCTTGTTTTTTTATTGATGTATTTTTTGTCATGGATTGTATTATGTCTGAGATCCCTTATTTTCCCTGTTGGCGGGATACTCATTGACATGTATATGTTGCTTGAGATCCCTTGTTTTCCATGATTGGCGAGATACTCAAACTCTTTATGTGTGAGTTATTGTCATACCGATAGGATTCCTTTTTGTGCATGAGATTTTGGCAGTGGAACATCTCGTAGAGAGGTCTAGCCACTCCTACGTGAGGGAATTTTACTTTTATGTCAGAGAAAACACATCCATGTACATCTTCTTCTTACAACACTTAATGCAACGTCCTACACCATCTTGACACAGAGACCTGGAGATGTAGTCCCTCCTGGATGAACTCCATTATCAAATGACATGTGCTTATGGTTGTTGATCTTGACATGTTATGTTCCTCTCCTTTACAGCACAAAGTTGTTCATTTATGTTCATTAACGCTTTAATTAAATGAAATTATAATAATAAGCTGAAGTAAAAGGTCTTGGTTAAGGGTATCAGAGCAGGTCTTCTTTCTGATTGGATTGCAGGTGTGAACTATTGGATGCTCGCTAGTTGAGCCATGGAGAATGTCAAGGACATGTACGAAACCATGCTCAGGGTGTCCGAGAAAGCGGACATGTTGTACAAGGCTTATGAAAAACAAGTAGTAGAGAATGATGAATTGAAGACACTCCTACAGGAAGAAAAGGATGAAAAACATTGGTTGTAGCTTCAGTTGCAAGCCACGATAGAGGCGTGGGAAGAATTGAAGCGCAACAATGAAATTATTCAAGTAGATCATGATGCATTGAAGGAATTTTTACAGGAAGAGAAGAGGGAGAAACAGTAGTTGCAGCTTCAGCTGTAAGTCGCGACAGAGGCCTTGGAGGAAGTGAAGCGTAACGAAGGCTTACAGAAGCCTTATTCACATGTTTCACAATCGATGGATAAGGTAAATAGTGTTTATTTCTCTTCATTTTCTTCACATGATATCATTTCGGTTGGAATTGTGGAGGTAGCCATTTTAGGAATTGGAATGAGACTCCTCACCAAGATGGGGTAAAAAGGAGGAGGAATTGGTGTTCATGGCCAAGGCATAACCCAACCATTGGAGGTTGTGCAGAGACTGTGCTATGCAGGTTTGGGGTACATTGAAGGAGGATGTTCGAAGGACATAAAAGTTAAAAATATATTGATGAACTCTCTAGGGAAGATGAATGATGGGGACACTTCGCCATCGTTCCATGGAAATGCATGTTGCAGTGAAATATTTGAGGTGATCTCCCATCACCATTATCACACCAGAGACCACCATAGAAGGTATAATAAGTCTCATTATTCTAGAGTGCATTTTGATTATAATAATGTTGATAACCATGTCGTAAATCATGGCCTCGCAAAGTGTGCCATTTTTTTGGTTTATATAACCATGTGCTTTCTAAGTGTTGGAAAAGGATGGCAAAAAATATTAGGATGAGGCATGGGAAGCCTTCTCCATAGCAGGGAAAGAAATCAGTGAAGCAGGTTTGGAGGAGAAAGACCTTTTACACTCATTGCGACTGAAGTGGCCATTAAAGAGCCACATGTTGGAAACTCCATCCAGAGCAATGACTTAAAGACAAAGCGTCGGTGCATGAACCAGTTGAAACTGTTCGACAAGCAGTTTTGCCACAGGGAAATGATCCACTCACTTTGATAAGTGAGAGATGGTTCTTCTAGATTGTATTTTCTAGATATGTTAGCTTGTCATGGCCATGTTTGTAAATTGTTTGTCACATTTTTAATTGTGAAAGTGATGATGTTTTTTCCATCACTTGTTTAAGTGACAATGATATTTTTTTGGCCTTGTTTTATAATTCGTGTGTTGCATTTATTTCATGTAAAAGTGATGATGTGTTTTCCATCACTTCAAAATGCGATGATGATGTCTTGTCTTGTAATGATAGCTAGGGTATGATTCCCTTTTTATGTAAACTTGACCACCGAGTACATCTTATAAACCTGTGGCAAGTATGGGAATATTTGGATCATATATTGGTCAATTTGAGCAAGTATTTGTAGGAGATTGTACTACAGGTTTGTAGGGGATGCAGGTGTCAGTTCGTCACTTATGGCTTCGAAGGACGCAGGTGAAGGAGAAGGAAGGGTAACCTTTTCAGGACACTTGTGGTGTAGACATAGTACACAACAGTGAAAATTATTTTGATACTTTTGGAGGACCAAAAGCTCCTAAGTGGGGAGGATTGATCTAGGTGGCTCCAGAGACGCACATAGGATAAAGAGGGCTCAAAAATCAAAGTGTTCAGATTATTCTTGAACCAATTTTGGGTTGTAGATCTTGTCATCCTGATCGCAACGGTGTGAACGGTTTGTCAAACCGAGCTCATATGAGAAACTTAGAGTGGTCAAAGTTTTGGGTTGACTTGGATGACTGGGCAAGTTAAGGAGGCCAAAATTTGGATGAAACCCAACCACCAGATTCCGGCCAGCTCACGCTAGATTCTAGGTGAATTTGTGGGACCGTTAATTTTTCTCCTACGGTCAAAAACCGAATTTTTAAAAATTGCATATTTTTTTTTTAAATAAAAAATATAAATATAGTTTGGTCACACGCCACCACCCTCCTAAATCAAAATCATAACAAAACATAATTAAACAAAAATTCAGAGGCCATGACGCCACCAGACCCCTTTCCCACATTACCGCCACCCCCATTGCAACATTGTATCAATTATAAGGTTGGGGGACGGGTGGTCAACCACGCCACCTCGTACCCATTCTGCATACAATGGATCGGCGAGTATCGAACCTGCGCCAGCCACATGGTTGGCTCGCCTCCTTGCGGTGGTCCCATCTCAAATATGGTGACCCATATATACACTGCCACCACAACTATAATGCCACAACTCCATACGGAGCATAACGGTACCAATGGGGATTAAGGGGCAGGCCGCTCAATGCAGACTTCACCCCCCTCCATTTAAATGTGCACAAATTTTTAAATAACATAACGCAACCATTTTAGGAGGGTCTGGATTTGACCCCTCGACCTCTCCTCCAATAAACTCAGCTTTTAGCCAACTGCACCAACGACCTTTTTGTAAAATTCGCCAGCAACTCTATTATATAAACCTTCATTTCAACAGTGCATTAGCGACAAGGAGGAGCAGAGCGTGCATGTAGTTCGAGGTGGGAACATAATTTGATGTAGGTGGAACCATGAGTAGGCCCAGAAATAGGGGGTGGAACCATGACCCTTGGAATTTTCCCAGGGAGGTATTTTTTCTCCATGTCAAAATATAGTCAAGTTTACACTCATTTTTCACGATTTTTCATGGGGAACGCAATGGAGAGGTCGGATTCACCTTTTGAGTTTCAGATTTCCAGTCCACCCATGGAGTAGCTACTTGGAGGAATCTAGGGGGAATCTAAAAGATTCCTTTTTGCCCCAGATTTTCACTTTCTCAGAATTCAACAAATTGATAGTCGATTTTGCACTATTCGACGTCACGAATCTGATGGCATATTAATATTTTCCATCTGAGCTTTATATTTTTCGGTCACTTTTTGAAGTGAAGTTGCAACTATTAGCTTTCAGCAAGTAAGTAGTCGATTTCACACCTTTCGATGCCAAAATTTTGATAGTGATTTCAAATACAGCAGCGCAGCAACCCATTCTTCAGTCATCTTTTGCATCAGGTATATGATGAGATTATTTCATGTACTTCTTTGTCCCTGAGATGCATAGTTTTTTCCAGATCCCTATTAATGTATGAGTCATAGGATCTTGTTTTGTTTTTTTATTGATGTACATTCTATCATGGATTTGTATTATGTTTGAGATCGCTTGTTTTCCATGTTGGCGGGATACTCATTGACATGTATATTTTGTTTGAGATCCCTTGTTTTCCATGATTGGTGGGATACTAAAATTATTTATGTGTGAACTATTTTCATACTGATAGGAGTCCTTTTTATCCATGAGAGTTCTACAGTGGAACATTTCATAGAGAGGTCTAGCCACTCCTTCGTGAGGGAATTTTCCTTGTATGTCAGAGAAAACACATCCATGGATATCTTCTTCTTACAACACTTAATGCAGCATCCTACACCATCTTGACACCGAGGCCCGGAGATGTAGTCCCTCATGGAAAAACTCTGTTATCAAATGACGTGTTCTTATGGTTGTTGATCTTGACATGTTAAGCTCCTCTTCTTTATAACATGAAGTCGTTAATTTATGTTCATTAATGCTTTAATTAAATGCAATTCTAACAATCAGACGAAGTAAAAGGACTTGGGTAAGGGTATCAGAAATTTACCCTGGATCAACAAAGCAAGGTCGTGTACATATGCAGGTACTATGAAGAAAAGTCGCGTACATAATACTTACCATGGTAATTTTTATATCAAGGGTCTTTACCATGGCATTGACCCATAGTAATGGGTGCGTGAATGGTTATTTTATCTCGTCAAAGAATACGAAAAAAATTTATAAGGGATTGGCCTAAGGTTTTGGATAAGGCTAAAATATATATAAGGAGATGGGGATCAAAGTGTTAAGTGTGCAAGTAATGGGTTGTCTATGAATAATTTTATCTGAACAAGTGTGCACTAGGGAGCAAGGATAAGACTCAAATATAAAAGTTCTGAAATATGTTAACATATATTGCTAATTGATGTACTTGTTGAAAATGTCTAAGTGGCTAATATTGATGAAACTTTGATACAATGATCTAAATGTTTTATTCAAAAGTTATTAATATTGAAAGAAAGTGTTGCAGAAAGTGAAATTGTGTTTGCAGTGAACATTTTTCATATATGTATGCAGGTATGTTCGGGTATATTCACGTACATATGTGGATCCATCTCTGAAGGATCGCGTATATATTACGTGAAATAATTTTCAGCATGTGCAGATTTGTACATAGGTGTTGTGCATGGTAAGCACGTACATACGTGAATGTTTCTTGTGGAAGTCGTGTCTACAAACTAGGGTTTGATCTCATGATTTATTTTTACATTTTTTGTTGTATGGGTTAATTACTATTGTCTGTCACTGTCGTCTCTAAAATGATTATTTATTCCTAATAGTGAAAAATTGAGGTGAATTAGTTGAAGTGATCAATTTCTAATGGTATAGAAGTTTGACTGGATGTATGATCTATGATATGTAATTGTTTTAGTGATCTATGATTGATCTAGTACATGATTCAATGTTTGTTTCAGTATTATAATGATTTAGGTTTAGGTTTCAGTAATTTCATATCTATATGCATGTATTATACAAAGGAAGCAGGTATATACGTGGGTGTGCTTTATAAAAATAACATATACATTCTGATGTGTGTCTAAGAAGACTTTGCAGTGAAAAAAATTGGTTTATGTGATGAACAAAGTATGGCCTAGTATATTTATGAATTTTTGTGTATTTTTATGATTTGGTTATGATTGGTTTTATTTGGTTGCAATAGTTGGTTGAGATTCAGTAATTGGTTAGTTGATGTGGTTTAGTTGGTTTGTTGATTGAGTGATTTGACTCAGTGATTGGTTTTATAATTGTTAATTGTTATTGGTATTAATGTTGGAAGTGGGTCTAGCCTAAAAATATGATGCAAGATGGCCTATAGGTTTTATTTTTTGAGACAGATAGTGTTATGCAACCAAATCACAAAATAGAAGAAAAGATAGATCAACGACTTAAAAATTATCCTCTTTGAGGGGGAAACCTCCTTTACATTACATAAATGAACAATTCTTGGATGATACAAATGATAATAACTCCTTGGTATATATAGGGGTTTAAGGGGTCACAATATAATAAGAGCCTACATATCAATAATAATGTAAGGGCACAACAATAACAATATTGGGTTTCTATGGGGCACAACAATAGCAACATGGGGGATACATGGGAAAAATAATAACAATAGGGGTCTACACTAACAATAAAAATAAGGGGAATATACTAGTATTATAGGGACATAACATGCCCCTATCCTTCAAAAATGTGTTTTCCTCAACACTTGAGTAGTTTTAGATGCTTCTGTATAAAATTCTCATCTTACCAAGTGAAATCTTCAGTGTGTAAGTTCCTCCACTTAACGAGATACTTTGAAATAAATCAATTTCATAACTGTTGGGTTCTTGTTTCCATGATTGATTCATAATCAAATATGAGTTTTCCTTCTTCATCAAGTTCTAGAAACAATGTTTTAATTGGGATCTTGTCATCAATAACATTATTTAAGCATGAAACATGGAAATATGGGTGTACTCGGGAAGATGCAGGCAACTCCAATTTGTATGTTATAGTACCAATATTTTGCAACACCTTGTAAGAACCATAGTACTTGGGTGATAATTTATTATCCTTCTTAACTTTCTTGAGGAACATTATTTTGTATGCTTGTATCTATAAAAATACCCAATCACCTACATCAAAACTTCTTTCACTGCGATGTTGATCTTATTGTCGTTTCATTAAATTTCGTGGCAGCATGAGGTTATCCTTTAAGAGTTGTATAATTTTTTTTTGATGCTCGATGTGATATTCCACTACTTGAACCTTAGAATTTTCTCTTAAATATGATGTGATGGATGGTGGATGATATCCATAAAGTGCCATAAATTGGGTCATTTTTTCTACAGTATGGAAGGAATTCTTATACCACCACTCATCTAGAGGTAACTACTTGACCCACTGTGTTTGTTTATCATATACAAAGAAACCAAGATATCCTTCTAAACATTTTTTCACTATCTCAGTTTTCCTGTCAGATTGAGGATGATAAGATGAGATATGAGCTAATTGAGTACCAAGACAATAAAATAATTTCGTCCAAAAATTTCCAGTGAAAATGGGATCTTTGTCACTTATAATAATCTTTGGGTTTCCATGTAGCTTTTGAAATGTTTCCATAAATGCAATAGCAACTATAATAGCTTTAAAAGGATGATATAATGCACAAAATTATGCATACTTGGTAAGTATATCAACTAACACCATGATGACACTCTTTCCTTCAGACATGGGTAAACTTGTGATAAAATCCATTGAGACCTCCTACCAACGTTGATTTGGAATGACTAAAGGTTGTAACAAACCCGGGTTCTTAATTGTCTCAAATTTATTTTGTTAGAAAATCAAACATTCTGCCACAAACTTTTGAATATCAGATTTAAGGCCATCCCAAAAAAATTCATTCTTGACCCTATGGTAAGTTTTTAAAAATCCCGAGTACCCTCCTAAAGGGGAGGTGTGAAATTCCAAAATAATCTTTTGCTTGAGTTGGGAATTCTTACAAAGTTATAAGCAATCTTGTACCATAAAGAATTATTTTTCTAGCTAAATGTATCAGATGTACTGAGATCTTGCTGAAACTTTTGAATGAGTGTCCACACCTCTTCGTCATTCTTCCATTAATCCCTTGCTTCGGTTATCCAATCAGGTTGGATAATAGAAATGGAACAAAGAAATGCTTCCACATACTCATCCTTTATTGAGAGTGCATCTGCAACAACATTTTGCTTCCCTTTTTTGTATATGATTTCAAAGTCATAACCAACATCTTTATGACCCATTTTTTATTCTCTTCTTAAGATAATATTTGTTACAAAATTATTTAAGACTATCATGATCTATTTTTACCTTGAAGTGGCTTCCCATTAGGTAAGGCCTCCATTGCTTTAGTGCATTTAGTATTCCCAACACTTCCTTCTCACAAATAGGGTTGTGTAAATAATTTCCTTTGATTGGACGACTTTCAAAACAAATAGGTCTTCCTTCTTGTATTAAAACAACACCAATTCCATTTCCTGAGGCATCACATTCCACAATAAAGGTTTTTGTAAATTCTGGTGTAGCTAAGACTGGTGCTTGGCACATTTCCTCTTTAAGATGTTCAAAGGACTTAGTTGCTTATGGACTCCAATAAAATGCATATTTCTTAAGTAATGTTGTTAGAGGTCATGTTATTCTCCCATAATTCTTAAAAAACTCGTTATAATACCCTGTCAAGCCGAGAAATCCTCGAAGATTATTTATGGTTATGGGGATTTTCCATTCCTTATGTTGATCATATGGTTAACATTAGTCATTTTTAAAGATCACCTTGAGTAGCCAAGTATCGAATGTCATGACTCGTGGTGAAAATTTTAAATAATGGCTGGAGAGAAACGATGCTAAGCTAAGTCATGTGGCTGAATAACTAAGCACATGTCCAAACAGGGGGCTAAATTGTTTTTGAGCCTTCAAGGAATGAATTTCCTCTAAAAACACATCATCCTTGAAGCCTCCTTGTGCCTTCTCCTTTGATAAATCCTCACCGCTGCTTCCAGTTTAAAAGCCTCTATGTTTGTGTGAAGAATGCCCAAAAAGGCCTTTTCCCTCTTATTTCATTCCCTCTAAGCCTCTTTTTTCATCATTCTTCCTCCCCTTATAAATTCCCCAATTACCCTTTTAAATCATCCCAAACCCCCCTTTAAACCTTTCAAATACCTTTGTTTGGTTTAATAATCCCTTATTCCCCTTACCAAATACCTCCTTTGGCCTTAAAAAGCACTAAAATAAGCCAAAAACCCACTTTTTACTTTATAACAGGCTAGCCCCCTTTGGCCCAGCCCTAACCACTTCCCCTCCATGCACCCGGGCGCTGAGACTGAGCGCTAAACTGTGAAGAGCTTATCGCAATCGGAATTCGGAGCGGAGCGCATTTCTTTGTTAAGTCAAAAACCTCCGATGTGATAGTGTTATTGTTCTATCAGCCCCATTGCGATATGTTAGCCACCTATAATATTTATTATACCAAAAGGTGGCTAAGACTTTTTGAGCCTCCAAGGAACAAATTTTATCACTAAAAATTGTTGGCTCTTAAAGGCTCCTTGAACACCTCATGCCTCTGTCCAAAATCTTCATTGATGTTCCCATTTTTATACCCAGAATTTCTACTGATTTCATAAGAAGAAACTGTTGAAAAACCATCATCTTTTCCTTCCCATCTCCCAAAATTATCTTCATTTTCTTCCCTTTGTCTTCATAAAAAATATTGAAGAAATATCTACCTCCAGCGCTGCTAAGAAGTTAATTCTGCCACAGGAAGTAAATACAACAAATACCTTCAGGATTACTCCACGTTATGTAGAGCCTGGAAGTCAACAAAACTCCCACCGAGTTTAAATATTAATTGTAAAACAGTTAATGCAGAACCACCTGTAAACTTCTTCATCAAGCCTCTCAAAAGGCCGAGAAGTCTTCACTCTGTATTAATTGTCCTTGAGATATTTTGTTAGATCTCACCTCTTCATCTTCCTATAAATACTGTTGTGGAATATGAGAAATTGTTGGTTATTGTTTGATCACAAGTTGTAATATTGAAACTCTTTGAAGTAAATACATAGTTTGTTGAAGTTGAAAAACAAATTGAAGTTTTAGAGGTCTTGATGATGTTGTTGCATGCTTGTTCTTGAGAAGGCTCTATCATTGGATCCATGAGCTTGGCTGTTGGTGAAGTATTCTGAACTGTTTTATGTTTTCCCCTGTTTTCATTATGTTCCATATTTTCTTACTACAGTAGGCTGAAAGTTTTAGGCTAAGAAATGACTCTTGGAAGCACCTTAGACCTGTTCATCCTTCACTGTTTCATGTTTTCTTCTGCTGAAGTATTTTAGAGGCTTTAATATTTCTCTTTAGTCTTCATGCTTGTTTATTTCCTTAATAATTTTAACAGATGGTTTCAACATGATTTATGGTTTTCCCTGCTTGTCTGCTGCCACTTAAAAATTGTTATTGAGGTCTCCCTTTGAATTTCTTTGCTTACAGTGAATCAGAGAGGTTTGTTTTGATCTTGCCCTTTGTCCTCACTTAAACATTTGGCTTAAAGGTCGTTATAATTATGATCATAGATGTTCTTAGGTGTTCCCTCTTCTATGACTGTAATTATCAGTAAATCTTTGATGTTTTCTAAGTCCTTTAGAATAAAATCTTTGAGGAAATAGGGCATTCCCCGAATCTTAGATTTCATTTTAAAAGTTGTTTTAAATCATTATTTGCTTAAAGGAGTGATTTGTAGAATTTATGGTTAGCCCTGTCTATCAAAGAACTCTTTATTGTTTCAAATTATGCTTTTAAATTCCCTTTGTTGAGAATTCAATTTCTCTTTCCAAAATCATTAATGTTCATCCCATTCCAAACACAAAAGGATCCTGTGGCCAAGTTAGATTTTTCCTTTGATATCCCATATCCTTTGATGAGTTTATTATGACCTTTTCTTGACTCCATTGCCCAATGAACTAGATGTTTCTCCATTATGTGTATCTTTCCTAGACCTTTCATGTTCTGTTGTATCAATTCAATCCAACCAAACAAACAAATACCTGCACTTAATAACTAGTCTAAAATCAATACTCTAAGCTCACAAGATAAACCTTAGCAAACAAACTTTGAGATATCCCTCTCTAAGAACAGGAGGACTAGATCCTGTAACTCTAAATATTGGTTTTGATGTTGCCTTGTCTTTTGATTTGCAAAACTATCAAAACACGGGACACCAACATAATTGTGATCACGGTGGGACCATTTTTGAATCAATGACAAACTAAGTAACCCTTAGGATTCTTATAAAGCCTTATCAAAACCTAGAAGGATTTAGTTACCAAGCCATAAGAGTAAACTTTGTATGTTTTGACACCCTAGCTACGTGTTAAGTCAAACTTAGAATACTCTCTTAACCTATAAGACCAAAATAACTCAGAAAAACCCAAAACATTTCAATTTGGCTTCATAATAAACTTGGTGGTGGACCATAAAACCTTTTACCTCCTCAAGAGCTAAGAACTTCCACCTAGTGACTCCACAATCCTTAACAGACCTCAAGACTCAACTGGGAAGAACCCTTTATCATTATAATATCATTCAAACTCAATTAGAGGACTGTAGAATTAAAATGTGTGCAAACAGATTAGTCAACCTCTTAAAGATTGTCATATCTGGTTGAACTTTTCTTGTTTATTTGGATCTAAAAAATACAGCATAGTGGCTCCTAGAAAGATTCACACTAGAGCCTACCCTGACCCAAATCCTCCTGAGTTAGTTGATAACCCAAAAAGTATCCTTTGGAAGTCTCCTAAGATAAAATTATCAACTGTTTTCAGATCACCCTTGAGAGCTAAATCAGTTCCTGAAAATCTTGCAGCTCCACAAGAAATACATGGTGGTGGAACATTAAAATTTTTACCTCCTTAGGAGCTAAAAACTTCCACCTAGCGACTCCACACTCTGAAACTCCCAAAAGACCAAAGGACTCCACTGGTAGAAGACCCTAAACTGATTGACTAGACACAGTGACCTCTTTCTTGATTTACAAAAATGATTCCAAGAATACAACGAAGATATGCCCCACTGAGTAGAGATCATATCCCTGAGTTTCCACATAAGATGCCCCAGGCAAATTGGGATGACAACTTGCCTGTTTTTCAAGGTGAAAAGTTTGATGACCCTTTATTACATCTTATCAAATTTCACATACATGTATGGAGATTGAAATTTGAATGGCATGAAGACTGCCTAATGAAAATGCTCATGTTAACATTAGAAGGAAAAGCTAGGGATTGGTATGAATTCTTAAGATCTAGTAGTTTGTTTTCTTCAAGAGACCTTGAATATGTGTTCTATGAGAACTATAAAGAAAACACTACATCATTATCATTGGGTGCAATATATTATGATTCAACACAAAACATCACCCAACACATTATAGATAATGAGGAAGCTTTGGAAGAGATGCATCTTGAAGATCTTTTAACAACCATTCATGAGTTTAATCTCCTATTGAAAAATTTTAAGAATATAGATGAATCAGTTGAGGAAGAGATGATCCAAGAAATAATGGACGTTCCTCAAGATATCCCTAAAAACTCAAATATTGATTCATCATCCCTTATAGCCGAGGCTCAAGAAGACATCCAGCCTCAAAATCAGTCTTCACAAGAGACAGAGAACTATTGTACTTCTGTTCAAAGGGACATAGAAACATCCTTCCCTTTGACAGAAAAAAATATAGATCAGACTATTTATAAAAAATCAATATCTGAAACTTTTTCCACAACAAACATTTTTGCCCATTCACATAGAGAACTTTTTTGTACAGATTTAGAAATTTCTTTTGTAGATCAGAATGAAGAAGGACCTGCTGATAACCCAGTATGTTTGATTGGTAGTATTACTTATATTCGTGATTCTCCTAACTTTGATCTATCTAGTGATGATGCTTCCCAAATAGAAGTTAATTTTGCAGGATCATCATTAGTAGATTTATGGGAGGAAGATCAGTTCCTTCAAAGAAGTAATGAGCCAGTGCAGACTATTTATGATACCGATGATGAAAGTTTTCAAAGTGTAGAAGTGAGTGAAGATTCATTGGATCTTTTCTCTGTTTCATTTCAGATCATCAGTAATAGTTTCCATGTGATTGGGAATCAGCAGACTTTCAACTCAAAGGATGAGGAGGAAAGAAACGAAGAAATTTTTGGGCAGGTGGAAATCAAGGAGCTTTCTCTTGAAAAAGAGCAAGCAATTAAACATACCCTTGCTCAAGAATATAATAACCTCCTCATAGAGTACATTCCACTAAACCAGAGCATACTAGGGCTACAAGAGGACAACATTGCCAAATATGATGAGTCCTCCAGTTCAGATGATGATGCTTCCAAACAACTTTCTGAAGATATGCTCCTCAAAGATGAAGTCCTGGAAGAAGACAATCTACCAGACACAGAGGACCAAAAAGAAGATAATATTCATCTTTTCTTTGTTGATCCTATGGAAGAGTATGTGGAAATCCCAACTAGCTCAAATTATCAAGCAGCGATCCTTTGCACGAGCCAGAGACATGAAAAGTTGTCACCTTCTGTGATAGCCTTGATATTGAAGTTTAATCTTCAATATGTTCTATGGATACCTATGACAAGCAGCCAGAGTTTCTACTTCCTCTTGACATTACTCAGCTGGCTGCATTGGCATTTTTTTATTATATGATAAAAGTAAATACTCCATGTTTAGAATAGGTTAGAATGTCAATAAAGCTCGGTTCTGATCATGTAGTTAGTTGTTGTTTTCTACTTTGAAGAAAAATCAAAGATTCAAAAAGATACAAAAATAAAGAAAGAAAGAAAAGAGGGTAGATTGTAAAACAAGAAAGGTATAGCCCCATACCAAAAAAGAGAAACAAATTCTGAAAGTGTGCAAGCTTAAATGCCACTCCTAAATAACACACTTCTAGTTAGTCAAACAGCCTAATCTTGACTAAATTAGCTTTAAATTTTCTGCTAATAGAATAGTGAATTCGATTTGCCAAACTGTTTAATCTTGGCTTATCATTAAATAGTTTAGGATAGAAATTAAAGGTTCAAACATGTTCAAAATCTGAACCTAAGTTTCCAAAAGAGAGATGACTCAAATCTATTTTATTTTTCTGAGTCAAAAAGAAAAAAATCTGGTTCTAATTATCTCAAAATTTGAACTAGAGAGCAAAGAAGAAACAACTCGCATAAAAGTCAAACCAGGGCTGTAAAAAGAGTGAAGGAAGTGCTTGAATTTTCAGATCTTAAGCCTTCCAATTTTGATTTAATTTTCTACAAATTATAATCTATGTTCAGCTTGTTTTTATGCCATAGATCAACATCAAATTAGACTGATCAATCCTAACTTGAATTCTTTTTTAAATTTCTGTTTTAGCAAATTAGAGAATAAAAATCTGTTGGATAGTTTAATCCCAACAGATAGTAGATTAGGTAGAGAATCATATGGATTCAACTGTTTAATCTGAATCCATGGAGAAATAAGGAGTTGAAATAGATTATATTTTTGCTTTCTAAAAGAATAAAAAGTTGTAAAAGAGTTTGCCAATCCAAGTGCACTCTAAGTGAAGAAAAAATGTTAGACCTGTAGGATTGGGTAGGTAGAAAGCTTGTTGATAAAAGATCCAATGTTTTTCCATAGCTGCTAATATGTTTTCAGAGCAAGATGATCCTAGCAAAGGAAGAGTAGCCCAATGAATCAGGCACAGGTCAACTTCCTAGAAAATGCAAGTCTGAAGTTCTTGATGCCTTCAAGAAAGCATCATCCCCAAGTGGAGCCACTGTTAGCCACCTATAATATTTATTATACCAAAAGGTGGCTAAGACTTTTTGAGCCTCCAAGGAACAAATTTTATCACTAAAAATTGTTGGCTCTTAAAGGCTCCTTGAAGGCCTCATGCCTCTGTCCAAAATCTTCATTTGCTATTCCCATTTTTATACCCAGAATTTCTGTTGATTTCATAAGAAGAAACTGCTGAAAAACCATCATCTTTTCCTTCCCATATTCCAAAATTATATTCATTTGCTTCACTTTGTCTTCATAAAAACCCCTTTTTTTTCATGATTCCTTTTCTCCCCTTCATGAAAAACTCCCTTCCATAAGTTAAAAACTCATTTTTCAACTTTTTCCGAACCCATCAAAATTCCATTGAAAACTATGAAGAATTCATGAAAATACAAGTTTTTCTATGGACTTAAGCCCCTTGGGCTAAGTCCTAACCACTTCCCCCCAAATGCCCATGCGTTAAAACCAAACGCCAAAGCCTTTCGGCACTAATCGCATCGCACATTTTCAAAGTGCGCAAGTTTGTGCCATGGACCGAAACTTCCAATTGCAATTGGCTTTTTATGTGTTTAAAGCTCTTAATTGTATTATTTCTCATATAAACCATAAAACCCGACCTAATGCTTAAATCAATGTATAAATCCATTTCCGATCTATTTTTCTTATGTGAAAGTCTCAAAACCCATTTTTTCCAAATTTTAAACTAAAAACTATAACCACGTGTTGAAAATAAAATGGGTAGATTAAGAAGACCCGATCGCGCAATCGCGATTGGAGAAATCACAATTGGTAGATTGAAAATCCCCAGCCCAAAGGCCTGACCCCGATTAGCCCCTATATACATAGGCCTGGGCCAATCGGAGGTCTATTTAAAAAACCTGGCCCGCAACCAAACGCTAAATTGCATCGAAATTTTCCTTTGGTGCGGTTTATAATATTACCACCGCCGATTGCGATGGCCCGATTATCGCAATCATTCTTAAACCATTGATCTAACCTTAAGATCAACGGCCATCGCTCCGTCGCATCGGCAATTCCAATCGCACGCATTTTGTTTGTCCCTCCGATCAGCCAGTCCTCCAATTTGTTTCCCACCATCGATCTGATCCTCAGATCGGCGGCCATCGCCTAATCCATTTTTCCCTCCCAATCGTGCAATCGCATCAGAGATCCTTCATCGCACCCTTTTTTCCTCCCACCGATTGTAGTCTCCCGATTAAATCTGGACTGTCCACGTGTCCATATCCAACGACTACGATTTTTCCCCGCCATCTGAAGCAATTTAAACCTAAAAATGCAGGATTTCTTAATTGTTTTATGTTTTATGCAAGTTTTAAGTGGTTTTCGCTGTTATATTGAAGAGAGGCCAAGGGCCGGGAATGATGATTCCCGTTCCCTAAGTCCTTAAAATAGAGCCATTCACAGGGTTGTATTCAATGATTTATCAATGTTTCGTGGGCGCCGATACCATAAAAAGTCTTGTGCGGCTCTGCACATTGACAAGAAAAATGACGATTCCCGTGCCTTAAGTCCTTAAAAGAGAGCCATTCACAGGGTTGTATTCAATGATTTATCAATGTTTCGTGGGCGTCGATACCATAAAAAGTCCTGTGCGGCTCTGCACATTGACAAGACACTGTGGTTCAAAACCGCATTTAAAAGAGTATCAGTTTGAAAGACAGAGCGGAGCAGAGATGAAGACCGAAGACAGATTTAGGGAACTACGGCTTAAAATAATGATCAAAATATCGTTCCCTGCATCCAAACATAGTAAAAGGAAGTTATAAGTGTTTGACAGGAAGAAAGGACCTCCACTGCTACATTTTTGAGGCGAATTGATTCCTCAGCTACCATAAACGCCACCTGTTGCCTCAAACCATTCAAAACAGAGGCTGAAGTTATTGATTGAAGAAATATCTACCTCCAGTGCTACTAAAAATTTAATTCTGCCACAGGAATTTAATACAACAAATACCTTCAGGATTACTCCACATTATGCAGAGCCTAGAAGTCAACAAAACTCCCACCGAGTTTAAATATTAATTGTAAAACAGTTAATGCAGAACCACCTGTAAACTTCTTCATCAAGCCTCTCAAAAGGCCGAGAAGTCTTCACTCTGTATTAATTGTCCTTGAGATAATTTGTTAGATCTCACCTCCTCATCTTCCTATAAATACTGCTGTGGAATATGAGAAATTGTTGGTTATTGTTTGATCACAAGTCGTAATACTGAAACTCTTTGAAGTAAATACATAGTTTGTTGAAGTTGAAGAACAAATTGAATTTTTGGAGGTCTTGATGATGTTGTTGCATGCTTGTTCCTGAGAAGGCTCTATCATTGGATCCATGAGCTTGGCTGTTGGTGAAGTATTCTGAACTGTTTTATGTTTTCCCCTATTTTCATTATGTTTCATATTTTCTTACTACAGTAGGCTGAAAGTTTTAGGCTAAGAAATGACTCTTGGAAGCACCTTAGACCTGTTCATCCTTCACTATTTCATGTTTTCTTCTGCTGAAGTATTTTAGAGGCTTTAATCTTTCTCTTTAGTCTTCATGCTTGTTTATTTACTTAATAATTTGAACAGTTGGTTTCAGCATGATTTATGGTTTTCACTGCTTGTCTGCTGCCACTTAAAAATTGTTATTGAAGTCTCCCTTTGAATTTCTTTGCTTACAGTGAATCAGAGAGGTCTGTTTTGATCTTGCCCTTTGTCCTCACTTAAAAAGTTGGCTTAAAGGTCGTTATAATTATGATCGTAGATGTTCTTAGGTGTTCCCTCTTCTATGCCTATAATTATCAATAAATATTTGATGTTTTCTAAGTCCTTTAGAATAAAATATTTGAGGAAATAGGGCGTTCCCTGAATGTTAGATTTCATTTTAAAAGTTGTTTTGAAATCATTATTTGCTTAAAGGTGTGATTTGTAGAATTTATGGTTAGCCATGTCTATCAAAGAACTCTTTATTGTTTCAAATTATGCTTTTAAATTCCCTTTGTTGAGAATTCAATTTCTCTTTCCAAAATCATTAATGTTCATCCCATTCCAAAAACAAAAGGATCCTGTGGCCAAGTTAGATTTTCCCTTTGATATCCCATATCCTTTGATGTGTTATGACCTTTTCTTGACTCCATTGCCCAATGAACCAGATGTTTCTCCATTCTGTGTATCTTTCCTAGACCTTTCATGTTCTGCTGTATCAATTCAATCCAACCAAACAAACAAATACCTGCACTTAATAACTAGTCTAAAATCAATACTCTAAGCTCACAAGATAAACCTTAGCAAACAAACTTTGAGAGATCCCTCTCTGAGAACAGGAGGACTAGATCCTGTAACTCTAAAGATTGGTTTTGATGTTTCCTTGTCTTTTGATTTGCGAAACTATCAAAACACGGGACACCAACACGATCCGAGCCATTGATCCATACAGATCCGACAGCCTAGCGCTAATCGCATCGCGCTAGCCCATGCGTCCCCTCCTTCTATCTTCCCCGATCATGATCCTCTGATCCAATCGTATCCATTGATCTCTCGAGATCCGACGGCCCAGATCTCATCGCTCCCCTCCCATCACTCTAGTCTTCCTCCCCTCCAATTCAATCTCCGCCATCAATCTCCCCGCCAGATTGGACGACTAGCACTCAATCGCACCATCTCCAATTGGAAGATTACAATGTGTCAAACCCGCTGCCTCCCCCGATTACGATATGTCAATCCAATCGTGACCGTCCATTCAACCCAGATCCAACAGATTATGTTTAATCGCCCTCCGCCTTAACCGGGTCCCACCATCAAAGGCCTAATTCCATGCATTCGATCCATTTCCTTTGTATTTTCCCGGGACTTAAAAATCTGGTATTTACACTAATTATCATTTCTCCTCCTGTTTTCACCATTCCCGCAACCATTCCTCTAGGCCTTCATAGTATTCCTTTCACCAATCCCTCGATTTCTTAATGAGTTTATCGTATTGTGCAGGGTTGTTACAGAGTGATGAATTCACTCTAGGTTCCATAATCACAGCCACTGTGATTGAGAGTACAGGGATGCCATTACAGCAATGGCCAAGTGAAATAACAAAAATAGATTCAAGGGATTTGGGCCTGTTAATTGAATATTTAGCGCCTAATCCCATATTCAAAGGATAAAGACACAGTTTGAAGACCTAAAGAGCACACGTAACATCCATATCTGTGTTTGAATATCTGCGGAATGTTTTTCTTCAGACAGTACACCTTCCCACTAAAGCCTCCACGCCTCCTCGAGCCCAGAAACAGTTAATTACACTGATAGCAGCTTCTTAAAGACTGTCATAACCAACAGTTATGGATTATGGAGACCCGTAGACCTTATATCCATGCCATTAATTCTAGAAGGTAGAACAGAGAGATTTACAGCCAGAAAGGACTCCAAAGAAACATCAGAGGTCAGATATCGACCTGACAAAGACCCCTCAGCCATACTAAAAATTAAATACAACAATGCAGTGCCATTAAGCAATATGGGCGTGGACGCTTCCTCCATTTTTTCTTAATGAATCAATTTAATGTACATCGTCCACTCATGTTACTCGTTTTTCTCCTATAAGAACCCCCAAGAACAGATTGTATAGGGTGTTGGGCATGTGTTATATTCTTTCCACGACTAAGCACGCGTGGGGGGGGTAAGAGGGGGGGCGATAGCCCCTACTTCAATCGGGCATTAACGTAATGTTGTGGGGCGGGGGCTCCTCTCGTCGTGTCCGGGCACGAACGAAAATTTTTTGTCCTTAATTTCCGGTGGGTAGTCCACGTCCATGGTTTTGTGCATGGTTTTGCACATGGTTTTGGGGTACGATGGTTTTCGGCCCCTGGTATTTTTGTAGATCCGGTCAAGGGAACTACGGTTATGCTCTAATCCAGGGTTTATGGATTGGGGTTTATGTATGCCTCGGCATGTATATATATGTGTTGTAACACTAAAAGGAATATAATGAAAAATCAAGCTGGTTGTCCCGATTTGGGATCCAGGGGAAAATCTCTGTGTTTATCTGTTTTATGTTTTATGATCTCGCTATTGTTTATTTTCTGTTATAAGATTTGTGTGTAGATAATTTCTGTTCAGGGTTAAAACCTACATTTGGTATCAGAGCTGTTTCGGCTTCAAGGGGACGCCTTTGCTGCTGAGGGTTTTTTAGTTCGGGCCTGAGGTAGACCCTGTTCAGTGGGAGATCTGCGGGATCGATTCTTGCGGTGAGAGAAGATGGCGAGCGGCGGAAAGATAGAGATCGAGAAATTTAATGGTCAGAGTTTTGATTTGTGGAAGCTCAAGATGGAGGATTTGCTGGTGGATAAAGATCAGTGGATCGCGGTAGATCCAGGTTCTAAGCCAACAGGAATGTCAGATGAAGACTGGAAGAAACTGGATCGAAAGGCTAAAAGCACAATATGGTTGTGTGTCTCAGATTCAGTATTGTTGAATGTATCTGGGGAAGCTACGGCGAAGACCTTGTGGGAAAAGCTAGGGACTTTGTACCAATCTAAGTCTCTAGTGAATAAATTGTTCCTACGGAAAAAGTTGTATAACCTGAGGATGAAGGATGGAGACTCGGTGACAGAGCATCTGAATGCCTTCAATACTGTGGTAAGTCAGCTGTCATCTGTTGATATTAAAATCTCAGATGAAGATAAGTGCATCAGTTTGTTGTGTTCTCTACCAGATTCGTGAGACAGTCTGGTTATTGCAATAGGTAGTAATACAACTACCTTGAATTTTGATGACATTGTCTTAGCCTTGCTGTCAGAGGAAATGAGACGAATAAATATGGAGGATCAGAATGGAGATGCCTTATCTGTACGAGGAAGGTCCCAGAACAAAAACAATAATAAGGTTTCGGTAGTGGGAGATCTAAATTCAGGCCATGCGCGATAACCTCTCCGGAAATTTTATTCGTTTGTAAAGGTATGCTGAAAATGCGGAAAGGAAGGGCACTACAAAAAGGAGTGCAGATCTAAAGCTCCTGAGAAAGGAAAGGGATCTGATGATGCTCCTTCTGCAGAGGAAAAAACCACCTCGGATGAAGGTGGGGATGTGTATTTGGCTTCTTCTTCAAACACACATGTAGATCATGAGTCATGGTTGATTGACTCAGGTGCATCCTTTCACTTCACTCCCCATAGGGAGTGGTTCTGCGAGTATGAGAAATATGATGGTGGTGATGTCTTCCTAGGGAATGATAGGAAGGCCAGAATCATCGGACGTGGAAAGGTCAAGCTGAAGCTGCAAGGTGGAAGGATTAGAACACTTCCTGGTGTTCTGCATATTCCTGCATTGGCCAGAAATCTGATTTATGTAAGCAAGATGGATGATGCAGGTGTAAAAACAGTGTTCGAGAAAGATGCCTGCAAGATGGTTTGGGGAGCACTAGTATTAATGCAGGGAGTTCGGACTGGAACTCTGTAAAAGCTACAAGGTAGCACTGTTATTGATGGGTGTAATAGTTCTGTGGTTCCTGAAAGTGGGACAGAAAGTCTAGCTGTCTCTGGAGAAAAGACCATGCTATGGCATCAAAGGCTTGGACATATTGGAGAGAAGGGCCTTCGGATACTGCATAGAGATGGTATGGTAGAAGGTATGTCTAATTGTTCTCTGGATTTCGATTTCTGTGAACATTGTGTATATGGGAAGCAGAATCGGGTGAGTTTTCCTTCTGGTGCTAAGAGGGCAAACAAGATATTAGAACTTGTTCACAGTGATGTGTTTGGGCCTGTGTCAGTTCCATCACTGGGAAAGTCTGTGTACTGTGTTTCATTCATAGATGACTTCTCAAGGAATACATGGATATATTTCTTGAGGAAGAAATCAAGTCTTTGGACAACGAAAGAATTTAAGGCTCCTGTGAAAACCCACAGAAGAAGACAAAAATATGATGACATTTATGGGGAGTTCGTGCTGAATTTGAAGAGTTCAGAAGAAGTGTGTATAAAGCATTTACGTATGACCACCCACACACACTCACAGAAATGGAGTTGCAGAAGAATGAACAGAACACCCAGGAAAAGGCAAGAAGTATGCTCATGGCACCGTAAGCTAGGGGACAATACCCCAGGGCAGACGTTAAAGTGAGACTGCATGTTACTTAGTTAATATATCACCTTCATCAGCGTTGGAGGATAAGACCCCACATGAGGTATGGACTGGTAAGAAACCCTCTATTTCACATCTAAGGGTATTTGGATGTGATGCATATGTACATGTTCCAAAGGAGAAAAGGACCAAGTTGGATAATAAATCTGAAAGGTCCATCTTTATTGGGTATAAGGATGGTTTAAAGGGTTACAAGCTTTGGAACCCAGAAACAAGGAAGGTTGTGTACAGCCGAGATGTGGTGTTTAGAGAAGTGAAAGATGTTGTTAAACATGAAGTCCTACCAAAGGAACCTAAGAAGATAGAGTTTGAGCTAAAGGAGGATGAATCAGACTCTACAACAGAAGAAGACTCAGAAGATGAAGAGCCACAAACTCCAGCTTTGAGAAGATCAGTTCGAGAAAGAAGGCAACCAGAAAGGTATAGTCCATCTGCTTTCTGTTCAGGTTTTTTCCCTTAACTACAACTAATCATGAACCCGGGAACCGTGAGGGGAGGCAGAAGTTAGACATGAAAACTCGAAGGAGTGTCATGGTTGATGAAATGGCAGCATCCTTGCACAAAAACGATGCATGGGACTGTGATAAGCGCCACTGGTAGTTTCATTGGGGAGAAAATGGCAAGCTTAAGAAGAACATGAATGAAAGGCACAAGGTGGAGAACAAAAGTCAAGTTGGTGTTTAAAGGTTGTCTTTGCAAAAGTCAGAAATTGATTTTGGTGATATTTTTACTCCTGTTTCCAAAGTTACTTCTATTAGATTACTTTTATATTTTCCTGCTGCATTTGATTTTGAGGTAGAACAGATGGATGTGAAGACAACATTTCTTCTCGAGGATCTGGAAGAGGAGATCTATATGAAAAAACCTGAAGGCTTTATGGTGAAGGGGAAGAAAGAACTGGTATGTAGGTTAAAGAAGTCGTTGTATGGGTTAAAACAGTCACCAAGGATATGCTATCAGAAATTTGATACCTATATACGAGGACTTGGCTTCACCAGAAGCAAGGAGGATCATTGTGTTTATTTTGTACCACTTTGGTGACCGTGTTATTTATTTGGTCTTGTATGAGAATGATATGTTGCTGATTGGAAATGACAAAAGAAATTATCCAAGATTTGAAGACCCGATTTTTCTCCAAATTCGACATGAAGGATTTTTGTGCTGAAAACTATATTTTGGGCATGGAAATTAAGAGAGATCGGGAAAAGAGGATGATCTGGTTAAACCAGAGGAAGTATGTCGAAACTATATTGCAAAGGTTCAATATGCAGGATAGTAAACCAGTGAATGTTCCTATTCCAGTAGGTGTAAAGATGTCTACTGAACAATGTCCCAAGACACACGAAGAAGAGGAGTATATGTCCCGTGTTCCATATGCAAGTGCAGTGGGTAGCCTGATGTATGCAATGGTCTGTACTAGATTAGACATTGCACATGCATGAGTATTGGACAACCAAACTACGACCCAGGAAGCGATACATTGGACAATAGTGAAGAAGTGGTTTTCAGATACGATGACACCAGTGATTATGGCTTGTGTTACCAGAAGACCAGATTGGGAAAGAGCTTGGACATTCGTGCCTTGTTGATGCAAGACTGGCCGGGAGATCCAGACCAAAGAAGATCTACAAGTGGGTACAATAGCTTATTTGGAGGCGCAATGGCTGATGAGTAGAAGATAGTCCGTAGTAGCTCTTTTCTAACCACAAGAGGCAATACACAAAGGTACCACTGCGGCGAAGAAATTTGTTGCGTATATTGTGTTCAAGTATGGGGTTGGCACAGCAAGCTACAAGGACAGACCCAGATAGCCAAAGTGTAATTTTCTTGGCTAAGAACCCTGCTTAGCATTCAAAGACAAAGCACATTGATGTTCAATATCACTTTGTTAGAGATATGGTTGAGGCTAAAAGGGTGTTGCTGGTAAAGGTGGACACTTTGAAGAATGTTGCAGATGCATTAACAAAGTCTGTGAGCACTCAGAATTTCTCTTGGTGTAGAGAAACAATGGGTGTTGAAGAATTGGGCCAATGAATAAGCTCTCTTGTGACCCCCTGTGGATAGAAAACAACAAGTGGGAGAATGTTGGGTATGTGTTATATTCTTTCCACGACTAAGCACGCGCGGGGGGGTAAGAGGGGGGGCGATAGCCCCCCCTTTGCACTGGGCGCAACGGGGGGGTCATAGGGGGGGCAGTAGCCCCCCCTGTTGAGGTCCAGGGCAGCGCCCCGACGAAAATTTTTTGGTCCTTAATTTCCGGTGGGTAGTCCGCGTCCATGGTTTTGTGCATGGTTTTGCACATGGTTTTGGGGTACAATGGTTTTCGGCCCCTGGTATTTTTGTAGACCCGGTCAAGGGAACTACGGTTATGTTCTAATCCAGGGTTTATGGATTGGGGTTTATGTATGCTTCGGCATGTATATACATGTGTTGTAACACTAAAAGAAATATAATGAAAAATTAAGCTGGTTGTTCCGATTTGGGATCCAGGGGAAAATCTCTGTGTTTATCTGTTTTATGTTTTATGATCTCGCTATTTTTTATTTTCTGTTATAAGATTCATGTGTAGATAATTTCTATTCAGGGTTAAAACCTACATAGGGTTCCAGATTTTCAGAAAAACATGTTGTGAAAGAATTTTGTATGCATTTGGTTGAAGCTTTAATATGAATGAAAAGAGCCCGTTGGGTTTCAGTGATGAGGAGTTCTATCTTTAATGAGGATTCTGGTCTTTGTGCTTCACAGTCTGTAACTCGCCCCTATATGTGATAGTTTAATTATTCATCTCGTTTTCATCCATTTCGTTGGTATCATGTTCTGGAATGTGAGTGGCTCACTAGTTTTTGGTATGAATTTATCCTAATTGATACTCATGCTAGAACCTGTCAAGTGCTTTAAATATGGCTCAGGCATGATATATTGTTTCATTTTCCCACTTCAACCATACTTCTGCTATATTAGTTTCTATGGGATGTTATTTTTAAAATGCTATTGTCATGTATGGATTCTTAATTTTGTAAGCCCATTACATGTTGATATTTGTTTCTGGATATCATCCCAATGATAGTTAGTATTATCTCAATCTTTCATACGCAGTAAACACCTTTTGATTATTCATCTCTGTGAGGTATTTTAGAACCCAGCCCTCTTTACAGTAAGCTTCCTTTGAATTCTCTGATACATTTGTATTAGAGTTTCACACCTTGCCTCTACAATATTTCTTTCCCTATGTCAAGTTTTCTGAAAGTTTTGGTCCCATTCAAATTAACCTTCCTGTTTACAAGAGATAGCATGAGAGCTTGTTTATGATAACTTCCCATATTATATTGTATGCTTCTTGCTGTATAAGATTTCTAGGCACTGGTCTTTCACAACTCAAGGTTGTCTCTAGGTTTGAAAACACCTTAATTGATTTACGTTTGTTAGGGTTTACCTTAACACCCTTATGAGATACAATATGACCCAAATATTCCACCTCATGTACTCCAAAGAAGCATTTGGAGATTTTTGCAATATGTTTTCTCCTCCACTAGTTTGAGCACCCTGTCAACATGTTGAACATGATCCTTCCAAGACTTGTTATAGATTAGTATATCATCAAAAAATACTAACAAAATTTTTACAAGGAAGGGTTTGAAAATGGAAGGTGCATTAGTAAGGCCAAAAGGCATGGACACAAATTCATAACGACCCTCATGAGTTCTAAATGTATTTTTTGAAATGTCTTCAATATTCATTCTAATTTGATGATATCATAAACAAAGATCCATCTTGGTGAAGTAAATTTCCCCATTTAATTCATCCAACAATTCATCAATAACAAGAATGGAAAATTTGTCTTTAATAGTGAGCTTTTTGAGCTCCTTATAATCTAGACACTTACGCCACGATCCACCCTTCTTGTGCACCAATAATACTAGAGTAGAGAAAGAGCTTTGACTAGGTTGAATTATACCAACCTCTAGCATTTCTAAAACCATATGTTCAATTTCACTCTTTTGGGAATATGAATATCTGTAAGGTTTGATGTTCGGAGGAACACTTCCTAGAATCAAATTAATAGCATGATCATGATCGCGAATATGTGGGAGGAATTTGGGAGTCTCAAATACCTTGGCATGATTGCCCAATACTTCTTGGAGATCTCAAGAAATAGATTATTTCGATGTCTGAACCTCTATTGAGCATAATTGTGCAATGAAACCACATTATTACTTATTTATAAGTTTTTTCAATCCATTAGAGATAATTATATTTCTTGGTTTCTCTACGATACCCATTAATTTAACTTCCTTTCCTTCCAAAAAAAAAACAAGAAAAGTTCTTGAAAATTAAAATCTATTGTCCCCAAATATTGTAACCATTAAAATCCTAGTACAACATAAGCATCACCCATTGGAATGGAAAACATTGGACTATTTAATAAATATTCCCCCATGGTTAGATTGATATTATAAAACTTTCCAAAACATTTTACAGTTCCTCCATTTACAACCATCACTTGAAACTCTAGTGCTAGATATAAGAAGCAATTCAATTCCTTGGATATCTTACAATGAATAAAATTGTGGGTACTACCTGAATCAAATAGAACTATTACCTTTTTTTTCTTGATATATCCTTCTATATTGAGAGTTTGAAGAGTGGTAATTCCTTCCAATTAATTACAAGATATGGTTGGATTCATTTCTTCTTTCTCCGGGGTTCGTTCCTGATGTATATCCTTTTGTGTGTGTTGCACATCATGGAGATAAAAATATTGCTCCATCTGTAGTATCCATGTAACTAGATCCTCGCCATAAAAATTCCTAATATCAATCTTTTGAATATTGTGGTTCTTAAATCCCACAATATATTCTCTAAAATCATAACTAATATTCATTTTTTCCTCATCATGATTTTCATGGATTACCTTGTTAGCACTGGGAAGCATTTCTTGCAATAACTTTGTCAACCCTTTCAACTTAAAATTAATCACATCCATGTATACTTTAAAACCCCCCATGTTTCCTTTTATACCATCCATGTCCCCTTTTAAGCCATCCATGTCATATTTGGTTTCTCTTTGTGAGAGTGAAATTTGTTGCACTCGGTCCCAAAACTTTGATATATCATGTTGCAATTCTTCCTCTTCATGCGTCATAGTAGAGGTTTCTAAGGGATTAATGGGTGTCTAATTATTTTGTTTTGGAGGAATTTTAGAACCAAATATTGATATATATTCTTAAATATTCCCTTTGAATCACTTCAAATTGATCTATCAAACAAAAGTTATGCAAATTTAAAAAATACACACCTTTTTCTTGCTTTTTAGGAGATCGATATTGAAACTATTATATCTATGTGATCCGAATCTCCAAGACCTGAAATTAAATCATGTGGTATCCCTCTAAGTATTATTTCTAATTCCACAAGTCAGAAAAAATTTGGTGTTTTCAAGATAAAGATATGCCCAATATCCCACGATGACCCGATTATGGACTGGTTCAGTAGAGAGAACTTGTATGGAGTTCCACGTGTCACTTTTTAAAAATCCGACCCTGAAAATGATATGAAAAATAATAAGGAACATTTTATTGAAGCCAATTTTTATGAAATTCAAATCTAATGCACGCAGAGGAAGTTATGATGATTTTCCCATGGTCACCTATTTGAGATGGAATTCTGGAGCATGTAAAAACATTAAATTTTTTGGATCATATCTATGAAAATATAGTGAAACAATATCTAAAATATTTAGAGGAAATTAATCAAGATTTCATCTTTGCGTGATCTAATTTTCAGCTTCTGAACCTTCATAGAAAAAAAAATTATAGCGAAAATTCCAAGATGGCCTGTTTGCAGTAGTGAAACCCTAAAATCCAAAACTTTGATACCAAATGTTATGCAAATAACTCACCAAATAGAAGAAAATATAGATCACCAACTTAAAAACTATCCTCTTCGAGGGGGAAACCTACTTTACATTACATAAATGAAAAATCCTATGATGATACAAATGACAAGACCTCCTTGGTATATATAAGGGTCTAAGGGGTCACAATATAATCAGAGCCTACATAACAATAATAATGTAAGGGCACAACAATAAAAATAGTGGGCTTCTATGGGGCACAACAATAAAAACATGGGGGATACATGGGAACAACAATAACAATAGGGGACTACACTAACAACAATAATAAGGGGAATATACTAGTATTATAGGGGCTTAATAGGTGGATCCAATATGAAATATTATGAAACGTACTCCACAAAGGTATTAAGGGTTGGATCCTTTAGAAAGGGAGTCAGAGCTTAATTCTAGTGGTATCTGGTAAACTTGTGTAGAGATTAGGCTCTCCCTTCTGGCAAGAGTCGGTAAATGAGATCAAGGGGTTGGATCTCCCTTACAACGGGTGTTGGAGAGCAAGAGAAGGTTGTAGTCTTCTATAGGTGGGTACGTGTGTACTGCTAAGAGTCCGCGGTAGTAGACTCTTGTAATAAAATTTTAGTTATTTAATAAGAAAGAAAAAAAATATGAACAAAACAATGGTCTCCCACATTGGGTTTCCACCTAAAAATCCTAGTGTTCTTATGTGTGGTTGTGTTGTTTATGTGTGATGATTTATTATGCTCTCTACTGCATACTTATGTTTTATGAAATTAATAATGCACTGGTTAAAGATAAATATCTTATGGAACTTATGAAGAATTGATTAACTTGATATACACAATTTTCTTTCACTAAAGTTGTGTACATACATGGGTTGGTTAAATAATTGTAGTGTACATAATTTAGAATAAGAAATTGAAAAGCTGAAGTGATTTTAAAATACCGATTCACACCCACCACCATCACCACCCCCCCCTCCACCCCTCAATGTTTTTTCCATTAGATGGAGAGCCCCCAAGGGCTATTTCAAATTTTTTTTAAAGTCAAATTCAAGCAAAGCTTCAGGTATTATTCACCAAATCATTTAGTTTTTAGCCTTGAAAGGAGGTTGAGCCCTCATTTTTTATGCAAGAAAGTTCAAGGAGTGAGATAATGCGAGGAAGGGGCCTTATCCAATCCAAATGTGAAGAGGAAAACATGGAAGAATCAATTTACAAGAAAAATTCATAAATTTTCCAACAAGTGAATACTAGCCTATCTAAGTCGTCGGTTATCACTCCGCCAGATTTCTAAGGCTGAAGAAGAAATCCAAACATAGGTAACCACAGACCAATATTTTGGCTTGCTATATAGCCCTACGAAATCAAAGAGGGCTCTCTCCACAAGGTCATAGCCAAGAGAGCTGGATAAATTAGGGTTTTAGTCTAGGTATGAAATGAAAAAGGGGTTTTGATTTGATTTGATTGGGTTGCTAGATGAGGATATTAGGTCAAAGCGGCTAGGTCAGGGAAAATAAGATTAGGGTTGTAGAGTTTCAACGGGGAAAGGTAGCTAGAAAGGCTAGCACATTAGGGTTCTTGGGATAATTATTTAGACAGGTGAGGAGCTAGGAAGAGCATGAAAGATGAATTCTTCCTAAACTGAAAGAACAATGAAAATCCTATGAGAAATTTTCAAAAACAGAGCATGTGAGATGAATTATGTTTCTATAACTTGAAAGTGATCATACAATAGACATGAAATGGAAAATGGACCAACAATACATTCATACAAATGAAACAAGAGAAGAAACAATTCTAGACAACCATACCACAGGTATACCAAAGAAATAGTTGCAACACTTTTATTAAGCTCCTGCCAAAATGATTACAACAGAGTCTCTGGTCAATATTCCAACGTTAAACTAATTTCGACCTGTGAAACGAATGAAAAATTACATGATATAGGCCTCAAACAAACTCCTCCTAGACTCAAGGGTCAAATCCATGGGAGGAGGAGCCGTTACACCAAAAATGAGCTGAATACCTGGAGTTTATGGAGGTCCAAGTGACTCATCCCTAACTTAAGTGAACTGATTCATTACATCTCATCATGAGTTTTCATCTAATGTATTTACCCTGGGTAATAGTAAAAACATGATATTTACATTTACCTCCATCAATTACATAAGGAAAATAATCATTTCCCAAAGTGAAAATCAACGTTGCAATGAAAACTGAGAAAAATCAAAAATTTGTCAAGGGCACCATTTTTGTGCTAGGGGCACAGCGCTAGTGCCAAGGGTGTCCTCCATCTTGCAGGTCACTTTTGGAGGCCTTCCCGGTGTCCAAATTGGGCTCACAATGGCTTGTTGTAAATCCTATTCTGTCTACTTTCCAGATATATCTTTCGTTTGCTGAATGGAGTTGATTTTCCCTATCAAAAAGTGATTCTCCCATAGTTGTTCAAGGGCACTGCGTACAGGAAAAAAAAGGAGGCAGAACATTGATTTTTGGTGTGTTTTCTGACCTTTTCACCTACCATTTGTCCAAACTAAGCCTAGCAACATTGTTTTCTGGAATTTATTTGTCATTTTTCTTCTGCTGGTGGTCTTATTTTGACAAAAAAGTGCCTCAAACAAGGGCACAACGCCTAGGGCGATGTGCCTTTGGTAGTTTAGTTGTCACAATATTGTCTAGGATTGCTGAAAAACACAAAAATTTCAAAAATTACCTCAAAAATTTTCAAAATTGATGATTAGATGCAATTATGTGGTTAGGCATCAAGTGAGGCTTCAGCTAATATGTCAAGCCTCTTTTCCTCTTCATGCATGGTCAAGGATTCAATTTTTTCATTGGCTCTTTTAAGCTTGGCCCTTGCATTTTTTTTTTCTTGGCATAGTGCTTGGCCCTCTTTCTCCATATATCATTATCTCTATTTACTTTCTCCAAAAAAATTTCTAGATGCTCGTTAGCCTTGTCAAGCCATTGCTCCTAGTTCTCATTTATTACCACTGCAAAAATTTTCATTCAAAGTGAGCTAATTAGCAAGCTCAACCTCTTTTTTCCTCTCTATTTCTAGAGCTCTTTTCATCCCTCTAGTCCTAGGCCTTATCCTTGGCACTTTATCTTCTGCCTCATTGGTTTCACCATATGTTTCTAGTGTCTCTTCAAGAAAAACTTTGGCTTTTTCTGCCTCTCCTTGAGCTTTGATTAATTTCACTTCATCAATGACATGTTTGGTCTTTAGCTTTTGGTTCTCCTGTTCATGAAATTTAATGACACATTTATACCTATCAAGATTAGTTTGTAGCTCATTAATCTTGGCTTCTTTCTCCTTGATGATTGTGCTAGTGATCTCATCATAATCATGCTCATCTAGGTCAACAATGTCAAAATTTTGTTCTATCTCATGGATGTCCTCATCCTCATCTATGATTTCTTCCTTAATCTCTGCCTCTGTCATCTCTTTCTTCCCTTTGTTTACCTTCTTTGTTGATGTAGAAGGCAAGTCCCCTTACACTATGTGTGGATCAAATACATGCTTGTGACCCTCTGGTATGTTTTTTCCAATGACTCTATCTCAGCCACATTAGCCTTCTTAGGCTCACCGATCTTAGCTCTGCTAGGTGATTCAGTCTCAATGTGAAATGGAGATGATGGTGGTGAAATGGGTGAAGGATACTGATCTGATGATGATTCATGAAATGTGGGCTGAGATGGAGGAATGGATTTGGAAGGATGAGATGATGAAGGGACATCTTGGGCATGCTGAATAGGTGAAGTAGCGAATATGTCATTATCTATGAAATTAATCCATGAAATGTTCAATTGTTGGAGGTGATGGAGGACTATGATCTTAATGAGGGAATTGTGAAAAATATTGTTCATTTGGTGTTCAAATTCTCTCCTTTGGAAAATATATGGCATCTTGTCAATGCTTCGGAAGAGGTAATAAGGTATGTTGAGCATCTTAACCCTTGTGAAGTGCATTAGTAGCCGGATATGATAGGTGTAAATTCTAGAGAACCTACATTCACAAGAAAAGTATGTCACGATGGTTTTCATCACGAGGGCATATCTCTCCAGGAGGTAAGAGAAAAGAAACTTCCCCTTTCTTTCATTCTTGTATGTAGGTTTGATGTATGGCCCAAAGTAATTCTCCTCCAATTCTTTTTTCTTGAACAATTTTTCCCCAACATTTGGGATTCCAGTGGCAACTGGTATGATGTCAGTGGAAAAAGTGAAAGTGACACCAGCAAGGGTTACTTAGCTCTCATGGAGATTGGATATGAATAGTCTGCTCATGTAATATCCCAAAAGGGAGAATGCAATAATACTAAAACACAATATAATAACTGCAGAAAAGTAAACAATAAATCTAAATACACATCAAAATGCACATAAATAGCTGAGCGATTTTATTATATGGATTTATAGAAACCAGTACAATAGTGCTCAAAATATGAGACACTCAAGCCATAGAGATGGCCTAGAATGACCCTGAAATGATCTCACAAGAGGGATTGCGTAAATGCTAAAAGTATAGAAGGTAAAATGTGTCGTCCCTGCTGCAACTGCTGGGACTACAAGTGCCATAAATATAGAAATTTAGACCTAGGTAGTGTGGGATCTCTGAGGATTCTGGAAATTGAGATCTGGGCTCTATGATGGATACCCAAGATAACCCAGAAAGGATTTCTCAGATCTACTACATGAACTGAAGAATATATGGCTACAATGTTATACAATCAGCTCAATGCAAGAAGGGCTAATCCCTTCACGAGATCCTTGGGCTAAAAGCTCAAGATCTAGCTCCTCAAATCTCCTCCACTGAAAATAATGTTGGATGAACAACAGCTTCAGAAAATTGTGTTGTAAGGGAGGGAGGCTCAATATCCTACTGCTAGATATCTCAATACAGCTCCATAATGATGGAAACAATAGATCTACTGTGAGGTGATGATCCCTACCAATATTTCTAGCTGAAATACTGGAAACTTCCTTCCTCCAATAGATCTACAGGATTGGACTGTGCAATCCTTGAAGGGACTGCTACTACATGGAGGTAAAACCCAATGGACTGAATGCCACATATAGATCTGATTCTCCTGAAAGGATGAATGTGAAGAACAAAGTGAAGGATGAACAACCTCCTGAAGATGGCACAAATGCTTGATGAGGAATACAGCTCAATAGAAAACCTTCCCAGAGTAGGAACTCGAAGTCCCCCCGTGGGTAAGGGTGGGCTTTCCGCTCAAAAACACCCTATGCTAAACAACACTACAGACTTGGCTAAATAACTCAATCATGCATAGAAATGTCCTAAGACAAATCCAGATCTAAATAGATCAAATAATAATCCAAGTATCCAAATATTCTCTTCTATTGTGCCTTTGCCTTCATTATATAGATTTTGAGCCTTCCATAGTCTAGGCCCACCTCTAAACTGCGATGTACATGTGGACATAAGTCTCCATGGTTGACTGTGAAATTTCTCCATGACCTCCATCATGTTCACATGTGATGATCAACCTCTCCATCATGTGTGCATTAAATTCACTACTTCCTCCACCATGTGCTCATTAGATGCACCCTTCTCCACTAACTTATCATTATTGCTTTATGATCTTAATTTGAATGCATTATGATTTTAGTTGACCTTTTCAAGATCCTCATGATTTTTCATTTAAGATCCATGATCTTATTTGATGTTTCATCCTTCATGATCTATCTCATAAATGAGACATGATCTTCATTAAATGAGATGCTCCACTACTCCATGAAATTTAGATCTAGATGTAAAATATCCACATACACACATCAAAAGTGGATTTTATTCATCAATGGGGTTTATGGGTCCCTCCACCCTCTTATTTACTTAATTAATTAATTTTATTAAGAACTCTAATATTCCAAATAAACATGTGAAAATTTTGGACTATTACAGTCCTCCCCAGCAAAATGTTGCTTGTCCTCAAGAAACTACAAAAGTAGATGCTAAAGAAATCTTCCCCCCTCCAAATGGCATCCACACAAGGAATGTCTCCCCATTTGCTAAAATGATTCATGCATGCCTAGCACCAAATTTGCCTCTCTAGAATGTATAGAGTGATCTCTAACTGTGTAGCTAGATGTCCCTCCTCAATCATGAGGCTCAAAGTGACAACCATAGTTTTTCCAACATCCTCCACAATACATGAGATACCTAAATATAGATGGTTCCTCCCACTAAAGGAAAGCTCCAACTCACAAAGTATACCTCCATCCCATGCTACATGAATTGAAAAGAGGCTCTTCATGCGTCCATCCTTAGCCCTGTTGGCTTTGTTGGATCCAAGCATCACCCCAACATTGAAAAAAATAAGAAGTAGAGACATATGGGTAGACAAAGATGTCAAACCATATTCTCCCAATAGTAACCACCGCAGAAATGCTTCCTGCTGCCACACCACACCATCAAAATACCAATTATAGTGTCCATACTCTACAAGTAAGAGCCATCGGAGGAATGTAAGAGCCATAGGAGGAACGCCTCTTGTTGCCATCCTCCAACACCTTCATGCTAAGTAGGGGAGTATGTAGGACCAAATTACCCCAATAGAAAGCAAAGAAAAAAGATCTATTGCTACCTCTTCACATCATCATGTGAATCATGGAGCAAGAACAACATACTGAATGACATATAGGATGTCATATCAGCCCAATACAAAAAAAAATCCATTATCACACATTGTGAGATTATTATGCCATATTACCAACAATAAAAAACACATAAACATGGGAAATGTCATTTGATGGCCAAAATCTCTCAACCAAAGTGAACATCCCTTATTTTGCTGCATTCTGTCATTGATACACAAGGCATGAGTCAAAGAAATATTAGCTATTGGGTGGTAACCATACTCACCCAAGAGCATCCAGTGCAACCATGCCTCCTTCTTCATTACATGAGTGTCATACAAGGCATGGATCATGAAAATACATGTTGTTGGGTAGTAACCATACTCACTCAAGAGCAACAACGTAGCCATGCTTCTTGCTGGCTTATCTCATAGTTCTGCAAGTGTTTTGGCAACCCCTTTCTCCATATCACCAACCATTCATCCCAATGTGGATGATGGATCTTATTCTGAAAAAACTTGGTATATTCCCATTGTAGGACACCAACCTCCTCAAATTGTTGAATAAATTTTCACTCCATGATATTTTTAAGTGCACCACTAATGAGATCTCTCCATGAGATTCTATCTTCACCAATGGCCCTCCAAAACCAATGAGGTTCTAGATCTATTGTAGGTGGAAGTTCCTCTTTGAGATGTGATATTCTCATTGAGAAAGTGTCATCTGGAAAGGAGAAAATATTCCTCATCTCAAGATGTCTACCATCTATCATATTTACTTCCATTTCTTCATGAGTGAAGCTACCTTTAGAATGCTCCAAGAATGATGGAGCCCACTCAACATCACTGCTACTAAGTGACAACTTTGTAGATCTACATGGTGATACATATGTTGTCTCATGGAAAGGTATAATGCTAAAATTATAGCTAGCCATTATACATAGGGTTATGCTCATCCCATATTTTGAAAATCTAAACTTCAACTCAAAGGGCTGAATGTAGCTCAACAATGATGAACTGGGATAACTCTTCATCTCCTTCTTGATCAACTCAAGGGTCCTATGCATAGTGATATGTTACTGATCCAAATTAGCATGTTGTTCTAATCCTTGCTCATGAAATAGCCCTGATGGTATTTCCACATAAGTTTCAATAAGAGGTACTGAAACAATATGAGATGAAAGTGTATGCATACCTTGGATCAAATGATGTGTGGGAACCTCTTGTAAGGCCACAAGAGTTCCTCCAACTGGTACAATGGCTTCTCCAACTATTGGTAAGAGTGATGGTTGATATTCTATCAATGCATTAGCGCCAGAATCTACCTCCTCCTCATGCATCTCCTGAATCATGCATGGGACTCTATATGTCAAGAGCTTAAGACTATATTGCAAATATGCAAGTATCTCTCCTCCAAATATAATTACTTTTGCAGCTGGTGGTGAATACAGTGACTCCTTATGACATGTCTCTGGTTTTCTCAGATAAAACTTCTTTCTCAACTTGTGAAAGAAATATGAATATTTAGTCACCTTTTCATGCTCCATGTGACCAAACAATGAATCATTGGCTTCACCATGAAGATGAAGTGCTTCAATCTGTATAGGCTCATTTTCAGCTAAAAGATGTAGCATAAAGAATGCATCTAACTCTTTCCTCCAAGCCTTTACTGCGCTTGAGGAAGATCTATCAAATGTAGGCAAATAGAATCTATTGTGCCTCTTTCTTCTATTGCTGTTATAGGATCCTCTTTCTTCTTTGATTTTGAAGAATTGTTGGAGAAATAGATTCTCCTTGAATGATCTAGACTGTGCTTTGTACTCTTCAAGATACAAACTAAGAGTCTCATGAGGCTCAGGTTCCATGCTTATTCTTTCTTCATTGCTATACCATTCACCTTCTTCAAAGAAAGTGGGCATAGTAGATCTATGAGGAGATCTATGATTCTCTAGTTTTCTTTGTTGCTGATAGGAAGTTCTTGGAACTTCGTCATAAAAAATTATTCTTGGATCCTTCCTTTTCCTTTCCCTCTTCATTGGATTGATGTCCTCAGAGAGATCTTGCAGGGATCTAAAGAGAAGAGTGGAAAAACTACAATCCTCCTTCATGATATATATCTTCTATATGCTTCTTCTTTTGATGCAAAAGATGAAGTGTCCACAAGCTGAGCCAAAGATCATGCTCTGATACCACTGTAATATCCCAAAAGGGAGAATGCAGTAATAATAAAATAGAATATAAGAATTGTAACAAAGTAAACAATAAATCTAAATACACATCAGAATGCAAAGAAATAGTTGAGCCATTTTATTATATAGAGGTAGAGAAACCAAAAAATGCTCAAAATATGAGACACTCAAGCCAAAGAGATGGCCTAGAATGACCCTGAAATGATCCCACAAGAGGGACTGTGTAACTGTTGAACTGCTGGAAGGTAAACTGCGTTGTCCCTACTGCAACTATTGGGTCATAAAAAGGTATCTTTTACACACCTAATTAGCCTACATTAATCATCAATCCAAAAGAGAATTTTTATTTCAAGAGCGTACTCTTTCTGAGGCTGCAATTAACTAAGAGTAATGTTGTGAAGATGTAGTACAGAATCCTAAATACAAGAGTAAACAGATGCTTGTAAAGAAACCTAATTACAGTAACATAAACGGAAATTCTCTAAAATCAATCTGCAAACCATCGATCAGGGATACAGTAGCAGTAAATCCTTCCCTTAGAAATCGATGCAACTGAAATCACACTAAGGCAAGATAACCAATCTGGGAACTTGGAAGCAATAACCAGTGTCCTCTACAGTTGGTGGTCTTGTTCTTAAAGCAATGGAAATCAAATCAAATTCAAACTACTTGCTGATGAAAATAACTGAAAGAAACTTCAAAGGCTATAAAGAATAGCAACTCGTAATTCCTATGCACACATAGCAACTATAACCAATATATTTGCTAATCTGAAGCTATGAATCAGAAATGAATAGTAAACAGAAATGAAATAGCAACATGAATTGAACAGCAATTGTAAACGTAACGCAATCAAATAACTAATCTCAATACTCCAATCCTGTCGACAACCAATACTACAAAACAATCAGTCATAACAGATCATGAATCAATAGAACAACAACTAGAATTGATTATAGAATAGAAAATATTTATAAAGATAGCAAGGTAAATAAACAGCGAATACGCTTCTGGCATATGATAAAACAATAGTGCAGTTCATTAATGCTTCACAATGAATCTGTATTCAACCCAACAGTAATCAATCAAACTCTGTAATCGTAATAAACTCAAACACGACTTCACACAACAATAAGCAAAGATTAGAAATAAAAATAGCAGGGTAATTCCACCAGAGCCGGGCCCTTAGCACCATTGAAACACTGTTGGGATACTTCAGAACTTGTGAAATGAAATAAAATGTGTCTTTGATATTAAAAGAGCATAAAGTATTATAGAAACCGCTCTCTAAAGCTGAGAGTCAATAAAACACAATATTACAAAGGAAATGTTTTCAATACAAGAATTTCCAACCTCTTCAATCACTGAAGGTGTTGCCTTATATAACAGACCCTGACGGACAAGACGAGGAACAATATGAGGCTTGAAAAGCGATCCCTCAAGATCGAAGGATCCTAAGGGATTCACTTCTCTTCATTTAGTTATCATATGGTTCACTTTGACTGAAGTCGAGCTGTCCACTGCCTTTTTTTGGCAATGCGTTCAGATTTCCTTGTCTTTGGCAGGATTTGGTCTAACTTTGGTGGAGCAGTAGTTGTATTCATCTCAGCCTCGCCTTTGGTACAACCATTCAATTCGTCTAGTTCCTGTTTTATCAACAAAAAACAATCTTTAGTCATCTTTTTACAATAAACATAAACCTTTCCAATTCTACCATAATTTTTATAATAAATTACCTTTCTAAGGTAAAAAATATTATGTCTATAGTAAAAGAATGAGAAAATACACAGTGATTTCATACCTTTTTCACTACCCAACATACCCCCCTGCTTAATCTTTTTCATGTCCTCATGAAAACTATAGTTCACATGGAGAGCAGTTAAAGAATAAGCCAGATAACGTTTGTCATCAAAAGGCCTAAAACCATGCAGTGCAACTAATGCCTCAAAAACATTCTCTGTCTATCCTTCGGGGAGTTCGTAAATGGATTTGTAATCTGAAGCAGGATACCATGCAATGGGGCTTCGAAACCTACACCCTAGCCAGAATGGTCCTTCTTTTAAAATGGTATTACTATGGGAAACCAAACGGTCTGCAGCTAGCCCAAAGTTTTTATAATTGAATGGTTCTCTATTTTTCACATTCTGATTAGAAATTCTCCTTTGGACCTTAGCTGTTATGTAAGCCTAAGTTCTAATAGATAAGAAATAATCTGTGCCATTCAAGATAATCAATTTATGGATAGGCCCCAATGCTTGGATAACACCTTCCTTTGTCATCAAACTTTTCTTCCTGGCCCAAAATTGAGATGGATTCTGAGGTTCACTCCTAACCCACAAATCTAATTCATTTTCCTACCTTTGAAAAGCATTATAGGCTTTAAGCCATTTTAACTGATTTACAGCAAAGGAAATGAACGCCTGGTGTTGGATATCTCCCACAAAAGGGCTATGGTTTGACTCACAATCATTTTCAAGTATTAAATTATGCAAATAAAACTCACACAAAAGGCATTGTACCTTTATCCCATAGAGTTTGCAGCATGATACAAAGTCATCTATAGTTTTTAGCTCTATAGATTTACCTGCTCTAACTGCCTTAATATTTAGCTGTAAATATCTTTCTAATAAAAATAAAGCATAGTTTTTAGCAGGGCATCTACAGGCTAAGACATCAGTGTACAATGAGCAGAGAGTGTCCATTTGTTTGTAGGATAATTTTAATTGATTCATTACCTTGTCAGCCTTTTCCTCTGCTTTTCAACACTTTTTGTGAGCTTCAGCTTCTACTTCATGGATAGTCTTCATCTGTTGCTGCAACTCCTGATATCACTTCCTAGGGACAGTGTCTTCTTCCAGCTTTTTCCTTTCCATTCGAGCCTATGCCAACTCCTCTTGGAGTCTGGCTAATGTGGGGTCACTAAAAGTATTCTGACTATTAGCTTGCATGTTTTCACTTGAAGCGGGTACCTCTGGAACAACTTGTGTTGGAACAGCTGTTTGTTGTTCCGCATCTCTATAATTAGGCTTAGGCATGGCTTCTGCAACTTGGGGGTTCCTCTTAGTGGCCACTCTTCTCTTTTTCGAAGTTCTCTTGGTAGCTATGCTTCTTCTCTTGGGGGCTCACTTAGGCATTTGTTTCATTCTAAGAACCCTAATGGTTTTCCTGAGCTGTTCCACGAGTATGTGAAGCTTCATTCGTTCCCTCCAAATCTTTTCAATCTCAGTTACTTTCTTCCTCTTTCTCAATGGAACGGCTGTTCCTTTTTCTGAACCTGTTTGCTCAACAGGGCTTTGGTCCATATCAGCCATGCCTTCAGTTGGGTTCTCTTGTTGGTCTTCTGCTTGGGGTTCTTCCTCAATATTCATATGCCCTTGGCTAGATTCTTCAGGAATTACACCCTCAGTTGACTCTGCTATCCCCTGAGAACTTTCAAGTTGGAATATTGCTTCGATGTTCTCCTTTTCTTGTTCATGCCTTTCAGGGGAAGCAACCCTAGCTGACTTTACTACTTCGTCAAGGTTTGCTATTTCATTCAAAATTTCTTTAGCTGTTTCTTTTTCGACAGCAGAGTGCCCTGGAAACTGATTAATATCAATGTTAAGATCTAAAGGGCTATGAGGCTACACATATTCACTCATACTGGACAGAATTTGGGCCAATTGATCTTCCCTTAAGGGGCTTCGTGGTGAACTTATAGTAGTATTTTTGGGAGGCTCTGTTCATTCTCTTTCGCTACTATGATTATCTTCATCCTCCTCACAGGTATGATAGCTTCCTTCTTCCTCATCCGAATATCGAATTTCTCCTTCAATTTCCTCTTCTTCATTATTTTCTTCTTCTGCACTGGTTTGTTTCTCACCACTGGTGTGGTGACTCATTTCTTCTTCATCCAAGTAGCGAATTTATCCCTCCATTTTCTCTTCTTCATCAGTACGAGAACTTCCTCCTTCCAATTGTGGAGGTTTTTCATCCTCTGAGTTGTGCAATTCCAGGGGCTGGCTGTTGTTGTCCGGAAGTCCTTCCATCATCCCCCTACTTCGTTTTGAATGGAGGGACTGTCCGTGAATTGATGGATCAGCTATTGAGCCATCCATTCTCTTCTATTTCGAGGCAGGTAAGGCTAACCCTCCGTCAATGGAGAATATCAACTCTTCCCAGCTGGTCTATTGTTGGGCAAGGCTATGACTTACTATTAATTGGATTAGGCAATGGTGGCTGACCACCATGTCTGCATGCTGAGCTTTTCTTATACTATGGGTGATATCATGCAGTAAGGAATTTAAAAATGCGGGAAAATTTACAGTGCATTTATGTTTTAATACAGCCAGTAACTTAAGGTGGCGAGGTCTTACCACGTCTTTCCTTCCGTTGCATGTTATATAGGCCTGCACTATCTTGGCCATTTCCGTCCATGGTTCTCCCAATGATGCTAGCTGAACTCCTTTGCCTTTGACAACCAATGTATGTCCATCATCCTGAAAAATCTTCATGGCCTCTCAAATCTTGATCTTCTTCTGAGTCCATATAGTTCCTTGCGCTGGTATACCAGATACTTCTGCAATTATTTCATCGGTTACAACTATCTGTCTTCCTCTAACCATGGAGTATCCTTCCTGCAAGTTCTCTAAAAATTTGGTAGCCACTGCTTCATGTGGTTTTTGCATCCTCTTGAAATATGTAATCCATCCAAATCTTTCCAAAATCTCTCGTGCAGCATCAGAAACGACTAGCACCTACGGCTCACTGTGAATTGGTCGTCCTCCCATTATCTCTGCACACTGTTAGTTCTTCCCAAACACACAGTGATCGCAATGGAACAGCACAGCATGGTGAATTGGAATAATATCGTTAAATTTTCGTTATTCCCTATAATGTAGGGATTTGGTTCGCATACAGATAAATAATTATCGGGATTTGATTTGCATGCAGACATCTGCGCCCCCCCTGAAGGATGATAGGTCATCCTCGACCATCAATTGAGAGAGGCAAGTGTGGCACAGCAGTAGTACAACAGGAAAAAGTAGGCATAATTATGATACATTCAATCAAATTATAGCAATTACTGAAATCAATGCGTGTGATAAATCGTAAATAGATATAAAATCATTTTTTAATTATTCAAATATAAGGAGAAGGGATAGCTTAAGATAAATATAAGTACAAATTCATTTTATTACCCACTTCAAACTAATATGATCGATCTATAATTATTTTCATGTATAATAGGTTTGAAATCAAAAGTTAAGGATTCATATTTTCATTTGATATTAAATAGAGATATAGGAAAAAGGGTTTAATATGAATATTGATGTGTATAATTGTGACTTCAATACCATCAGCAGAGCTCTGTTGCCCACAAGTATCCATAACCTTGACAGAGTTGCTTTCTCACCCTTGGAACCATTTTCCTTTATTTATGCCGAGGAAGTGCTTGTTGAATGTCATAATAGAGGCCATTGTGCTGGCTTGGTGACCAGATAAATCACAATGCCATTCATCGGGAAGAAGTGAAAAGTGGGCAGGCCAGCTCATGATGAGACCTCCTGTTCCAAGGACTTCTTAATTTTTCAGTTGTCCATTGGACCATATCCCTGGTTTCGTGGCCATGATGGGAATGCCACTTTACTTGCTTCCTTATGATCATGGTAGGCTGGCTCTTGATGAGACCCCCTATCCTCCATCTGCCAAATCATAAAATTATTAGCGAAACATGTAATTATTTTTCTTTTTTTTTTCTTTTTCATATAGCACTTTCCTATTTATACATAAAGGATGGCTCAACACTCCTTAAGAGTAGGGATGGTGGAAGAAGTCTGAACATCTCAATAGAAAATAATATGCCCTTATTCCTACTCCATAAATAAAAATCAAAGAAATTTATAACATATGGGAAGAACCAACATGATAAGGATAATCGATCAGATTAATTCAGTGGTAGTAATACAGCAAAATCATTTGATTATGTCCCTTTTTCCCTTTTTTTTCTTATCATTACAAAACAACTTTCTTAAAAATGATGATTTCTTTTGATTTGCTGATTACAGTAAGCTTTAATTTTTATGATTGTATATGAATAATATGTTTTCCTTTAGAAGAGTCATCAGAAATCTTCAAAAATGCTGGTCTAAAAAAAAAAACAATTCACTCAAAAGGTGTTGTTCCTTTAAAAAGAACAGCAGAAACAATCTGCGAAATTGTTGTTCCTTTCGAAAGGAATAGCAAAAATGTGTGAAACTGCTGTTCCTTTCGAAAGGAATAGAAGAAGTGTTGTTCCTTTAGAAAGGAACAACAAAAACTCAAAACAAGCGTAATAAACAGAGTTTTTGAAAAAAAATAGAATTCCAACAACAAAAACTCAAAATAAACGAAATAAACAGAGATTTGAAAAAACCGAATTCCATAAAACAATCCAAATAAATGAACAATCTGTATGTACAAAATTTAAAAATAAATGATTTAATAAACTGGTGCCGAGAAGGAGTTATCCCCTTCAGCCAGAATTTCTGTTAGTATGAATCTTTCCTCAGAATAAGACCACTTTAGCTATGCATAACAAATAGCCCTAACATCAATTATGGCTGCCAATATCTTTAAATTTGCAGTGAGTTGATCCAAATAAAGCTGCACAAATCCAGATCTATGCATAAAAGACATTAAGCAGTGAAAATAAAATGTTGCTCCATGCATCCAATAGATAAGACAAGAACAATATATTTGAAAGAATTTATGTATTAAACGGGCACCTGAGAGGAAAACAAGAAAGGTGTTTCCAATTCTCCTCAATGGGATGGGTTCTTGAAAGTCCTCAGCATTTCAGATCTAAAACTTTTCTCTCCTGTTGGTGTAGAAAACCCAAACAAACATAGAACTCAAAGGGAGCTCACAAAGAAAATGATGAGAATATGACAATGATAATGGCTCAGAGTCAGACCAAGAGTATAGATCTAGAGTGATCTAATTCCAATGAAAGGTGACAAATGAATGGGAAAACCCTTCTATTTATAACAAAATATTAGGGTACTCTAGAACTTGGTGCATGAATAAAATATTATTAACCGAATTCTAGAACCACCTTTTAGGAATATTTTATTATATTTATTGGAGGGAAAAGAATTTTTGACTTGGGTCAAATCCTTTATTTATAGATAATAAATAAATAAATGATTTATTTATTATTTTAAGGAAATGGTGGAAATATAATTAAATAAATAATTATTTATTTAATTATTTATAAATGTTTTAGTCATATTTAACTAGGAATATTATTTAAATGAGGATTAAATCACTTATTTCTGGGAAATAATCAAATAAATAAGGATTTATTTAATTGATTTCCTTGTTTTGGGTTAAATATGACTAGGAATAATAATTGAATTGATGTTTTACTAATTATTCCTTGAGGAAATATAAACAAATATAGATTTTTTTATTATTTCCTTTTGGGGTTTCCTGTTTAGACCATAAACAACTTAATAAAGGTGTTTTACTAAGTTATTTCACATAGTGAAAACAATTTTACTTAGGGTAAAATTGGTCTTACATGGTGTACTTGGGTTCATCTAATTACAATAGGTTAGATGACCAAAAAATGGTGTAACATACTGCCCCCCAGCGTACGATTGTTAGGAGCAAGTCATATGACCGAAGAATGTTGTAAGAACTCAATCACCAGAAATCAAGAGGGAAGTCAGAGAGAGAAATGTAAGGTAGTCTAATGTGCTAAAGGACTAGACCCTGAGGAGATGAGACTTATAGGTGCAACAAGTCTCTTTTTATGAGATGGTACTTGTGCTAAATGCGGCGGGAGAGGCATACCTATGCCCACCGAGACAAAGTACAAAAGAATAGTGCATCCAGTAAACAAGGAACCGAACTATAAAGTACATGTTGGCATAAACACGAGCCAGATAAAAGATAGAATGATGAATCCCACATACATGTTGTGCCTAGGATAACAGCCAGGACTTATACAATAATATCTGAGTACATGAGATACAAATACAACCCAAATGCCCCCTATAAACAGGGAAGGGCTTGCAAAATATGACTAATACATGCAAATCAAAAAGGCGCTGCAAGTGGCGAGGGCCAACATCATCAAATATAAGGAGCTGCATCAAAGGCTGGAATGAAGAGGTCATCCGAGCATGTGGGGGGCTACCTGCAGGGCCACCCCCTCATGAGGGTTGAGACATCTCACACACACCCAAGAATCACCAATATCTATTGTTGCATCACTAGACCATCAAGTATACGGATCTCGATCATGCTGAAAGGAGCTAGAGCTGAGAAGCAATCAATTAAAAGGGTAATGAGAAATCCCTTTGCCTGATCTGAGGCACCAAACAAGTGTAGGAGCTGGAACCAAGGTACACTGCCCTCTAGACCTGTCTTCTGGATTGAACGAGTTGATGTCGACAGAAGGAGGTCTACCATAAATGAGGCAATAAGGGATCCCCAACTAAGGCATGAGAGAAAATAGTAGAGCGACGAACAGACGGACACTAATGATGATGATGAAATGAGGGATACTGAGTAGCGGATGGACAACTTCCCTTGTTAGAGCATAAAGGGCATGAATGGCTTGGCAGTGACTGACACAATATCATAAGGGATAGGGGACAATGGGACTGAAGGCCATAATGTGCGACATGAGAGAGGGACCAAGCAATGGAGGATGGAGGACTATAACGGGATACAAAGGGACTTGGGATAGACTCCATGAATGCGATGATGACTCAACTCAGATGCTCTAAACAAGGGCGACTCAATGGTGCTGCCACATAGTAAAGGTCCAATGGGTGACCATAAAAACATGAGTACAATAGGGTATCTCATGAAGAAAATCAACACGAACAAGGACAAGTAAGGAAGCAAAGTGGTGCCCCAAGTACAAGTGTTGTAAGTGAGGAAATTCGATTTGGAGGAGAGGTGAATAGACCCTTCATGGACAAAATGTGTCGTGGTGAAGTATCAAAACATGAACAAATAAAAGATACCCATTTGAGTGCTCGGGGAGAGCTTTCCAACGGTGCAGACGGTGTGTCAAACGGGGTTGCGGTTTGGTCGTAGCAAGAAAAAGAAAAAGCAGGGGTTTCTCGTCTAATAAGGCATTTTCCCTCCAAATACATTCATTTTCTTGTGTAGCTGTGGTGAATGTGGAGAGGAGAGAAGGCCCTAAATCTTGTGGCGAGCATAGCAGACAAACCGACCGTTGGAATCGAGATCCGTCAGTTGCAGGTAAGAGGCCTAATCCTACTCTTTGTTTTTGATGGATTAAAAGTTCAGATTAGGGTCCCAAATCTCAGGAACAGCCCCTACCTCATATTTACGGTCGGGTCACACTTTTTGGGGAAAAAACTATGACCTGGGAAGCAAGTTTGGGCCTGAAAAGTGTGACATGTCCCAGGATTTGGCCAAAAAGTGTGACCTGTCAAAGGGAGGTGATTTTAGTGCTATTGTGGGCTGAGATTCAGGTTTTTTGTAATTGAATGCAGTTTTTCCTATCTGTAGACTAACAAAGATGATGGTTTTGTGCAGAGATGGTAGATATACGGATCAAGTGGAGAGAGAGAGACCTGGGTACATTACGATCAGAAATCCAAGCGGATCAGGGTGTCCATCGTGCATTGGCCAGGTTTGGGGTTCTGAAATTTGTGGAGAACCCTCTGATGACATTAGGGGAATTTTGAGGTCTAAAATGGGCCTAATAAGAAAAATGTACAACAAAAATAAACTTTATAACAACCAATAGGATTCAAGATGATGATGTCATCCATAATGGATGATTCACTATTTTTGGAGTAAAAAAGTAAAAATATTAAAAAATAACAAAATAATAAAACTACTTTTTCAACTCGTATTTTAAACTTATCTCCCAAAATTTTTACTCAAATTTTGAGCGGGAGTACTCGTTGGATGCGAAATTTGGCATTCCTCATCCAAGTAGTACCCATGTTTCATACTTTCGATGAACCCTGCTACACGAAAAATGAGAAATACATGAAAAACATGATTGCAATCTATTTTTTTCATGTATTTCTCATTTTTTGTGTAGCAAGGTCTATCAAAAGTATGAAACATGCATACTCCTCGGATGAGTAATTAAATTCCGCATCCAACGAAATTTAATATAAACAAATTTGAGTAAAACAGCGGATAAGTTGAAAATATGAATTGAAAAAGTAGTTTTTTTCATTTTTCCCTCTAAAATTTGATGATGTCATCAAATCTTATTAGATTTTTTCCACTATTATTTTATAATTTCCTTAGGAGGCCCATTTTAGACCTCAAAATTCCCCTAATGGAGCTGGGGAGCCCTTGTTGGCCCGGATTGTCAGTTATTGGGATCCAGATCATGAGGTATTCATAGTGTAGGGGCACAGGATTGAGCTGACAGTCCAGGATTTGTATTTCCTGACTGGTCTCCCACCATTAGGGATGGTGGGAAATACATAGCCAGTGTTACCGCGGGGGTGTAACATTATGGAGTTCGTAGAGTGACATTGTCGACCAGGCGTCCGAGTTAAAGGGACTCAAATATCGATTGGGGATCTAGAGAGGTTGGAGACTCGTGCAGTGGCGGTAGCATTGTTGTGGATCCTGGGCAACCAGGCGCTCCATCACATCACTAGAGGGCAGATGATGATTGTAGAAAGTGCATTGAGTGGGACCTACTATGGGTGGGCCCAGATGATGTTGGTGTCGTTGAAACGACAGCTGTCGCTTTGTAAGCGACAAGTGAACCATGATTGTGCTTATGGAACTGTATTGTGCTCCTTTTTTTAGAAGATCCCGACCTTGCGACCTCGTGTACAGCTACCTGATGGGGGTCCGAGAGAACCCAGGATGCATCGGTGGGGGCGACTACTGTGCAAAGGAGGAGGAGGGGCGGTCGGACGGGTGTTCCGACCAGATTTATTCGCTCATTGGGATCAGATGCCATTGTACATAGACGACTATCCCTATAGTGGGATGATTTATTGGGGAGATCCGGACTTGCCGCTTCCGCCTGGTCGAGTATGGGGGCCTGATGGTAAGTGACAAGTAACTAATCTGTAATGTGCATGTTAAAGTTTGTGAATAGTATTTATGGTATTGATCCTCATATTTTTGGTATGCAGATATAGCTCCGGTGAAACTAGCTGGATATATAGGATGACCTGCAGTAGCAGGAACTACAGGTGCTAGTGGATCGAGAATGGTACAGAACGAGGATATGACCGCTCTATTGGAGGACATTCTTCATAGATGTGAGGGGCTGCTAACCGGTGTTTCGGAGTGGGGTTGGCAAGACTTAGACGACCAATACATAGAGCTATGTATTGGGCTACCCTCAGAGTGGCGAGTTATCATGCGGCGCATGGCGATGGCTGGTTAGACTGTGTGTGATCTACGAGCGGCGGGAGCAGAGCCATTGGCTAGGGATCCTCCAAAAAGTGATTAGATGTAGGGCAGGTGATGCCCCCCAGTGTGTATGGAGGGGAAAGTGGTGCCCCCCAGTTTTTGAGTTTTGGTTTTTTGTAACATGCTATGGGCATGTCATATGTTTCAAAGCAGATGGACTCTAAAAACATTTTATATGATATAGATTATGCATATGAATTGTGTTGATGATTTGAAATGTTATTGTCTTGTGTGTGATACATGCCAGTCTAGAACATGGTTTGCAATTCTATCTACGTAGTGATTTTGACTTCAAGGGACATGGTTGAAAGTAATGAATCTAAATTCACGTATTAAAAGTTTCACTCGTAAATATCGTCTAAACAGGATAGGGTTTTGCACACGATAGACACCATTGAGCTATAAGACAAGAAGCAGAGAATCTAAACAAACGTGCAGATGGAGGATGCGATGAGAGAGGGCATCGGCTAAGAGGCCACGTACTGCATCATATTCGGCCTGATTATTGGTGGCATTACCAATGCAGACCCCATTAGAAATAACGAGGGTATGCAAGGGGGTAAAGATGGCCCAAGCTGCCGAGGCTAGATTCCGGGAATAGCAACGTGCCCCATCGGCATAGCCAATGTAATGTGTGGATGAGAGGTCCGGCGGAATAGTGTCATAAGACAAGAAATGGGAGGAGGGAGAAAAATGAGGGCAGCGTGAGTGTAGGGTAGACATCAAACGACAACTAGGGGAGGGAGTAGTCTGGGTAGGATGGCTATGACTCATAGATCGACTAGAGGGTGAATTATGAGGGCTATGGGAGGAAAAGCTGGGGCTCATGCTGCGGAGGACATCATAGATACGAATGGTATCATCCTGGTTATAGGTGGGAAGGAAAAGGTCGAGGAAACCACATGACGCTGCAAAGCTACCTAAATCATCAGCAGGGGAAGAAAGGCTCACATACGGATTGTCACGGGGGATGACAGAAGAACAAGTAAAAATATGGTCAAAGGATGTAGAGCCCAAGAATGTTTCTGAAGGGGAATCAAGCAAAGAAGATGGAGTGGATTCAGAGGGGATGTACTCCGAGGGTTGTACGGATGATGATAGGTATAGGAGGGGAGCAGCAGGTTACGACATCTCAAAATCAAGGGGAGGAATGTCAATGGTAGTAGGGGGATCCTCGAGTTGGCCTGACACATACTGCGCGAGGATAGGAGAGGCGGATTGATTTTGTTCAACCTCATACTCGCGAATGACCTCTAAAGAGGCTCAGTAATGCGTGAGGGAGGACAATGGTGAGAATAATGGCCATGGACACCACACAGAGCACAAGGTTTGTTGGTGCGAAGAGTCTTTGGGTTCTTGGCTGCGGACGAGGAAGAAACAGAGGATTCAGGGACCGTAGATTCAGGGAACGTGACTTTAACCATGGGTTGGATACGGGGCAACTCGGTACAAGTATGGGTGGCATGACCGACACCATCACACAAGGCACAAGGCTTGGCGGGTGGAGGAGGAGTAGGGTTAGGTAGGGTGACCTTGTCTTTGGATGCCCCCTTTCGAGCTTTTCTTTTCTTGCCCGTAGTTGTCACAACATGAGGATGGTCTTGTTGAGGTGTTGGGGGCACTGTAGCGATGGAAGAAGCAAAGGGAATCGGTTGAACCAGTGTCAAAGCAAGGTATGGTTTGGGGTGACCTAGTGGGGTTTCGGCTGGAGGCTGAAGATACCAGACGGGTATTCCCAGGGTCAAATTAGGGAGGGAAAGGGTTGCCATGATGGGAAAAAAATAGACTCTAGGAGGGGGAGCAAGGAAAGGTATCTGACCGGTGGGATAATGGCCAGGAGGGGCAGCTCCCAGATTGTTGAGACCTGGGGGAACCGACCCAGGAGGGTATAGAGGCTCAGGTGTACTAGCTGGATGAGAAGGTCCAAAAGGAAGAGGTTCGACCAACTGAGGCGAAGGGCTAGGAGTGGGTTTTGGTGGGCAAGGTTGAGGTTGCTGACTAGCCGAAGTGGGCCATTTAAGGTCAGCCCAAGATGATTGCGTCATGCAAACATTCGCTAAGCTGGGGTCAGAGACAGGAGGAGGAGGAAGACCAGGGATTCTTCTATTAGCCACCTATAATATTTATTATACCAAAAGGTGGCTAAGACTTTTTGAGCCTCCAAGGAACAAAGTTTATCACTAAAAATTTTTGGCTCTTAAAGGCTCCTTGAAGGCCTCATGCCTCTGTCCAAAATCTTCATTATTGTTCCCATTTTTACTTAGAAATTCTGCTAGAAATCATTAGAAGAAACTACTGAAAAAAAACCATTATTTTCCCTTTCCCCCTCTTCCAAACTTACTTTCATTTTGCTCCCCCTTTTTTCCATAAAACCCTTTTGTTTTTATGATTCCACTTCTTCCCCTCATGAAAATCCTCTTTACAAGGTTAAAAACTCAATTTTTAACCTTACCAAAACCATCAAATTCCATTGAAAACTATGAAGAATTCATGAAAATACAAGTTTTTCTATGGACTTAAGCCCCTTGGGCTAAGTCCTAACTACTTCCCCCCACATGCCCATGCGTTAAAACCAAACGCCAAAGCCTTTCGACGCTAATCGCATCGCACATTTTCAAAGTGCGTAAGTTTGTGCCATGGACCGAAACTTCCGATTGCGATTGGCTTTTTATGTGTTTAAAGCTGCTAATTGTATTATTTCTCATATAAACCATAAAACCCGACCCGGTGCTTAAATCAATGTATAAATCCTTTTCCGATATGTTTTTCTTATGTAAAAGTCTCAAAACCCATTTTCTCCAAAGTTTAAACTAAAAAACTATAACCACGTGTTGAATATAAAATGGGTAGATTGAAAGATCGATCGCGCCATCGTAATCGGGGGAAACATAAATGGGTTGATCAAAAAAACCGCATCAAAGTTTTCTGATGCGATTGAGTCCTTGTGTTATAGCCCCGCCCCACCACTTTTTCATTTCATATGCTCTGTACCCAAGACCAAGAGTTATATTCCCGGGCGCTTATCGCATCGCAAAAAACTAAGGAACACAAGTCCTTGCCATATTCAAAAGTTCCAATGCGATTGGCCTATGGTTTTAAGCCCCAGGCCCTTTTGCGCTTCATATATCCAAAAGCCCCGCAGGTGGGCGCCTATCATTTTTATATGTTTTTGCCCCGAACCATTAAACCTTTGTTTATATTAAAAAAATTTGGATCTTCATGTTTCCACCTTTCGTTCTAAAAATAAATCCCCACCGTTGATCTCATGCTTAGATCACCGGCCATCGCTCTGTCGCATCGGCGATTTCAAAATCGCATCGCTTTATTCCTGACCTCCGATTGCGACTTCCCTGATTCGCTCCCTGCCGTTGATTTGATCCTTGGATCAAACGACCATTGCCTAATCGCTTCTACCCTCCCGATCGCGCAATCGCATCGCAACTTTCACATCGCATCCACTTTTTGTTCCGACGATTGGCCTCTCCCCCGATTCGTCCTCCACTGTCGATTTAATCTGTAGATCGACGACCTTCGCTTCATCGCATCACATGTTTTGATCGGCCCATCTGCTCGCCACCCCCGATTGCAATCCCCCGATTAAGATCTGCCGATTGAATCCAGGCCGTCCACGTGTCCGGATCGGATGGCCCAAAATCACTTTGCTCTATTTTTCTCCCGCTCTTGTTTTTACCTATTCCGAGCAGGTCTCCACCGTTGGATGCTTTCATCCAACGGCTACGCTTTTTCCCCCGCCATCTGAAGCAGTTTAAACCTAAAAACGCATGATTTCTTAATTGTTTTATGTTTTATGCAAGTTTTAAGTGGTTTCCGTTGTTATATTGAAGAGAGGCCAAGGGCCGGGAATGACGATTCCCGTGCCTTAAGTCCTTAAAAGAGAGCCATTCACAGGGTTGTGTTCAATGTTTTATCAATGTTTCATGGGCGCCGATACCATAAAAGTCTGTGCGGCTGCATTGACAAGAAAAATAGCGATTCCCGTGCCTTAAGTCCTTAAAAGAGAGCCATTCACAGGGTTGTGTTCAATGTTTTATCAATGTTTCATGGACATTGATTCCTTTAAAATCCCAACGGCTCTGCACAATGACAAGACAATGTGGTTCAAAACCACATTTAAAAAGGGTATCAGTTTGAAAGACAGAGCGCAACAGAGATGAAGATCAAAGACAGATTTAGGGAACTACGGCTTAAAATAATGATCAAAAGTTCGTTCCCTGCATCCAAACACAGTGAAAGGAAGTTATAAGTGTTTGACAGGGAGAAAGGACCTCCACCGCTGCATTTTGAGGGGAATTGATTCCTCAGCGACCATAAACGCCACCTATGCCTTAAAAGCATTAAAAACAGAGGCCGAAGTTATTGATTAAAGAAATATCTGCCTCCAGCGCTGCTAAGAAGTTAATTCTGCCACAGGAAGTTAATACAACAAATATCTTCAGGGTTACTCCACGTTATGCAGAGCCTGGAATTCAACAAAACTCCCACCGAGTTTAAATATTAATTGTAAAATAGTTAATGCAGAACCACCTGTAAACTTCTTCATCGAGCCTCTCAAAAGGTCGAGAAGTCTTATTTCTATATTAATTGTCCTTGAGATATTTTGTTAGATCTCACCTCCTCATCTTCCTATAAATAGTGCTGTGGAAGATGAGAAGTTGTTGGTTGGTTATTGTTTGATTACAAGTTGTAATATTGAAACTCTTTGAAGTAAATACATAGTCTGTTGAAGTTGAACAAAAAATTGAAGTCTTGGAGATCTTGATGATGTTGTTGCATGCTTGTGACTGAGAAGGCTCTATCATTGGATCCATGAACTTGGCTGTTGGTGAAGTATTCTGAACTGTTTTATGTTTTTCCCCTGTTTTCATTATGTTCCCTAATTTCTTACTACAGTAGGATAGAAGTATTAGGCTAAAAGACGACTCTTGGAAGCATCTTAGACCTGTTCATCCTTCACTGTTTCATGTTTTCTTCTGCTGAAGTATTTTAGAGGCTTTAATACTTCTCTTTAGTCTTCATGCTTGTTTATTTCCTTAATAGTTTGAACAGTCGGTTTCAACATGATTTATGGTTCTCCCTGCTTGTCTGCTGCCACTTAAAAACTATTATTGAAGTCTCCTTTTGAAGTTCTTTGCTTATAATGAATCAAAAAGGTCTGTTTTGATCTTGCCCTTTGTCCTCACTTAAATAGTTGGCTTAAAGGTCGTTATAATTATGATCATAGATGTTCTTAGGTGTTCCCTCTTATGTTGTAATTATCGGTAAATCTTTGATGTTTTCTAAAATCCCTTTAGAATAAAATATTTTGAGGAAATAGGGCATTCCCCGAATCTTAGATTTCATTTTAAAAGTTGTTTTGAAATCATTATTTGCTTAAAGAATGTTTGTAGAATTTATGGTTAGCCCTGCCTATCAAATATCTCTTTATTGTTTAAATTATGTTTTCAGGTTCCCTTTGTTGAGAATTCAATTTCTCTTTCCAAATCATTAATGTTCATCCCATTCCAAAAACAAAAGGATCCTGTGGCCAAGTTAGATTTTCCCTATGATATCCCATATCCTTTGATGAGTTTGTTATGACCTTTTCTTGACTCCATTGCCCAATGAACCAGATGTTTCTCCATTTTGTGTATTTTTCCTAGACTTTTCATGTTCTGCTGTATCAATTCAATCCAACCAAACAAACAACACCTGCACTTAATAACTAGTCTAAAATCAATATTATAAGCACAAAAGACAAAATTTTGCAAACAAACATTTGAGAGATCCCTCTCTGAGAGCAGGAGGACTAGATCTTGTAACTCTAAAGATTGGTTCTGATGTTTCCTTGTCTTTTGATTTACCAAACTATCAAAACAAGGGACACTAACATAATGGCGATCATAGTGGGACCATTCCCGAGATGAGTGACAAACTAAGTAACCCTTAGGATTCTTATAAAGCCTTATCAAACCTTGAAGGATTCGGTTACCAAGCCATAAGAGTGAACTTTGTATGTTTTGACACCCTAGCTAAGTGTTAAGTCAGATTTAGGACACTCTCATAACCTATAAGACCAAAATAACTCAGAAAAACCCAAAACTTTTTAGTTTGGCTTCATAATAAACTTGGTGGTGGACCATAAAACCTTTTACCTCCTTACGAGCTAAAAACTTCCACTTGGCGACTCCACAATCCTTAACAGACCTTAAGACTCCACTGGGAAGAACCCTTATCATTATAATATCATTCAAACTCAGTTAGAGGACTGTAGAATTAAAATGTGTGCAAACAGCTTAGTTAACCTCTTAAAGACTGTCATATCTGGTTGAAATTTTCTTGTTTATTTGGATCTAAAAAATATAGCATAGTGGCTCCTAGAAAAATTCATACTAGAGCCTAACCTGACCCAAATCCACCGGAAGTAGTTGAAAACCCTGAAAGTATCCTTAGGAAGTCTCCTAAGATTGAATTTTCAACTGTTTTCAGATCACCCTTGAGAGCTAAATGGGTTCTAGAAAATATTACGGCTCCGCAAAGAAATACATGGTGATGAACCATTAAAAAGTTTACTATCCTTAGGAGCTAAAGCTTCCACCTGGCGACTCCACACTCTGAAACTCCCAAAATACCAAAGGAATCCAGCGGTAGGAGCCACGAGCTGATTGAATAGACATAGTGACCTCTTTTCTTGATTTACAAAAATGATTCCAAGAATACAACGAATATGCCCCAATGAGTAGGAATCATATCATATCCCACGGTTTCCACATAAGATGCCCCGGGCGAATTGGGATGACAACCTGCCTATTTTTCAAGGTGAAAAGTTTGATGACCCTTTATCAAATCTTATCAAATTTCACATACATGTATGGAGGTTGAAATTTGAATGGCATGGTTGCCTAATGAAAATGTTCATGTTAACATTAGAAGGAAAAGCTAGGGATTGGTATGAATGCTTAAGATCTAATGATTTGTTTTCTTTAAGAGACCTTGAATATGTGTTCTATGAGAACTATAAAGAAAACACTACATCATTATCATCGGGTGCAATATATTATGATCCATCACAAAACATCACCCAACACATTATAGATAATGAGGAAGCTTTGGAAGAGATGCATCCTAAAGATCTTTTAACAACCATTCATGAGTTTAATCTCCTATTGAAAATTTTTAAGAATATAGATGAATCAGTTGAGGAAGAGATGATCCAAGAAGTAATAAACATTCCTCAAGATATCCCTGAAAACTTAAATATTGATTCATCATCCCTTATAGCCGAGGCTCAAGAAGACATACAGCCTCAAAATCAGTCTTCGCAAGAGACAGAGAACTGCTTTACTCCTGTTCAAAAGGAACATAGAAACATCCTTCCCTTTGACAGAAAAAGAGATAGATCAGACTATTTATAAACAGTCAGTCTCTGAAACTTTTTGCAAAACAAACATTCTTGCCCATTCACATAAAGAACTTTGTGGTACATATTTAGAAAGTTCTTTTGTAGATCAGAATGAAGAAGGGTCTGCTGATAACCCAATATTTTTGATTGGTAGTATTACTTATATTCATGATTCTCCTAAATTTGATCTATCTGGTGATGATGCTTCCGAAACAAAAGTTAATTTTGCAGGATTATCATTAGTAGATCTATGGGAGGAAGATCAATTCCTTCAAAGAATTAAAGAGCAAGTGCAGACTATTTATGATACTGATGATGAAAGTTTTCGAAGTCTAGAAGTGAGTGAAGATTCATTGGATCTTTGCTCTGTTTCATTTCAGATCATCAGTAATAATTTCCATGTGATTGGGAATCAGCAGACTTTCAGCTCAAAGGATGAGGAGGAAAGAAATGAAGAAATTTTTGGGCAAGTGGAAATCAAAGATCTTTCTCTTGAAAAAGAGGAAGCAATTAAACATACCCTTGCTCAAGAATATAATAACCTCCTCATAGAGTATAGTCCACTAAACTAGAGCATACTAGGGCTACAAGAGGACAACACTGCCAAATATGATGATTCCTCCAGTTCAGACGATGATGCTTCCAAACAACTTTCTGAAGATATGCTCCTCAAAGCTGAAGTCTTGGAAGAAGACAATCTACCAGACACAGAGGACCAAAAAGAAGAGAATCTTCATATTTTCTTTGTTGATCCTATGGAAGAGTGTGTGGAAATCCCAACTGGCTCAAATTATCAAGCAGCGATCCTTTGCACGAGCCAGAAACATGAAAAGTTGTCACCTTTTGTGATAGCCTTGATATTGAAGGTTAATCTTCAATATGTTCTATGGATACCTCTGACAAGAAGCTAGAGTTTCTACTTCTTCTTGACATTACTCAGCTGGCTGCATTGGCATTTTTGTATCATATGATAAATGTAAATACTCCATGTTTAGAATAGGTTAGAATGTCAATAAAGCTCAGTTCTGAGCATGTAGTTAGTTGTTGTTTTCTGCTTTGAAGAAAAATCAAAGATTCAAAAAATACAAAAACAAAAAAAGAAAGAAAAGAGGGCAGATTGTCAAAACAAGAAAGGTATAAGCCCCATACCAAAAAGCGAAATAAATCTGAAAGTGTGCAAGCTTAAACGTCACTACTAAAAAACACACCTCTAGTTAGTCAAACTACCTAATATTGACTAATTAGCCTTTAAATTTTCTGCTGATAGGATAGTGAATTCGATTGGCCAAAATGTTTAATCTTGGCTTATCAGTAGATAGTTTAGGATAGAAATTAAAGGTTCAAACATGTTCAAAATCTGAACCTAAGTTTCCAAAAAGAGAATGACTCAAATCTGTTTTATTTTTTCTGAGTCAAGAAGATGTAAAAAATATGGTTCTAATTAGCTCAAAATCTGAACCAGAGAGCAAAGAAGAAACAACTCACATAAGAGTCAAAACAGAGCTGTAAAAAGAGTGAAGGAAGTGCTTGAATTTTCAGATTTAAGCCTTCCAATTTTGATTTAATTTTCTGCAAATAATAATCTATGTGTAGCTTGTTTTATGCCATAGATCAGCATCAAGTTAGACTGATCAATCCTAACTTGTATGCTTTTTAATTTCTTTTTTAGAAATTAGAGAATAAAAATCTGTTGGACAGTTTAATCCCAACAGATAGTAGATTAGGCAGAGAATTTTATGGACTCCACTGTTTAATCTGAGTCCGTGGAGAAATAAGGAGTAGAAATAGATTAGATTTCCTATTTTCAAAAGAATAAAATGTTGTAAAGAGTTTGCCAATCCAAGTGCACTCTAATGAAGAAAAAATGTTAGATCTGTAGGATTGAGTAAGTAGAAAGCTTGTACATGAAATTCCATTGTTATTATAGCTGCTAATATGAAGAGTAAGATTATCCTAGCAAAGGAAGAGCAGCCCAATGGATCAGGCATAGGTCAACCTCCCAGAAAATGCAAGTCTGAAGTTCTTGATGCCTTCAAGAAGGCATCATCTCGAAGTGGAGCCACTGTTAGCCACCTATAATGTTTATTATACCAAAAGGTGGCTAAGACTTTTTGAGCCTCCAAGGAAAAACATTTATCACTAAAATTGTTGGCTCTTAAAGGCTCCTTGAAGGCCTCATGCCTCTATCCAAAATCTTCATTTGTTGTTCCCATTTTTATACCCAAAATTTCTGCTAATTTCATAAGAAGAAACTGCTGAAAAACCATCATCTTTTCCTTCCCATCTTCCAAACTTATATTCATTTGCTTCCCTTTGTCTTCATAAAAACCCCTTTGTTTTCATGATTCATTTTCTCCCCTTCATGAAAAAATCCCTTCCATAAGTTAAAAACTCATTTTTTAACTTTTTCCGAACCCATCAAAATTCCATTGAAAACTATGAAGAATTCATGAAAATACAAGTTTTTCTATGGACTTAAGCCCCTTGGGCTAAGTCCTAACCACTTCCCCCCCACATGCCCATACGTTAAAACCAAACGCCAAAGCCTTTCGGTGCTAATTGCATCGCACATTTTCAAAGTGCGCAAGTTTGTGCCATGGACTGAAACTTCCGATTGCGATTGGCTTTTTATGTGTTTAAAATCTCTTAATTGTATTATTTCTCATATAAACCATAAAACCCGATTCGGTGCTTAAATCAATGTATAAATCCATTTCCAATCTGTTTTTCTTATGTGAAAGTCTCAAAACCCATTTTTCCAAAGTTTAAACTAAAAACTATAACGATGTGTTGAATATAAGAATGGGTATATTAAGAATATCCGATCGCGCAATCGCGATCGGAGAAATCACAATGGGTAGATTAAAAATACCGCATCAGAACTTCCGATGTGATTGAGTCTTGTATATATAAACTCCACCCCTCCGATTGCGATGACCCGATCGCATCGGAACCTTTGTAAGGCTCCTCCGATTATGTTTGTTTGAAACTTCCGATTGCAATGTTCCGATCGCACCATCGCATCGAAGTTCTTAAATCGCATCAGTTTTCATCACATGCATTTATTTTTTCCCCGACTGCCTATCCCTCTGATTCGCTCCCCGCCATTGATCTGATCCTCAGATCAAACGGTCATCGCCTAATTTCTTTTGCCCTCCCGATCGCACAATCGCATCAGAGATTCTTCATCGCACCCCTTTTCTCCTCCCGCCAATTGAAATCTCCTGATTAGATCTGGACCATCCATGTGTCTAGATCCAACGGCCACACTCCTCTCCCGCCTTTTGAAGCAGTTTGACCCATTTCGCCGGATTTCTTAACTATTTTTTGTGTTTTTTAGGTGTTTTTATGGTTTTCCATTGTATAATGAAGAAGGGTCGAAGGTCGGGAAAGACGTTTTCCACACCTTTGAGCTATTAAGGAGAACTATTCGTGGGGTTTCATTCAATATTTTATCAATGTTTCATGCGCATTGATACCTTTAAAAAGCCCAACGGCTCTGCACATTGACAAGACACTGTGGTTCAAAACCGCATTTAAAAGAGTATCAGTTTGAAAGACAGAGCGTAGCAGAGATGAAGACCGAAGACAGATTTAGGGAAGTACGGCTTAAAATAATGATCAAAAACTCGTTCCCTACATCCAAACATAGTCAAAGAAAGTTATAAGTGTTTGACAGGAAAAAAGGACCTCCACCACTGCATTTTTTAGGCGAATTGATTCCTCAGCTACCATAAACGCCTCCTGTTGCCTCAAACCATTCAAAACATAGGCTGAAGTTATTGATTGAATAAATATCCGCCTCCGGCGCTGCTAAGAAGTTAATTCTGCCATAGGAAGTTAATACAACAAATACCTTCAGGATTACTCCATGTTATGCAGAGCCTGGAAGTCAATAAAACTCCCACCGAGTTTAAATATTAATTGTAAAACAATTAATGCAGAACCACCTGTAAACTTCTTCATCAAGCCTCTCAAAAAGCCGAGAAGTCTTCACTCTATATTAATTTTCCTTGAGATATTTTTTTAGATCTCACCTTCTCATATTCCTATAAATACTGCTGTGGAATATGAGAAATTTTTGGTTATTTTTTGATCACAAGTTGTAATACTGAAACTCTTTGAAGTAAATACATAGTTTGTTGAAGTTGAAGAACAAATTGAAGTTTTGGAGGTCTTGATGATGTTGTTGCATGCTTGTTCCTGAGAAGGCTCTATCATTGGATCCATGAGCTTGGATATTGGTGAAGTATTCTGAACTGTTTTATGTTTTCCCATGTTTTCATTATGTTCCATATTTTCTTACTACAATAGGCTGAAAGTTTTAGGCTAAGAAATGACTCTTGGAAGCACCTTAGACCTGTTCATCCTTCACTGTTTCATGCTTTCTTCTGCTGAAGTATTTTAGAGGCTTTAATCTTTCTCTTTAGTCTTCATGCTTTTTTATTTCCTTAATAATTTGAACAGTTGGTTTCAGCATGATTTATGGTTTTCCCTGCTTGTCTGCTGCCACTTAAAAATTGTTATTGAAGTCTCCCTTTGAAGTTCTTTGCTTACAGTGAATCAGAGAGGTCTGTTTTGATCTTGCCCTTTGTCCTCACTTAAACAGTTGGCTTAAAGGTCGTTATAATTATGATCATAGATGTTCTTAGGTGTTCCCTCTTCTATGACTGTAATTATCAGTAAATATTTGATGTTTTCTAAGTCCTTTAGAATAAAATCTTTGAGGAAATAGGGCATTCCCTGAATCTTAGATTTCATTTTAAAAGTTGTTTTGAAATCATTATTTGCTTAAAGGTGTGATTTTTAGAATTTATGGTTAGCCCTATCTATCAAAGAACTCTTTATTATTTCAAATTATGCTTTTAAATTCCCTTTGTTGAGAATTCAATTTCTCTTTCCAAAATCATTAATGTTCATCCCATTCCAAAAAAAAAAGGATCCTGTGGCCATGTTAGATTTTCCCTTTGATATCCCATATCCTTTGATGTGTTTGTTATGACCTTTTCTTGACTCCATTTCCCAATGAACCAGATGTTTCTCCATTCTGTGTATCTTTCCTAGACCTTTCATGTTCTGTTGTATCAATTCAATCCAACCAAACAAACAAATACCTACACTTAATAACTAGTCTAAAATCAATACTCTAAGCTCACAAGATAAACCTTAGCAAACAAACTTTGAGAGATCCCTCTCTGAGAATAGGAGGACTAGATCCTGTAACTCTAAAGATTGGTTTTGATGTTGCCTTGTCTTTTGATTTTCCAAACTATCAAAACACGGAACACCAACATGTTCCAAGCAAGGAGGAGTCTTTGTAGACACCGGGGAAGACACTAGTCAAAGAATCGATGGTTTGCTTATTGGCTACAGAAGAGATGGTTGACTCAAGGGAGGTCTGAGATTTAGGCTCATGATATGTCAACTGGTCAATGGTGACTATCTTTCCATTGTGAGGGAAAAACATCTTGCGGTGGACTGCAGATGGGACGGCAGACATGGCATAGGTGTAGCTACACCGCAGAAGAATGTTATAGTCAAGAGGGGTGTCGATGACTTCAATGTCAATGCAAAAAATCTTGCCTACAAGGGTGATAGGACAGTTATGGAATAGGCCAATGGGCTGGGAGGCATGGCCATCCCACGCACGAAGGGTGATTGTGGAAGGGGCTAGTTCAGGAGATCTGAGTTGTTTCCAAACCGAAGAAGACATCACACATGTATATGCCCCCTCATCAATAATACAACGAGACACATTAGCATTCCAGATTTTGACTAGGATTTGGAAAGCAACGGAAACAGGAAGGGGAGGATGATCTGACTGAAGGGTGTCGAAAACAATAAATTGGTCATCAGTAGGATCTACAGTGCCCATGGCAGATAGTAGAGCCTTCCTTTGAGAAGGACACGACTGGAGGAGTTCCAGTGTCAAAATGGCGGCAAGAGACTGCGCCAAATCATCTACTACACTATACAAATGAGCAACTCGACCAGAAGCAGCATTTTGGCGTAATGGGCCCTTAGGAAACTTTATAGGGACCTCAACTTTAGGTTGAGGGATCTGTAAAGGACCATTTGGTGTCGAAAGAGGCTCTGTAGGACCTGAAGAAGGTGACTTGGGGGTAGACAAAGTAGGAGGCGTGGGGTACTAACGAGACCGAGTTTGAAGGTTAAGGTCGACGGTGAGAGGGTGGTCAGAATTTATCATGAGAATCTGGTAATTGGAGGAACCAGAAGGGGAAGGTTGAGTGGTTACCGGGGCATGAGGTGGTTGAGTAGCCACGAATCCTTGTTGAGGGAAAGGATCGATAAACACAGTGGGTTGAGAAGTAGCCGTATTGGGAGGGACAGTAGGGGAGGAATGTTTTCCCTGCAATGTGTCCTAAGGCTCCCACATCTATCGCATCTGTGGTAATAGGGGACAATCGTGAGTGTAATGACCATAAACACCACAACACGAACAGGGCTTATTGGTGTGAAGAGGCCTATCTGGCTTGGGATGAGAGCCCTGTGGCTGGTTAGCAGTGTTGGAGTTAATACTGGGAGGATTGGGTCCCTGATTACCAGGGGCAGATTGATTTTTGTTACCTTTCCACTTTCTTTGAGAATAAGGAGGATTAGTCGAGCCCTGCTGTGAAAATACTTGCCCTGGAGGGGGTAGTAGTTGTTGTGGCGGGGGTTGAAAAGGCAAGGGAGTTGGAGGTCCAAATGCTGGAGGAGCTGGGACACCAGGCTGTGGGTAAGGATGAGGGTGAGGATGGGAAAAATTGAGGTAAGCAGGAGGGTGGGCAAAAGGAGGAGGTATTTTAGATCCTGGATACATGCTACCTGGAGGGGGGAAGGTGCTGGAGGTGTTGGCCCCTCCCGGAGGGAAACCATAGCCCATAGGAGGTTGAGCATAGGTATGTGAAAGAGTTCCAACGATACCATCAGCAGAGTGAGATGCTCCCAAGGCGGTAGCGCCACCGGGTTTGGGGAGGTCAGGAAGGATGGTATAAACATAACCAGATTGAGCATAGATGAGGTCATATTTCAAGGCTATTTGGAGGGTAGCTTCTTCAGTTTGAGGGAACTGGGATGCGACATCTTTGCCAATGGCAGGTAAGAGAGAGCGAAGGAACCAGTCCATATAGACCCGATCTTCAAAGGTGGGAACGCGACATAAGCTCCTTCTTCTCTACCATTCCTGGACATGAGCGGAAAGACAGGTCGAAGAGGATTGACGAAAAGAAGTCAAGAGTTCTGTACCAGTGTCGTTTCAGAGAGGGAGCTGGAAATAAGATAAGAAGCCTTGGGCAATGGTCGCAAAGGTGGTATGGGAAGAGGCGGTCTGATGAACATACCATTTAGAAGCTTCACCAGTAAGCGTGCGTTGGAACAATCTAAGACGGATGGAATCATCAGTAATGGAGTTGGAGGAACACCACATGTGGAAAGATCAGATATGGTTGGAGGGATCTTCACTAGGAAGGCCTTCGAATTTGGGAATGTTAGAGGGGAGATTGGTTGGCATAGCAGGCCAACTAACATCGTGGCAGATAGGATCGTTGATCAACTGATTGAAATCAGGGAGACTGAGACCAGCAATATAAGGGAGCAAAGGGACAGTCAAGGTAGTTCCCATGGTGGTTCCACTAGTAACAGACCTAGCAGTAGAACCGGGGTGGTTAGCGTTAGGTCCCGAACTAGACATGGTGAAGGTAATAGGGAGAGAACCAGAAGTAGGGGGAGAACCCGAAAAATCAGAAGAAGATTCAGAGTTCGGACTCGGGGGGGGACTAACTCGACGACGGCGGGAGAGAGTAAGTCGACCAATCGGAAACTGAGGGTGAAGGCCAAGAATTCTTCAAGATAAACGCCCTGGAGGCACAATGATGACGGGAAGAAGAATAACCGATAAAGGCAAGGAGGTGCAGAATCAAGTGAGACAATGTCGAAACAAGGGTAGAGAGGTGCAGTGTCAATTGATTTTCAAGTCTTTTCCAGGTGGTGTTAACCAGACTCTTCTTCACTTAGGGTCAGTGTGTGGCATGTGTTGATTTTAATTTTTAAACCCATACGTTTTGAGAGTAAAAGAAAAAGTGTGTTGCGTAACTAAAAATAAATTTGTAGAGAATAGTAAATAAGACTGAAATAACAGAAAATTAACAGCTAACAATGCATCGATCTAACCCAAGAAGGCGGGTCTCTCAAAACTAGTCTAAAAGAGGGAAAAAATCCAATCAAAACACACTAAAAAGAGGCCAATAGATCTAAGGTCGAGAGGGACAGGGATCTAAAGGAGAAATCTACTGAAAAGAGGTGTAGAAAACAACAAAGAGGTAGAGGCAAGGTTGCTGCAACAAAGGGGGAAATCAGCTAAAGGTATAAGGGACAAGGAGGTGACCCTAGAGGTAAACCCAAACAAAATTATATGAGGTGATTTGAAAGGGAGAAGATCTAATCTAGAGGGATCTGAAAATGAGGTATCAAATCTGAAAAGAAGAAGGCTGAAAATCTAAAAATTTAGACGTCTGAAACAGCTAAAACTCATCCACAAAAAGTGGAGGGTACTAAAGCCCTAAGGGGCAAGATTCCCACTTAGGTGAGTGAAACAGATCAGAAATAGGTCTAAAAAGGCGGAAACAGAGGCTGGAAAACCTTGACAGAAGCTTCAGACAAACCCAGAAAAATTGTTGGAAAAGTGCAGAAAAGAGCAGGTCATAGGTTCTGACCTGTTTTCAGTCCAAGTCGCAGTTTTGATGTAGAAAAGTGCGTCCTCCAGTCCAGGTCGCAGTTTTTGGGCTGATAAGTGCGACCTGCAGATCCGGGTCTCTCGGCGGAAGATTTCAGAAAAAGTTGTCATCTCAGCTGCCGCTGATGTCTGTCACCTGCGCAATAGGGACAGAAACACACAGAAGTTAAAAATTTGAATGTTTTAGGGTTTTAGAGATGAAAAATACCATAAAAATAGGAAAAACAAAAAATTTAAGAGAAACCCTCGGGTCTGAAATAGCTGGATATGCAGGAATATATAAACGACAGCGGTCACAAAATAAAACCCGTGTGGAGTCGCCAATTGTTAGTATGAATCCTTCATCAGAAGAAGACCACTTTAGCTACGCATAACAAATAGCCCTAACATCAATTATGGCTGCCAATATCTTTAAATCTATAGTTAGTTGATCCAAATAAAACTGCACAAATCTAGATATATGCATAAAATACATTAAGCAGTGAAAATAAAATGTTGCTCTATGCATCCAATAGATAAGACAAGAACGATATATTTGAAATAATTTTTGTATTAAAGGGGCACCTGAGAGGAAAACAAGAAAGGTGTTTCCAATTCTCCTCAATGGGATGGGTTCTTGAAAGTCCTCAGCATTTCAGATCTAAAACTTCTCTCTCCTGTTGGTGTAGAAAACCCAGACAAACATAGAACTCAAAGGGAGCTCACAAAGCAAATGATGGATAATATGACAATGATAATGGATCAAAGTCAGACCAAGAGTATAGATCTAGTGTTATCTAATGCCAATGAAAGGTGATAAATGAATGGGAAAACCCTTCTATTTATAACAAAATATTAGGGTACTCTAGAACTTGGTGCATGAATAAAATATTATTAACCGGATTCTAGAACCACCTTTTAGGAATATTTTATTATATTTATTGGAGGGAAAAGGATTTTTGACTTGGGTCAAATCCTTTATTTATAGATAATAAATAAATAAATGATTTATTTATTATTTTAAGGAAATGGTGGAAATATAATTAAATAAATAATGATTTATTTAATTATTTATAAATGATTTAGTCATATTTAACTAGGAATATTATTTAAATGAGGATTAAATAACTTATTCATAGGAAATAATCAAATAAATAAGGATTTATTTAATTTATTTCCTTGTTTTGGGTTAAATATGACTAGGAATAATAATTGAATTGATGTTTTACTAGTTATTCCTTGAGGAAATATAAACAAATATAGATTTGTTTATTATTTCCTTTTGGGGTTTCCTGTTTAGACCATAAACAACTTAATAAAGGTGTTTTACTAAGTTATTTCACATATTGAAAGAAATTTTACTTAGGATAAAATTGGTCTTACATGGTGTACTTGGGTTCATCTAATGAAAATAGGTTAGATGACCAAAAAATGGTGTAACAATATCCATGGTAGAATCTTCTCGTAATTGTTGGTAAAAGGATTCTTAGGTAAGCGATTTATGATACAATTGTACTCGATGACTGTTTACCTTCAAGGAATGTCCAGATCCATCAATGGTGGCTAATGTAATAGTGCCATTATCATGCACTTTTTGTATTTCATAGGGTCCGAGCCATCATGTCTGGAGTTTCCCTGGGAAATCATGAAACCTAGAATCATATAGGAGTGCCCAGTCTCCTTCGTGGAAGATCTTTTCTTTGATAAGGGCGTCATGCCATTTTTCTCTCTATTGTTGAATTAATGGTGTGTGCTAAAGAGTAGAGAGCCTAATCTCATCTAACTCGTTAATTTGCTGCAGTCTTTTGTCTTGGGCTTCATTTAAATCTAGACCCACCTTTTGATCTGTTCTTAATGTCTGAATTTCAAATTCTATTGGAAAGATGGGTTCTTTTCCAAATACCAATTGATATGGTGAATACCCCATAGTGGGCCTCCACGTCGTTCAATATGCCCAAAATGCTTCTAGAAAACTGTAGGCCCAATCACATCTGTGTGAGGCAACGTTTTTTGTTAATATAGATTCAATCACTTTGTTCGTGCTCTCTACTTGGCCATTGGCCTGTGGGTGGTATGGGGTTGTAATATTGTGCTGAATGTAGTAGTTTTGTAGTGTTTCAGCTAATTTATTACCTACAAACTATGGTCCTCCATCTGTGATTATGTCCATTGGGAGGCCATATCGCACAAATACTTGGAAAATAAACTATATTACAAAGTCCTCTGTAGCTTTTGAAAGAGCCTCTGCTTCAACCCATTTGGTGACATACTCAGTTGCAACTAGGATGTATGTTTTTTGGTTTGAAGGGGGGCTAATAGGACCAACAAAGTCAAGGGCCCAGCATTCAAACGGTTCAATTACTAGTTGAGGGTTCAAAGGCATTTCATCAGACTGCCTAGGGCGACCTGCCCTTTGACAGCTATCACAGGCCTGCACAAATTTTTTGGCATATTTAAATATGGTAGGCCAATAATAGCCTATTCATAAAACCTTATGGGAAGTTCTAATATCTGAAAAATGTCCGCCACACTGCCCATCATGGCATGCTTTCAAAATATCAAATACCTCATCCTCTCGAACGCATCTTCTTATTTTCATATCTGCCCCTGTATGAAATAGGTAGCCCCCAATCCAAGAAAATCGGGTACTACGTTGTATTATCTATTTTCGTTCATTAAGGGATAGATGTTTAGGTAATTTACCTATTGCCAAATAATTTGATATATCAGCATACCAGGGGGTTCTAACAGTAACAGCGAACAAATTTTCATCTGGGAAGTGGTCTTCAACTGCTTCTGTGTCTGTTGGCTTTGGCATCCTTGACAAAAAATCAGCTACAGGGTTCTCTTTTCCAGGTCAATATTTGATTGTAATGTCGAATTCCTACAATAAAATCAACCATCTTGTTACTCTTCCATTTGTAACAGGTTTATTTGCTAAAATTTAATGGCAGATTGATCAGTGTATAGTACTACAGGATACCCAGTTATGTAATGTCTAAACTTATTTACAGCATGTACTATAGCTAAAAATTCCTTTTCAGTCACAGTATAATTTAATTCAGCAGGGGATATATTTTTGCTAATATAATAGATTGCATATGGTTTCTTGTCTTCCTCCTACCCAAGTACTGCTCCAATTGCTGTGTCTGAGGCATCAGATGAAATTTGGAATGGAAAATTCCAATTTGGGCCCCTCAGCACTGGGATTGTTGAAACAAGATTTTTCACACCATTGAAGGCATTGTCACATTTATTTGTCCAAATAAAATCAACATTTCCAGTTATTGCATATAAAGGTGCAGCTATTCGAGAATAATGTTATATAAATCTTCTATAGTAACCAGAAAATCCAAGAAAGCTATGTACCTCTGTCTATGTGGTGGGTGTGGGTATTAACAAGATTATTTGAATTTTTGCTGGGTCCACCTAAATTCCAGCTGTTGAAATATAATGCCCTAAGATAACTCCTTCGGTCATCATCATATGACACTTTTCATGGCTTAAACAAAGCCTAGTGTCAATACATCTTTGCAACACCTTTTCTAAATGTTCTAATGCTGGCTCAAAATCATCTCCTTAAGGTGTGAAGTCATCCATATATACTTCGAGCCCTTCATTTATTAAGTCTGCAAATATGTTGAGAATGGCCCTTTGGAATGTAGCAGGGGCATTGCATAGGCCAAAAGGTAAGACTCGGTAGGAAGATGTCCCTCATGGACAGGTAAAAGTAGTTTTATCTTGGTCCTCAAGGGTAATCTGGATCTGATTATACCCACTAAAGCCATCGAGGAAGGAAAAGAATTTCTTTCCTGCTAATGTGTCTAATACCTGGTCAATGAAAGGAAGGGGAAAGTGGTCATTCTGTGTTGCCTTGTTAAGTTCACGGTAATCTACACATATTATCCACTTTCCGTTCTTCTTTGGTACCACTACTAATGGAGAGACCCACTTGCTATCAGATATTGGATAGATGAAATTAACATCCAATAGCTTTTGTAATTTAGCTTTCACAATATCTTTAAGATGAGGGTTTAGTCTTCTTTGGGGTTGGCGAATGGGTCTCTCATCTTTTTCAATATAGATGTGGTGTGTACACAATTGGGGGTCAATTCCCTTCATGTCTAGATAATCCCTTGCAAAGGTTGCTTTGTATTTTCGTAATAATTGGACCAACTTTGTTTCTTGTTCAGCAGTCAGATTTTTGTTAATGTTTAGAGTTTTTCCCGACTCAATTTCTACAATCTTGCTATTGTACACAGAAGTAGTGGGTATTACTTGATCAGGAATGTCTTTCAAAGGATCTTCTTCTTCCTTATTATCAAATTCTGCCTTGATCATGTGACATTGTAGATGGGATCTGATTTGTGGTTTATTAATAAAACTATTGATGATGTCATCCTCTATTTGATCTTTAAAATCGAGAGCATTTTCTATAGTTAGAGGTGATCTCATATTTTCCATAAGATATGATACAAGTTGTTTTCTTTTTTTGATTATTGATAGGCTTGGCTGGGCTGGGGGATATAAAGCTAAATTCTTGACATAGTTTCCCCTTGTTATTGTCATGTTGCCTTGTCAACATCCAATATAAGCATCGGCAGTTACCAACCAAGGTCTACCTAAGATTAACGGGTGTCCATCTAGCCAGTTCTTTGGATTGATAACCAAGAAGTCAGCAGGGTATTCCCAGAAATCTACAGATACCATTACATCTTGTAGTGTACCCTCTGGTTTGACTACCGATCAGTCAGCCAACTCTAATAAGGTTGTTGTTGGTTCTAGCAATGTAATGCCAAGTTTTTGACAGGTGGTGGTTGTTAGGATATTGATTGCTACTCCAAAATCAACTAGGGAATTTGGAAAAAATTGCCCATGGATTTGCACTGTCACTATGGGATTTCTTGGGTCTTCATATTTTATGGGTGTTTCCATTCTTGATAATAAGTCAGATAAAGTACCGACTATTTGGACAGTTGGATTGGTGGTTGTTCTCCTCTTTGGCTTCTTTATGCATAATTCCTTAATTGTTTTTGCATATATAGGAATATCTTGAATAGCTTGGAGGAGAGGGATTTTTATACACAAATTTTTTAATTCTCCCAGAAGATCAAAATTAGGATGTTCTAATGGGCACGGTATGATTAATCATTCTGGGAATGGTGGAGAGGGAGTTGTTACTTGTTGTTGATCTTGTTGTTGAACCTCCTTTTTTTGTAATGTTTTTTCTACAGGTAACAGATCTTCAATATGAACATTATTATTTCTCTCTGTTTCTACTATGCGCCCAGACCTTAATTGAAGGACATTGCACTCCCTCAGTTCAGTTTCTAATTCTGGAGGTTCCATTATTTGGACAGACTGAACTGGCCTATTGTTTGGGTTTGGGTTGGGCTGGGCTGGGAGTTGTGGTCTTAAGTTGGTATGGGGATTTGTATAGGGAGCTAGCAGTGTAGGTTGAGAGAGAGGGATTGTTCCAGCTGGCTGATTTGTAGGTCTTTTCCAGTTTGACTTCCAAGCCTGACTCTGCGAAGTAGAGGGGGACCATTGTGTTGGATAGTTATTATTTTTCCAAAACGGTGGGCAGAAAGGAAAACTGGGCCAATTAGTTTGATTTTTTTGATTTGGCCAAGATGTTGTAGGGAATGGTTGCTGTGACCAATTGGGGAAAGGAGGTTGATTTTTCCACATTCCACTATATTGTTGAGCATTGTATTGAGGAGGTTGAAAAGAAGAAAATGGATCAGTTGGCATACCTGATTTTCATGGATGCCATTGTCGGCGCTGATTAAGTAGACATACCATTTTTTATTCTTTTTCTGCCTCCTTATAAACTGTTTTTAGGCCAGGAAGTGAGGGACATCCTTCTGTAGGGTGATATTTCGTGCAAATGGTGCAAACTTTGATCACATCCAACGAGCACTCTTTGTGGCTATGTTTCTTCCTGCATCTAGGACAGAATATTGCCAAATTTTTCTCTGCTTCAGCTTGCTTTTGTTTGGCTTGCATAATGTCGAACTGTGTTGTTAGAGTCCCAAGTATATCTATCTTAAAATATTCTAGCAAATTTCCTTACTCTGCACGATTCACACCTTCATTAGAGGTCTTTTTGTCTCTTGTAATCATATCACGTTCTGCTGATTTTAGCCTTATGTTTCCCCTCGAACTCCTAATGCACAAATCAACAATGTTAGCGTAACTCTCCTAATATATATCACCTTTTCCCATAATATTCAATGTTTCAACCCATTGATCTTTCATTCCCCTAATTAATGTAGTTTTCATCACATTATCAGGTAAGGGTAAGGATGCATAAGGGGATCTTTGAAGATTGTATTGAAACTGTTCTACATATTCTTCCAAGGTTTCATTTGGTTTTTTTGTCATTTGGAATATTTCATCTTTAGTTCCAGAGACCTGCAATAATATTGATACTTCTTTAAAAATGCAGCTTTCATCTAATCCCAATCAGTTATGACACCCCCACCTAATCCCATAACCCATCGTAAGGTTGCTAATTTAAAGTAGAAGGAAATAGTTTTAGTTTTTGAGGATCGGTGGTATAATCATATCCCCTACATAACACATCGAATTCAAACAAAAATGCATCTAGATATTCCGATGTTAAGCCATGAAATGTGGGAATATGTTGAAGGGGAATGCCCTTCATAGGTGTATTGACTGCAGTATCTACTATGGGATATTGCAGCATAGAGGTTTGCTGGGGTGTCTGCTGGTTCTGATTTTGGTTCTGGTCCATTTGGTCGAAGATGTGCCAATATCCTTCTGGGATCTCAAGGAAATTTCTAGGCTGACTAGCAGGAGCAGGAATGGCTTTGACAGCACTTCCCTTATCTGGAATAATAAGTATTCCTTGTTGACCTACTGTTTGAGGTGATTCAAGACCTTGATTTTGAATGAGTTTAACAACACTTCATTTATTTGGACTGCTTACTATTTGGACTATTTCAATAGGAGATTTTGGTTCTCATGTTTCTCCTGTTTCCCCTTCTCCTTCACGGAGATTACTAGAGTTCCCTTATTGAGGGGAAATTATGCAAGGATTCTCAATTTCTTGGGAATCTGTCTCAATTCCCTCTGTTTGATTGTTTATCTTAGCAAAGGCTTCAGATGGTGACTCTGTGGCCTGAAGGGAACTAGTAGGTTGTCTAGAGATAGCTTTTCTAGGTCCTACTGATTGCTAATATTCAGTCCTTTTAAGGATTTCATCAATAAAAGTTGTCCATCCAAGGTTCACCGGTCCCTTAGGTTTTTCAATTTTAGGAGGAATTTTGTTTTTCTTAGTTGGTCTATTCATTCAAGAAAACAAGCCTTCATTCCTACCTAAAGAAAGAGCTTACCTAATTCTATTGTGAAGCAAGCTGTGACAAAGTGTGTTTCTTTCCCGGTGCGCAGGTTCTTACCTTCCGTCTTTAATACCCAATTCTTTGCAAGCAGAAGAAAATCAGCTGTGCATCACTCCTTTGAAATGGCATACACTCTCCCTGGCAACGGCGCCAAAATGTTGGGTCATAAAAAGGTATTTTTTAAACACCTAATTAGCCTACATTAATCATCAATCCGGGAGCAAATTTTTATTTCAAGAGTGTATTCTGTCTGAGGCTGTAATCAACTAAGAGCAATGTTGTGAAGATGTAGTACAGAATCCTAAATACAAGAGTAAATGAATGCTTGTAAAGAAACCTAATTATAGTAACATAAATGGAAATGCTCTGAAATCAATCTGCAAACCATCGATCAGGGATACAGTAGCAGTAACTCTTCCCTTAGAAATTGATGCAACTGAAATCACACTAAGGCAAGATAACCAATCTGGGAACTTGGAAGCAATAACCAGTGTCCTCTACAGTTGGTGGTCTTGTTCTTTAAGTAGTGGAAATGAAATCAAATTCAAACTACTTGCTGATGAAAATAACTGAAAGAAGCTTCAAAGGCTAGAAAGGAATAGCAACTCGTAATTCCTATGCACACACAGCAACTGTAACCAATATATCTGCTAATATGAAGATATGAATCAGATATGAACAGTAAACAGAAATGGAACAACAACATGAATTGAACAAAAATTGTAAACGTAATGATATCAAATAACTAATCTCAATATTCCAATCCTGTGTACAGCTAATACTACAAAACAATCAATTATAACGGATCATGAATCAATAGAACAACAACTAGAATTGATTATAGAACAACAAAGCTTTATAAAGATATCAAGGTAAATAAATAGTGAATACACTTCTGGCAAATGATAAAACGGCAGTGCAGTTCGTTAATGCTTCACAATGAATTTGTATTCAACCCAACAGCAATCAATCAAACTCTGTAATCATAATAAACTCAAACACGACTTCAAACGACAGTAAGAAAATATTAGAAATACAAACAGCAGGGTAATTCCACCAGAGCCGGGCCCTTAGCACCAATGAAACACTTCTAGGCTACTTCGGAACTTGTGAAATGAAATAAAACGCGTCTTTGATATTAAATGAGCATAAAGTATTACAGAGACTGCTCTCTAAAGCTGAGAGTCAATAAAACACGATATTACAAAGGAAATGTTTTCAATACAATAATTTATGACCTCTTCAATCACTAAATGCATTTCCTTATATAACAGACCCTGACGAACAAGATGAGGAACAAGATGAGGCTTGAAAAACGATCCATCAATATCGAAGGATCCTGAGGGATTCGCTTCTCTTCATTTAGTTATCCTATGGTTCACTTTGACCGAAGCCGAGCTGTCCCCTGCCTTTTCTTGGCAATGCGTTCAGATTTCCTTATATTTGGTAGGATTTGGTCTAACGTTGGTGGAGCAGCAGTTGTATTCATCTCAACCTCACCTTTGGTACAACTGTTCACTTCGTCTAATTCCTGTTTTATCAACAAAAAACAATCTTTAGTCATATTTTTACAATAAACATAAACCTTGCAATTCTACCGTAATTCTTATAATAAATTACCTTTCTAAGGTAAAAATGATTATGTCTATAGTAAAAGAATGAGAAAATACATAGTGATTTCATACCTTTTTCACTGCCCAACAGCAACTATTTGGACTGGAACTGCCAGAAATATAGAAAGTCAAATCTAGGCAGTATGGGAGCTTTGATGATGTTGAAAATTGAGATTTAGGCTCTATGATGGATACCCAAGATAACCTAGAAATGATTTATCAGATCTGTCAATATAAGAATATCACCCTCTTAAGGCTTGCACATATACACTATTGGGTTTGTATATCTGCTACATGAACTAAAGAATAGATGGTTGCAATGTTATACAATCATCTCAATGCAAGAAGGGTTGATCCATTCACTAGATCCTTGGGCTAAAAGCTCAAGATCTAGCTCCTCTAATCTCCTCCACTGAAAATAGTTTCTTGATGAACAACAACTTCAGAAAATTGCACTGTAAGAGAGGGAGGCTCAATAGCCTACTACTAGATATGTCAATACAACTCCTGAATGATGGAAATAATAGATCCAATGTGAGGAGATGATCCCTCATAGGATTTCCAGCTGAAATATTGGAAACTTCCTTCCTCCAATAGATATATAGGACTAGACTGCGCAATCCTTGAAGGGACTACTGCTGCATGGGGGTAAAACCCAATGACCTAAATGCTAGATATAGATTTGCTACTCCTGAAATGCTTAATGTGAAGAAAAAAGTGAAGGATGAATCCTCCATTGGTCTCCTACCTGGAATGCTAGAAAAAACCTCCTGAAGATGGCACCAATGCCTGATGAGGAATACAGCTCAATAGAAAACCTTCCCAAACTAGGCACTCGAAGTCCCCCCATGGGTAAGGGTGGTATTTCTACTCAGAATCACCCTATGCTAAACAACATTTCAAACTTAGCTAAACAACTCAGCATGCACAAAAATTTTCCAAGACAAATCTAGATCTAAACATTTCAAAGAATAATCCAAGTATCCAAATCTTCTCTTCTATTGTGCCTTTTCCTTCATTATATAGATTTTGAGCCTTCCATAGTATAGGCCCACCTTTAAACTGTGTTGTATATGTGGAAATAAGTCTCCATGGTTGATTGCATTGTTTCTCCATGTCCTCCATCATGTTCACAGTTATGATCAACCTCTCCATCATGTGTGCATTAAATGCACTACTTCCTCCACCATGTGCTCATTAGATGCACCCTTCTCCACTAACTTATCATAATTTCTTTATGATATTACTTTGAAAGCATTATGATTTTAGTTGACCTTTTCAAGATCCTCATGATTTTAGATTTAATATCGATGATCTTATTTGACTATTTCATCCTCCATGATCTATCTCATAAATGAGACATGATCTCCATTAAATGAGATTCTCCACTACTCCATGATTTTAGATCTAGATCTAGATTCTACACACATCAAAAGTGGATTTTATTCATCAATGGGGTTTATGGGTCCCTCCACACTCTTATTTACTTAATTAATTAAGTTTATTAAGAACTCTAATATTCCAAATAAAAATGTGAAAATTTTGGAATATTACAACTCAACATACGATGATGTTGGACCCTTTGTATTGTCTCACATAATTCAAAACATTTTACATGCTTAAAACATTTCACAGTCATGGGAGAGGCCATTAGTTCCCTGGTATTTTTTGGCTCAAGTCTAAGGATTCTCCCTCCTTTTTGTAGCCTCATGTCCTCTATTTCTTCTCCCTCACTGTAACTTATGTTACGTTCTTCTTCCATAGGTGCTTAGTGTGAAAACCCTAGGGAGATGGAATGATAGTGAAGAATGAGTTTTGGGAAGTGGGAATGGGATGGGGAAATTCAGGGAGATGGGGGAAAGGGTTTATGAAATGAGGGAGGTGATAGGGATTAGTAATGGTAAGGGGTTTAAGATAGCGAATTTTATTACAGGTTAGGGATTTTTGGAGCCTAGGAAAATGAGTAGCCTAGGTATTAGGGTTTCAAAGGAAAAGGGATTAGGGAAAGGGGATTATGATATAGGGGTGAGGATAGGGTCAAAAATGATGTGGGAAGGGAATGAAAGTGCTAGGGAGTGAAATTGAAATGTAATTGGGATTTAGGGGATGATACTAGGGTTTCAAGCTCAAAATAAATACCAAATATTTAAACAACTTCAAACACCACAAAATCGACTTGATAAGAAGAGGGATGGTGAAATTGTGGCTTAATTGATTGCTGTAGGTTGTAGAGTATCATTGTTGAAGATTGAAGGCGATGGCATGTGTTTTGGAGCTCCTTAAGTGTTTTCGGGCAAGGGCACAACACACAACACAAGGGTGCATCTCACAACACAAGGGCACATCGCACAACACAGGGGCGCAACGCAGAACACAGGGGCGCAATGCAGAACACAAGGGCACAATGCACAACACAAGGGTGCAATGCACAACACAAGGGTGCAACACACAACACAGGGGCGCAACGCACAACACAAGGGCACAATGTCGCCTCTGTTTTGCAAATTTCGCCTTATTTCTTGGATTTTCATGCTTTTTCTAAGGTTTCTTGATGATGGAAAGAGAAAATGAAGTTTGAATTGATTTCCTTTGGGTTTAAATACTTTGTGGGATTTTATTTTTATGATTTTAAAACCCACTTTTGCAATGTTCAATTTCACTTTTAAAACCTTGCAAAATACCCTTTAGCTTTGTCTTGTTTGCTTTATAGATTGATCATGATGTAAGAACTCTTCATATTTTGAATTTTGATGTGTTTGGCACATGGAAATGAGTTGGAATATTTGGGAAAATGTGTACTTATAACATATAATGGACATAAAATTACATAAATAAAATAAAATTACATCTCTATTTTTTAGAATAAAATTACATTTTGGGATGAAACTTACACTTGAAATCAAAATTAAAACTTTGGAAACCATATTTACATTCTTTAAAATGCTCTTTAGATGGTAAAGGGCTATTATTTGGATCACTCTCATACTTTTTCCAACCTTATACAATGAAATGGTTTTTTATTTCAACCTTGGAAAAATGAAGCCTAGATACCTAATGAAGACTTTGACGGACCAGACTTCATGGTGACTTGTCTGACATAATGACATGATGAAATGGACTTTGATGACTGAATTATGCTAATAAATACATGAAGGTGGGCCATAAAGTATTAATTTTTTAGGAAGAGTGATGTTTTTGGACTAGGACTACCATCAGTGGGTAAATTTTTTGCATGACCTAATGGAATGATAAAAAAATTCTGAGTGGGACTCCTAAAATGATATGAAACGAGTATTTTCTATCACTGATGGCAGTATGAAAATATTGACACTAAAATTGCCCTTATTGGGGATGATAGATCTAAAATAGGTGTCAAGAACCACAGAACTCTGGATTTTACAGATCAGTGCCTTATCCATTGGACCGATACGGTAAAAAATAAAACTAATAACATGAATGAAAACTAATAACTCTGAAAAATAAACTAACTCAATACAAACTCAAATGACTGAAAATTGACTCAATACTAACTTACTTAACTGAAAATTGAACTTTTGAAAATGGCAGAAAATCAGTGAAGCCCCATGGCCTTCACTTCGCGCTCCGAACTATAGTAGTTCTCTACTTCACACTTATAGAAAATGTAACTGATATTTACAATGAAATGGAAAAATGATCGAGAAATTTGTTTCAAAAAAGATATTATTTCATGAGCCTATCGTTAATTGGTCCTCATAAACACTCCTATCCATTCATCTCCTCAAAAAAGTAAGAATTTTTTCCCCAAAAAGCTAAAATTTGATATGCCCCTTTCCATAAATTCTCAAATTTTCCATGCTTACCCTTCTCTTCATTTCTGGCATCCCAGTGGAGTACCTTATCTCCTATCTTGAATTTGTCTTCCTTATTTCTCCGATCATAGATATTCTTTATCATATCATGAAGTTTTTAATTATTCTGAAATACTTCATCCCTTGTCTGATAAAGGTGTATCATCTGATTAATACGACATTGTATGTTATTTTCCTCAGTCCCTGCTTCTTGTAGCAGTTTCATTACCGGGATAGCTAATGATGGAGGAAACACAGTATCGACACCATACACAACTTGAAAAGTAGGCATACCAATAGACTTCTTATTACTCACCTGATCTGCCCACAATGCATTAATCATCTTCTTATGCGAATTATTTTTATTCGCCTCTAACATCTTTTTAATAATAATGATCAAAGATTTATTAGAGGACTCTGCCAATCCATTACCTTACCGGTAGTAGGCCATAGAGTGTCCAAACTTAATTTTATATATATCACAAAACTCAGTCATATTCTTAGACTTAAATTTTGTCGTGTTATCTGTGATAATCTTAGTAGGAAAACCAAAATGAGACAAAATATTAGTTTCTAAAAACTGAATGATGAAAAAATCTGTTGCTTGCCTGGTCAGGATCACTTTGATCCACTTTGTAAAGTAATCTATGGCTGTCAATATCCACTTGTGTTGTTCAGATGATGTTGGGTGAATCACGCCTATGAAATCTAGGCCCCACTGCTAAAATGGTGCATGTACTAAAATAGGTTGAAGAGGTAACAGAAGAAGCTTTCTCTTACCCTGAAAATCTTGAAATTCATGGCAGCTCATTACTGCTTTGTAAACATCTGAAAAAATTGTCGGTCAATAATATCCCACTCTTAATATTTTATTGGCCTTGGTTTTCCAATATAGGTGGCCCCCACAATCTCCTTTGTGGAAGTCATTCATCACTTAGAATCCTCTTCAACCAAATAGTTCAACAACACACCTTCAGGATCCTTCCAATAAAGTGCATTGTCCAATATGCAATACTTTGAAGCTTTGAGTTTCAAAGATCTGCCTTGACTCTTAGTCATTCCTACAAGAGGGTTTCGGTGTTACAAAACATAAACAATATCATAATATCGTGGAGATGACAAAAATATATCGGATACCTGAATGAGATTCACTTATTCTTCATTTTCAAACAAGGTTGAAATTAAGTTGATGTCAAGAGCATGAATATTTGACTTATCCATGAGCTTGGCTAAGCCCTGGCCTTTGATCAACTTGGTGGGCTTGATCTCAAGGTCATATTATAGTGAAGTTTTTATCCATATTCCTATCCTACCTTCTGGGTTTTTTTGCATTAGAACTTCTTTCACAGCTACATTAGGTACATAGGAAAGATTGTGTGAATGTAATATGTACACTCTAAAATATTTCATCACTTTAACCAAAGCCAGAGCTTGTTTCTCTATAATGTTGTAGCGAAGGGCTGCATCTCTGATATTGCGATTGAAAAATGCAATTGGTAACTCTGTTTTATCCCTTTTCTGCATCAAGACTACTACCATAGTGTGCTCAAAATAAAATGAGAATATTATGAAATGACTAGTATAATCAGGACATATCAAAACCAGGGAAGTATTCAAGGCAACCTTAAATGAATGGAAATATTTCCGGGCATCTTCAGACCACTTCACATCACTATATTTCTTAAACATATTTATCAATTATCTAAGATGCTCGACTAAATTAGGAATGAATCTACATAATAAATTCATCTTACCATTGAATGTTTGTACTTCCTTTTTGCTGCGAGGGAAATAAATCTACTAAATTTCTTGAACATGGGAAGGGTCAATCCGGATCCCATCCTTGGAGATGATGTGACCATGGAGTTTTCCCTTCTCCATGGCAAAAACGCTTTTCTTTGGGTTGAGAGATATTCCAAACTTCCTGCATCTCTCGAAAACAATTCTTAAATGGTGCAAATGTTCATCATCAAAATGTGAAAAAACTGTCAAGTAATCTAAATAAACAACCAAGAAAACATCTTTTTAATTGGCAGATGTTATGTCCATGGCCCGCTGGAATGTGCCCCCTACATTTTTCAAATAAATGGAATTTTTTCATATTTGAAGGTGCCCAAGGTGTAGTAAATGTTGTCTTGTCCTGATCATCCTCATGCACCAAAATTTTGTTGTAGCCTGAATAGCCATCCAACAGTGACATCCAGGAATAACCGACAACTCTTTGAAGTATATGGTCCATCTTTGAAAGTGGATAGTTGTACTTGAGGGAAACTTTGTTCAAGTTTCTAAAATCTATGCAAAGTTAGATTTTTGCAGTCTTCTTTCTTATTGGTACCAAATTTGAAATCCAATCATATAATCTGATCGGGACAACAATACCGGACTTGAAAAGTCTATTTACCTCTTTTTCAATTAATGGTAGCAATCTGGGATTCATCCTTCTCAACTTTTACTGAAAGTGTTTTTGATCGAACTTGATCAAAATCATGTGCTAAATGATGTTCTTGTCATACACCTTTAAATCTACATATTCCCATGGGAAAACATCAGAAAATTTAGAAATTAATTTAACATTTTCAGCCTTTACCTCGGGATAAAGGACTTGGATAGTTTAACCATATTTGGTTTTTCAGTTGTCCCAATGTTTACATCTTCAAAACCCTTTTTGCGTAGGCATAAATGTAGGCTTCCTTGCTATGTCATCTTGGAAAAACAATTATTCCAAAGGTATGAAACCTTTTGGAATATTGTTGCCTTTTAGCTGTAGTATATCCATCTAAGTTACTTCTATATCCTCGTCATCTTTATCATAAATTTGATCTATAGAACAATTCTCAAATTATTCTTCACCTTGGAGAAAGTTCTTTATCTGCTTATCATCCCAGAAAACTTGCCAATATTGCAAGTTATCGGGAATAGTGGGTCGATACTTCACATGAATCTCAAATTTTATGTTTGAAAATATGGGGATTTTGAAATTGCTTGCATCTTTAGCCAATGAATCTGCCATAAGAATTTGATTCCTTGGCACCACTGTAAATATACACTCCTGAAACATTTTCAAAATATCAAGTACAAAATTCCTATATTGTCTCATTCGAGGATGGTTAGCTTGATATTCACCTTTAACTTTCTTGATCACAAGTTTTGAATCACCATATATAGCAAACCTTCTTGCACCTAGTTTTTTCAAGATCTTTAGGCCAGTAATCAGTGCTTCATACTCAGCTTCACTGTTAGTGCAATCAAAAGATAATTTATAAGAGCACAATCTAACATTTGTGGGGACCTTATTCTACTGATGAAAAAGATTGTGGACCCAAATTCCAATGTCTGCCCCATATTTCCCCAGGGCACCCTCAAATTCCATGGACCATAGACCATTCTCATCCTCCAAATGTTGAAACTCTGATTTCTATTTTGGCTCAATTTTCTGAACTGTACCTTCATGTTTTTCCGTATTTTCTTGCACTTTATCTAATGGTTGTTCTGGATCTTTCACTACTTCCTTTGATTGTTGTTCTGATGAGATAGGCAGATTCATATTTTCTTTTGCTATAACTTCTCCGATACAATTATGAATCTATGGAACATATTCTACATCTAGTAGCTAGCTATCTACATCATTTAAGACACTATCATTAAACACAATAAATGAATATAAATCTGTATGTACAACGTTTATCGGATGATTGTTAGGCTTTTCTTTTCTTGTGACCATATATTTCATCTTAGTTTCACGGTACAATTTTCTCAATTGCCCAAAAACAGGGATAGTTGCATAAGAAAATTCTAATTGCAATGTGCCTCATAATCCCCCCCCCAGGATCTTGACAGCAGCATGTCAAAGTGTGGCAGTATGTCAGCTACCACCACATCCATTAAAACAATCTTTGTCAGAATCTTCTCTAGGGAGACTACCAAATATTTAATAAGGCCAATACAACGGATTCTACCTTTATCGAAGGAGTATTAGCTATGGTAGGGATAAGTGATGTCAAGGCCCAACTTCTCCATTATGGCTTTTGGCATTAGATTGTGAGAGGCTCCAGAGTCTAACATGGAATTATGTAAAATGCACTGGTGTATTCTTAGACTCAAGTAAAAAGGAGGAACCTCGCTATCTTCTAATTGACCATCAATAGCATGACCAAAAATGAGTTCGGGCTTATCATCTTTGAAATTTACCATGTCGAACAAAGGATCTACTTTAAGCATATTGGAAACATGGGAATTATACTGGTTATTCTTAACAAGCTCAGTTAAACAAATAGACACTTTTAACTTTGAAATTTCTGTTTCTAGACTAAAGGGAGGAGTTTTCTATACCTCTTTAATGGCGATGTCTTGTTGTCTAGCATAGTCCTTTGATGGAATTTATTTCTTCTGATTGTCCTTTTCCTTATTTTTTGAACTCGTGGATGGCCGATTTACCTTGTTCTAATTTTTTATCACAGGCTCTTTTCCCTTACTCTGATTTCTCGGAGGATTCTGCCTTGTTTGAGTGTCTTTTTGCTGAGATGCTTTCTTCTGAAGGGGATTAACTAGCACATCTATGCTCCTCAATGACATATACCTATTTTGTGAACTAAGTGCATTCAAGTACCCCCATTGGTAATTATATGATTCGGTCTCTAATTCATGATCATTAGCAAGGATAAAATATTCATCTTTAGGATGATCTTTCTTTTCAAAATACTCCTCATCTTCGGAAAAAAACACAGGTTGATCATTAGCTTTGAAAAGGAGGGTTTCCTAAAAAATTATGTCTTCATCTTCTTCTTCTCCTTGAGCATAGTTTTGTTGCAAGGGTGTCCTAATTTGCTATTGTTGCTGTGGTGGTTGTTCAGGAGCCAAATCTATGAAGTTAGTGACCTTAAAAATATGTTTTCTTGCAGATATGGTAGATTTTTCATCAAACAAGGGGACTCTTTGGTCATAACCCTGAGATAAGTCATTCAATTGGGTGGGTAAGATAAGTGGGGAAAATCTTGCTATGATTCCTGCTGATTGAAGTGTTGGATTGACAATAGAAGGGATTGGCTGAATAGGTAATGGAACTAAAGTTGTAGGTACTGAATTAGTAGGTATAAATGATGAGGTTGAAGGTGCAGATGAAAAAACTAAAATTGATTGAGTTTGAGGTTGAGTTGAGGCAGAAATTTCCTCTTGATGGTAGAATTGGTTCCAATCTTTGATGTCAAGGTCAGATTCAGGCTTAATATCTTAAAAAATCCAATATTTCATAGGACTAAGGTCTAATTCATATAATGACTTGACCTCATATAGTCTTAGAGGATCGAATACTATGTAGGATAAAGAGGTTTTAGACTTGGATTTAATCAACGACAATTCAAATTTCATATCATATGGTATATCTTCAAGAGAAAGTATTTTAGCAAGTAGAGAAATTGATCTTACCAATGGAACTGGTCCTGACTGAATTTTTGTAGTTTGATATCTATGCCTTTGAAATATCTTCTCTGGATCATCTACTAGATCAACTAGATCAAGATCGAGATTTTCTCTGGTATACCTTCTTGAAGCCAGCTCTACAATATTAGCACTGCAATTATCGAATCAACCTTTCTGAAACTTAACCATACCATCCAAAGGATCAAATTTCAAAATTTATTGTCATACAACCAGGGAAAATAAATCTTTCGTTCCCCAGCAATGATGCCAGTATGTTATCACTCCACCAGATTTCTAAGGCTGAAGAATAAATCCCAACAAAGGAAACCACAGACCAATATTTTGGCTTGGTATCTAGCCCTACCAAACCAGAGAGGGCTCTCTCGAGAAGGTCACAACCAAGAGGGCTGGATAAATTAGGGTTTTAGGCTAGGTATGAAATGAAAAAGGGGTTTTGATTTGATTCCATTGGGTTGTTGGATGAGGATATTAGGTTAAAGAGGTTAGGTCATGGAAAATGGGATTAGGGTTGCATATATTCAATGGGGCAAGGTAGGTAGAAAGGGTAACACATTAGGGTTCTTGGGATGGAATGATTTAGATAGGTGAGGAGCTAGGAAGAGCATGAAATGTGAACTCTTCCTAAACTGAAATAAATATGAACAAACTATGAAAACTTTCCCAAAACAAAGCATGTGAGATGAATTTTGTTTCTCTAAATTGAAAGTGATCATACAATAGACATGAAATGGAAAATGGACCAAAAATACATTCATACAAATGAAATAAGAGAAGAAACAATGCTAGACAAAAATACCACAGGTATCCCAAAGAAATAGCTGCAACACTTTTATTAAGCTCCTGCCAAAATGATTAAAATAGAGTCTATGATCAATATGACAACATTCAACTAATTCCAACCTGTGAAATGACTGAAAAATTACATGATATAGGCCTCAAAAAAACTCCTCCCAACCTTAAGGGTTAAATCCATGAGAGGAGGAGCATTTCCACAAAAACTAAGTTGAATACCTAGAGTGTAGGTAGGTCCAAGTGACTCATCCCTAACTTAAGAGAAATGATTCATTACACCTCGTCATGAGTTTTCATATAATGTATTTACTCTAGCTAACAGTAAAAAAATGATATTTAAATTTACCTCCATCAATTACATAATTAAAATCATCATCTCCCAAGGTGAAAATCAAAATTGCAGTGAAAACTGAGAAAAATCAAAAATTTGTCATGGGCGCCATTTTTGTGCCAGGAGCACAATGCCATTGCCAAGGGCGCCCTCCATCTTGCAAGTCACTTTTGGAGGCCTTCCTAGTGTTCAATTGGGCTCAATATGGTTTTTTGGAAAGCCTATCTTGTCCACTTTCCAAATCTATATTTATTTTTCTGAATGGATTTGATTTTCCATGTGAAAAAAGTGATTCTCCCACAATTGGTCAAGGGCTCAACATACAAGAAAAAAAGCAGGAAGACCATTGATTTTTTGTGTGTTTCCTAATATTTTCACCTGCCAGTTGTCATTTATTTTTCATTTTTCATATGCTAGTGGTCTTCTTTTGACAAAAAAGTCCCTCAAACAAGGGCACTGCGCCCTTGATAGTCCAGATGTCACAAGACTGTCTAGGATTGCTGAAAAACGCAAAAATTTCAAAAACTACCTCAAAAATATTTAAAATTGGTGATTGGCTACTGATGATGTGGTTAGGCATGGAGTGAGGCTTCAGCTAATATTTCAAGCCTCCTTTTCTCTTCTTGCATGGTCAAGGCTTCAATTTTTGCATTGGCTCTTTTAAGCTTGGCCCTTGCAATTTTGTTTTTCTTGGCATAGTGCTTGACCCTCTTTATTATTATATCATTATATCTATTTTCTATCTCCATAAGCTTTTCTAGATGTTGTTTATCCCTGTCGAGCCATTTCTCCCAGTTCTCATTGATTACTACTGCAAATTTTTCATTCGAAGTGAGTTTATTAGCAAGCTTAGCCTCCTTTTGCCTCTCTAGTTCTAGAGTTCTTTTCAACCCTCTAGCCCTAGGAATTCTCCTTGGCACTTATTCTTCTGCCTCATTAGTTTCAGCATATGTTTCTAGTGTCTCTTTAAGAAAAACTTTGGCTTTTTCTGCCTCTCTTTGAGCTTTGATGAATTTCACTTCATTAATGACATGTTTGGTATTTATTTGTTGGTTTTCCTGTTTAATAAAGTTAATGGAAAATTTATACCTGTCAAGATTAGTTTGTAGCTCCTTAACGTTGGATTTTTTCTCCTTGAGGACTATGCTAGTTGTTGAGCCCCAAGATTGTGATTTCTTTCATCTTACTTTACCTCATTTTCGTTTTTCCATTGTTATCCCAGACCCAAATGATCAATGAAATTAGTTAAGATTACTTTTAGAATGATTAACATGGCTAACTTGCTAAGTTTTGTGATTTTGTCATTGTAATACATTTTGAACTGAAACTAGCTACAGAATGTAGACATTTCGTAGCTAGTTGCCAATTCTCCAGCTGTCTTCACCTTCAAGCATGTTCCAGGTGTCCTCTCAGGAAAAGCTACACATGGGTATATTCCACATCATGTCCTCAACGTTTGTTGCTCACCATGAAGAATGAACGAAATTCTGGACGTGGTTTTGTATGTGGGAACTCACGCAAGGAGGCAGACTCGTAATAGGACAAGGACAGTCCAGATGTCCTTTGTCACTTTACGCTGCCATCTTTAGAGTTCTAGTACAATTTTGATATGAAAAGACAATGATCCCCGTATTATCTCAAGTTCTGTTATGTAGATTTGCTATAAATGTAACTCGGGAAACCGAGAGACAAGTTCTAGATTTTGATTCCTAGATCAGCATGACCTGTTATATTATCAAGACCGAGACCACTGCTTGCTATTTTCCTTTAATGAAGAAGACAACATTGCTTTGAACGCGTGGAGTTGATTTTGAGTTAGATTCCGTCTGGTGGTAGAGGGCCCCTGCCTCCTGCACGGCTTTACTTTCGTAATTTAGATAAGTATCTTAGTCGTTTTCACGTTTTTGAAGTTGAGTTCATAGTTAATTTCATTAGTCACTATAGCTATACTTGTTCTAAGAACATCTTCCATAAGATCATGATAATGAATGAGAAATGGCTGTAGTGTTGTAGGATTTATTTGTAGTTTCTTTTGTTCATTATAACAAATGGAACTTATACTAAGAAAACTTTCCAAAATCCTTTATGATGTCTAAGTGTAGATCAGACACAATGTTTCATTGTTTGTTTGCAATGGTAGTTATTAGTCACGATCTTACTCTTAAAACGCTCTTCCAAAATATCATAATGATGGGTAGGAGATAGCTGTGATGTCTTAGTTTTTAAATTGCTTTCAGTCTTTATGTTTTCATTTGCACTGAATTGTACAGCCAAGATTGTTCTAACAAGCTTTTCCAAAATACTATTCATGATGGACAAAACAGGTTGTAGAATCCCATAGATTAATGCATGATAACTTAGTTAGGGTACTTCGGAGTCAAATTACATTCAATTCATGCTCTGTTATTTTGTTTTAAGTTTGATAATGGCTTGTTAGTTCAGCACTGTTTGTTGTAGACTAGTGACATCTTAGTTCAGTTTTAGCTTAGCTCATTGTATTTTCATTCCACATTTAGTTGTCATCCATTGCATATTAGATTACATTAGTTGTTAAACTTAAACAATACATTTTTACTTTTCAATGCTATTAAGGTAAATCTCTTTTGTCTAAATTGAGGTAATGACTCATAACCATCTAATGTAAAAGACTATTCCAAGGCCTCAAGCACTTTTTGTAACTTCTTTACTTAAATTTCATGCTAAACAAAGCCTTTCCTCAAAAGACTACTTTAAAAAGAAATCCATAACTTTTGAATAAGGTTTAGTGATGTTAAACTAAGTTGCAGAATAGACTTAGGAGCTAGTCTTAGAGTAGAGATCTTATGATGTTAACAATTTTTTTCTCCAAATATGTTTCAACAAATCTTTAACCATGGATAAAATGTTGTATCATTATAAGTTGATTGTTTAATTGTTTAGTTAGGAGAATTTGTATACTTAGCTGACCATTTATCAAGCTCTCCCAAAATACCTTTAATGAAAGAATTGGACAAGTTAAGTTTATGTTTTGATTCATTTTCTTGAATTCATTATCAAGCTTTGTATTCTGCTTAGTCATAGTTTAGGTTTGATTCTGTTTCAGTATTTTCATTTGCATTTGTCATTTTTTATCAACCAATTCGGCTTCACTCTGTTTTTAACCAGTAGCTTCTTTCCACTAGCTTTTTAGTCATTTTCCTTGTGAGCATAAAAACCATCAAAAGACCAAAAACATCATAAATCATCATAAAAGACAAAAAACATCACAAAACACTAAACACAACGCATTAGGAGACAAACACCTAGGCACATACAGTGCACTTCACTGCAGCAGTTTACCAACCCTGGTTGATAATTAAATGAACTCAATTTAGGAGACTAGGTTGAGCACAAACATTTTGGCGCCGTTGCCGGGGAAGTGAAAACTAGGTAACCTTTGTTTCTTAATTCCCAAAAAAAATTATATGCATAGAGAGAGAGACTCAAGGGGTAGATTCATAAGCAGCAGAAACAGAAATTTGATTCCTAGAACACCACTTGTTTCACCTAGACCAAGAGCTAGTACACCTTCAACTCAGACCCACATTCCATCCTTTACTAATCCTGGACTTCTAGAAGACCTAAGATCAGATATTCCATTAGAAAAACCTTCCACTTCATCCACAGAACCTGCCTTAGAAGAAGATCTAAAGACTCCTGTTAGGGACACAAACTTTTCCACTTCCACAGGAGAGTCAATCATGGCAGAAGAAGGGGGAGGAGGAGTCTTTAATGGAGAACACACATTATTTGGAGGTAGAGGTAGAGGTAGAGGAGAAGGAGGTAGAGGTGCAGATGGAGGAAGAGGTAGAAGAGAAATAGGAAACTCTTTTGGGTTCCCTATAATTGATGAAGAAACCAATACAACCATGAAAAACATTTCACCCTCTGTCCTTCCAAACTTCTATGGACTTAAAACTGAAGATCCTCAAACCTTCCTATTTGAATTTGAAGTCCTATGTAGAACTTATGACTACTTACGAGATGCTCAAAAACTTAAACTATTTCCTTCAACATTGAAAGGAGCAGCATTGAAGTGGTTTATGAGTTTGATCAACAGTTCTATTAGGACATGGGAAGACATGAAACAAGCATTTCTAGAGAGGTATTTGGATTATTGTATGCCGGTCAATCATAAGGAAGAAGTTTTTAAGATGTTACAAAAAGAAGATGAAAACTTGGAAGATTTGTTGGAGAGATTTCATTACAACATCAAAAGAGCAAAAATGGAAAACCTAGATCAAGACACCTTAAAATCTCTTTTGTTGAAAACAATTAGGGATGAATGGTTGGATATCCTTAAAATGATGGGAAAAGGGGATATATCACAGCTCACATTACCTAAAATATATGAGTTATGTATCAACCTTTCAAGAGGGAAATCTAAAACTGTAAAAGGTCCAAGAGATCCTGCTCTTGCAAGGGCAAGTAAGTCTGCTTCTGGGACAGTAAGTAGATCAGAAATAGGACATATGCTTGATGATTTTAAATTTGACATCTTAGGGAGTCTTAGTGAACAAATAGACACCCTTAAGATATAAAACAAGAAAAAAGTTGAATATGATGCCTTGGCAATCTTTTGTCCCAAATGTAGAAAGAAACATGCCTTGAGAGAGTGTCCATTGGATGTAAAAGTTGTAGAGACCTGTGTCATTTGTTCTGAAAAACATGAGACCAAGAATTGTCCTTCTCTTCCTGGTCTCAAAGCTGTCTTTCAGGAGGAAACTCCTACAGATTCCACAAAATCTCTTAATTTTGTCTCTAGAAGACCTTGGCAGGGACCTCAAACACAAGGATTCCATGATCAAATGTATAATCAACCTCCACCTTGGAATTCTTGGCAGCAACCTTGGCCTCAATTTCAAAATCAATCTCAATCTTGGGCACAAGGAGCACAAAATCCCTATGGAAGATACTCTCAATACTATCAGTATCCACCATCCTATCCACCATACCCACATTTTTATCCTCAAAATCATCAACAAAATTTTCAACAAAATCCTTAACAACATCATCAGAACCCACCACATCAAAATCAACCACTTCCATTACCATTCCCTCAAAAATAAAATCAATTGCCTGCTCAACCCATACCAAACGCCAATAATAAAAATCCTCAGAACACATACATGATAGAAGGCCAACAGTTTCCAACTTATTTAATTACTCCTTTAGACCTTAGTGATTTTCAACTTAGGTCTGGAAGAATACTTGAAAAGAGGAAACCTTCTGTGATCATACAAGAACAAGATAACTCTGAGGAAGACTCTCTACTGGTGAATAAAAGTCTTGAGGAAGACACATCTTTTCAAGACTCAAACACTGAAAAATTAAAGCAAAAAGATCCAATAATTTCAACTCTTGTATTAGAGCAACCATCCACATCTACTTCTATACCTCCCTTTCCAGAAAGATTAAAAATTGATAGAGGTGTAGAAAAACAAATTATGGTGCCTAATTATGATTTCCTAGATGAGCTGAGAAATGTTTGCATTAAAATTCCATTATTACAAGCCATCAAGGAAATTCCAATTTTAGTCAAAACAATAAAGGAGTTGAGCATGAAGAAAACAAGAAAAAGAATAAGAGAAACAAAGAAAATTCAACTGGCAGGAAAAATAGCAGACATTATGATGGGAAAGATTGCTATTCCAAAGTATCTTGACCCAGGAAATCCAGTTGTTAAAATTCACATCAATGGAATTGAAATCCAAAACACACTCATTGATTTAGGAGCAACAATCAATATCATGAGTAGACAAATCATGGATAAACTAAAACTTCCTAATCTTCTCTTTACACCCACATTATTACAATTAGCAAACAGATCTGTGATCAAACCAGATGGGGTAATAGAAGACATTCCAGTGTCCCTAGAATCTTGGGAGTACCCTGTGGATTTCATGATCCTAACTCCTAAGAATAATCTAGGAGGACATCCTGTTATATTAGGAAGACCTTGGTTGGCTACAGCTGATGCTTTTATTAGTTGTAGATCCGGTGCTATGTACATCTCTGATGGTAGTTAAACTAAGAAATTCACTTTATATCCTCCAGCTAGGACAATTACAGATTTAGATGACACTCAATGGATAGAGGATGAAGAAGATTTATAACCTCTCTTCATAATTTCAGAAATTAGTGAAGATAATCAAATTCTAAATACTCTAGAAAACTTTGAATCCTCTCTAGAACACAAACATGAATCATTTCAAGAGGGATCCAATATTGAGTTTTTGTCATCTAGGCAGATGTCTCTTCATTCTATGGACAAATTTGGCAGCTCTACAAGTGAAATTTTTCCAGGCAAAACCTTGAACATAAACAAAAACCTAGAAAAATCTCAACAAGAAGAGTTAGTCAAAGTATTACAGAGACATTCTTCTGCATATGCATGGGAATACACCGACATGAAAGGGATAAGTCCCAAGACTTGTACTCATCACATCTATATAGAGGCAAATTGCAAACCAATCAGACAACCTCAAAGACGGATGAATCCAAATCTTAGGGAAATTGTCAAGGAAGAATTACACAAATTGTTAAATGTTAACTTCATCTATCCTATTTCAGATAGTCAGTGGTGAAAGTGAGACCAGAAAGCTAAGAAAATGGCAAATGGAGGTATGTCACTACCAGAACTAAACAAAGTTACTCTAAAGACCATTTTCCCTTACCTTTGCATGTATCATGTTAGATACATTGGTCGTAAAGTACTTCATTCCTGATGAATGGGCTTAGTGGTTACAACCAAATCCAGTACTTGAAGATCAAGACAAAACCACATTTACCTGTCCTTGGGGTACCTATGCTTACCGAGTATTGCCATTTGGATTATGCAATGCACCTGCAACATTCCAAAGGGCAGTATTAGGAATTTTTTCAGATCTAATACATGATTTTTTAGAGGTATACATAGATGATTTCACAATTTATGGAAACACATTTGAAGAATCTTTAGCAAACTTGGAAAAAGTTTTAAAGAGATGTCAGGAAGCAAATCTTTCACTTAGTCATGAGAAATATTTCATGATGTTTACTGAAGGTATTGTTTTGGGGCATCACATTTCAAGGGATGGGATTAGAGTTGATGAGTCAAAAGTTGAAGTCATCTCTAACTTATCTATTCCAAGTTGTCAAAAAGATGTTAGGAGTTTTCTAGGATTTACAGGATATTATCGGAGATTTATAGAAAACTTCACTAAGATAGCATCTCCACTCTTCAAATTACTTACCAATGATTGTGAATTCAAGTGGAATTCTGATTGCCAGTTAGCCTTTGAGACCCTGAAAACCAAAATTTCTGAAGCACCTATATTAAGGGGACCTAACTGGAAGTTACCTTTTCATATCTCGACAGATGCCTCTGATACAGCTCTAGGAGCAGTATTGGGAAAAAAATACTTGATTCCTTATGCCATCTACTATACCAGTAAAAATTTGACTCCTGCAGAGTTAAACTATACTGTAACTGAAAAAGAGTTTTTAGCTGTTGTTCATGCCATAAACAAATTTAGACACTATATAACAGGCTATGAAACTTTTGTTCACACTGATCATTCTGCAATTAGATACTTAATGAACAAATAAATTACTAATGGCAGAGTCATAAGATGGTTATTTCTTTTACAAGAATTCAACATTACCATTCTAGATAGGCCTGGAAAACAAAACACAATAGCTGATTTCCTATCTAGACTCCAAAACATCAAAGATGACACTCCAGTTGAAGATCAATTTCCTGATGAATATCTTTTTGCAATTTCTACTCAAACTCCTTGGTTTGCTGACATTGTTAATTATTTAGTTTCAGGAAAATTTCCTTCAATAATGAATGCAAGAGATAAAAGAAAAATCATTTATGACAGTGCAAAATATTCATGGGTTGCTAATGAGTTGTACAAGACAGGTCCAGATTTGATCATTAGGAGATGTGTTCGTGAAGATGAGATGCCCGAGATTCTCAAAGCATGTCATGATGAACCTTGTGGTGGACACTTTGCTGATAAGAGGACAGCCTATAAGATCCTTAATTTAGGATATTATTGGCCATCCTTATTTAAAGATGCTAAAGAGTATGTCAAAAGGTGTGACAGTTGCCAAAGGGTAGGGAAACCTTCTCCTTCAGGTGAGATGCCATTACAACCTCAGGTACATATTGAACCTTTTGAAAAATGGGCTTTGGATTTTGTAGGACCTATTAGTCCTCCATCAAGACAAAAGAAATATATATTAGTTTGCACTTATTATGTTACTAAATGGGTAGAAGCTAAACCATTACTTGTTGCTAATGAAGCATCCGTAGTTACTTTTCTTTTTGAGGATATTTTTACTCGTTTTGGTGTCCCAAGGGAAATTGTTACAGATCAAGGAGCTCAATTTACATCAAGGCTAGTGGAGAAATTGATGGAGAGGTACAAAATCATGCATAGAAAATCTACTCCTTATCATCCACAAGCAAATGGTCAAGTGGAATCTACTAATAAGGTCATTGAAGGAATCCTAACAAAGACCGTTCATTTACATAGAAGAGATTGGGTAGATAGGCTTCCTGAAGCCTTGTGGGCCTATAGAACTACATGGAGAAACACAACAGGTCATACTCCTTATGAACTTGTTTATGGAAAGCAAGTTTTGTTTCCCATAGAGTTCCAGATTCAAACTTTCAAAATGGCAGTTCAGCTAGGACTTGATTTAACGGAGGCACAAAAGCATATATTGGAGCAGATTAATGAATTGGATGAGATCAGACAAGATGCAGTTCAGAAAACAAGTCTAGTCCAACAGCAAAGGAATAGATGGCATGATAAGTACATCAAAGAGAATAAATTCAAAGAAGGTGATTGGGCTCTCTTGTTTGATTCAAAATTCAAGGATTTTCAAGGTAAATTTCAAACACATTGGCTAGGGCCATATGAAATTGTTGAAATTTTTGACAATGGAGCAGTAAAAATCAGGACAATAGATGAAGAAGAGGTCACTTTTCTTGTGAATGTTCATAAATCGAAGCTGTATCACAAACCACTCTCAAGAGAAGAATTTGTCAAGAAGTTCCAGGAAAACAGTGATGTGAAGTTAATGAAGAAGAATCTTTCTTCTTCATCAACTTGATTGAATTTTCTGAAGCATTTTTTTTTTTTAAATAAAAAAAATAAAAAATAAATAAATAAATAAAAAGAAAAAAAAAAGGTATAAACATGAAAACCAATCATTGATTGGCATGTTTATACAGAAAAGATAGGGTGAAAATCAGAGTCTTTCTGACACTCTAACTTTTCCATTTTGTTTTTGCAAGCAGCTGTTACAAAATCATAAGTTTAGATCCATTGCACTTATGATCCATCTCATTTCATTTCATTCCATTCACTTGTCCATCCATACTCCATTTCATTCATTCATTCATACTTCACTTCATTCCATATTTCATTCATCTCATTCCATACTTCATCCACCTCATTTCCATATCAAAATTTAAAGTTTGATGTTTTTTTGCAAAATGAATAACACATGTCATGGATTGCAAGCCATCTCCTATATTCTTCCACTCCATTTCATAAATTGAATCCATCCCATTCCATCATTCACTTCATACATATTCCATTATACCATGTTTCATCACCTATCTTCACTCATTCCATAAAATATTCTATGTATATTCCAAACCACTCCATTCCATGATTAAAAATTCTCCACAGGTACATTCTGCAGCTAAAAAGATATTCTGCAGCTAATCAGACTTTCTGCAGCCAGACAGTCATTCTGCAGCTACAGATCCTGAAGGCAATGATCAACAAACATTTGAATTGCAACAAGATGATCCAGTATATCCATGAATAAGAAGAATCAAGAAGGATTATGAAGACTCTTCCAGAGGAGAACAAAGTATACAAAGACCACAAAAAGAAAATGAAAAGCAAAGGTAAAAAGTTCTGGTTATAATGGCATTTCATAAAAACTTTAGTATAGTATAGTTATGAATCATTCTAAAAAGTTGTTTTGATTATTTTTATTGATCATACCAAATATACCCTCCGCAAAACTTTGGATAAAAATATTTCATTTCAAATTCTATACCCAACCATCATTTAAGCGGTTAAAAAGGCTGAAGTGTTTGATTTCCTCACGTCACCTAGCCAAATCATTTAATGATGATTTTTGAATCCGTTGTAAAAATCCCCGCAGTCTTTTCACTCATTGATTTGTTTTCTTCACCTCACTTCATTAACTCATTCCGTAACTACTTCCATCACTCTATTCTGTAGCCAGCCCTTCATCATTTCATTCCGCAAAACAGAGATATCTCTATCACCGTGAGCAGAGATTGAAGCACTATCACTGTGAGCAGAGGTATATCAGTTTGAAATATCAAACCACTATCACCGTGAGCAGAATTTGAAGCCATTGTCACCGTGAAGCAGAAGTATATCAATGTGGAATTTGAAGCCATTGTCACCGTGAAGAAGAGATATATCAGTGTGGAATTTGAAGCCATTCTCACCGAGAAGCAGAGATATATCAGTTTGAATATTGAAGCACTGTGGCCGTGAACCAGAGGTATATCAGTTTGAAGGTTGAAGTTATTGTTTCCGTGAGCAGAAAGAGTTCTAATCTGAAGATTGAAAGGGGAATTATGGGCCTCATTGTAAGAACTGAACCAGTGGGCACAAAATACCTGGAAGGATACCCTCAAAGTAGAGAAATGTTGCAACAGGCAGGATGGCTACAATTTCTCGAGAAATTTAATGGCTTCCACAAAGAAGTCACTAAAACATTTGCAAGGTCATTTAAAGGAGCCGAGGTTGAAGTTGGAGATGTTAAATTCACTGTCACAGAGGTTTTTATTACAGAAGCAACAGGATTGCTTAGACATGGAGAAAGATGGTTTAAAAATAGAGAATTTCATAATGAATCATGGAAGCAAATCCTAAAATCACCAGGTATGGATGTCACTGTGTTTAAAAAGGGAATTCCAAGTTCTGCATTAAAAAAATAAATGGAGAAACATATTGATTATTCTACAAAAATTTATCACTTGTGAAGGTAGATATGTCACATTTTATGTTTACCATATTAGGTTGATAATGCATTTTCTGGAGGAAGAGTTAAATTTTCCCTATTTCTTGCTTCAAAGTTTAAAAAAAATGGCTTCTGGTGTTCAAAGGAGAGTCCAATTCCTAGAGACAACTCTATACCATCATGGCTTGGTTAAGATTTTAATTGAACACCATTTAGCCAAAACAAAAGATACTTGGGATAATTTCTTGGTAAGAAATCACTTTGAGGAACCAAAAGAACCCTCACCTGAACATCAGCCTACAAGGAGAAGCAGAAAATGGAGAGCCTCTAAAATTGAAATTGACAAAACAGTACAGGAAAGTAGTGAAGAAATAATCTCTGAGAAGTTGACTTAGATTAAGAGACAACTTAAGAAACAGAGGGAAATCAGAAAATCTGCCACAGAAAAAGGAGAGGGATCATCCCAGCCAAGAAGAAGCCATAGACTCAGGGGGAAACTAAGGAAAAAACAGATCAAACAAACAGGGGTGATAAATATAGAAGATGAGGAAACATCTATTGAAGAAGATGTTGAAGAAGATTTTAATGAAGATACCCCTGAAATTTACCCTGCTCAGCAAGAAGTTTATGACTATGTTGAAACATTGGAAAGGAAAGCTTCAGAGAGTAGAGATAGAACCCCTAGTCCTCCACTGTCTGAAATAGATGTGTTAAGAAGGGATAGGTATGAGCTGGAAGTACTTAATAGACATATCAAAACTGAGAATGATATTCTAAAGGAACAAGTCAAACTCAAAACCAGTATGAACTCAACCTTATCTCTACAAATGGACAAAGTGGAAAAGGCTAATGAAAAGTTGAAAAAGAGGAACAAGAAGCTAATCAAGGCACTTATCAACTTAAGGTTCAAACTAGTCATCAGAAAACCCAGAAGACCTTTAATTTCCAGGCAAAGAAGAAGGAGAGGATTAGATGTTCTTGCAGAAGTCTCTGAGTTTATGGAATAAGTTGCATGAGGACATGCAAGAAGTCAGCAGTGGGGGTATGTTGAGCCCCAATATTGTGCTTTCTTTCATCTTAATTTACCTCATTTTCCTTTGTCCATTGTTATCCCAGACCCAAATGATCAATGAAATTAGTTAAAATTACTTTTAGAATGATTAACATGGCTAACTTGCTAAGTTTTGTGATTTTGTCATTATAATGCATTTTGACCGAAACTAGCTGCAGAATGCAGACATTCCGTAGCTAACCAGAAATTCTGCAGCTGTCTTCATGTTCAAGCATGTTCCAGGTGTCCTCTCAGGAAAATCCACACATGGGTATATTCCACATTATGTCCTCATCGTTCGTTGCTCACTATGAAGAATGAACCGAATTCTGGACGTGGTTTTGGTACGTGGGAACTCATTCAAGGAGGCAGACTTCTAATAGGACTGTCCTAGTCCAGATGTCCTTTGTTCCTTTACGCTGCCATCTTTAGAGTCCTAGTATGATTTTGATAAGGAAAGACAATGATCCCTGTATTGTTGCAAGTTCTATTATGTAGATTTGTTATAAAAGCACTCGGGAAACCGAGAGACAAGCTCTAGATTTTGCTTAGATTTCATGTATTGACTGCTATATTTCTGAAGACCGAGACTACTTTGTTTCAAGTTATTTTCCTTTAATGAAGAAGACAACATTGCTTTGAACACGTGGAGTTGATTTTGAGTTAGATTCTGTCTGGTGGTAGAGGGCCCCTGCCTCCTGCACGGCTTTACTTTCGTAATTTAGATAAGTATCTTAGTTGTTTTCACGTTTTTGAAGTTTGAGTTCATAGTTAATTTCATTAGCCACTATAGCTATACTTGCTCTAAGAAACTCTTCCAAAAGAAGAAACTCTTCCAAAAGATCATGATAATGAATGGGAAATGGCTGTAGTGTTGTAGGATTTATTTGTAATTTCTTTTGTTCATTATCACAGTTGAACTTATACTAAGAAAACTCTTCCAAAAAATCCTTATGATGTCTAAGGCATGACTGTGATACTGAATGTTTCAGTTGTTTGTTTGCACTAAGTAGCATAGCTGATCTTACTCTTAAAACGCTCTTCCAAAATATCATAATGATGGGTAGGAGATAGCTGTGATGTCTTAGTTTTTAAATTGCTTTCAGTCTTTATGTTTGCATTTGCACTGAATTGTACAGCCAGGATTGTTCTAGCAAGATCTTCCAAAATACCATTCATGATGGACAAAACAGGTTGTATAATCCCATAGATTAATGCATGATAACTTAGTTAGGGTACTCCAGAGTCAAATTGCATTCAATTCATGCTCTGTTATTTTGTTTTAAGTTTGATAATGGCTTGTTAGTTCAGCACTGTTTTAGACTAGTGACATCTTAGTTCAGTTTTAGCTTAGCTCATTGTATTTTCATTCCACATTTAGTTGTCATCCATTGCATATTAGATTACATTAGTTGTTAAACTTAAACAATACGGCCTTCATTATTTACAAAATCTCTTTTGTTCCAAATCTATAATTGACTCATAACCATCTGAACAGAAGACAGTATCATTCCAAGGCCTGCAGCACTTTTGCGACTTCTTTACCACTTCATAAACAAAGCCTTTCCTCAAAAGACTACTTTAAAAAGAAATCCATAACTTTTGAATAAGGTTTAGTGATGTTAAACTAAGTTGCAGAATAGACTTAGGAGCTAGTCTTAGAGTAGAGATCTTATGATGTTAACAATGTTTTTCTCCAAATATTTTTCAACAAATCTTTAATCATAGATAAAATGTTGTATCATTATAAGCTGATTGTTTAATTGTTTAGTTAGGAGAATTTGTATACTTAGCTGACCATTTCTCAAGCTCTCCCAAAATACCTTTAATGAAAGAATTGGACAAGTTAAGTTTATGTTTTGATTCATTTTCTTGAAGTCATTATCAAGCTTTGTATTCTACTTAGTCATAGTTTAGGTTTGATTCTGTTTCAGTATTTGCATTTGCATTTTTCATTTGTTATCAACCAATTAGGCTTCACCGTGTTTTTAACCAGTAGCTTCTTTCCACTATCTTTTTAGTCATTTTCCTTGTGAACATAAAAACCATCAAAAGACCAAAAACATCATAAATCATCTAAAAGACCAAAAACATCACAAAACACTAAACACAACGCATTAGGAAACAAACACCTAGGCACATACAGTGCACTTCACTTCAACAGTTTACCAACCCTGGTTGACAATTAAATGAACTCAATTTAGGAGACTAGGTTGAGCACAAACACTAGTGATCTCATCATCATCATGCTCATCTAGGTCAACAAGGTCAAAAACATGTTCTATCTCATGGAGGTCCTCCTCCTCATGTCTGATCATTGCCTGAATATTTGCCTCTGTCATATTTTCCTTCCCTTTATTTACCTGCTTTTTTGATGTAGAAGGTAAGGTCCCTTCCACTATGTGTCGAGAAAGCACATGCGTGTGACCCCTCTAGTATGTTTTTTCCAATGGCTCTATCTCAGCCACATTAGCCTTCTTAGGCTCACTGATCTCATCTCTATTAGGTGACCCAGTCTCAATGTGAAATGGAGATGATGGTGGTGAAATTGTAGGTTTTAACCCTGAACAGAAATTATCTACACACGAATCTTATAACAGAAAATAAACAATAGCGAGAGCATAAAACATAAAACAGATAAACACAGAGATTTTCCCCTGGATCCCAAATTGGGACTACCAGCTTGATTTTTCATTATATTTCTTTTTAGTGTTACAACACATATATATACATGCCGAAGCATACATAAACCCCAATCCATTAACCCTGGATTAGAACATAACCGTAGTTCCCTTGACCAGATCTATAAAATACTAGGGGTCGAAAACCATCGTACCCCAAAACCATGTGCAAACTCATGCACAAAACATGGGTGGGTCCGCATATGAGTGGGACTGCATACCAAAAACATTTTCGCCGGGGCGCTACCCCAGACCCCGACAGGGGGGGCTGCCACCCCCCCCTGTGACCCCACTGCTGCGCCCGGCGCAACGTACAGCGCGTGGGGCTAGTCGTGGAAAGAATATAACACATACCCAATAGAAATGGGTGAAGGAGACTAATCTGATGATGATGCATGAACTCTGGGTTGATATGGAGGAATGGATGTGGAAGGATGACATGATGAAGGTGCACCTTGGGCATGCTGAATAGGTGAAGCAGTGAATATGTCATTAGCTATGAAATTACTCCATGAAATGTTCAATTGTTGGAGGTGATGGAGGACTATGGTATTGATGAGGGAGTGGTGAAAAATATTTTTCATTTGGTTCTCAAATTCTCTCCTTTGGACAATATATGCCAACTTTTCAATTCTCAAGAAGAGGTAATAAGGTATGTTGAGCATCTTGACCCTTGTGAATGTTGGGTATGTGTTATATTCTTTCCATGACTAGCCCCACGCACCGGGCGCAGTAGAGGCAGTGGTATCCCCCCCTGTCAGGGTCCGGGGCAACGCCCTGGCAAAAAAATTTCTTGGTGTGCAAACCCATTCATAGGCAGACCCACCCATGGTTTTGTGCATGAGTTTTCACATGGTTTTGGGGGACGATGGTTTTCGGTCCCTAGTATTTGTAGATCCAGTCAAGGGAACTATGGTTATGTTCTAATCCAGGGTTAATGGATTGGGGTTTCTGTGTGCTTCAGAATGTATATATATATATGTGTTGTAACACTCAAAGGAAGATAATGAAAAATCACGCTGGTCATCTCGATTTGGGAGCCAGGGGAAAATCTCTGTGTTTATCTGTTTTATGTTTTATGCTCTCGCTATTGTTTATTTTCTATTTTAAGATTCGTTTGTAGATAATTTCTGTACAGAGTTAAAACCTACAGTGAAGTGCATGAGTAGCTAAATATGATAGGTGTAAAGTCTATAAAACCTACCTTCACAATAAAAGTATCTCATGATGATTTTCATCATGGAGGAATTTCTCTCTGGGAGTTAATAGAAAGGAAACTTCCCCTTTATTTCATTCTTGTACGTAGGTTTGTTGTATGGCTCAAATTAATGCTCCTCAAATTCTTTTTTCTTGAACCATTTTTCCCCAACATTTGGGATTCCGGTGGCAGCTGATATGATGTCAATAGAGAAAGTGAAAGTAACACTAGCAAGGGTTACCTAGTTGTAATGGAGATTGGAGATGAATAGTCTGCTCAACATAGGATGATGTTGGACCCTTTGTATTGTCTCACAGAATTCAAAACATCCTACATGATTAAAAAATGTCACAGTCATGGGAGAGGCCATTAGTTCCCTGGTATTTTTAGGCTCAAATCTAAGTATTATCCCCCCTTTCTGTGGCCTCCTTTCCTCTCTTTCTTCTCCCTCATTCTAGCTTCTGTTATGTTCTTCTTCCATAGGTGTCTTAGTGTGAAAACCCTAGGGAGATGGAATGATAGTGAAGAATTAGTTTTGGGAAGTGGGGATGGGATGGGGAAATTTAGTGAGATGGGAGAAAGGGTTTATGAAATGATGGGGGTGACAGGGTGTAGTAATGATAAGGGATTTAGGATAGGGAATATTATTACAGGTTAGGGATTTTGGGAGCCTAGGAAAATGAGTAGCCTAGGTCTTAGGGTTTCAAAGGAAAAGGGTTTAGGGAAAGGGGATTATGGTATAGGGGGTGAGGATAGGGTCAATTCTGATGTGGGAAGGGAATGAAAGTGCTAGGGAGTGAAATTGAAATGTAATTTGGATTTAGGGGATGATAATAAGGTTTCAAGCTCAAAATAGGAACCATATATTTAAACAACTTCAAACACCACAAAATCGACTTGATAAGAAGAGGGATGGTGAAATTTTGTATTACTTGATTTCTGGAGGCCATAGAGTATTGTTGCTAAATATTGAAGGTGATGACATGTGTTTTGGAGCTCCGCGAGTGTTTTCGGGCAAGGGCGCAACACAAAACACAAGGGCACAACGCACAACACAAGGGCACAACTCTCCCTCTATTTTGAAAATTTCGCATTCTTTCTTGGATTTTTGTGCTTTTTCTGAGGTTTATTGATGATGGAAAGAGAAAAATAAGTTTGAATTGATGTCCTTTGGGTCTAAATACTTTGTGGGATTTTATTTTGATGATTTTAAAATCCACTTTTGCAATGTTCAATTTCACTTTTAAAACCTTGCAAAATACCCTTTAACTCTGTCTTGTTTACTTTGCAGATTGATCATGTTGGAGTAGGAACTCTTCATATTTTTAAGTTTGATGTGTTTGATGTGTTTGCTGTGTTTGGCGGCTTTGGAAAACTAAGTACTTATTACATATAATGGACATAAAATTACATAAATAAAATAAAATTGTATCTCTGTTTTTTGGAATAAAATTACATTTTGGGATGAAACTTACACTTGAAATCAAAATTACAACTTCGGAAATCATCTTTACATGCTTGAAAACCCTATTTATATGGTAAAGGGATATTATTTGGATCACTATCATACTTTTTCTAACCTTATACAATGAAATGGTGTTTTATTTGGACCTTGGAAAAATGAAACCTAGAGACCTAATGAAGACTTTGAGTGACCAAACTTCATGGTGACCGAAATGACATAATGACATGATGAAATGGGATTTTGATGACTGAAGTATGCTTAGCGAGGCATGAAGGTGGGCCAACAAGTATGAATTTTTTAGGAAGAGTGATGTTTTTGGACTAGAACTACCATCAGTGAGTAAATTTTTTGCATGACCTAATGGAATGATAAAAAGTTTCTGAGTGGACTCCTAAAATGATATGAAAATGTTATTTTTATCATTGATGGTAGTATGAAAATAATGACACTAACACCACCCATCTAAGCCTAGTGTCTAGCCCTAGCCTAGTCATTGAAGGGTCACAGCAAGGTCAAGTAAATCCATTGGCTAACCAATGAAGATATAATTTGCAATAAATACAACCACACTATCACAAGTGGAAAGAATATGTTGTTTTAGAGTCAAAATGACCCCTCTTGGCCATATCGATTTAGAATTAATTGAATATTTCCTTAAATAAATCATAGAAATTTACATTTCTACGAAACCCTAAAATACCTAAGGTCATACGCCTGCCTTGTTTTTATCTATATTTTTTTTTCTAAATGCATTGTAAATATTGTACGATGAATTGAAATCAAAATTGGGACTAATTCAGGGACATGGATTCCATATTTGGGAAGGGAGTCGCTTGATTGGGACATAGTGTTTCTTGTGTATGAGAGAAACTTGAAAATGTAGGGAAACCATGAAATACTGGCAGGTGTTGGAAATGAAGAAAATATCTCTTGAAATTAAATGAGAAGAACAAGAAAAATGCACTCCCATGCCATTTGGGAAGCAACCAGAATAAATAAGGCACAAACATTTATGGAAAGGGACGCTGCACTGCAGGCCAACGAGGAAGCAGTAGTAATGACAGTCGAGGAATAATATTGAGAAAATGTTGAACAAAAAAAGAGAGAAGAGCTAACAATGTGATAGAAAGGGGAGAGAAACATGAGAGAGGGGAAAAAAATGAGAATTATAAGAAACAATGTGGAGTGGAGGATAAGTTTCAAACAAGATCTTTGTAGGAAACACCGAAGAGAAGATAAGAGAATTGGATTGGCCCTTGATCCTTGGAGGCTATGGATTGAGCTACTAGTCTATGGATCCCTATAATAGCTTGGGGTCCCTCGAGGCTATGGGTTGAGATAGAATCCTTGGAGCTCTGTAAGAGCTTGGGTCCCTAGCGGATGTGGGTTGTAACAAAGATCTCTGGAGCCCTGTAACATCTTGGGTCCCTGGAGGTTGTGGGTTTGTATATAATCTCTAAATCCTTGTAACGTCTTGGGTCCCGTGGAGGTTTTGGGTTGAGATAGAAAACTCAAGAGCCCTGTAACAGCTTGGGTAAAGGCCATCCTAAAGAAAAATTTGAGGAAGACCATAGTGAAGAATAGTGGTTAATTCCCAGATGGCACAGTGGATTCTGGACTCCCTGGAAGGTGGTGAATTTCTGTGAGGGAACTTGGGTGTGAGGTTGGGCACCTTTGGAATCCTGGTACCAACCAAGTAGGAAGCTGCCAGTTCGTGGGATTGAGGAAGGAGGTCCTATGGATTCCAAAAATTCAACAATAGATTGGTGTGTTAGTCCCTAAAGTGAGGATCCAACCAGAGTCTGGAATCTGTCTCGGGGGTGATAGATGCAAGTAAATGTGGCTGTAACTATCTACAGTTGGGTGGAGAGTACTTTTCCTAGAGTCAGTTTCCCTACCTACTCCAAGATAATTAGTTGTGTAATTTGTTTAATGTATTATGAATGATTCTACTATCTTTATGGACAATGGTTTGAATGTAGGGACTACATTGTACTAATGAAGACTCACATATGCATTATATTCCTTTTGTGTGTGATGTATTAAATGGTTGCATATATGTATGTATCTATGTGGAACATATCCACGAATGTCTATGAAAGTTGAAAAGAAAAAATATGTTGAAAACTATCGAATGGCAAGAACGAAATAGCAGGTACATAAAATCATATTAATCAATTGATAACCAAGACGTAGTCATAATATAACATCGAGCCATGAAATATTGGGTTAATAGTGGGCTCTATGACCCTTTATTAATATAATATTACAGAGAGAGATACCTTATGCATAGCAAGGACTGTATTCACTCATGAGTTATTCGTGGTCACATTACAAATAATTGTGCTTCTCGATGAGAATTACTTTAACGTCTAAGGTATTTTTCCCTAGTATCAATTAAAACACCAAATTTACTCAATTTTCCTTTAGCCTTGCATTTCAAGCAATTTGTGTATCTATTATTTTCACCATAAATTGATGGCCGAGGATCCTAATGGCTCTATGTATTGGCATGTAGATGCTTGCAGGCCCGACACAAGGTCTGGCACTATCAGTGTGTGACAGGTGAGGTTGGATACTCCCTGGAGTCGATGCCAAGTCCATGGTAGGTAATACACACAGGAACACTTATGCCTCCCATGGGGGAATTTTCTCTTCATGGAATGGGTAGACTTGCAGGCTAGGAACTCACTGGAGAACCAATCAATCAAGATCAAGAGGGATAACATCATAATTCACCTTAGGAAAGCAAGATAATTATAGTGAACCTGTAATTCTCATCTGGAGGTCTACCAGACTCCTGAGGGAAATTCATAACTAGAAAGGCTAGTTCAAGAGATCTTGTGCAGCAATAGAGCTAAAAGATGAGAGGGTTTCCAATTTCTCCTTCTAAGGCACCACACAATGTGGACTCAGAAGCCTTTGATCGAGTCATGGTGAGAAGAAGCAGGAAATCCCTTATGCAGCTCAAGGGAAGGAGGCCATGAACTTATAGGAAAATTTGGGTCAACCTTATTTTTAAGCAGGTAAATCCTCTCTGTGGACAGAGACGATCCCTCTAGCCCTATAGTGGGTCTAGAAACAAAGAGACAGGCTAGAGTGTAGATTCCTAATTATAGAATGAAAGAGGACTCGGTAGATCGACCTACCTGGAATCCAACGCTGTCGTTACCTGCACATGCTCAGATATCTGCACATGAAACAGTAAACAAGAGCAACATGCAACATAATAATTCCATTCGTAATCACTAACCAGTCAAAGAGGGCTAAGCATATTGTGTTAAAAAAAACAACATAACACAAAATGGGAACCCAAACAATAGTCACATATATATTGATATAAGGAAGAGGTACAACCAAAGCTTTGACATTGTAGTATCCTCCAGCGGGGTTCAGCCAAAGTGCGTCTCAGATACCTTTCAGGGGATTCGGAAGGGAAGAGGGCATGGACTTAAGCTCTCTCAACGAAGTTCCTTCTTGTTCTATCTCTTCAACAATTCTGCTATAGTATACTCAATTCTCCATGTTTAGCTAGCTTATGAAAGAAGAGATAGCTTCTTTTTATAGAGGAAAAGGAGGAGGTTAGGATCCCTACAAAGGTGGGAGGGAGGCCTATCCTTTAGGTGGTTCTCATGGGAGGTGGAAACCATAAACTAAAGGAGGGAGTCTGTGGTTATTCATTCCAACCACTCCCAATGATTCATCCTCAAAGTTGTTGAAGTGGAATCTTCGCCTCTATTTAAAAAGAAAATTCCATAAATAGCTCGACGTGGGTTTCTAACTAGGACAGAGCGCCAACTGGAACGGGGCCCAGTGTTAATCTTCCTCATTAGTGCGAGGGTAGAACTGGTTACTCATGCCAAGGTAAAAACAAGGGTTTTTGAAGCTCTTCTCAGGGAATTGTCAACAAAAGGAATATTTCTCTCATGTAAAGGGATGCAATGATGGTCTTTGCAAGGCATGAAACTTCTTATTAGTCACGGAAATGACCCTCCAATGTGCGAGTTGGGGATTGCAGGGACAGTTAAAAAACAATTTGTAACAGATGCCCCCTAAAGCATGATGTCCGAGGGAGAGGGAGGGGTGAATCAAATACAACTAATATATCTTATACATGAACATGTGGCATGGGCACAGCCATCCATAATAGAGTCCACGAAAATGGAGATTCAAGGTATGGACGCATCCATCCAACAGTGAGGATCAACAAATAGACTCAGGTATGGTCGCAGCCATCCAATCAAAAGCGTCATGCAATAAGTCATGATAATCCACAAAAATCCATAGCCTAGATTTTATCAGACAAAACCCAAGGTCGTGCGCTCCATCTCGACCCAATCAAGTATAATTTCAGGCATGCGAATATATGAGATGAAGTTGAACATGCAAGAAAATCATTTGATTACCAGCCAATGATGAAAGTCGTTAACAGATGCAAGAGAAACCACCAATAATGAAAATGGACCTCAAGGTACGAAAGGTACAATCCACAGAATGTGAACAGTGATATGATGTCGAACATTCACAGAATCACTCAATCGAAGGCCAATGATGTGAACCTTGCGTCGAATGCAAAGAACCTGCCATTGAGGCATGTAGTCTCAAAGTTACCGAAAGGGAGTCTCTACATCAAATTCCTGGATAATGAGTTGAAGTCAGTAGGAAGTGACCTGGTTGAAGGAGGGCCATAATGTTTCGGACATCAGAGACACAAGACAGAGGAACATGATGAAAGTGAATTAGGAAAAACAGAGAATCAAAGGAAGGTTGACAACTGCAAAGGAAAACTTCTCTTGAACATATCAGTGACACGACACTGGATTTGGTAGTATTTTACATCAAGGGATCTGAGGTCATGATGATGTGGTAGAGGGCAATTGAGAGGTCAAAAGAGATTACCCAAACCCATGGAGGCAAAAATGACGGAATGAGATGTCCCTAACCCAACATGAATGCAGACAAGTGTCATGTTCAAGAGCGACATACTGCCAACGTAACTAGAACTTGGTTCCATTTTTCCCCCACCATTTTTGGTGAGTACCCCAATTATTTTTTTAAACAAACTTGAAAGGGATAGCATATGCTTTCAATGTAATTTTTTCCTTCGGACAAATCTAACCTAGTACATTTTACGAGCCCTAAGAAGGAGGAACTCGTGTAACGTCATGGTGACGAAGTCCGATGTCATCAGCTTTTAACAAGTCTGACAAAGGGAGAACTGGACATATTTTCATGTTTAGAGAGTTTGAAAAGAAGGCAGAAAATAAAACTCTAGCATAGCCCTTTTTTTAAATAGTCTCTCAGATCCGAAAAGGTAGAAAACAATATCTGAAAGAACCTCTTAGTCGCGATAGGCTAGGTTATTCCTTTTTCGTAAATAATTTATCCCAGCCCAAAAAAGGGGTAAATGTATACTAGGTAGATATCGTTTCGTAGCCATTTAATGAGTTCAAAATGACAAGAATATTAGCAATATTTTTAATTTTAGATAGTCAGAAAAGAGCTGAAAGATGACACCAGGAGTGACTTTTTCATGTTTTTACCGAGTCCGAAAAAAGTATAAAATATAACTCGTTACTTCATCACTGTCGCATGAAAACCTGTCGCTGCACAAGAGACGCATGTAAAACCAATTTCTTGAAATAATATAATAAAATAATTGAAAAATATGTCTTAAAACACTAATTGAGGTTGTGAAAAAGTTATAAAATGGTAAAAATAATTACTTTTCACTTTTTATCTCTTGTGGAGAAATAGTTACCCATTTAGCACTGTGATTTTGTGGCGATGATAGCAGACGATTTGGCAAACCAATCTCGAATTCATTAGTTCCAGGTAAGAGCTGACACATTTCCCTTCATTCTGAATCCTTTTTCATGCCTGCAATGCTCAAGTTTGATTTCTGAGGGGGAAATTGGAAAATTTAGGGCACGGTGGTTAGCATGAGTTTTGGGCACGGACTCGTGCCAATCACCCATTTTTCTTAACTAGGGTGCACCCATTGGCACAAACCATTTTTACGTTCAAAATGGCAGTCAATAGACCCATATTTTCACAAATTTGATTGTTTAATTAGGCTAACAATGTCCATGTAAAAATTTTTACAGGTATAAAGAGGAAAAATGGTAATATAATGGAAAGAATGGGAACACAACGAAGAGTATGAGCTTGCCATGGGAAATCAGAGATGCATGGAAGCTCTTAGAGACTGTGGACTGAAGAATTTCTTCATCACACCTTGTCTCCGAGCTCAACCAGAGCTTCTACTGTATTTGATCAGCATATGGGATGAGAATCAAGAAAATTTCATCCTTCGAGATCAGGAACTTGAGATTGATGTCTCTGATGTCTATTTCATAACAAGATTATCACGGAGGGGAGAAACACCAATCCTAACCAGCACCCAGCCTTGCATGGAGAATATTTCCATGGTGATTGACAAGGTATGTCCAGGGGCATGGAAGGGATCAGGCAGTGGGAAAGTTGATATTGAGACTATCCCAGATTTGGCACTAAAATTAGTACTACATACCATCACACGAGCTATGGGATCGCAAGCACCGCATGAAGCAACAAATACACAGATGCTTCTTGGTGTAGACTACTTAACACTAACCATCTACAGCTGGGCAGAGGCCATGACAATAAACATGAAATTCCAGCTAGAAAAATGCAAGAAGGCCAAATTGAAACAATTTGTTTATGGGTCTATCCTGGTATCGTTCTTCTTGGAACAACTACCAATATTTCAGTGGCAGGAGGTCAGAGTCCCAACACCACCAACGAGGGAACCACAGATGGCCCGATGGGCACCTCTGATGCCAAGGGCATGGGGTGATCAACAGATGTCCTGGAAACCAGAATTATTTGATTGGCTCCACCGATAGTTGATTGTCTTGGAGGACTGGCCCTACTCTAGTACAGATTTTACTGATGATTCGGACCTCCCACTACCGCAAGGAGAGGACTGGGATGAAGATTTGGGTAAGTCTCATTTTTTCAATTTTCATGAGTATTATGATTTTTTTTTACTTTTGTATGTTCTGACATTAAATTCATGTGTTTGTAAGTGTTGGCCTAGAGAGACCTGTAGGTATGTCATCGATAGCGAGGCAAATCCCTTGCAATTTTGAACCTCATGGCAAGGGAGGCGAGGAAGACGAGATCATGCACAATCTAGAGGGAATCATACATGGAGTCCTAGACTCTGCACGATTTGACGATGTTCCTCGTGCCTACCAGAGGAATACCGTAAGGGTGCATAGCTGAATTCACCGCTTGCTGAGGCGACTCGTATGAGTAGTGACATGCTACCATGAGCATCATGTCGATTAGACACCTATGTTTTTTATCTGCATATTTTGAGAGACATGGTGTCTCGGGATGTAACAAAAACACACATATTTTTTGAAGTTGTGATGCACACTAATGCAAACATTCGATATATATATATATATATATATATATATATATATATATATATATATATATATATATATATATATATATATTCCTACATGGATATTTTACATATGATAATGCTTTTAAAAATTATTCAAATGTCTATCTAATACAATTTTGGCCACTATATCAATTAATTTATTCATTCGTCTAGGAATATGTTGATACGTAATAAAATCAAAATGTATTTCTAGCAAACGAATACATCAATACAATCCTAGAATGTACATATTTATAACCGAATAATCTATATTTACAAGCAATGTGTGTATGCTGAGGTTGATCGCCTCGGTTAATAGTTCACTGGAAGAACTATATTCAGTGACATTGTTTGTAGTTCATCCTAGAAAAATACCTTGCAGATCTATCAACTCACCAGCAAGATCATAAATTACCCAGGCTGCTAAAGATAAATTCTGGGTACTACGAGAAGCACCATCTGTGAAACCGACATAAGGGGTAATAGACATATGAACAATAAGCAAGACCCAATAAGCAGGAAAAACTCTCGCAAATCACACCAAACCAATACATGTACAAAAACTGAAAAAAAAATCTATGTACACAAATCATGCATGAATGACTCAAGCATAATATATTTTGAGATACAACCCATTTCTGGGTTGTTCAAGAGGATGATCTTCATAATCAATGAGCTCATAAGCCCCATTTTGCAACACATGTTTAATAATGTAGGGCCCATGCCAAATAGGTTGAAATTTTCTTGCCTCGAGCTTATCATGAGCTAGGTCGTACAGGAGGATGAGATCTCCTTCAACAAAGGAACGAGGGGAAATCGATTGGTCAAAATGAGCTTTGACCCGCTTCTTTTGTGCTTCAATAACCAGAGCAACAAAGCAGTCAGTTTCATCTAGCCTTTCTAAATAAAGGAGACGCTCTTCTTCTGGCGAAGTGTTCGGTAGTAATTTAACAACCAACTTGAGTGAAGTTATTTCACATTAAATCAGAAGAGTAGCTTCCAAACCATAAACCAACTGGAAAGGAGTGAATCTGGTCTCATTCTTAACTGAGATTTGGTACACCCAAAGAACAAAAAATAACATGAGATGCCAATTGGATTTTTTAATCCCAATCATACGTTGAAGCATGGTAACAAGAACTTTTTTCACGGCTTCAAATTGGCCATTGGCCTAAGGGTAGTACGATGTTGAGCTATCGTGACGCAGACCCAACTTAGAAGTCAACTCTGCCACCATATAATGCCGAAAATGGGAATCGTGATCAGTAACGATGGCTTGAGGGACACCATGCCTAGCAATGATATGATTGAATATGAATTGAGCAGTTGTCTTACCATCAGCGGCAAGTGTAGGAATTTCTTCTGCCCATTTGGTGAAGTAGCCTATGGCTACGATAATATAGGCATGCCCCTCAGCCGAGTGAGGGTTACACGTCATAGAATTGATGCCCCACTTCGCAAAGGGACCAACGGTAAAGACAGGATGAAGAGTTACAGGCGGCGCATGCATCTTGCGATGGTAGATCTGGAAATCATGGCATTTACAAACCATGAAAAATGCATTCCTTGAAGACAGAAGTCCAAAACTAACCAGCACGAAGAATATTTTGTGTAGTAGCATAACTAGACATGTGACCACCACAGGTGCCACTGTGACAATCATTTAAGGATTTCTCAGCTTCCTTGAGAGTCAAACATCGGTGGAGTATGGAATCTACTCCGATGCCATAGAACGTATCTTCAACTATATGATAAGGTTGCGACTGATGTCGGATGTGTCGGCGGGAATCCTTCATCAACTCAGATCTGAAGGTCGAATTCTGGAGATAGAAAATGATTTCATCGTACCAAGGATCAAGGGTGCTAATCAAGAAAAGCGAATCGCTTGGAATGTATTCCTCAGAACAAGAGGGAGCGGAGTCGGAAGGGAGGGAACAGATCAAATCAACAAAGACCAATAATTTCTTCAATTTGGCAGTAGTAAATTCCAAATGGAACTCTTGGAGGATAATAATCCACTTCGAGTATTTTCCCCCAGCAATTGTTGAGACAATATGTAGGTCATAGGGTTGCAATCAGAAATAATAGTCACAGTACGCAAAAGAATATAATGACGAAAACGCTGAACTTCCTGAACCGCAGCTAATGCTAACTTCTCGACATGTGCATAGTGTGTTTTAGGGTCAAGAAGGTTATGATACAAGTTATAAATAACATGCTTGTTACTGTCATCATCTTCTTGTACCAGAACCATGGCAATCGTGCTGAAAGCAGCGGCTAAATAGAGAGAAAAATCACGATGATAATTTGGAGGATGCAACAGAGGCGCATTGACAAGCAATGTCTTCAATGCATCAAAAAAATTTTGAGAAATTTCAACCCAACAGAAGGGGATGCCCTACTTTAATAATTGTATGAATCCTTTAGCCACTTCTGCATAGTTAGTTATGAAACAACGTAGAAAATTAGCCTTCCCTTGCAAACTCTACAACTAATGCAATGAGGAGGGAGAGGGGAGATTGATAATAGCCTCAACCTTGAGCGGATCAAGGCGAATTCCATCTTTGCAGATGATAAACCCCAAGATTCTACCAGAATCAACGCAAAAGACGCACTTGTGCAGATTAAGCCGAATGTTATAGCGTCTACAGCGAAGAAAAATATGATGAAGATGGTCAAGATGATCCCTACACTTAGCTAAATGAGCTGTAAGGTCATCCAGATAAGGCTGAACGATGTGACAAATATCATGAAAGGCATATGACATCGCTCGTTGAAATTTGGCCCCATCATTCTTTAAGCCAAAAGGGAGCTTCTTATATGCGAAGGTACCCCAAGGACAGATGAAGGTAGTCTTGTATGGATCAGTCAGGAGAATGTTAATCTGATTATAACCAGAAAAATCATACATGATGGAAACAATCTTGCTCCTGGCATAGTCATCAATGATTTGATCGATAAAGGGAGTAAGATAATTATCCTTGGGACAAACTCGATTGATATCACGATAATCAACACATAACCAAATTGTTCCTTGTTTCTTATCTACAGGAACAATACTAGAGACCCATTCTATCAATGGAATCAGATAAATGAAACCATCTTTGAGAATATTTTCGACTTCACCCTTAATGGCAGTAGGTTTTCTAGGGTGCACCAAACGAAGATGCTAGTGAGCAGGTTTCGAACCGGGATAAGTAGGAATTTCATACACCATTATACTAGGATCAATTCCGGGAATTTCTTTGTAGGACCATGTAAATACATCACAGAACTCTCGAAAAAGGCTAGTGTAAACTTGTACTTCATCTGAAGAACAAGTGACCCCGATATGGATGTTCTCGACGATTCCCGATTTAACGGAAATGTCAATAGGCATCATCTGTGTAATGTTACTCAAGTTACCTTCTAGAAAAACTTAATGTGTCTGAATAGGCATTTTAAGTGGAGGAGAAGGAACCTGAGATGAAAATCACTCAAGACACGTAGACATGGCCTCGAGACTAGGCATAAACAAGGAACAATGATGACCATCGTCCCACGGAAAATATTCTAGAGACATGGTTTCCACGATGGCCTCATCAGAGGGAAACACTTCTTTCAAAGGATCAGGCAAATCAAAATCACCAAGCCATGGGGATTGATAATAAATTTCAGAGACATTCTCGAAGGAGCACAATCAGAGGACGAAGTGTCCGAAGCTACTATGAGTTCACAATGGTCAATCTCAATCAGACTCAATGACATGGAATCTCCAAAAGAATCGATCTGTTTAGGCGAAGGGATAACCCATGGGTCATCAGACTGAGAGATCATGTTGACCTTAACAACTTTTGGTGGAGGAAGGGGAAAAATACCCATGAGGGCAAGATCTTTGAAAAGACCCGGCCCTACGCTCTCGTAAGGAGTAGGAATCTGATCCACATACGGAACATTGTTCTCAGAAGAGGAAGTGAAAAAATACAATTGATCAACAGTAATAATCTTTCCTTCGTGTGGGAATTTCAAAACATGAAAGAGAGTGGACGGAACACATAGCATGGCGTGAGTCCAACTACATCCAAGGAGAAGATTGTAATTGAGCTTAACATCAACTACTTCAACCTCAACATTGACTGTCTTCCCTTCCAATGTAATCGGTAAACTAGCGAGAACACCAAGAGGTTTAGATTCCCTTCCATAAAATGCTTCAAGGGAATTTGGTGAGGAAGTGAGAGCTAGAGAACCAATGGCTTTCCAACAAGAAGATGACATGATACATTTATATGCACCCTCGACCAAAACTGCTTGTTGAATATTCAAACCATTAACACCAACTTGTATAATAAGCACAATCTGATGCAGAAGTTGTGGGATGAAATTCTCTAAATCGAAAGCGAGAAGGCTAGTATCAGCAGGGTCAATCCCACCAATCGCAAACAACAAAGCCTTCCATTGAGAAGGAAAACTCTAAAGTACTTCTAAAGCAGACATCACAGATGGTGCCTGAGAAAAATATTCAACAATATTGTAATGTTGAGTGGCACGGGCATTAGGATTGTAAGAAGACTTGCGGAGTACACTTTGGAAGGTGGTTGTACAATGGATTCGGTGCTAGGCCTTTAAATATCAAGAGGGCCAGAAACAAGTGGAGGAGGAGGACCATCAACGATCTCCTTCCCCGCTTCCTGACGCGATCCAGAATAATCTTTCGATCGAGTAGCAATAGAAACAGGTGCAGAACCATTCATCATGAATTCCTGAGAGCCAAATGGGATAGAGGACTGAGGTTTCTGTACCATCTGGGTTTGCTGAGATGGGAAAGGTTCTTTAAGAATGGCCAGAGCTCCTTGGGTGCCTTTGATAAATCAGCTCACTTCGGACCGTCGAGGACAGTCCTTGGTGAAGTGCTCTTCACCAAAAATCAAACAAGGGTACTTCAGTTTGCATTGAGAACCATTGACAGCACGAGTTTTCTGAGAATCCTATTTCAGGTTTTCGGCTTTGGCCTTACCTTTACCTTCTTCTTACCTTTAGAAGCATTATCCGTAGGATTTGACTGAATGACATTAACTTCTACGGGTTTTACAGAATTCGAGGTGGACTAAGTAGCAACATTGTTGGAAGAAGTAGACTTCTACTTCCCAGAGTTTTTTGAAGAAGACTTCAGAGGAGTCTGAGATATGGAACCAATAATACCATTGACGGATGGAATCAGGAGCATTAGGCAAGATGTCATACAATGCGCCAAACTGAGAGTACATAAGATCAAGGTACTAGGCATAAGCAATGGCTTTTTCCTCGGTCACACATGCCCCCATAGCTATGTCCTTCGCAATCTGATTGACAAAGGAGGTAGTGAACCAATGAGTCAGAAAATGATCAGGAATCTCAAACTCGATCATGTGACGATGATGCCGCCATTCATGAATATGATCTGAGATATGAGTAGCTCGGTCCTGTTTCAATGAAGTGAGGAGATGCGTCTCGGTGTCATAGCGGATTGGTAACTAAAAATGTATAAGGAATTCCATGGCTAAAGAATCGAAATCTTGGAAAATACTACGCAACAACTAAATGTACCACTTTGTAGTGGCACTAGTAAGATTTCACTGGAAAAGACGGAGCTGAATAGAATCATCAACCCAAGAGTTAGAGGAACACCATGAGTGGTAATTCATAACATGCACTTGGGGGTCTTCACCAGACTTGCCCTCAAACTTAGGACAATCACCAGGAATCTTGGTCAGAGCCAGAGGCCAATACAGGTTATGAAGAATAGGATCATTCATTAACTTTGACACATTCGGTAACTCCAACGTAGCAAGAAATGGTAATTGAGGATAAAAAGTCATTGGAGGTCTCTGATAAGGACCTGTGTCCACATTCCACCCAGTTCGAGAGAAATTATACCCCCAGATATTATGTCCCAAAGGATTCTGACCATAGGGGTTAGAAGCAGGATAATTTGTTGATACTAGGCTTGGGGACCAATATATTGAGTCTAAGTAGACCTTGAGGCCCTTGCTGAACAACGTAAGGATTTTTTTGGAGAATGTAATCATGGCTCTACGGTTGATTTTGAGGGTAAAAACTTTGGGGCACACTATATACCAGTTGATATTGACCTTGAGGGTAATAAATACCTTACGGTTGAGTAAGTGGACCTTACTGAGCAGGTTGAGTAGGCTGCTGAGAAGGTGGACCTAGTTGAGTTGGATAGACATGTATAACCAGCTACGGAACCGATGGAACCAGCTGAGGAGTAGGTTGAACTGGTTGCTGAGCTGGTTGAACTGGATATTGAGGACCACTAGGTTTCCCTTGTGGAAAATTTTGGCCCGATGGTTGCGATGGACCAGGTTTTCCCTGATAACCAGGTTGACCCGAAGGAGGATCATAGGGTTGTCTTGGTTGCACAAAGTTTGGGCCATACTAAACGTGCGGCTATGGTTAGGGTGCAACAGGTTGTCCCTGCGGTGGATAGATTTTCCCCCTAGAAGCATAAGATGGTCCTGGTTGATTCTGAGGTTGACGAAATAGACCAGAGGGTTGTCCTTTTTGGACCAAAGGTTGGCCTTGTGGACCATAAGGTTGTCCCTATGGACCAATGGCCGAACCCTGCTGAGGCAAAGGTTGTCCCAAACGGGGTTGTCCTTGTAAGCTAGAGGGTTTCACATGTAAGGTAGGTCCTAGATGAGTAACAGTATGATAAGAATCATAAATAGCCTGATGAGGATCAATAGGAGGAAAATAGATAGGATTACCATATTCGTCATAATGATGCAAATACACATATAAAGGGTTACTGACAGCATCATAGTGATGGAATTGAGGATTACCAGGAGGTTGGGGCTGCTGAGAACCCTGAGAGCTCTGCTGCTGAACAACCAACAGATACTCTTCAAAAGTAAGGCCACCAGGAATCACTGAGGTAGTGGAAACAACACTAGAAGTAGGTGGGGCCTCTGCGGCATGAGATTTTGATCCACTTGGATCGGGATTAATAGGCCACGTAGGATTGAGAACAATAGACCTGGGAGTGTGAAATGATCAGGACGACTAAGATGTAACAACCGGTGTAGAAAAAACCACACAGAAAGTAGGTTGAAATGGGACAGATGTAACAGCAACTGAAATATCTGATGCCGAAGGTGACAACCCTAACGATGGGAGGACCAAACTCTGAGGAGGAGTTGACATTCCGGATTGTGCTATGGATGCAACACCAAACATAATTTGACTCAAAGACCTATATCCAAGCAGAAGTGACACTGATGATGGAGAAGAATGAATAGACACACGAGGGATATCTTCAAGAAAGATTTGATATTCTCCTGTGGAAACATGCATTCCTTCACTGCCAATAGGACTAGAGGAAACCATATTTGATCCTGCCGTAAGATCTTCGATAAGACTACAGGGACTAGGAGGTACCGCAGCAGCTATAAAGGAATATCCCGATATAAGAGGGGGGGATTCTCCTTCTTCCCCAAAACTAGACCAAGCACCTGAAGGAGGCTAATTGAACTCAACTAACTCTTCAAGTGAAGATCAAGTAGCAAGAGGCTGGATAGACGGGAGAATAGGCTGCGACAACTCAGTAGACCTAGTGGATTGAGGGGTTTCAAAAGAAACGTTTAGAAAATAACTACCACTAGGAGGTAGTAGGGACAACGAAACTGGTGGTTCCGCCATTTTGACTGTATATCAAAACAGGAAGGAAAAGAGATAACCAATTGAAGTCTCCAAGATAAAAAAACTAAGGAAAACAAAAAGAGGCCAAGTAACAAAAATTTTAATGGGTGTGTGATCGTAGGTGATTAATTTTATGACACTGAAACCAGATTTCGTTGTTTCATATTTTAAGAGTCAAGAAACAGGCAAAAGATGACTCTAGTCACTTTCAATTTTAAACGAGTGTGAAAGGACAAGTGATCGACGATCTCTTATCTTTTTAAGGAGTCATGGAAAGATCAAAATGACTACTCAGGTACTCTAAGCAAGAGGGTGTACCAGGTTTCCGTGAACTACCATATACACCTTGGTGATCAAATGAAAGAGAAATGACCAAGGACTTAACGTACGTGCAGGTAGTCTCCCCGAATGTTGTGTTCGGTGTATCACGGTTATAAGGTGGCAATCTCAGCTTCCTATGGATAAAATTATTGCAACCTAGAGGGGTATCCCTTTATATACTCGATGGTATGGGGAGCACAAGGCCGAACTAGGTTTTAAGATGCTGGAACACGTCTCTAGCCTAGACCACTAAAAATGTTTCGTTAGGTTTCAATGTTTCCTTAGGTTCATTGAGTGAATTTTAAACTTGATCTTGGATTATGTTTCAATTTCAAGGACCTATCGAATTTGGAGCTCAAATTCCTAGATGCAAATTATACGCAAATGAACATCATTTTCAATTCAATGAATGCTAGTTATGAGAAGGATAGAGATCTTTCAAGCAATAACAAACAATGGACGTATGCAAATAAATCCTCTAATGCCTCTAATGAAATCAACCAAAAATGAAACTCTTTCCTAGATTATCATATGCTAGTTATGCAAAAGAATGTTTCAATTTCGATGCAAAGAAAGAGTGCAAACTATTTTTGTTTTTTTTTAATTTTTTGATGAAAAGAAGTACCAAATGCACTAATTACATGAAAAATGAAAACAAACACTAGCTTAAGTATTGTGTAAGAATCAAAATTGAATGACTCAACCAAACAAAAAGCAAACACAAGAGAGAGCTCAAACTAATGCTGCAATCTTTCAACCAAATAGAGAGTTTTCCAAAACGACCCAAAAAAAGCAATGTAATAGATGCTCAAAACAACAAGGGGAAGAATAAATTGGAAAATGAAATGATCATTCAATCAAAGAAAACACTCAAAAGGATAAAAAAAACTTAGTGTAATCGACCCGAGAATAAGACTGACAACAATCAATGAGACTTGATTTCCAAGCAGAAGGCTCAGTGCACAAAGACACTTAGAAACCCTAAGGCCTTAATCTACACCCATAGGAAAATGGACAAACGACTGAGAAAAACAAGTCTACACCAATAAAAAATAGTCCCAAAGGATTAATTACACACAAAAAATCACCCAGAATCAAGCACAATTAACCAAAAAACTCATCAAGCAAGGTAAACCTAATTCTATAGGAGTTGGTGCGACTGTGAGGCGGTATTCGGAACCAAACAAGGGTTGGCGCGACTACACCAAAAGAAACCTACGCAAATCGACGCGATTTTTCAAACGTAAAACGTGCCAAGACAAATAACTATAGAAAAAAGGAAAATCCAATGAGCAGAGGTCAACCTTGACACTTTGGAGCTGAACAAGGATGGCAAGCAAGCTAGCAAACCAAAAAAAGACAAACAAGCAAGCCAACGATTGAAATTGACCCAGCAAGCTAAAATGACAAACTCACACTGATCCCCAATGGAGTCGCCAATTTGTTAAGCAGGTAAATCCTCTCCGCGGACTGAGACGATCCCTCTAGCCCTAGAGTGGGTCTAGAAACAAAGAGACATGCTAGAGTGTAGGTTCCTAATTATAGAATGAAAGAAGACATGGTAGATTGACCTACCTGGAATCCAACGCTGTCGTTACTGTTGGGAAAAATACTGAGAGGGGGGGGTGAATCAGTATTTAGGACTTTATCAAAGCTTTTTACTTTTTCACTCTCTAAAACCCATACGCTACTTTGCTGAACCAAACTAGCGTATACACGCGGATATCCTTCATAAAACTCATGTATACACAGAGATCTAATTATGCCATTAATTCTTCACTTATATCATTCCATCATTCATTCATTGAATGTTCAATAAATAGTAAACATGTGCAGTAAGAACAGAATAAACCATCACACATAAGCATCACACATGAACACCAGGATTTTAGGTGGAAACCCAAGTCGGGAGAAAACCACCGCTGCAGTTGCTCAGCCTTCAATACTTTATTATAGAGAAAACATCTTACAACATATGTGCTGGCGCAGAGACTCCTACCCGACACGCGAGGCACCCACACAATTCAGTTTCAGCCTCTCTGGAAGCTGACTGCTACTCTGAGCTTGTTCAGGCCTCTCATCTTGTGTGGAAGGAGGCTCTGACTCCCCTAATATCGTTTTACCAGCCTCTCCCGGAAGGGAGCTACGACCCCCTGCTCTCGTTTACCAGCCTCACCTGGAAGGGAGCTACAACCCCCTGACTGAAGGCTACAACCCTCAGCACCTCTATGGACCACGTTTCATCAATTTTCACACTGGATCCAAAGCATCCTTTAGGACACCACTTGCAGCCCACGTTTCATCATATTTTCGAATGGACCCACTCCACACATTTAAGCTCAATCTACAACAAAGCGTGAGACAACTCAGAACTGTAGAATACAGATAGCAGTAACACAGCAGAACAGATCAGACATTTCATACCCCATGCTTCAGCAAACCCTAGTTTGCATACGTGCTTTCCTTTCACTGATACCGCGTATACACGCGCTTCCGTTCACATAATCCTGCGTATACATTTGTTCATACTTTAGGATAGATACACGCTTTTACTTTACCAAACCCGCATATATACGCGCTTCCACTATTCTGAACTAGCGTATACATCTTCAGTCATTATAGAGCAGCATACTTCTTCAGATCAGATATTTAGTTCAAAATTTAACCCTTTACTTCAGACAGATGTTCCCCTCATCTCAGATCTAAACATTTCACAACCAGATCTAGAAGATACAAATACATTTCAGATCTAGATACCCTTCTTCATCATTTTCTTCATTGGTGCTTCATGCATTCAGATCTATCATTCAACTATAACCCTTTCCATTCAGATATACTTCAGAGAGAAGTATTCATTCAAGCTCAGACATCTTGCACCCACACCCCTGATTTGCACAATGAATTTCTTCTCCTTATATAGGTTTACCCTTTTTCAATACCATGAGCCAAAACCACATTACTTCCGATGGTATTCCTGGACGGGGTCATTTAGACGAATCATTACCCAATACAATGGGTCAATACCATGGTGGTTACCCCCGGTTGTGCACTTTATGAGCGCTTTTTCCCATACGCGACTTGGCACGTTATTTACCGCGTGCATACGCGACTTCTACTAGACAAATCCGCATATGCCTTGAGACATACTCTTTTCATCATAGATCTAGCACATATTGAATTCCTTTCTTCATTACCTTCTGTACTCTCTGTAGATACATCAGATTTACATCATTTAACAAGTTTATCAAGACATATTCTATCAAGCATAACTTCATCAAGTAGGTTGCCATCATCTTCATCAAGTGGGTTGTCATTCAAGGACAACACTCTATCAAGTGGGTTGTCATCAAGGACAATACTTAGCATCATATTTCCAACAAACATCATATCACATCAGATTTACATCATTTACCAAGTCCATCAAGTCAAGAATAACTTCATCAGGTGGATTGCCATCAAGGACAACACATGTCAACAATCTCATGTCTTCATCTTCATTCAGTGGGTTGCCATCAAGGACAACACTCTGCATCATATTGCCAACAGTTACGGCTGTAATGGTGGTGGCCTCTCGCTCCTGCCTTAGCAAGTCACAATCCTTCTACATTCATGCTCGGATACCTACACATAAAACAATAAACAAGAGCAACATACAACATAATAATTCCATTCGTAATCACTAACCAATCAAAGAGGGCTAAGCATATTTTGTTAAAACAAACAACATAACACAAAATGGGAACCAAAACAATAGTCACATATATATTGATAGAAGGAAGAGGTACAACCAAAGCTTTGAATTTGTAGTCTCCTCTAGCAAGGTTCAGCCGAAGCGTGTCTCAGATACCGATCAGGGGATTCAGACGGGATGAGGGCATGGACTTAAGCTCTCTCAAAGAAGTTCCTTCTTGTTCTATCTCTTCAACAATTATTCTATAGTATACTCAATTCTCCATGTTTAGCTATCTTATGCAAGGAGAGATAGCTTCTTTTTATAGAGGAAAAGGAGGAGGTTAGGTTCCCTACAAAGGTGGGAGGGAGGCCTATCCTTTTGGTGGTTCTCATGGGAGGTGGAAACTATAAACTAAAGGAGGGATTCCGTGGTTATTCAGTCCAACCACTCCCAATGACTCATCCTCGAAGTTGTTGAAGTGGAATCTTCGCCTCTATTTTTAAAAAACATTCAATAAACAGCTTGGTGCAGGTGTCTAACTGGGATAGAGCGCCAACTGGCGTGGGACCTAGTGTTAATATTCCTCATCGGCGCGAGGGTAGAACTGGTTACTCGCGCCAAGGAAAAAACAAGGGATTTTGAAGCTCTACTCAGGTAATTGTCAACAGAAGGAATATTTCTCTCATGTAAAGGGATGCAATGATGGTCTTTGAAAGGCATGACACTTTTTATTAGTCACAAAAATGACCCTCCAATTTGCGAGTTGGGGATTGCAGGGACAGTGAAAAAATGCTATGTAACACTTATCCTAAAAATGGTCAAAATCCTATTCAAAGAAGACTCTTGATTGGTGGAAGGATATTCCCTTCACAGGCTTGGTTAGAATGATATGGTGGAAGGTCATAGAGCGGGAAGTTGGAAGGTAATTTAAATTATGAACTAGGGATTTAATGATACAATAACACAATGATTCTATCAAGCGACAGTATTAGAAGATACTTCATTACCCAGACCATCATGTGAGGAAATTTTTCATGAGGAGGGGCCACCCTGAAAACTCGAAAGGTCCAAACCCTGAAGAGTTGCGCGTACGATTATTTATGGTGTTATGGGCTAGTGGGTTCTACCACTCATAGGGACCCAGTATGGAATAAACTTCCAATGGATTCGCTTTTCCTTCACATGGAGATCATATTGGCACGATGTCCTAAATACATGTGGTCACCTTAAGGGCATCCATGGAGATCGGAAACCCGTAAAGACGGTAAGTTCTGGGGAATCACCCACGGTAGTTAGCATGAATAAATGTCATGGAATTTTCCATATAGGTGGCAATCCATCAACCGATAGATTGAGTTTCAGGGGGAAGGCTTAGTTCTATAACTTGAAGCACCAGGTCCTTGATATGTGACATGTCAGTTGAGTAGGTCGTTTCTAGGGGGAAGCTATATTTTGGAAGTTGGGGTGTCGAGAGGCCTCGAAGCCACCAATATATATATATGTGTGTGTGTGTGTGTGTGTGTGTGTGTGTGTGTGTGTGTGTGTGTGTGTGTGTAAAAATATATATACATATATGTACAAAAAAAAGGGAAATCTCATATTACATGCTCAAGGGAAAGAAAGTTTTCCTAAAATTTTTACCTGATTCCTCCAAGGTAAGTGAAGGGGTCAGGCTATGTTACAAAGTGGTATCATATAATCCGGGTTCAATACTTGGACTAGATGGGCTTCGTCATGGGAAAGTGAGGAATATTGTTACGTGATTATAGAATACTGAGTCAGTTGGATTGTGCTCACTGATTGATTACTAAAGTTATGAATGGATATGTTAGTTGATGGTTAACAACTCCATGGGAGAATAAATTATGATTGTAAATGTGTTTTTTCATTAGTACCAACTACATGCTTTAATAACTATTGCATGTAATTATAATTGGATTGTATATTAACAAGGTTGCTTTTTATCATAGGAACTCCATGATACTCCATAAATGAAAGCTCATGATCCTGATTATGTTTAATTGTTGTTTCAGAATTTCTAACAATGTGGGTGATTGACAACATGTCACAAGAAAAATAACATATAAATATACAATGATGAGAACAAGAATGGTTGAATATGGTTCTGATCGGTCCCAAAGTGGAAGTGATGGAGTGAGAACCAATGATGATGAGAAATCAGTTGGGTAAGGGGGAGGAAACCAATCCCCAAATTGGATGGAAACTTTGAGAAGCCTTTGAGATGAGGTGAGGATTTTTAAGGGAAATAATGAGAGGATGGTAATATCCCAAGAGAGGTAGAATAATATTAATGTGGTCATGTTGCACAGTCTCTCGTGCTGGAAAATGTTGAGGCAATAGAAAGTAAGGACTATTCGTAGAGACATGATCAACCCTTGAGAGTCAGAAGAGAATACCAATGGCGCAGATGGTAGTGGATCCCGAAAGAGGCCCAAAAAAGGTAGTGAGGATACTGTGCAAAGGGATGCATATTTAAGTACTCCTAAGGGAAGGTCTAGAACACAGGAACCCCATTCAATTCACCCATCTAGTTCTACCCTTCGAAGATGTCACCACTCGTGCCACCACCTTCGCTCATGGAGAAAGGAGAGGGAACTTATGCCTAAGGAATTTAAAAATGAAAATCCACCCACATTCGATTGGGATATGAAGTAAGTAGAAAATTCAGAAGCATGGTTGTTAGGGATGAATAAGTTCTTCAAAATAGACAACTACTATGGTAATATGAAATCCAAAGTTACCTCGTACAGTTTAAAGGGAAAAATCGATATCTAGTGGGAGGACATGAAGAATATTAGAGCCATTACCGAAGAGGAGATAACATGGTATGAGTTTGAGAATTATTTTAGGGAGTAATACCTATCTAAATTCTACCATGAAAATAAGGCAAAGGATTTTTATGAACTCAGAATGGGATAAATGACTAGTGAGGAGTATGCCACAAATTGTTTAGGGCTATTGAGATACGTTACATATTTCAAGGATGAGAAGGTAAAAATCTAGAGGTTCATCAGTGGGTTACTTATGGTATTCAGAGATAAGATTGAATTATTGGAACCCCGGACTCTAAAGGACACTATTAAGAAGCTATATCATTTCTACGATCAAGCAAGGCATAGGCCCAAGACTAAGAATAATTGGATAGCCAAGAGCACTATCACGTGAAATGTGAGTTGTTCTAGGAAGAAATCATAAGGAAAAGAGAGGAAACACCCAACTCTTACAAGACAATCTTAGCAGAAGTCCAAAAATGTTATAAAGGGAAATTACAACAACCAACATCGGCATAACCTAGGATTGAAGGTTGGTAACCACTTAAGTGATGGAATTATGGTGGGAACCACAGGATAAGGGATTTTCCTCATCATCAAAATGTTGGACCCAAAATCTACAGTGCTTAGGAAGAAATCATGGTGGGTGAAGTAGCCCAGAGTATGCCCATGATTTACAGAGTATTGGACAATTACCAAGTAGATCACCAAGCATCCATAATTGAGATGGAAGGTAAACTACTAGAGAAATTTGTTTCTATTTTTATTGATCTAGGTTCTAATTATAGCTATGTTAGCCCAGAGCTTGTTAAAAAGTGAAAATTGGACAAGGAACTACACCAATAATCATGGTTGGTTCAACTAGAAATAAGGACAAAGAGAAGGATCAACTAGTGGGTGAAGTCATGTGTATTGGAACTCACTGGCACGACAAAAATAAATCACTTGAATGTGCTTCCATTGGGTGGGTATGACATATCAATGGGAATGGATTGGTTTTACATGCACCAGAACAAGATGGACTTCTATGAAAAAGAAATAGAATGCTTGGATGAGAAAGGAACAAGGAGAATATTGAAAGGCATGAAAAATCCCATATCAGTGATGAGCTCCATCATTAGGTACATTCTAAGGAGTTAAAATTTCACCTTTTTAGCTTAATTACTCTCTCTCACACACATTTAATTGAATTTTGTCATATTTTTCTTAGTGAAAATTTTGTATTAAGGGTTTTCATGATTTGAGGCCTAATGTAATGTAGGAAAATAAAGGGAATAATGTCATTTTTGAGAAATATTCCATATAGGGGCTCAGATTAGAAAACAAGGAGAAATCATATGGAGTTTGGCCACCTTCTAAAATCCTAAAATCAGCCAATATATCTTCAATATTCTCCTCCAATAGCTGAAAGTTAGAGGCACCCGAGCAAGTGAATGATAAGAAGGATCCAAGCTCGACTTCTCTCGAAGTTCCAAGGGAATAAAGACCTAATTTTTAGGGATTTTTTGGTAGCTACCCTATAGCATAAATATAAAAGAGAAATAACTCATTAGGATTCAGATTTTATAGGCAGGAAGAGCTCTCTTGGCTTTGTATCATATTTTTTTTTTTTTTTCACGGTTCATGTAAAATACTGGTTATGAAATAAGATGAGAATTTGGTTTCTTTTCCACTCAGTTGATTTCATGGATTTGAGCTTGTGGGTTAGGGACCAACCCATTGGCTTCAATATCTCTTGTGTACATGTGTGAATTGATTTTATGTTTCATTAGTTGATTTATTCCATTACATTGTTGGTAGCATATAAAACATGAAAATTGTGTTTCTAATCCTCCCTCTCTCACCTCTTCCATTAGAGCTTGAGGAGGAAGGTCTTCTACCACAGACCAAATATATTTTCAGTCTTTTATTTCTTAGAAATTTTAGGGTAGTACTTAATTTTCTTATCATGAACATGTTGTAGGTTCATAGGTAGATTTTTGTTTCAAATGCATAGGTAGATCTATTCAAATTCAATGTATGAGTTTCTATGATAAGTTTGTTGATGATGAATGCATGAGTAGATGTATTTTTTACATGTTTGCATAGAGGAACATAGAAGGACCTCTTCAATACCATCATCTTGAGTTTCCACCCTTCATCATATACCTTCCATTCAAGTCACCTACAACCCTGCTTTTAGGTCACCATCACACCACCGAGAACAACCTTTTGAGAGCTATGAGTTTAGTCCGAGGGGTTGGTCATCCTCCATTCACTTGGATCAACCTCTCCCTCACCTTCCCTAACCTCTTTCCATAATTTATAGCCTCAAAACCCTCTCATCCTATTTCCTAAAGCTTTTCAGGACATCCGGTAGCACTATAGGAAATCTTGTAGCAGTGCCAAACACCCTCTCATTCAACCCAAAATCATTCCTTGGCCTAACTTAAGCCTAGGAAGGCCACAAATAGACCACCATCCTTGAATCTTTGGTCCAGGGACACTCTTAGACCACCAAATTACCTTCTCCTTTTTCTGCAAAACAAAGAAATTTCAAGCATGATTAGTCCATCATAGAATGCATCATTAACACAATAGTTAAACATGAATTAGATAGGATCTAGTTAATCATTGATTTAGAAAGTGAGCAAGGATATAATAGATCATTTTATGAAATTCAATTTAACAATATAGACATTGACTGCCACTTTGTGTAATTTCCTTTATTTTACTAGCACAAGTGTGAATCTTTATTTCTTGTAAAAGTAGACAATAGTTAGATGAATCAGTGTGATTTAGAGTAGTTTCTTTTCTTGCCAATAGATTAATGGTTATGATTTGTTTTCAATCTTAGGTTGCAGTTAGAAGTGTGACATAATTCCTTATTCAAGATAACAATAACACCTCATTATAGAACTAAGATGAGGGTAGCATGAGTAGATCTCATTTGTAGTGCATATAGCAATGTCACATCCAAGTTTGCACAAATCCCGGGTTGATAGAGTAAAGTTGAGTAGCCTTTAGGAGTTGCAGCACTCTTGGTGCAATAATAGGGCTCACCACTTTTTTGGCGCCATTGTCAAGGAGGTTTCAAAGTAGATGTTTGTTTCTACTTGAGCATTCTTTTTTTTATTTCTATTTTCATTCATTTTCCAAACATTGAAAAAAAAAACCAAGGAATAGGGACTTTCATGCCTCGTAGGAATAGGGACAACCAAGGAATTTTTTACCAAGAACCCCCACATCCCCACATTGTCACCCTTCACTCTTCTTCAGTGACTGCGAGGTAGAACACCCTATAGGTGAACAACTTATAAACTTTTAATAACCTATTGAGGAAGAAGAGGAACTTGCTTCACCAATTCAAGCCATTGCTGAAACTAGGGGCCAAGTAGTCTTTCCCATTAGAGAATCTGATTGAGAAACTAGAATGAAGAACATCAGTCCCTCAACCCTTCCACATTTCCATGGCCTTACTTCTAAGGATCTTGACACCTTCATGTTTGATTTTGTTATTGTCTGTAGGACTTATGACTATGCATTAGATTACCAAAGCGGGAATTGTTCCCATCCACCCTCAAGGATGCAACCTTGCACTGGTTCATGGGTCTTGCTAGGAACAATATTTCTACATGGGCACAAACGAAAAAATCCTTCAACAACAAATATAGAGACTATTGCAGGTCCAAAGATACAAAGGAGGATAAATTTAAGATGACCCTGTGACTTGATGAATCCCTGGAGGATTATGAAGAAATATTCCAATTGAACTATAAAATATCCAACTGCACCCTTGATCTCGGATCACTCAAATTGGTACTTCACCGAGGGATCATGGAAGAGGTGATACAGACCCTTAATATGTTTTCCAGAGGATATATCTACCAGATAGATTATGAGGATGTTGTGAAACTAGCTCCAAAAAGAGAAGAAAAGAGATATCAACGCCTTAGAAATAAGCCACTTCAAGGGGGAAACCTCCAATACATTACATGAATGAAAAATTCTTGGATGATTCAAATTACAAAACCTCCTTTCTATATATAGGATTCCATGGGGCCACAATGTAATCCTAGTGGGGACATAATGTAATCCTAGCCAACCTAGCAATAATAATTTAAGGGCACAATAATAACAATATGGGGGTTACAAGGGTACAATAATAACAATAAGGGGGTTATACTACCAACAATAAGGGACTATACTAGTAATATAGGGACCTAACATGCCCCTCTCCTTCAAAAAAGTGTTGTCCTCAATGCTTGAGTAGCTCTGGGTGCTTCTGTATAAAATTATCATCCTCCCATATAGAACCTTCAGTGGGTAAGTTCTTCTACTTGATGAGATACTCTGAAATTGATCGATTCCGTAGCTGTCGATTTCTTTTCTCCATGACCGCTTCAGGTTCCAATATGATTTTTCATTCCTCTTCAAGTTCTGGAAATATTGTTTGAACTGGAATATTTTCACCTAAAACCTTCTTTAAGCATGAAACATGGAAAATTGGATGCACTTGTGAAGAAGCAGGAAGCTCCAATTTGTATGCCATAGTACCAATATATTGCAACACCTTGTAAGGACCATAGTAATTTGGTGATAATTTATTATCCTTCTTAGCTTGCTTGAGGGACATTTGTTTGTATGGTTGTAGCCGTAAAAATACCCAGTATCCTACATCAAAACTTCTCTCGTTGCGATGTTGATCTGTCTGTTGTTTCATTCGATTTTGAGCCAAATTCAGGTTGTCCTTTAAGAGTTGTAGAACTTCTTGTTGATGCTCAATGTGATCTTCCACTACTTGAACCTTTGAATTTTATCTTAAATATGATGTGATGGATGGTGGATGATATCCATAAAGTGCCATAAATGGGGTCATTTTTGCTGCAGTATGGAAGGAAGTGTTATACCACCATTCAGCTAGAGTTAACCACTTGACCCATTGTGTTTGTTTATCATATACAAAACAACGAAGATATCCTTCCAAACATTTATTTAATATCTCAGTTTGACCATCAGATTGATGACGATAAGATGAGCTAGGAGCTAATTGAGTACCCAAACAAGAAAATAACTCCGTCCAAAAATTTCCAGTAAAAATGGGATCTCTGTCGCTCACAATAACCCTTGGGTTTCCATGTAGCTTTTGAATTTTGTCCAAAAATGTAGTAGCAACTGTCCTGGAATGGATAAAGGTTGTAGAAGTCCTGGGGTCTTAATTGTTTCCACTTTATTCTGTTGGCAAACCAAACATTCCGCCACAAACTTTCGAATATCAGATTTAAGGCCATCCCAAAAAAATTCTTTCTTCACCCTGTGGTAAGTTTTTAAAAATCCTGAGTGTCCTTCTAAAGGAGAAGTGTGCAATTCCAGAAGAATCTTTTGTTTTAGTTGGGAATTCTTACAAAGATATAAGCAATCTTTGTACCATAAGGAATCATTTTTCCAACTAAATGTATCGGATGTACTAGGATCTTGCTGCAACTTTTGAATGAGTGTCCATACATCTTTTTCCTTCTTCCATTCATCTCTTGCTTCGGTTATCCAATCTGGTTGGATAATAGAAATGGCACAAAGCAATGCTTCCACCTCTTCATTCTTTCTTGAGAGTGCATTTGCAACAACATTAAGCTTTCCTTTTTTGCAGATTATTTCAAAGTCATAACCCAACATCTTTGTGACCCATTTTTGCTGCTCTTCTGAAGATAGTCTTTGTTCCAAAAGTGTTTAAGACTATCATGATCAGTTTTTACCTTGAAGTGTCTTCCCATTAGGTAAGTTCGCCATTTCTTTAGTGCATGTAGTATTGCTAATATTTCCTTCTCATAAATAGGTTTCTGTAAATACTTTCCTTTGATTGGACGACTTTCAAAAGCAATGGGTCTTCCTTCCTGCATTAAAACTGCACCAATTCCATTTCCTGAGGCATCACATTCCACAATAAAGGTTTTTGTGAAGTCTGGCGTAGCTAAGAACGGTGCTAGGCACATTGCCTCTTTAAGATGTTCAAAGGCCTTAGTTGCTTCAAGAGTCCATGAAAATGCATCTTTCTTCAATAATGTTGTTAGAGGTGCTGCTATTCTCCCATAATTCTTAACAAACTTATGATAATACCCTGTTAACCCGAGAAATCCTCGCAACTGCTTTATGGTTGTGGGAACTTTCCATTCCTTAATGGCTTTAATTTTGTTAGGGTCCACTTTAACCCCCTCGTGAGATACAATATGACCCAGATATTCCACCTCTTGTACTCCAAAGAAACATTTGGACTTTTTTGCATATAATTGTTTCTCCTGCAATAGTCTGAGCACCCTGTCAACATGTTCAACATGATCCTTCCAAGACCTGCTGTAGATTAGTATATCATCAAAAAATACTAGCACAAATTTTCTAAGGAAGGGTTTGAAAATGGAATTCATCAACCCTTGAAATGTAGAAGGTGCATTGGTAAGGCCAAAGGCATGACCAAAAATTCATAGTGACCCTCATGAGTTCGAAACACTGTTTTTGGAATATCTTCAGTCTTCATTCTAATTTGATGATATCCTGAACGAAGATCCAACTTGGTAAAATAAATTGCTCCATGTAATTCATCCAATAATTCATCAATCACAGGAATGGGAAATTTGTCTTTAATGGTGAACTTATTGAGCTCCCTATAATCTGGACACATTCGCCATGATCCATCCTTCTTGTGTACCAATACTACAGGAGCAGAGAAAGAACTTTGACTGGTTTGAATTATACCCGCCTCTAACATTTCTGCAATCATACGTTCAATTTCGCTCTTTTGGAAGTAAGGATATCTATAAGGCCTGATGTTTGGAGGAACACTTCCTGGAATCAACTGAATAGCATGATCATGATCACGAATAGGTGGGAGTCCTTTGGGAGTTTCAAACACCTTGGAATGATTGTCCAAGACTTGTTGGAGATCTGCGGAAATAGATGATTTTGATGTCGGAACTTCTAGTGAGCATAATTGTGCAATTACGCCTCGTTGTTATTTCTTTAGAAGCTTTGTCATGACATTAGAGCTTATTATCCTTCCTGGCTTCCCTTCAATACCCTATAATTTGACTTCCTTTCCTTCTGAAAAAAATTTCAAGAAAAGTTCTTGAAAATTAAAGCTACCGTCCCCAAAGATTGTAACCATTGTACTCCTAGTACAACATCAGCACCTCCCATAGGAATGGAAAGCATTGGACTAGTCAATACATATTCCCCCATGGTTAGCTTGATATTATGGCATTTTCTCGAGCAATTTATAGTTCCTCCATTTGCAACCATCACTTGACATTCTGGTGCTGGGTATAGGAAACAATTTAATTCCTTGGCTACCTTATAATGAATAAAATTATAGGTGCTACCTGAATCAATCAACACTATTACCCTTTTCTTCTTTATATGTCCTTCTATCTTGAGAGTTTGAGGAGTGGTAATTCCTGCCAGTGCATTACACGATATGGTCGGATTCATTTCTTCCTCTTCTAGGGGTGGTTCCTGGTGTATATCCTCTTCTTGTTCATTTTCTTCTTCTTCACAATCTATGTAAAATAATTTCTTCTCAGCACACTTATGACCTTTAGTGTATTTGCTATCACAACTGTAGCAAAGCCCTTTTGCTCTTTTTTCTTCAAATTGTTGTGGTGTCAACCTTGTAGGTTGTGGAAATCTAGGCGTAGCAACACTTCCTTCTTTATAGAATTGAGTGGTAGGCTTCCTTGTCGCCATAATTTTACATTCAACTTTTCTTGCCAACCTGAATGACTTCTCCAATGAATCAGGTTCCAAAACGCGAACTTCATGTTGGATGTTATCCTTTAAAGTGCCTATGAAGAGATCAATCCTGTGTTCCTCTGGAATATCAGTTACCCTTATATTCAATTTTTGGAAGTCCTCAATGTGCTGCCCCACTAAACCCTTTGTTTGAGATTTATCAATTGGCTAAAGAAGGTGTTGCTCTTTGTATCCTCATAATGTGCTATCATTTCCTCCGTAAAAATTGACCAAGTGACAATTTTTTTACGGGAGCAAAGCCATCGATACCATACAAATGTATTTTGTTCTAAATGTAAAGTTGCAATGCGTACCTTTTGTGTGTTTTGCACGTTATGGAGATAAAATATTGCTCCATCTGTAGTATCCATGTTACAGGATCCTTTCCATCAAACTTCCTCATATCCATTTTTGGAATATGGTGGTTCTTCCCGCCAACATTAGAGTTTATGAAATCGTGATTAACATTTATTTTGTTCTCATCATGAGGTTCTTCTACTATCTTTCAAACATCAAATCATTTCTGGTTTTAAGCTTGTCATCAAGCCTTCCATGTGTCTTTTAGATCATTCTTCATGCCATCCATCTTAGCTTCCCAACCAATCATCTTAGCTTCCACGCCTTTCTTCAAACCATCCATCTTAGTTTCCACGCCTTTCTTCAAAACTTCCATTTCATTTTTTGTTGTTCTTTGCGAGAGGGAAATTTGTTGCATTTGCTCTTGTAATTTTGATATGTCATGTTGCCATTCTTCATCTTCATGAGTCATAGTAGAGCCTTCTAAAGGCTTAATGGGTGTTGAATTCTTTTTAGGGGCCATTTCAGACTCCAATATTGATATCCTATATTCTTCACAATGACCCTTGCAATCAATTCAACTTGATTCTTCTAACAAGACTTATGCAATTCGGAAAAAAAAATCCACACCTTTTACTTGCTTTTGAGGAGCTCGATATTGAAATTGTATTATCTAAATGCTTGAAAATCTTCGATATACGAAATTCGGCCACAGCAGTAGCCCTTTGAAGCTTCTTTCAAACATCTGGGATTACGACACGATTTGATTTTCAAGACAAAGTTGTGTCCAATCTCCCACAATGACCTAATTCTGGACTGGTTCAGTAGAGCGAACTTGTACGACTTGCCACGTGTCACTGTTTTGTCCTTTGTCTCTGAAATTGATAGCGAAGAAACTACAGGCTGTGTACTTGTGACCAATTTTGACGGTACTCCAATCCAATCTTCAGAGAGAGAGTTATTGAACTTTTCCCACGATCACCTCTTTGAGATGAAATTCAGGAGCCTGAAACATCACTACCTTCCACAGATCATATCTCCAAAAATATTGCGAACCAAGCTCTGAAATTTTTTGACGAATTTCCTCAGGATTTCAGCTTCGTACCATATGAATTTCAGACTCTGAACCTTCGTACAAAAAAATGTATAGCGCAAATGCCACGATGACCTGTTTATGAGCCTGAAAAAATACCTAACTTCCACAGATGATATCTCCTCAAATATTGCGAACCCAGATCTGAAATTTTTAGACAACCTTCCTCAAGATTTCAGCTTCGCACCCTAGAAATTTCAGCTTCTGAAGCTTCGTAGAAAAAAAGTTATAGCGAAAATGCCACGATGACCTGTTTGGAGCAGCGAAACCCTAGAATCCCAAAGCTCTGATACCAAATGTTGTGTAACCAACTCAAAAGAGAAGAAAAGAGATATAAACGCCTTAGAAATGAGCCACTTCGAGGGGGAAACCTCCAATACATTACATAAATGAACAATTCTTGGATGATACAATTCACAAAATCTCCTTTCTATATATAGGAGTCCATGGGGCCATAATGTAATCCTAGTGGGCCACAATGTAATCCTAGCCGACCTAACAATAATAATTTAAGGGCACAATAATAACAAAATGGGGGTTACAAGGGTACAATAATAACAATAAGGGGTTTACACTAACAATAATAAGGGGCTATACTAGT